>OX352296.1:30917900-32117900 GCA_947086415.1 Pammene aurita | reverse complement strand
CATACATTTCGGGGTATGTTTGAGAAAAAAAACATACTTCAATATATGCATACTTTATAAGCATGGTCCGTCCATTTTTAGGGTCATAAATAAATAACCCTAACCTACATATCTCTGGGAGTACTTTCGTTTTTATTCCATGCAATAGCTGTCAACTAATTTTTCAGAGGTAGAATTTTCGACCCTTATTATAAATTACTAATTGACTGTTACAAAATCACATGTCAAATAATACATTATGGCAAACATTTTTAAGCCAATGGTAGGTTTATTAGTTAACTTTGTTGTTAAATATGCATTTGTCAAATAAACTTTAATAAAAAGAAATTTTATTGGTTAATTATTTGGTTAAGACAATAATTTGTCAATAATGTTGTTGTAAAAAAAAGATTTGTAAAAATATAATTTTGCCAGTAGTTGGTTGCCAAGTGTCAATTTGCTAAACATTTTTTGGTCAAACGACAGGAAACCATGTTTTTGCCGTTGATTGTACCGTATTATACGCGGGCGAAGTCGCGGGCGGAAAGCTAGTTAAGTATAAAACAATGAAAAGGAGATCTTAAATTTAAGGTCAGCTATTGAAAATATGTAAAAGGATTACTTCAAACGTGCTTCAAACCATAAAAAATAAAACAAAAAATATTAAAAACTAATATATTTATTTTATGGTATGTATGTAATACAAGTTACAAGCTTTCGAGAAACGGGCCCCAGGTCGTCAAGTCCCTAAACCCGGCTGACAGGTATCACTGGATTTATAAAAAAATAAATGGTTTATGTTCTTTCAATAACAAGTATTTTGGCTACTGAGCCATTCTGAGATTCAGTTCTTCTACGATCTAGTCATTTCACTACAAAGGCATTTGAAGATATAGACGTTCCACGAGGTGGTCTTTTTGCGAACTAGTAGTTTTGATACTAAATCATTCTGCGACGAAGACCTTTTGCAAGGTAGTCGTTTTGCTACCATGTTATACTGAGATATAGGCTTTCTGCTATTGTGGTCGTTTTGCGATCCCATCCTCATGAGGACCGGTCATTTTCAGATCCAGTCGTTTTGATACCGACCCCTATTTACTTGTTAAGTGTTATACATACGATGCTAAGTGAAAATGTCTCCATATGTGGACGTAGTGTAAGGGTCCACTTTGTCGATTCTCATGGACACTTCATTATTTAAATAAAAGATAGCGTAAATTGTGTAGTTATAAAATAAACTAGTTAAAAACACTGGATTGATACATAAAATATAGAGAGGTCGTCTTAGGAGAGCTGCAATTTCTGTGTTAAACCCGTGCTTGATACCTTTATCAGTGTCCTTACGTTATCTTTAAAAAACTTCAATCTAGGTACAGATTATTTCTTGCAGTTATCAATTACTCGTATCACAGACTAAGAGAAGACCGAAAGGCAACTCATCCTCATCGAGTAGCAGGATGTGGCCTACCTTAGTAAGTAAGGCGATGTGTAGTAAAACCTTACGCCTTAAAAGGCGTAACGCGTAAAACCGTAGGCGTAGGGTAGGTACTAAAGTACCTGGATGCCTAACATATCCTGGAGGATTTAGATATTTTCTGTGAGCAAAAACATGTCCCTATTTTTTGACAATAACCTGTCGGGTGGCAAGTAGACAAATCTATTTCAAATCTATCAGAATGCAAGAAAAATATACTGTAATAACTCAAGCCTGGCACGCTGTCAAAACCTTTTCTTGACGGGGACTGATACCGCGAACCTAATGCTCCGAAAAGGTGGACCGGAGAACTTTGGGATCTAATCAACGCCAAAGTATCTTTGACAAAACATTGCGTGGGAAACTTGCGGCAGAAACTATGTATAAGGACGCCAATATTAGATGATGTCGTTAGCCGGTCGGGTGGCAATTATGGTTTCTTGCGGCAGGATGATACACGTCATTACAACTAGATCGGGTTATGTTTTATAGTTGGAGTTTAAACCGGTGAATTTATTTTTTTATTCACATCGATGGAACCAAAGCCTTATAAAACGAAATTTTTGGTACATTTGGGGTATGTGACACAGTAAATTCATATTCCTTCTATTTAATTGTAATTTTAGCTATAAAAAATTGTAATTGTATTGTTCGATTTAATTTTTTTGTTTAATAATAGGTAAGTATTCAAAGGGTACCATTTGCCTTGTAAAAAAAGTATTTAGAAGCATAAGTCGAAAGGGGTTTATTTTTTAAGTGATACTGGACTTTTAAGTTCTTAAATACAAGTTGTAAACAAAACACCTAAAAATAATTAACAACAAAGCAAACTTCCTTAATCGAGGTATTTACGGAATAACGTAGGTTTAAGTAAACACCACAATATTAATGACACGATGCGCAGCTGCCCACTCACTGGTTTAATATTTTTCATTAAACCCATGGCCAAGGTAATGGGTGGGGATGGGGCTTAAATTACATACACGCAACATTAAGCGTGTATGTCACAGTTACATAAAAGTTATAGAAATTTATACCACAAGGAACGTTACATAAAAAAAAAGGAACAAAATGTTATATAAAATACATAAAAGTTTTATAAATGCGTTACATAGTTAACATAAAAATGGCGAAAATGTATGTTATTCAATCAAATACAAACACTGAAAACATTGAAAAAATAATCAACCCAGCAGGATTTGAACCTCGCATCGATACGCCTAACCGGGGCTCGATCGCTTTAACAATTAAGCTATGGGTTCAGTTACTGAGTTGACGAAATTCTCAATGCCTTCAATCATCTTTTTGCATTTATTTTTACATCGACTTTATAGCAGCCGTAAGCGACATCTAGGTGCTAACTACTAGAGTTAGATACCCTTCCCGCCGACCCTTTTACAAGTGTCACAACGGAAATAATAGATGGCGCTGCTATCAACTCATAATTATTTTACATGTTTTTTTAAAGTGGGGCATTCCACTCATACAATAGTATGTTATTCAATCAAATACAAACACTGAAAACATTGAAAAAATAATCAACCCAGCAGGATTTGAACCTCGCATCGATACGCCTAACCGGGGCTCGATCGCTTTAACAATTAAGCTATGGGTTCAGTTACTGAGTTGACGAAATTCTCAATGCCTTCAATCATCTTTTTGCATTTATTTTTACATCGACTTTATAGCAGCCGTAAGCGACATCTAGGTGCTAACTACTAGAGTTAGATACCCTTCCCGCCGACCCTTTTACAAGTGTCACAACGGAAATAATAGATGGCGCTGCTATCAACTCATAATTATTTTACATGTTTTTTTAAAGTGGGGCATTCCACTCATACAATAGTATGTTATTCAATCAAATACAAACACTGAAAACATTGAAAAAATAATCAACCCAGCAGGATTTGAACCTCGCATCGATACGCCTAACCGGGGCTCGATCGCTTTAACAATTAAGCTATGGGTTCAGTTACTGAGTTGACGAAATTCTCAATGCCTTCAATCATCTTTTTGCATTTATTTTTACATCGACTTTATAGCAGCCGTAAGCGACATCTAGGTGCTAACTACTAGAGTTAGATACCCTTCCCGCCGACCCTTTTACAAGTGTCACAACGGAAATAATAGATGGCGCTGCTATCAACTCATAATTATTTTACATGTTTTTTTAAAGTGGGGCATTCCACTCATACAATAGTATGTTATTCAATCAAATACAAACACTGAAAACATTGAAAAACTGCTGGGTTGATTATTTTTTCAATGTTTTCAGTGTTTGTATTTGATTGAATAACATACTATTGTATGAGTGGAATGCCCCACTTTAAAAAAACATGTAAAATAATTATGAGTTGATAGCAGCGCCATCTATTATTTCCGTTGTGACACTTGTAAAAGGGTCGGCGGGAAGGGTATCTAACTCTAGTAGTTAGCACCTAGATGTCGCTTACGGCTGCTATAAAGTCGATGTAAAAATAAATGCAAAAAGATGATTGAAGGCATTGAGAATTTCGTCAACTCAGTAACTGAACCCATAGCTTAATTGTTAAAGCGATCGAGCCCCGGTTAGGCGTATCGATGCGAGGTTCAAATCCTGCTGGGTTGATTATTTTTTCAATGTTTTCAGTGTTTGTATTTGATTGAATAACATACTATTGTATGAGTGGAATGCCCCACTTTAAAAAAACATGTAAAATAATTATGAGTTGATAGCAGCGCCATCTATTATTTCCGTTGTGACACTTGTAAAAGGGTCGGCGGGAAGGGTATCTAACTCTAGTAGTTAGCACCTAGATGTCGCTTACGGCTGCTATAAAGTCGATGTAAAAATAAATGCAAAAAGATGATTGAAGGCATTGAGAATTTCGTCAACTCAGTAACTGAACCCATAGCTTAATTGTTAAAGCGATCGAGCCCCGGTTAGGCGTATCGATGCGAGGTTCAAATCCTGCTGGGTTGATTATTTTTTCAATGTTTTCAGTGTTTGTATTTGATTGAATAACATACTATTGTATGAGTGGAATGCCCCACTTTAAAAAAACATGTAAAATAATTATGAGTTGATAGCAGCGCCATCTATTATTTCCGTTGTGACACTTGTAAAAGGGTCGGCGGGAAGGGTATCTAACTCTAGTAGTTAGCACCTAGATGTCGCTTACGGCTGCTATAAAGTCGATGTAAAAATAAATGCAAAAAGATGATTGAAGGCATTGAGAATTTCGTCAACTCAGTAACTGAACCCATAGCTTAATTGTTAAAGCGATCGAGCCCCGGTTAGGCGTATCGATGCGAGGTTCAAATCCTGCTGGGTTGATTATTTTTTCAATGTTTTCAGTGTTTGTATTTGATTGAATAACATACTATTGTATGAGTGGAATGCCCCACTTTAAAAAAACATGTAAAATAATTATGAGTTGATAGCAGCGCCATCTATTATTTCCGTTGTGACACTTGTAAAAGGGTCGGCGGGAAGGGTATCTAACTCTAGTAGTTAGCACCTAGATGTCGCTTACGGCTGCTATAAAGTCGATGTAAAAATAAATGCAAAAAGATGATTGAAGGCATTGAGAATTTCGTCAACTCAGTAACTGAACCCATAGCTTAATTGTTAAAGCGATCGAGCCCCGGTTAGGCGTATCGATGCGAGGTTCAAATCCTGCTGGGTTGATTATTTTTTCAATGTTTTCAGTGTTTGTATTTGATTGAATAACATACTATTGTATGAGTGGAATGCCCCACTTTAAAAAAACATGTAAAATAATTATGGCGAAAATGTGTTAAAAATCAACAAAATCTTAATTTTGAGACCCCGCAATACCTACGACACGTTTAACATTATACAGGGTGTCTCTGACTAAGGGGCTTTAAATGCAGGGTTTAATTGTGCTCTGCAAACTGATTAATTTTTGTTCTGCAACATTTTAAAAATATTTTTTTTTTGTTTAAGTTTTTTTTCATACAAGTTAAATAATACCTTCAATGTACGCAATCCGATGCTAACTTGACATCAAACTGATAAATGTTTATCTTTATCAGACGTCAAATGTCAAATGAACAATGTCAAGTCAATTTCATTAGATTGTAAACTAATTTAGTCGCAAGTATCGCTAATATCGTGTATACATCTGTAAATTATTGCTGCAAGTATTAAAACGGAACTACAGGTAAGAGTGAGTTGTAAATATCTGCATCTCTGTCTTGCTTCGTTTTAAACTTGCAGTAGTAACTTGTAGGTAAAAACTCCGCATAAGCTTTTGATTGTTATGAAGATAATCGTTACGAAAACCACAGTAAAGAAACGTTTTTTTGTAAGAGACCTCATTTAATGTTTAGAGTAATCACAACAAAAACTAACATTCAAAGCGAACAGCTCCTAATTACCAGTTAAATAACACTCACTCTAGGTTCCGTCTTGAAATTTCAACATGCCTACCCTCTCGTCGCATGCAAGTTTGGTATCTTCTTAAGATTGATCTGTGAACTGATCGTAAACTATTAGCCAAACGAATCTTACGAAAACTGGCAATGATCTTTTCTCTCATTTCTTCAATCGTATCAGACTCTGTCGCATACACATCATCTTTAATGGCTCCCCATAAATAAAAGTCTCGCGGCGTCAAGTCTGTTGATCTTGGTGGCCATCGATGAGGACCATATCTTCCAATCCAGTGATTTTCAAAGATTTCGTTTAATCTGTTACGGACGGCAACCGAAGAATGTGCTGGTGCACCATCCTGTTGATACCAAATTTCGGCATGGCCAACAGGCAACCCATTTATGTAATTAACAACGTGCTCATTTAAAAGCATCAGGTATTTATCGGAGTTCAATGTGCCATCAATGAACACGGGGCCAATAATGGTGTTATTAATAATACCTGCCCATACATTCAGGGACCAACGATATTGATGACCAGTTTCCTTAGCCCAATGAGGATTTTCTGCTGACCAATAATGGACATTTCTGCGATTCCACATACCATTGCGGCAAAATGTGCTTTCGTCCGTCCAGAAAACACTTTTTAGAAAATCTTCATTTTCACCATGTTGTCTTAAAAACTATTCACAATAAGCTCTACGTATTGGCAAGTCCCTCGGAAGTAACGCGTGCACTTTTTCTGGTTTGAAAGGGTGCCATTTGTTCTTCTTCAAAATTTTATGAATTACCGAGTGGTGGACTCCGAAATTTCTAGCAGTGGTCCTTGTACTTGCAAGAGGATTGTCAGCAAAATAATCTAAAACTCTGTCATGGACTGGTAATGGCAAAGGGTTGTTGCCCACTTCCGCCCGCATATTGCCGGTAATCGGTCGATCCTCTCTTATTCGTTGAACAGCATTTACAATTACACGAGAGTTGTGTGGATGCCTACGATTGGGAAACCGTTCTTGGTAAAGTCTGAGTGCGCGGGCTCCATTGCCTTGTGTTTCCCCGTACAACAACACCATATCAGTTAATTCTGCCGCTGTAAACATTTGATTCGGCATTTTGAAAAAAAAAAATACTGAATAAAATTTATTTGACAGAAAGACGTCAATGCAAAATTTTGATTGACAATTTAATGTTTTTTAAGCAAATAGTGGCTACGTAAAGGCGAAAAACTAAGACAAACCTCTTTATGGCACATTAGAAAAGAAAGTTTGTAAACGGAACAGAAAATTGTCACTGAACAGCCCCCGTACCAAGGTAATATCATCCTCGTACCACGAGATAACGATATTAACGCTAGTTCTGATACACTGACTTAACGATTAAACTTTGAGGTCTAATAAAGTATCTAAATTTTTTTTTTTTTTTAAGTCTCAAAACAAAATTAGATCAGCTAAGTGAGTAGAATCGAACCTTACAATTAAAGCCTCAAAGTCGGAGACACGCTGTATTAGACGTAACATTATAAACCTTATTTTTTTTTTTTTATACCACGACGGTGGCAAACAAGCATACGGCCCACCTGATGGTAAGCAGCTACCGTAACCTATGGACGCCTGCAACTCCAAAGGAGTCACATGCGCGTTGCCGACCCTTTACAAAAAGGAGGATTCACTGTGTTGACGACTAAATGAACAAGAAGGTCCCTCATCGTCAACACACTGGGTCCTCTTTGAGCTCTTTGGCAACCTTACTCACCAGCAGGAACACAACACTATGAGTAGGGTCTAGTGCTATTTGGCTGTGGTTTTCTGTAAGGTGGAGGTACTTCCCCAGTCGGGCTCTGCTCCAGATTTGAGCGATGACATTCGCTGAACGTGCCCTACCACACTTAGCGAGATGCCATTCGCAGTGCCCATACCTCTCTTAAAAAGCATATTATTTAGCATATTATTAGCCTTAGCATATTATTTAGCAAAATAATGCACTTACATCGAAAACCATTAAATAATGTGTCACATAAAATTTCCGACATTCCGAGATTTGTCACAAAAACGACCGTTCCCTTCAATTCAAACGTGCGTACATGACTAAATATGGCCGAAAACGGGCTATCCATAGACAAATAAAAGAACAGTGACTCTTAGTGAAGTTTTTTGTTACATAAGGTTGTCGTTACACAAGAGTACGAAATGCGTTTCAAAAAGTTTTTTGAATAAATGTTATATTAATATCCATCTAATCTTGTTGTTATAGAAGCCTAACACATTAAGTGAGAAATGAGTAAAAAAATGAAAAATCATTAATTATGTTTAGGCAGGGTTGCTTCACGTTAAATCTATATGGATAAAATTGTAAAATAAAATAGTTGGAGTTTTCTAAAATAAAATATTTAATATTAATGTTATGAGTTAACAGGGGCCAATTTTATAGTTAGACTTTTAGTTTTTGTAGTGCTAGTTTTAAGGTCATAGGTAATTTTAATTTTATTTATTATGTTAATTTAATTGTATTTATTATGTTAATTTACTTAAATAAAAATTTAATGTTATGAGTTATTCCTCTAAATCACAGGTGGAAAAAATGCTATATTTTGCGATATCAACATTAAGATCAATCAAAACAATTTTTTTAATACTTCATGACAACTTCTGGCACACTTTGCAAAAACAAAGAGGGCCCTTAAATCCGTTCCCACCCTAACACGTATGACGGCTAGCTAGAGCGATCAAAAGCAGGTGAGTTACCATACAATCCATTAACTTGCTCCACTACTAAACCCTTTCGAAAAAGCATCGCTCATGTCATAGGCGAGTGACGACAAGAATTTATGTAACTGCCTGTAGCAAGCGAGACATTAATGAGTCCGAAGTAATGTGATGGCGGGCTTACTTCTGACAGGAAGGGTGTTTGTACACATTTTGTGTTTTTGTGTTTTTTTTTTATACCATGACGGTGGCAAACAAGCATACGGCCCGCCTGGTGGTAAGCAGTTACCGTAGCCTATGGACGCCTGTAACTCCAGAGGATTCTCATGCGCGTTGCCTACCCTTTAAGAACCTGACCCTTTTATTGAAGAACCTTATACTGTAGCCCTATGGGAAGACTTCGACATGGAGTTCATTCCTCAACCGGAGCGTTCGCGGGAGGAAATTCCTCTTAAACCGCATAGTACGTGACCCTTTTTAGGCTCCAGGGTGTGAGGATTCTTTATTTATTATTCAAAAACAGTTAAACAGCATTACAGTAAAAACCAAGGCACTGCGAACTACAAAATAAAAACAAAAATATAAAAACATATAAAATGACTTAATACTAGGTTGATTTAGGCGACGTAACTGCGTGGCTCCGTTGCGTCGTCTGATCGGGCGTAGGATTCGGCAGATTGCCCCGGAATCGCCGAAACACGACACCCTTCGGCCAGAAATATGCACTCGCGATGGTATCCTGCAGCGGCCGCGGCACGCGCACCACAAACGAGCTGAAGTGCACGTAGTGCCGGGACTGTAGCTGGTGCACCCTCAACGTTAAGCCAGTCTTCGGGTGAACGTACTCCACCACATCGTCGACCACGGTGGAGTGATGCAAGCGCGACACGTATGTGAGACCAATGTTAAATGAAAATCTGTTCGAATAGCAAATGTCAATGTCGTTATAGCGTTGAGTTGAGTTGGGTTGGAGCTGTGTCTGTCCAGTGTGTGTGTTTATTTTTCGAATCGCAGCCCAGAACTTATTTTGTTAATTTTCTTCGAATGATTTTACAGGATGTCATAAACCTAAGCATAATATTACGTAACTACAGAGTACCACAAAAAGTGTCAGAACTAAGTTTGGTTACATACGAGGAGAAAATAGCTGTATATGCTTATTGTCATAATGATCTTGCTTAAAGGGAACGATGTTGAAAGCAAATATGAAATTTATGTTAACAGTATTAAATAAGAAAAATATTGCCATTCCTTTTCAAATCTCCCAGCAAGCCATTGCCTGTCATTACGGCCGCATACGTCCACAAACTAGTCCACCGAGCATGTTATGAGTATTAGATCCAGTTCAATAGGATAATTTGATTTATCCTCCACGGCAATTGGAGACGCGGTGCGGACCGGACACCTAACGTAACCAGTGGACACATCTAATCTACAAGTAACGGTTGTGTTATGCAACTGTCATGTATGAAATATAATGACAAAGAAGGTGACAAATATAAAGTCAAGTGTCGTGAAATGTAACAAACACGCCCCCCCCCCTGTATTAATCTAAACCCCCTTTATTTATTTACCTATCGAACTAAAACTAAGACGTCTAAAATACCTCTTCTTCTAACTAAAAATTCCGATAAGAAAGTCATGTCTTCAATCTTCAATCTAACTATAAAATGTAATAAAAAATTGTATGTAAACTAAAATATATAAATAGGTAAAAAAATATCTTGAATTCGATCAGTAAATTGGCCAAATGATCGCTAGTGTGTTTTTAGAACCCATGTTGTAACCGTTAATCTATACATATACTTAATAAACGCGTAAGGAGAAAAAAAATGTACATTGAAGATATTTAAGAAAAACTAATTCGGACGGGCTTAGAAACGTTGACTGAATACATTTCAGTGATTTTTGGAATTCTTGTCTGTCTGTCTGTGAATTTGTCCGCGCACTACACAAAAACTACTGAACAGAATTTCATGAAATTTTGTATAGTAACAGATTATACCCCGGAGCAACATTTAGGGTAGTATTTATTCCGCTAATTTATAAAAAAAATATTCATATGTATAGTTCTAAAAGTGATCACAGATGGCGCTGTATAAGTACCCAAGAATCATGCTATCTTCTATACATACAATAAACGCGTACGGAGAAAAAAAAACACTTTGTTTTGAAAATTTTAAGTATACGTATAAACAAACAAAATAGGTAGTTAGATTGATCGATTCCGATTTACCCGAATGCAAAAATTTTAACGTTGCAACATGTTTTATCTCGCTTTAATATCCGAACACACATAAAAGGTAGTCATAAATCTAACAAAGTAATTTTACCCTTTTTGTAAGACGTTTGCATGGCGTTTGAGATTTGTCTGGTCCCTGTCATGTTGCTGCTGAAGCGATTCTCGCGACGACGTTCCGAATCACTGACTCTGTTTAGTGGAAAGACATAATTGTAAGGTGCGTTATTTGTGAAAATCCAGTGCATGCTCACGGTCACTATAAGATGTTGTTAGATTAGCTAATCACGTTATAACTTAAGACAGAAGGTCCCTTAAGTAGGGACTGAATAAATCAACCGACTTAGTATTAGATGGATCTCACAACTTTTTACAGTAGAAGAACTGAGTTGCGAGACTTGTTTTTTTTACAAGTTTTGTTTTGGATGGCATAAACAACTTTGATACCTACTTTTGACATTTTATGTAACAATTTCACGTAATCTAGTCTATATCTTCAAGTCAGATCTTCAATCTTTCTTTAGTATATGTTCAAAAATTTTGCTGCATTTTCCCTCTCTGCTCTAATATTGCTTTCTTTTTGACAAAATTGCCATTTAACAACTAAGCCTTAACCTTCCTCTCCAACAGTACTTCCACATGTTGCATGCACTGGATGTTCACAAATACTGCACCGGCCGATTCTGTCTTTCCACTGAACAGAGTTAGTGATTTGGTGAAATTACTGAATTTTTCTAGGGAAATGATGATATGGATTTTCCATTTTAACATCCTGCGTGATTTGATCATATCCCTTAGAGATTTGTTAAAATCTCTGATTTAATATCTGTTTCACTTTATCTAGTCAGAGATTTGATAAAATCGCTTAACTGTAAAGTAAAATATTCTATTCGGTACTTCCTTTCGTCATTTCACTAAACCAGTTCAGAAATTTAATCAAATCACCATATACCAACTTCCAGTTGAGACTTTATCATTTCACTAAACTTGTTTAGCGAAATGATAAAACTAGTCGACTTTTTGAGTTCGTTTCATCAACTTACTGTAGCGGTTAGGGATTTTGTCAAATTCCTAAACAAATCTAGTGAAATGAAAAAGCGTGTCGCGTTTTTTGCCCGATTTTGTCTTCCCACTAAACAGAGTCAGTGATTTGGTGAAATTACTGAATTTTTCTAGGGAAATGATGATATGGAGTCTCTATTTTAACATCCTGCGTAATTTGATCATATCCCTTAGAGATTTGTTCAAATCTCTGTTTTAATCATTTCCCTGCGACATATAGATGTATGTTATTTTTAAGGTTATCTATGGGCTCCTAGTTGCCTGAAAATGAGGTTTGTTTCATTTTTATTTTTCATTTAATTATACCCTATTCTGTGTGCTTTATTCTTATACAAATAACAGAAACATTGCTTTAGATTTAAGACATTGCCGATAGGAAATAATTACGTTTTTACAGTCAATTAGGTACCTATTCAATTTTCAAAAGTTTATTACTCCAACTATAAAACAAATATTTGCCGTTGATAAAATCGGATATTATTCAATACAAAACAATGTACAGTCACCATCAAACATATCGGAGCGGCCAAGGTACTCAAAAATAACTGAGCATGCACTTTATCGCGTAGACAATAATAGAGGCGTTGTTCAGATTTCTGACCACCTCTGCCGCGCCGATATATCTGATGGCAACTGTACATGAATCAAAATAAATTACTTCTATGAGGAAGACGTTCCAGAAAAATTATAAACATATGAAAGTTCGTAGTTATATTTGTTTTTTCTTAAAGAAAAAAACCTAATGATGAAATTTGGTACACATGTTGATAAAAATGTGGAGTAGGACATATGATATCTACTTTTTATCCCGGAACACCTAAGGAGATGAAACGGTGGTTCAAAATACCATAGGAATTTTTGGTAATTTCACAATTTATTTTCTTTTCTTTTCTTTAAGTGGAGAAACAACAGAGGCAAGAAAGTACATAATAAGATACAGTTTAAATAGTATGTAGTACATGAGGTGTACACCTACTTTCTTAAACGTTCTCACTGAGAGAAAACGAAATTACGGGCGGACGGTAAAGGAATATTCCCAGAAGGTAACAAAATACTGATATTAACACGTTCGCGGACGCGGATTGCATAGCATCCGTTTTTGTACTATTCCTGGTGACACGCCTGCTATTGAATCCGTTATTTGGTTTAAATTTCTGCTTTGGAATGCTTACCAATCTGCTTGGCTACAGTATAATATTATTCACCAACATTTTCTCTGCCATTCACTAAAATCAAAGAATGCATACTGTAATATTACATAGTTTTATCGCAGTTAAAAATTATCCTGTGACGTCTCAGATTGTGCCCCCCTCTCTGTGACGCGTATGCAAGAGCATTCGTCTTTGTATGGAAGACTCCTCAGTAGCCCCTCGCGTGCGTCTGGGAGTGGGTGCGTGAAATATGGCCAAATTTGGCGCGCAAACGCTATTTTACGGATTGTTTGAAACATCATAAGCAATGTCTTTTTTACAGTTTCTTTATGTTTTTGGTTGTCGTTTTATAAAAAAACATGTTTACTGACTGTTTATTGTAGTACAACTTGATTTCAATTACGGTAAATAAAGAAAAGTGAGGCATGTTTATACCTATTATTCAAGTAATTACTTTAGTACTAGTCATTGTTTTGGTCATATAATTGTGAATTATTGCCTATTCGTGGTCGATGCTGACCGCTTGCGTTATGATATGATAAGCATTGTGGTATGTATTTTGTTTGTGTTTAACTCCTTATAGTTGGTTTAGATGCCTCCAAAAAAGAAAATAAGCTAGGATAACCATCGCGTGGCGGGAGAGGTAGTGGACGAGTGCTGCCCAGAAACCAACGCGCCAGTGCCGCACAGAGGACTCCGTTAGCAACTATACAATCGCAGGTTCCACCAAAGTTTCGTCCTGTACGTTCTGTTAATGTTTGCGAAAGTTAAAAGTTACTAAAAATGTCTGAAGAGAACTATCAGAAGAATCAGAGTCAGAATTATCAGCTGAAGAACAAGATCGTCTAACAGCTGAGCTTGACGAAGGTACGGATGAATGTAATCAAGACTCGTTTCGTGATGAAACGGGAGACTACAGTTCTGACGAAAATTATACATCAAATGAGCCTGACGCAACATCCGACTGCAGTACACAATTAAACAAGTCTGATCGTAACAAAAAACCCTCTATTCGTAATCAACATATATATATTCATTCCCGGCATCACCCCCACAACCAGAAACACTGCATGTTTCTTTTGATATGATTCTACACTATGAACCTGTTGTTTCACCATCGCTACAAGATATAAATAATGAATGCTATGACATGCGGTGTCATATAAGATCACATTTTGACTAGGTATTGTGTCAAACATGCATACGCATCCGAATTGTATAGCATTTGTTGTCACATAGTATTAAAAAAATAGGTTTCATATTGACGAGGATTGCATAGCATTCGACTTGCATGGAATTTCACGTCACATAATAACCGTAATTTTAGCTTTGTTGTGACAGGTATGCAATAGCAGTCGTAAAATTCCCATACAAAATTTAGGTGTCCCAGAGGTGTGACTAAGCGTCCGCGAACGTGTTAATAAGGCCCATCACTAATGCAAACTATATTAACCAGATTGGTACATATATAATATATGGCGTGTAGCTCGAGATATGTTAAGTTCAGAGTATTTGATGAGCAAGATAATTTGTTGAATTTGCGAGCGTGATGCTTATGTATAACTAATGCTACCTTACTATTATTACAATCAGGGTTTAATAAAATATGGTTATATAAATAACTTAAGTACCTATTAGGGTGGTTTACGATTATGCAGGAAAGAACCGAGATCTAGTTAAGTGACGGAACCACCGTATGTGTAGGTACCCTGAATTATTATTATTTAAATTGTTTGTTTAACTTATTTGTTGGCGTGATTAATACATATACTTTAACCAAATTTTAATAGTATACTATCAATTACGGGCGTTCGAACAAACTATAACGGTTTACTAGAGAACCCTAAAAATCTACATCAACATTTCGGACGAATAGTTTGTGTTTATAGTAAAAAAATTATACGTTAAAAAATATTGTCCCAACCCAGTGAACTTTTTGTTAAGGGTCGGCAACGCGAATGTGACACTTCTGGAGTTGTTGCAGGCGTATAAGGCTACGGTAGCTGCTTACCATCAGGCGGGCCGTATGCTTGTTTGCCATCGTCGTGATATAAAAAATGCAATTAGAAAACACCATGAACAATGTATTATTCATACGTTGTTCATGGTCTTTTCTAATCCTTGTTATATAAGTAATAGGTATTTCCTTTTTTCGAATATATTTTCTATAACAAACTAAATATGTCGCCAATTTCTTTAGCATATGTTGAACCTTATATTTCCAAATTGTTTTGGCATTGTTTTATTGTTTACTTATTGATCTAAAGAAATTTTCTATATTATTTCAAATTATAAGAAAGGTTATCAAAACTGGCTTGATTGAAATTACTTGGAGTCGGCGCAGCATGGCCTTTTCTTCCACACATTGCTGTCGACCGTCATCTCATCATTCACATCCGTTCTTTTCATAATATTACATATTTCACACTGTACATACAATTGTTTACCCACCTTACCTGTTTTCTTACGTCTCTCCACAATAATTCTTAAAACAAAAATCAAACTACTCAGAACAATAATAAAATTTAAACTTGGTAAAACGAAATGATTTTAAGTTTAATTTTCATAATGGTATAACGTCGAAAACGGCGCAGCAATTTATTCCATTGTGTAAAAGATTTGGTTACTGTAGCTGATAAATTACTTTTTGGTGAACCACGACCCGGAATGTAGTTTTAATTGCAAGTATAAGTTATGGCGCTCCGTTTATTAAATTCTACTATCCTGAACTGTTTGTTGATAGCCAGAAATGCAATATAAAAGTGAGAAAGTTGTATAAGTATGCTTATCTATAGTAATAGTAATAGTAATAGTAGTAGTTAGTAGTTTTAAGTTTATATAAATATGTATGTTAGTTTAAAAGTATTATTACTATTCATCTATGGCCCCTAGTTGCCTGAAACTAAAGTTATTTCATTTCATTTAACTTTAAATGCGATTAAATATTTATTTCATTACCATAATGAATACTTGAAGGTTGAACTTCAGTTATTTTTATATTAATTTGTAAATAATTACTTGGAATACTTATTTACTCGTATGTTACAATCGTATGCATCGTAGTCGTATGTACGTGTAGTAAATATATTCACCGGCAATAATATCTTCCTACGGCCGATGCCGGCCTAAAGCAGCCGATGATTTAAATCCCATATCACTTGTACAGTCACCGGCAATAGTATCTTGCTACACAAAGGCTGCAAAAATATGTGACACGCTCTTATTTGTAGGGCCATAAGAGCGTGTCACATATTTTTGCAGCCTTCGTGTAGGAAGATACTATTGCCGGTGACTGTACAAGTGATATGGGATTTAAATCATCGGCTGTTTTAGCATTTATAATGTAGGTAATAGGTAGGTCCATGTATTGATAGTGATATATCACGGATTAAATAATACTAGGGATGCATAATCAGCCCACAAATGGCCCCACAATAGTACCGCAAGATCGACTCGGGCGGTACTTTCTTTGACAGTCTTATTACGATATAAGACCGGCCGGTTACAAAGTTTCAGGAGCCATGTTTTCAGTCAATCTTGTTTGAAACTGTACCTCCTTTAGGTACATTGTTTCTCGGAATGATATATAAATTAATCTTTCGTCAATCATTATTTGTTGCGACTAAACTTATGTTAACTTTTAGCTTAATTTCGAGGATCGCCGACGTATATCTCTGCTAATCCGTGCTCCCTACATAAATACGAATGTAACTCTGCCTGTCTGTTACCTCTTTACGATTTAACCGCTGGACTGATTTAGATGAAATAAGGTATGGAGGCGGTTTGAGTCCCGTGGAAGCCATAGAATAACTATTATTCCAGAAATCATCCCTTAAAAAGATAAAAAGGGGAAGAAATTGTATTTGTTCTAATTGAACGTTTGCTGTTACTTTTTATTTAGGTAGGCAAGTCCGGGTGAAAGCTATACCGCGTTTAGTTTAGCATTAGAATTTAGAATGCACATAGTTATATCACTGTCATTTTATTTGTATTTTGCCTGTGCATTGTCTTTTTCGATTATTAAGGGTGGGTTGCACCAAACCGCCTGTAAAAGTAAGCCAAATGTTACGCTAATCGGAGCTACTTAACGATTGCTAACATAAATGGGTTGCACCAAGTGCAAAATAACAGAACGTAAGAGTTAAGCGGGATGCCACTGTCTAAACGCATTTCTACTCACATTTTTATGGTACAATATTTATTCAATATGGCAACACAACCATAAATGCCAAACTAAACTTGTCAAAATCGTCACACGAAGAAAAAAATCTAAAGAAAGGATCAAAGGAGCGCGAACTAAACTTAACTTTGCACTCTGCAGCTTGAAAATCAAGAATATATAAACATTTAGCCATTCCTGAACATGTTTATTACTCAATCAAAAAGTGGGCTATCCATTGCGCCTTACGAGGAAATTTTTTCAAAGGATAATGCAACTTGTGTTGAGAGTGGAGTTTAAAGCGAAAGCCAGAATAGTCGGCTGGTGTATTGTGCATTATATTATAGTGAGTAAATCATCCTGCTAGTTTATTACTACTTACAGAACCCTAAACAAGTAAAGCCGTTGCTGGAAGCACCAAATGGCGAGAAGGAGCCCAATCGCAAAACAAAGGCATCACTAGTTTTAACTCTCGAAAATTCGTAAAAATAGGGTACTGAATCCCTCCAACCTGGTTGATTATGGCTGGCACTGTAACCAACGTCCTAAATATTGAACTTATACATGTACTTACTTATTAAATGAGTGTTCTAAAGCATCTTTGTTAACAAATGATGAGTAGCACATATGTTACACTAATGAATAATGATACACAATGTTTTTTATTTCAGGTTTGAATTTACCTTTGGTTTTGAAGACAAGATGAAATCGAGGCTTGTTATGCTACTCAGTGCTTAACTCCAGGATGTTTGAAAGTAAAAATGCAGTGATTTCAAGAAATTGGTAGAATCTCAATGTAAAAATAAAGTATAATTATACTAACCTAATCAATCAGTATTTCAATTTTGATAATAAAATACATAATTATATTTATTTAGTTACCTTATTTTTGTTTTATTTATTATTCAAACACTGGCATAGGTTTCCTTTGTACATGGAAGCAAGATCCTCCCCCCTCCAAACATATTTCTACTGCAAATATTATTCACCAGTTTTCTAGCACTTGGCATAAATAATCAATGAAACTTGACACTTGAATTATTTTAAGTCAGGTCAATCAGTTCTTGGATAGTGTGAAGCGGACCCTTGGCCAAAGTGAGCCAGCTTATTTATCGGAAAAAAAACTTCATATACTGAACCACAGATCTTTGATAATGGTTATTAACAATACTCTACTCTTGATACATGTTACAAATATTATTCAGGTAAAAGTGACGATAAAACAGTGTGGCTAGGATTCCAAAAATGTTTTCTTATCACTTGTATCTTAATAATCATAATCATTTATCTCTTTGTAATGATATATGTTTACAAGTCATACAACAGCCATGTAGGTAGGTACCTAGTTACTATTATGTTTTATTTGTAAATAGGTACCTATGCTGGTTGGGAAAGATATATGATAAAGAGAGACCTTTATTATTTATTACTAATAAATTCATAGTAAAATCATAACATAACACATATTTTATAATTGATTTTGAGCACTGACGGTAGGACTAGGACTAATCAAAAATGCATGCATACATACATCATCTTAGGAAGCTTTTTCCCTTATAGAAATGTAAGTATGAAAATATATCTACTTTTTATACTTACAAAATGAAATGCATGTACTTATTTTGCGTACAGTCACCGGCAATAGTATCTTCCTACATGAACTGTACAGTGAGTACAATTTGGATTAAAAAAAGCATGTTCATAATAATGTCCGATTTAAAATATACTAATGGGGAAGGTATCTGTCAAAAGTCAGGAGGTACCAGCATAAGTAGGCACCTACCACTAGTTTTGTTGAATGAGATTTCGCTTAAAGGGCTAAAATTAATGCCAGTAAATTCCAAATAAAACAAGAATTTGACACTATTGGTAGGACTGAGACTACAACCTATGCCGGCACCATCTGTAAACACTTGATTGGCCATAATCCTGATTTCAGCGACGAGCAGCAAATGGTAGGTAACAATTGCCATAGAAGAGCGACACACATGAAGTCAAATTAGTTAAACCATGCTATTACCAAATTGTCAGTAGATAGTTTATTTATTTATCTGTAAAATCTTTGTGTTTATTTCACAAATTAAACTGAAATACAGTGTAAGCTCTTTATCAACACTCAAGGGACCGGACATTTTGTGACATTATCACAAGTTGTCATTAAATAGAGGCCTACTGTGCTTGTTTTAAGGCAAATAATGAAATCAAATAAAAAACAAGAATTATATGAATTACTATAATGAATTTTCATACACATTTGAATTTGTGGATACCTAACCATTGTTGAACTATTTTTTTATTGTCCCACAACACATGACACTCTTATTTACTTGATTGTAAATTCCGCATCACACTTTATTTACATGTACTGTTCTGAACATTGTTTAGTTAGGTGTCGAGGCTCGATTTCTGTAGGACATTGGCGATAAATGTTTGGTGGTATAACTTCATGCCCTTATTAAAAGCATTAAAGAAACCTCTCTGATCATCTGGCATCTTTTGAATCGTATGACTTGCTCCCATCAAGTCCCGTTCGTGGCCTGTTCTACCGTGTCATAAAACTTGTTTTTCTTCTTGACCTGGTCATTCCACCGCGTCGGAGGTTTACGTTCCCTTTTGTCTTCTACCTTGTAGTATTCAAATCAACCGTTGTTTCCAAAGGTTTGGTATTCATTGACAAAAACAGAGTGGTTTTTTAATGGTTGTCATGATTCTGGTCCTGCTCATTCTACGGCAGTCGGCTTTCATGACAATGACTCTAGGTTCTGGTATGTTTGTGATACATAACAGAAGTCTGTACTATTTCAACCTGAAGTCACTCGGCACTCGATTTTAACTAAATAACGCACTTTTTACAAAGAATTTTATGTACTTATTATTTAATACCGTTATCTGATCTGAAAATTGTGAATAAAACTAAACGTCAATCGTATACGCCTTTTTACGTTCAGATACTCGCATATATTTATTACTGCAGACAATATTTTAATATTTTTCATCAAATATCACTGTCTTTTTGTCTAATAATGCATTTATCCTTGAAATACGAGACATTTTTGCAAACTGTCAGCCATATTTAAACGTAGATTTGAGTTAACCAGTGCTCGACGGCTGGTTAAGGTTAACGTAACTTTCTGACTGCTAAAGTGCATGGTGCAACGGAAAAACGGACTTGACGTCTACTGTAACCATGATGAGTTCGTTAAGTGTGCGTGGTGCAACCCGCCCTAAGTCTGTAATTGTTATTTTTTAAATCCAAAAGTGAACTCTAGGTCATGTTAACTATTGTTTGGTGGTTGCATGGTGTACGGTGTTTTTAGGGTTCCGTAGTCAACTAGGAACCCTTATAGTTTCGCCATGTCTGCCCGTCCGTCCGTCCGTCCGTCCGCGGATAATCTCAGTGACCGTTAGCACTAGAAAGCTGAAATTTGGTACTAATATGTATATCAATCACGCCAACAAAGTGGTAAAATAAAAAATTGATTTTTTTTTTATTAGGGTACCTCCCCTATACGTAAAGTGGGGAGTGATTTTTTTTTTTCATTTCAACCCTAACGTGTGATATATTGTTGGATAGGTATTTAAAAATGAATAGGGGTTTACTAAAATCATTTTTTGATAATGTAAATATTTTCGGAAATAATCGCTCCAGAAGTAAAAAAAAATGTGTCCCTCTAACTGTTGAACCATAAGTTGTAAAAATATAAAAAAAATCTCAAAAGTAGAACTTTATAAAAACTTTCTAGGAAAATTATTTTGAACTTGATAGGTTGAATAGTTTTTGAAAAAAAATTATAAAATAATTTCTGAACTAAGTTTGTAATTTAACCGTATAAGCAGATGTTTATTGTACCTGTAATTTCTACAAAATCACAATGAAATGACGTGCTTTCAAATAAAGTAAAAACGGTGAGAATCGGTTCACGCAATAAAGAATTATCCCATAAAAATCATCTTCCATACTTTAAGCTCGCGCGCAATAGTTTACTTAATTTGCCGATAGTTGTCTTTGTACGTGGAACGCTCATATCAATCCTACATGGCGGTGTTATTTTAACTCTTAAGTGGGGACACTTACTGTGACGGACGGAAAACTACGGAACCCTACACTGAGCGTGGCCCGACACGCTCTTGGCCGGTTTTTAAATCTAACATTCAAAAGGCAGGTTGGCGACTACTGCAGTGCTTCTATGTTTAACTACTTTCAAACCCTGTTCAAACCTTAAAAAAACGAAATATACTTAGTTCCTTTATAATGCGAAGTCGATGAAGTTAATCTAAGGATATAAACAACACTGTAGATTTAAACAAAACCAAAACCCGATGAAGAGGTTTCGGGCTCAAATTTCCGCAACAGAATTTGCACAAGTGACAGTGAAGGCACTTTGGAAACTCGAATGAGGAAACAGAGGGAAACAATCTTCTAGTGCTTCCGGACTCCTCCAGGCTCCTTACAAGGAGCGGAAGTTGTCGACAATTTAACGATCAACGACATTAAAGCGACAATAATTATTTTATCTACAGATGTCTGCTAAGGAGCGCAGCTTAAACTTTTGCCGTAGTTTGTTTTCAAACGGTTAAAAATTGATAATTTTTTGGAAAACAAATATCGTTTTAAGTTTATATTACGTAAATGAGTTCAACGCCTAGAAAGGACGACCTTTCTAGGCGTTGAACCCATTTACGTATACTACACAGAATTACAGTTAACATTGGTTCGGCCCTCTTTGGTAAGAGGGGTCAAATTAGGATTCCTTTTTCTGTATTGGACTAAGAGCTGGCCACGTCAGATATGATACAACAATGAGAGAAATTAAACCCATCTATTAAGATTGCAATACTATCCTTATTGCTAGATCCGAGCATCTACCAACTTTTAATGGGTGGATGTCAGAGTGACAGACTAGCAAAGTTTTTGAATTGGAAAAAAAGTAATACCAAAATAGGTCAAAACGGCTGATAACAAAAAACATTGCGTAATATTTCGGGAACAGAAACAGTAGGCGACAAACTGTGAATTACATTATACGTCGTTTTGGACTACTTTACTCCATCAGAAACTTTTGGCAATGATACGATCTAATTATTTATATAATTTTTCATAATACTGCATCAAAATTAGAACTCTAGGATTCTTAAAGTGGTTTGCATTCTTTAACCTCCACCACTTGACAGCTGCCAGATGTCCGGATCTAGAAATAAACATGGTATAGCAAACTAACGAGAGGGGTTTCGTCGCTATAATTATTGTGTCATATCTGACGTGGCTAGCTCTCCGTCTATATCACTTTCGAGTGCTGTCTGCAATTATTTGTGTTAAATGAGTTTAATGTTTTTAGGCATAATATAATTTTCATATATGGACTAAAATGTACACATGCTTTGCCGTTTATTGGAAGCTCCAGGCAACATTGAGCCTTTTCGATGGTCTCCCAAAGTCACCATTTCTGTCATCTCTACGTTTTGCTTGCCTCAAATACTCGCTTTCAGTTGGATCCAGCACGCTATAAACAGCCGCGAACTTTATATTAAAGCCTTGTAGGAAGGGACGCTTTACTGCCTAAATTTATGACCCTTGCGCAACATGCCCTGCATACCCTCAGTGCACACGTTTACAGCAGGCTAACTTTCCAATAGAATAGACACTACTTTCCAAATGACAAGTCCAACCGTTTCACTTATTCGAATTGTTCTGTTTGTAATCTGAAACTTAGTTGCTCAAATACTCGCTAGATGTCGCTGTACTATTTGAGCGGAATCCTGCATCGCGCATAAGATTACCCGTGGCCGATACTTGAGAGATGAATTATCGTAGCAGGCCTCTGTAAGCGATGCGACCTATACATTTCTACACAACATCGTAGAAAGGGGTTTTATAGCGATGAAATTTATGACCTTTCAGCAAGAGGGTTATTTTGGCAGTAAGCACATCTACAGCAGGCTAGCTAGCTTCTTTAGTGAACATTATATAGGAACACTTATTTTTAACCTTTTCATAGTCGATCACGAACCCATCTCGTTATTATGGCGGTTATAATTTTCAACTCTATTGACAAAGTGTCAGAGTTCAAGTTTGAAAGTTGTTTTTAGTTGTCTGTGAAGGGGTTAGGCCCCTGTAGATTGTGCGTATGTCTGTTAGCGGGCTGATTTTTATGAAGTCTTCTTCATAAAAATCAGCCCATATACTTACAGTGTGGCCCATCAGATCGGATGTTAAGTATATTTAAGTAAAAGTAAAGGTATCTATCGAGCTTGTGAACTACTATTGCAGTAATGGACTATAATCGGAAAGGTACAGTCGACTACAAAGAGACGTATCCAATTTTTACTCTTATTGCGTTGTAATAAGTGTCAAAAGTAGATACGTCTCTCTGTAGTCGACTATACCTAGTTTTACGCCCGAAACTCAACAGCCAAAACCTGAATAAACATATTAAACATTGATGTGAAATAAATGAAAACTGAATGTTTTTTTAAATAGTTTCTACAATAAGTATAGTACGATTTTTTTAAGATGTCGGAATTGTCGGTATCACTCTTTAATAAGATTCCGACATCATAAAAAATTACAACTATACTAACAGCTAAACCTAACATGCTAATTGGTATCTTTATATCTTAGTGACAAAAAAAATGTAACTCAAAGCTCTATAAAATAAAAATACAGCTCTCATTAAAACGAGTTCCTTTTATTATTTTGCAGAATTACGAGCTTATTGCATCCGGAATACTAATTCAGAAGCCTAAATGTGTACAGGGCCGCGATTCTAAAAATAAACACAAGCACTGGACAGACACAGCTCCAACCCAACTCAACTCAACGCTATAACGACATTGACATTTGCTATTCGAACAAATGTTCATTCAATATTGGTCTCACACTGGTCTCACATTGGTCACACATTGGTCACACATTGGTCACACATTGGTCTCACATCGGTACAACATTGGTACAATTGGTAAAATTTTTCGAATCGCGGCCCAGATAACGTTCATATTAAGTAGGTATACGGGACATCACCCCTGTACCTCTACCACGAGTCATGTAGAAAATTCTGAATATTTTTCTATAGGCGTTAACGAATAATCGGGCTTCGAATCGTTTTCCTTCAGTTTCGACAGCAACACATACAAACGATCTATGCTGACATTTCATGTCGGATTACGTTTAGTGCGCTGCATACATCCGTCTCATAGGTAGAACGAGACGGATGTATGCGGCACGTCGAATGTGATCTGTCATGTTAACGCACTGAAGGTCAGTACAGTTTGTTATCGATAGGTTTTATTAAAACGTTACCATAAGACACTAATTTGACTTACGTCACCGAAAAATACCGTATCGACTGTAGAAAACTCTTTCACTATCAAATTATAAGGTGAGATGTCAAAAACATGGTGAAAGTGAAAATCATTCGTATTTATTGTGTTATATTTATATATTATTAGTTGACGAAATAATATCGACAAAGCCTTATATTAAGCATAATTTGTTAATAAGACTGCATAGTATGATAACTGGAACTGGAAAACGAAACGGTAAATTTCAAGCCGATATGAGAAATAGAAATATCCACATCAACACTTCAATAAAAATAATTTTAAAAAAGAAATCTAGACCCAAGAACTGCTGAATATTTGTGAGATTTATGTATTAATAGTCAATTAATCTGATTTTAAATCGACACAAAAATACCAACTCTAACCTAAAGTGAATGGTAAGTAGTTGAAATTTGATAAGATAGTTATAAACACTTTCATTTTCAATCATAATAATTACAATGAAACTGTGAAAAATAACAAATAATATTGAAACATCTTTTACAGGTTCTTGTGCATCATTCATTTCTGATTGATTGCTGTAGCAGCTAACTTATCACCAGCAAGGCAAACTATTTATCCCAGGAAGGTGTATTATTTTATATTCAAGAAGTAACAACTGCGTTACAGGCCGGGATCTTAGAATTATTGCATCCAAGTACTATAAAATAGTGCTTACTTAAAAGACATCCAGATTTATACAGGGAACTTTGAAATTATAATGTACATAATAAATTATATTAAAGATTTATTTATTGCGAAATAGCCTTTTAAAGTAACATTGTCACAAACTAGAAACTTATAAGTACTACTAACAATTACTCGTACGTGTAACTTATAAATAGAAATAAAACCATCATTATGCAAGAAGCGGCAAAGCCGCCATCCTGCGTTGTGTTATGTATGAAAACCGGCGGCTTGCTGGAGCATCTTTAGCCTCCCTTGTGCGTCTGTTAGGTCGTGAGGCTCCGTGCCCCTTGCTTCACGGATCGATTGCCTCGACACCAACAATAGTTAGACGAACGACAACTATATTTAATAGTCTTGTAGTGATTTCGGATGTCAGGCGCCGCTCCGGTTTGTTCGCTGGTAAATAAATTAAAGGACTTGGCCAACGTGTCGGCGTCGACGCAGGTGGGATGTGAAACAGTAGCGCACTGCCTAAACTTAAGAGAATCAACAACATCCTGAAAGGGTACTTATCCTTTTGTGATTATACAATAGACCTAAATAATAAGAAATAAACCTATGATCCACTATGATCACTAAAAGTCGAACTGTCATGTTGACAAAATAACCAAATCAATTAAGAATCACCTATTACATATGGACGTAGTTCTAGGACGTTTTAAACTAGTAGTGTTATTTGTACATTTGAAATTTCATCAATTTGGTTTCCTTATGGTGAACCACACTTCGCCTATGCGGACAAATATTCGTGTTGCGTCTTTTTCCTATTCTATACAATAAGAAAGAGACGCAACACGAATATTTGTCCGCATAGGCGAAGTGTGGTTCAGCATTAGGTAATCCTATATCCTACGACGAAATAAGTATATGGATGGATGGATGAAGTACTGACAGTTTTCACCCCTTTTCCTAGCTTTGAATATGTATGACGAAATACGTAATTTCCCTGTTTAAAAAAAAGTTGCAATCGGTGAACATTATGAAAAAATAGTGAAAATAAAGATCTTGACGAATTGAGAACGTCCTCCTTCGAACTCTTGAAGTCGGTTGATAACATTTTATGCGTTCAAAGTCACGCGCGTTTAAATAAGGTAAAGGCTTACTGTCATAGCTTGTATTTCCCGGCTCCGATAGCATGAACCGTAAGCCAGGAACAAATTTCATGACCAATCGCAAGGCGTCCCAGGCGATGATAATTTTTGAAGTGGTTAAGGACGAAGTATAATGATGACTCGCGTAGGTCAGCTGTCAGTATTTGATGCTCTTATTATCAGGAAAATCGTCAGCCGGCTGTATTGAGGTAGAAAGAAAGTCTGCTGATACCCTAAATACCATATATTCATGTGACTAGTTTACGGTCTTTTCAGTGGTATACAGACGGCTGATGATTTTTATTTTATTTGTAATAGCATATAAACTATCACCTGTTTCAACTGGGACGCGATGGTCATTTTATTTTGTATGTATTTTATGTGAGAAAATGGCTGCCGTTCCTCAACCCACTCAAGGAACGGCAGCTGACCATCACGAAGCTTGATTATTGACCGCCCTTAACGACTTAAAATTTACCGCTTGGGACACGAAGACCAACGGAAATTATTCCTGGTTTACGACCTAGCAAGCATATTAAACACCCACAAAAAGTAGGGTAATTTTTCAGAGCTAGTACGGATTCTATGCTTATTATTGTTCACTGCTCATATAATTGTCTACAGTTCTAAACCTTCAGATAAAATCACGGATCAGAATACAATCCGGATAGTACTTTTACTATATTCCCCTAACCACAGTTGAACCTTATTACCGAGCAAAACAGTCGTTCATAGGTCACTAGTAAAAAGTAATAAAAACGGTCCGATAGAGAGCATAATGTAGGGGGCGGTGTCTCACTCGCACAATGCTGCCAACTTATGAAACTTACCAATATGGTTTTATTTATATACATTTATTTTAGTAACACACTAGAAGTTACTTCCTACTTACAATAATTTATTGCAAGATTTTGAATTAATACTTTGTCCCCTTTTAGCTGCTTTGATTTTTTTTACGTCGTAAATATTATTCATTCATTAAATTAAAGAATTGCAATTAATATTGCAGACAGTAGTAAGTTTTGTAATATTTAAAATACGGTCTGGTATCCCCATCCCATCAGTCCCATCACTGACATAATATGTCACTGATATTATTTCAAATGACGCCGCTCAGCTCAACATTTCGTAACAACATTTTTAAGTAAAAATGGTCAAGATATGTTGCGTAAAAGGGTGCAGGGGTGAGACTTTACAATAAAGTAGACTTGCCTTTCACCGGTAATCCACAATCATTCAATTTTACGATTTAACAACAAGTTAAAATTGTCAAACAATAGGGTGACTATGATGTCGGCAAGCTGCGGGTCGGTTTTGCTGTTTTTACAGAAATGTACATAAGTACATGGTCTGTTCCTAAGTATTACTTACACAGGACAGGAGTTGCCCGCGGGTCGTTTTAGGCCCTTTCGAAAGGGTCCTAAAATGGCACAAGGCCATACAAAAAATGGTAGTAGTGGCAGTATAATAAATAAATATTATGGGACAATCTTACACAAATCAACCTAGTCCCACAGTAAGCTCAATAAGGCTTGTGTTTTGGGTACTAGACGACGATATATGTAATAGATATATACATATAAATACTTAAATACATAGAAAACATCCATAACTCAGGAACAAATATCCGTGATAAACACACAAATAAATGCCCTGACCAGGATTCGAACCCGGGGCCTTCTGCTTCATAGGCAGGGTCACTACCGACTAGGCTAGGAGGCCGTTAAAATATACTTTATAGTACAACATTTGTACAACAAAAATGCAACAGGAAAGTACAAGAAAAATGCAACAGGAAGAATATACAATATTTGTACATGGAAGAGATCTCTTCCAGTCAACCATTGAGCAGTTTGATGTATTGATGTTTTCTTTATTTACCTTTAAGTACATTAAAGTCGGAGAACTGTCCACATCAGATATGACGCAAACTATTGCTCACTAGAGCGCCACGAATCCCCTGTACTTACTTAGTTTTAGTTTGCTACACTAACTATCCCCTATTTTAAGACGCGGACATCTGGCAATTGTTCATCGGTGTTATGCAAACGAGTTGTAAGAAATAAATTTCTTACAGTTCTAGGTTTGATGCAGTGCAGTATCATGTAATTAATAAGATTATATCATTTTCAGGAGTTTCTGTTGGGGGAAAATAGTGCAAAATGATGTTACGTTAATGTATTGTTTGTCGCCTACCTACTGTTTTTTTTCCGTAGCTATACGCAATGTTTTTACTTTTTTGTTATTATATTAGCGATAGGCTTCGACAGTTTTTACCTATTAACTGAAATATTTTGCTGGTCTGTCACTCTGACGTCCTCCGATAAATAGCTGCCAGATGCCTGGATCTAGCAATAAGTTTAAAATAGTAAAGTAATTAGAGGGGTTCTCTGCTCCCATTATTGCGCCAACGTAGCTGAAGTGGCCAGCTCCTTAAGCCAGTAGAATGTATAAGTTCCCATATGAACTATGAGACTTCTCTTTCTGGACAATACTTACTAGACGACAATCATATTTTATATTTATCTTCATACTATCCCAATCCCACATACATCATAGTACATATGGTCACCCTACTTAGAATGAGACGCAGCCCCCCACATTACCCTCTCTTTCGGCCTCACTTTGTGGTCGAAGTATGATCTCCAGATTGTATTTAACTTCATGGATAAAATGTACTTAGGAAGTAAAACCTTTTTGGCTTACCTACAATCTGTTTCGGTTGGTGTGAAGGATGTGACGTTTGTCACGTCACGTCACGTCACTTTGTAAGAAGTATTGAAATCTACACAAACGAAACAAGCAATCGAACTTTCGTGAGCGAATTGGATAAACGATAATTTAACTTATGGTATGGCAGTAATTTTTAGTTCTATAAGTGACCGCTAGAGGCTCTGCACAAATTCTCCATACAAATAATTTACGAATTCGTGAACGAATCTCGAATTGGGCTTATTTGCATGACTCGTGGTAGAGAAGTTAAATTATCGTTTATGCAATTCGCTCACGAAAGTTCGATTGCTTGTTTCGTTTGTGTAGATTTCAATACTTTACAAAGTGACGTGACGTGACAAACGTCACATCCTTCACACCAACCGAAACCAGTAAGCGCCATTTTATATCTATGACCGAAACAGATTGTAGGTAAACCAAAAAGGTTTTACTTCCTAAGTACATTTTATCTGAAGGTTTAGAACTGTAGACAATTATATGAGCAGTGAACAATAATAAGCATAGAAATCGTACTAGCTCTGAAAAATTACCCTACTTTTTGTGGGTATTTAATACGCTTGCTAGGCCGGTAACTAGGAATAATTTCCGTTTGTCATCGTGTCCCAAGCGGTAAATTTTAAGTCGTTAAGGGCGGTCAATAATCAAGCTTCGTGATGGTCAGCTGCCGTTCCTTGAGTGGGTTGAGGAACGGCAGCCATTTTCTCACATAAAATACATATAAAATAAAATGACCATCGCGTCCCAGTTGAAACAGGTGATAGTTTATATGCTATTACAAATAAAATAAAAATCATCAGCCGTCTGTATACCACTGAAAAGACCGTAAACTAGTCACATGTATATATGGTATTTAGGGTATCAGCAGACGGTCTTTCTACCTCAATACAGCCGGCTGACGATTTTCCTGATAATAAGAGCATCAAATACTGACAGCTGACCTACGCGAGTCATCATTATACTTCGTCCTTAACCACTTCAAAAATTATCATCGCCTGGGACGCCTTGCGATTGGTCATGAAATTTGTTCATGGCTTACGGTTCATGCCATCGGAGCCGGGAAATACAAGCTATGACAGTAAGCCTTTCATCATCATCATCTCAACCATAAGACGTCCACTGCTGAACATATGCCTCCCCCTTAAGCCTTAAGTGTGGTAAGCCTTTACCTGCTTTAAACGCGCGTGACTTTGAACGCATAAAATGTTATCAACCGACTTCAAGAGTTCGAAGGAGGAGGTTCTCAATTCGTCAGGATCTTTATTTTCACTATTATTTCATAATGTTCACCGATTGCAACTTTTTTTTAAACAGGGAAATTACGTATTTCGTCATACATATTCAAAGCTAGGAAAAGGGGTGAAAACTGTCAGTACTTCATCCATCCATCCATATACTTATTTCGTCGTAGGATATAGGATTACCTAAGAAAACCAAATTGATGAAATTTCAAATGTACAAATAACACTACTAGTTTAAAACGTCCTAGAACTACGTCCATATGTAATAGGTGATTCTTAATTTATTTGGTTATTTTGTCAACATGACAGTTCGACTTTTAGTGATCATAGTGGATCATAGGTTTATTTCTTATTATTTAGGTCTATTGTATAATTACAAAAGGTTAAGTACCCTTTTAGGATGTTGTTGATTCTCTAAAGTATTAGGCAGTGCGCTACTGTTACACATCCCACCTGTGTCGACGCCGACACGTTGGCCAAGTCCTTTAATTTATTTACCAGCGAACAAGCCGGAGCGGCACCCGACATCCGAAATCACTACAAGACTATTAAATATAGTTGTCGTTCGTCTAACTATTGTTGGTGTCGAGGCAATCGATCCGTGGAGCAAGGGGCACGGAGCCTCACGACCTAACAAACGCACAAGGGAAGCTAAAGATGCTCCAGCAAGCCGCCGGTTTTCATACATAACACAACGCAGGATTGCGGCTTTGCCGCTTCTTACATAATGATGGTTTTATTTCTATTTATAAGTTACACGTACGAGTAATTGTTAGTAGTGCTTATAAGTTTCTAGTTTGTGACAATGTTATTTTAAAAGGCTATTTCGCAATAAATAAATCTTTAATATAATTATGTACATTATAATTTCAAAGTGCCCTGTATAAATCTGGATGTCTTTTAAGTAAGCACTATTTTATAGTACTTGGATGCAATCATTCGAAGATCCCGGCCTGTAACGCAGTTGTTACTTCTTGAATATAAAATAATACACCTTCCTGGGATAAATAGTTTGCCTTGCTGGTGATAAGTTAGCTGCTACAGCAATCAATCAGAAATGAATGATGCACAAGAACCTGTAAAAGAAGTTTCAATATTATTTGATATTTTTCACAGTTTCATTGTAATTATTATGATTGAAAATGAAAGTGTTTATAACTACGAGTATCATATCAAATTTCAACTACTTACCATTCATTTTAGGTTAGAGTTGGTATTTTTGTGTCGATTTAAAATCAGATTAATTGGCTATTATATACATAAATCTCAGCAGCTATTATATACATAAATATTCAGCAGTTCTTGGGTCTAGACTTCTTTTTTAAAAATATTCTTATTGAAGTGTTGATGTGGATATTTCTATTTCTCATATCGGCTTAAAATTTACCGTTTCGTTTTCCAGTTCCAGTTATCATACTATGCAGTCTTATTAACAAATTATGCTTAATATAAGGCTTTGTCGATATTCTTTCGTCAACTAATAATATATAAATATAACACAATAATTACGAATGGTTTTCACTTTCACCATTTTTTGACATCTCACCTTATAATTTGATAGTGAAAGAGTTTTCTACAGTCGATACGGTATTTTTCGGTGACGTAAGTCAAATTAGTGTCTTATGGTAACGTTTTAATAAAACCTATCGATAACAAACTGTACTGACCTTCAGTGCGTTAACATGACAGATCACATTCGACGTGCCGCATACATCCGTCTCGTTCTAGCTATGAGACGGATGTATGCAGCGCACTAAACGTAATCCGACATGAAATGTCAGCATAGATCGTTTGGATGTGTTGCTGTCGAAACTGAAGGAAAACGATTCGAAGCCCGATTATTCGTTAACGCCTATAGAAAAATATTCAGAATTTTCTACATGACTCGTGGTAGAGGTACTGGAATAAGTTACTTTCGTTCCGTTATACTCATTAGGATTGTACGCTCACTCAAAGGCATATTCAGATTTATAAAATATCGTACCGATATTATTAGATTTTAGTACGGATAGCACAAGAGTGTCGCGATTGATGATGTGATTTTCATACTTGAAGCTGATTTGCCGGTATTGTAACTTTTTGGCTTGGCACCGACTTCAAACATATCAGTTTGTAACGCATATAAATAATATAATAGTTTATTTTATCCTTTTTGAAGTCGGGTTATCTTTTTTTTGTAAAAAGTTTTTATTTTTCCATTTTTAGTGGTTATAAAATTATCATTATTAAACGGATCTCGCAATAATCGGTGAAGATATATAAGAAAAAATTCATGATACGTACTCAATGAAAGGAAAGTTCCACATATCATATGTGGTCTTCATCATTAGGTCCACTCCATCAAATTAGTGGTTTTGGAGAGGAAATGCTTGATTTGCTTAAAAAAACAACCACATCACCATACACGTGCCATTAAAAATTGAGGAGTTCCCTCAATTCCTCATGGATCCCATCATCAGAACAGCACCAGATTAATGTGGAACTATCTCAAAGGTAGTTCCTTTCTATCTCAAAGGTAGAATAATTTTAAAAAATCATGATCATTATCATCAAAACAACCATCATCATGAGGTTCACTTCATCAAATTGGTGGATTTCGAGAGAAAATCTTCGCGTTGCTTAAGAAAACACCTAATTCACCATACATGTGCCTTTAAAAATTGAGGAGTTCCCTCAATCCCTCATGGATCCCATCATCAGAACAGCACCAGATTAATGTGGAACCATCTTAAAGGTAGTTACTTTCAAACAAAAGAAGAATTCCTCAAATTGGACCACGGGTCTCGGAGTAATTGCTCAACATCCTACATAAAAAAAATCATCATCATTATCATCAAAACAACCATCATCAAGAGGTCCACTTCATCAAATTGGTAGTTTTCGAGAGAAAATCCTCGAGTTGCTTAAGAAAACACCCAAATCATCATACGTATGCCTTTAAAAATTGAGGATTTCCCTCAATTCCTCATAGATCCCATCATCAGAACAGCACCAGATTAATATGGGACCACCTTGAAAGTAGACCCTTTCAAACAAAAAAAATATTATTCAAATCGGACCACGCGTCTCGGAGTAATCGGTGAACATACATAAAAAAAAAGCCCAAACCGAATACAGAACCTCCTCCTTCTATGAAATTGAAGTCGGTTAAAAAGAGACGGATAGTCTACGCACGCGAGATACTGTCGCGTCACTCATGTGGTAACTGTAACGATGCGTGTAACGGAACGTTACACTATCAACCTTTTTCTTCTGGCATATTACCGATCCATATTTTAAATTAAAAATCGGCATTTTCGAACCCTTTGGCAGCCCTTTTCATTTTCTCATTTCGATCAGATCCTCGATCAATAAATCTAATAGTTGTTTTCTCTTATGAATTCTTAATCCTACAGCTTATTTTTGTAATCTAGCTATTGTGATGTGTGAACGACAATAACATTTAATGCAAGTTAGTGCAGTTTAAGTGCAGTGCACGTCGATGACTACAACTCCTAAGCACATCTTATTTCCTTCCGACTACAAAAAGGCACATGTATTGTGCCTTTGACCCTTAATAAACAATACCACATCGACCCTGGTTCCGCCTTTGATTTCACAACATCCCGAAGTGAGGCTCCATGTCTGCAACCTCACAGTAACAAGCGTGCTGGACGTCTTTCTCGAAACAATAGGTATTTAGTCTTTTCGAGACCCTGTATTTAAAAATATGTTAGGATCATATATATTTAAAATCTGACTCTCTTCCACGCCTAACATGTCGAGCTTAAGGTAAATGTAAACAAAATTCAATTTTACGCCCGCAGCATCCACTGTATTCAAAAACCTGTACCGCAAAATTCTTCAGAAAATACTTAAAAATATCCTTCCATGCGTCCAAGGTCATTCAAACCCGTAAAATACTTTCTGTATTTTATGAATACATGTTACTCCTAATAAAGTATTTTATCTAAAAATCGTTGGGCCTTATGGTCCAATAAGGATGGCGTGGAAGTTTTCATAAAAGGAAATTTACGGCAGAAGGATTTTTATGAAGCAATTGAGCGCAACGAGTGAAAAAGAGTTCAGTTCGAGCAGAGGGTTCTAATTCTTATTGAGCGCCAGCGAGTTCATTGCTAGTAAGGGTTAGAGAAAATAATACGAACATAAAAAAAATAGTAACATACAGGTTGTAACACAAGTAATGGTGATCCATTTAAAATGATAATTGGTATCTTATTGCGAGTAATAAAAATTAGGAGAAAAAATTATTGGACACGAAAATAGTACATTATTGTCGAGGAGGTGAAGTAGCACATTGATGGCTGAGTATTACGTTTAAACGGAGGATTTTAGGAGTCCGTTTAATTTAATACGAAGCCAGCAATGGCCCTTCACGCCGAGTCCAATATAGTGCTTTATTCAAAAATAATGCAAAACAACCAACGTTGATGAACAACAAACAATATTGACCTAAATATTATATTCAGGATAACTTCTAGGTTAAAAGAATGACCACTACCGCGAGCATCGAATTTCGATTCGAATCCTATAATTATCTCCATCTCCATCGCTTCTCATTTTGAGTGAGAGAGACAGATTTATTCGAAACTACAATTTTTTATGTTCGCGGTACACGCTCAGCTTTGCCGCCTTTATATATTTTTATTAAAAAGTAAATTTTATACGGGCGTATATTGTACTGGCGATTAGTATTGGACCTAGGGAACCTCAATGTAAATAATTGATTTCTTTATGAAAATAAGTTTTTTTTTTCAGTCAGTTTTTAATCAGTTGGATAGCGTACATTGATGGCGGTAGGACTTTAAAAAATCGTTACACATAATTAATAACACTATTTAACAAAATGATTATACTAATACTGCTTATGAGTCCTATTACTGGATACTATAGGTGGATAAAGTATACGCCCGTATAAAATTTACACGCTGTATATTCAATACATATCCTACACCTAATTACTTGCCGGGGCTCTGTTTCCTGACCTTTGTTTTAAAGGCCGCGTTAAGTTCGACCACCAGCGCTAATTGAACTACTAAAATATTACAATGACTTTTTTATTAGCCTGCATTGTGTCAGGACAAAAGGACTGGGACGGAATTCTAATTTTAAAACACGTTTAGACACAATCCAACTAAAATACAACTCCAATGCATTAACTACGCAATACAACTAGCGCCTAAACGTCTGAGACAGAAATATAAGAATTTGCTCGAAAATTATTCCAATGCAAATTTAATACAACTTTAATATTGGTTGATTATTTGTTGTGTGTTGGAGTTGTATTTGAGATATAGGTATAAACAATAAAATAAATAAAAAGATAAAAATAAAAAAAGCTTTTATTAATTCCTTATGATAGGATATATAAAAAAAGAAATTAAATACATTTTTAATAAAAAAAAAATATTTTTTATTATCACATGGCCCCGCTTAGGGCTCCTCCATCCGTTTCCAATTTTTTCGGTCTAGTGCTTTTAGCAACCATATTACTGAGATATATATTGTGTATTAATGTATTGTTTTTGTATTTTAAAATTAAAATACAGCATATGCTCATTGCATGCTACCGCCCTGTCTACGAGTCTGTGTCGTTTCGACATCTCTTTTTTGTAACTTTGCCTCATCCATCTCTGGACCCATTAGGTAAATCTAATTTTCATTTCTCCTTATCGAGAATATAATGACATTTTTAATAGAAAACCATTGTGATAAAAAAATAAAATACTGGTATTAATTACAAAAAGAACTAATTAATTAACATAAAGCTGTAATTAAAAAAAACAATACACAAATCCTTACAAAAGACGCAAATATTACCAACTTATTACGGCCCTTTGTTGTTGTTTCCAAGCTAATCCGAGCCAGCGAAGTAAATATTAAGTAAATATACTGAGTAAATATACTTATACAAAACTAATATCAGTGTTCGGGATTAAGTACAAATTGCAATAAATAAAGTTTTCCCGCCATGTGTCCGATGCCAATAAGATGTTATGAAATCCCGGATGATATTGATCAGGGATACCTTCTTTATTATCAAGTTTTCGGCGAGGGTCTTGAATATCGTCACGACTTTAATACAATACGGAGTTTTTGAGAATATAATAGCTATGTTACGTAGACACGCATCGGCACTTCAGATCATACCCCGGATTTCTGGGGGCGGAAATGATTTTCACTAGCCTTAAAATAGGTAAACTGTTAAAAAAGAAACTATTTGAACATTTCTACGCCCGTTTGGATCTTACTACCGATTTTACGATAAACAAAAGTTAAAACACATGAAATCATTTCTGACCCAAAAATCTGGGGTATGCTTATGAATTATGATAGATCGCAGTGTTGATAGTTTTAAGCCCGCTAAGCTACTCCTTCTACGACTATTTTTCCGGACCACTTTTTGCCTATTTAGAAAAGTTTGCCTACATAACTCTACCGCTAATAGTACAGGAAAGATACGGTTGCGTCAAACGTGCGTAATTTATAATAGCCTGATTTTTTTATTATTCATTCTTATGGAATATTTATAGATAATATATGTAAAAATCCTACCAACTTTTCACCCGGAAGTAGTTAAATAGGTTAAAAAAATATATAAAATTTTGTATATTTTTATTTACAATAATATCAATTATTTTCATTTGTAAATATGACGATACTTAAGTCTTCTTTCTGTTTAAAGCGAAAAACAAGAAACCTTGTCCATGTAAAACCACATAAATAACAAAATGTACGGCGCGGGCGATATATATCCTAATTCGTTAGAAACAAATAGTAATAATTGGTAGTTTGTTCTTACACATTTTAAATGACTTAGAAACGATATATTCATTAAAATCCTACAAGAAAAACGCTTGTAATATATGTGTACATATTTGTGGCGGTTAGCGAATAACGATATTTTGTAGGATTTCATTGAGTAAATAATGCTAGTATCATGATATATCCGTTACACTAAAAATATTAGCTTTAATAAATATTTCCAATTCCCCATACTAGCCGCCCGTAAAATGACTGTAGTATAAAGTTATACGTACAGTCGCCATAAAATATATCGGAGCGGCCAGGGTACTCAAAAATATCTGAACAAGCATTTTATCGCCTTGACAATAGAGTCCTTGTTCAGATATTTGTCACCACCTTGTACGCTCCGATATATCTGATGGCAACTGTACCTACAGATCTAGCTGTGCATCAAATCTTCCGGCGGGGAAAAAGACAATGTACTCGTATAGCGATACAGATCTGCCAAAGTTCTGTCCACAGACACATTCACTCTCATTTTCTTCAGTCTTGACTTTGAGGTTCGCGTCCAGGTGACGTGACCTACAAAGCTGCAGTACGAGCCTTTGTACCGGGGCTCTAGATAGACTTCTCTAGATGGACGGAGTCCGTTGTCGGTACAATGGATACGCGGCAGCTCGGCATACTACACTCGCGAGCAAATAATACGGGTCAGTGACAAAAACCCTTATATTTTGCAAATTACTAGCGGTATGTGCAGGAAACTAACTGTGTATTAAAGAGAATTTAATATCGAATTAAATTGAACCTTCAATGTTCTACAATAATTCTGGAAAAAGTTTTATTTAAAAAAAAGTCGAATTTGGTACCAAATTCAAATTGAGCTTATTTCACTTTTGATTGTTTTCTCACTTTTGTTTTCAATCTGTCAAAGCAAAATGATAAAAGGCAGTTTTTGTTGACTTTGATGGTCATTATTGAATTACTATCATGTCGCTAACACAAGATGAATGTACACGTATCGTCACTTTGTTACAAGAAGGCATAAGTCAGAGATATACAGCAAGAAGAACAGGCGTGTCACTATCTACGGTGCAGAGGGTCCTCCAACGTTTCCTCCAAACTGGCAGGAACCTTCGAAGACCAGGAACCGGCAGGCCGAGATTTATTACGGCTAGAGAAGATCGATTTATTGTAACAACAATGCTCCGAAATCGGCATCTCACTGCAGTTGAAGTCAAAAACCAACTTCGGGAGACCCGAAGAGATGACATCAGCGGGTGGACTGTAAGGCGGCGGCTTCGAGAAGCTAATTTGACCCCACATAGACCGGCAAATGGCCCAAAACTTGACAGAGGCATCGAACTGCAAGGAAACTTTACGCACGCGAATACAGGCGATGGGGTGCCGAAGAATGGGCAAGAATTATGTTTTCTAACGAATCCAGATTTATGCTCTATGCACATGACGGGCGGCGAAGAGTTTACAGACGGCCAGGTGAACGTTTTATTCCAGCCTGTTTTGAAGAAAACGTTGCTTTCGGCGGTGGGTCTGTTATGGTTGGAATCTCTTCAGAGAGTCGCACGCAATTAGTTTTGATAGAAAATGGAACGTTAACTAGTGCCAGGTATGTGGAAGAGATTCTTAATGAGCATGTAGGCCCATATTTAATTAATATGGGTGAAAACTCAATGTTCATACATGAAAACGCCAAGCCACACACCGCACTGCACTCGCTGCATTCGCGGCGGGTCATTGATAATGGTAAAACATGATATAAAAAGTAAGGAGCGGAAAGACATTGTTGAATTGTCTGTGGAACGCCATATTGAACTTTCTTGTGTCGAGTTAGAAGAATTTATAATTATATGCGTGTACAGGCCTCCATTGGCAAACTATAACACATTTGAGTCAGTGATAGATGAAGTTCTTACAAGTGTTTTTTGTAGTAATAAAAGTGTTATTGTGTGTGGTGATTTTAATATCAACTTACTTGAAGATTCATCCATGTGTGTAAGGTTACTTAGTACTTTCAAATCCTACAATTTAGTAAATTTATTTTGTGAGCCTACACGAATCACAGCAACCAGTGCTACATGTATAGATAACATTTTCAGTAACAAGGATGCGACTAGTAAATCTATAATAAACAACTTAAGTTCTGACCACTGTGGACAAAAAGCCTCTTTTAGCGAAAAAACTAAGGATATTCCACAAGTCACTATGTGCAGACCAATTTCCGAAAGACGATTAGATTTATTCAGTCGGAATATCACGAAACAATTTTGTTATGTTCCATTTACCCAGGAAAACCCTAACCGTATGAGTATTGAGTTGTTTAACTGTATTAAAAGGGAATTTGATGCCTGTTTCATTCCGAAGAAGGTGCAAGGCAAGGTCAAGACGAAATTTAGCGACTGGGCTACGCCGGATATTCATGAGAAAAGACGACGGCTCTATGATTTATATGACTTGAGAAGAATTAATAAAAGTCCGGAATTCCTAGATTATGTCAGGAATTTTTCTAAATCTTTTAAGATGATGTGTGCCGCTGCTAAAGCTGATTATTTGTCCAGAAAGATCCAAAATTCCAAGGATAAAGTAAAAACTGTTTGGCAAGTAATCAACGATGAAACTGGGAAACGTAAAATCAAAGATCCGCACTACAACCTACGTATTAATAATAATTTAGTGAGTTCGGACCTTGAAGTTGCGGATCATTTTGAGCAGTTCTTCTCTAATATACCGGTAGAAACAACAAAGTCTCTTCATTCATCGCCTGACGTTGCTGAGGCAATACTGAAAACAAATATAGCAGAGTGTACAGATTTCTTTAAATTTTCATATGTTACTCCGAACTTAGTTATTAAAACATTTAAATCCCTAAATTTAAAGAAAACTGAAGATCTTTGGGGCCTATCTGTTAAAGTTCTACATTCCATTGTTGAATCGATTGCACCACATTTAGCTGATATATTTAACAAATGTATTGATACAGGAATATTTCCAGACATAATGAAGCACAGCAAAGTCATCCCCTTGTTCAAATCAGGATCGAGAACAGAACCAAGCAATTTCAGACCAATTTCAATACTGCCGGCACTGAGCAAAGTTTTCGAGAAACTATGAAATAAAACAATTAAAAACGGATTTTATCGCGTGTATTGAGCTTAAATTACATCCCGACGTTTCGAACACTTTACAGCGTTCGTGGTCAACGGGTCGACTGAGGAAAAATGTACAATTACCTCCGTTCAAAAACTATCACAATATGCAAACCTACCCACATATTAAATAATAAACAAATTTAGTGTTTGCACATGCCAGAGGGGCCTTTATAAAAACAAATTATTTATTATTACAAAACAAATTATTAAACAATTTATTTTATTATTATTAATTATTATTTTTGTTTTTATTTTTAAAATTAGTATTAAATTATTATTAGTGTCCACACTGTCCACCATTATGGTCTCACAGTCCTATGTCTAGCTTGCTCCTTAACCAAATGAATAACTGGATCCCAAGCTGGTGGTACCGAAAAACCATCCTCTCTGTTGAAATTTGGATATTTTTTAATCTCTATTGCCTCTCGCAACATCCGGGGAATGTATCGTTTGTCCTTGACGAGGACTTGCGGTTTGTCAAATTTAACTGAGTGGTTGGGCCTATCCATGACATGCTCACAGACTGCTGACCTTGGTCGACGGTGCTTCACATCGGCTATATGTTCCTTTACCCGAGTAGAAATGCTCCGCTTAGTCTAGCCTACATATGATAGACCACATTCACATTCCAGCCTGTAGACCCCTGCACTCTGTAGAGGAGTAGCCGACTTCACTGACCTCAGGAACTGTGACATCTTCTTCATTGGCTTAAAGTAAGTTTTTATAGAAGCACGTTTCAAGATGTTGCCAATCCTGTCAGTGACTCCCCGGACAAAAGGCAAGATGGCAGGCCGGCGCTCAACTGTAGGAATCTTCATCCGAGCCTTCTGATTGAGCCGTAGAATCTTGAGCCCGTTCGCTTGAAGTGCATCCTTGGCATGCCGGAGTTCCGCCGCCAGGTGCTGCTCATCACATATCCTCTGGGCTCTCTGAAACAAAGACTTGCCTACAGTAGCTAGCTGACTGGGGTGGTGGTGTGATCTACCATTCAAATATCTATTTGTATGTGTAGGTTTCCTATATACAGTGCGGCCTAAGGTATTATCAGGGTTTCTCAATACTAGTACATCTAAGAAAGGCAGTGAACAATTATTTTCCAATTCCATGGTAAACTTAATCTTACTATGAATGGAATTGAGGTAGTCAAGGAAAACTGAAACACTATTTTTAGGTAATATAGTAAAAGTATCATCTACGTATCTTTTGAAAATCTTCAGCTGCACGGGAGCCAATGAGAGCGCCCTCTCCTCAAAGTCCTCCATAAAGATGTCAGCGACTACTGGAGATACCGGGGACCCCATGGCTACACCGTCGACTTGCAGGAAGAATTCATTGTTCCATAGTAGATATCCTGATGTAAGGCAGTGTTCCAAGAGCTTAGCATATTCTTCAGACATGTTCTGCTCACGCAACCTCTTCTTCACAATTTCAAACTCGTAGACTCGTAAAGAGTGACTGGACATCGAAACTGACCATGATCTCGTCATCAGTCAATGTAAGGTCTCTAATGTCACTGATGAAATGGTAAGAATCCTTTGTTTGTGTTCTAGTATTACCCCGTAAAGATGAAAGGACTCCTGCTAAGTATTGAGCCAATATGTAAGTTGGAGCATCAATCTGACTCACTATTGGACGTAGCGGGGCACCCGCCTTGTGTATCTTCGGTAACCCATACAACTTAGGAGGCACCGGGCAATCAGGAACCAAACCTGCAACATCTAGATTAAGGGATTCGCAGCATTCACCAATTAGGTCTTTAGTACATTTTAAGACTCTCGCAGTAGGATCTTTTTTGACATGTTTATATGTTGTGCTGTCTGCCAACAGATTCTCAATTTTCTGGTTGTAATCGGTGGTGTCAAGTACAACCGTCGCATTACCCTTATCAGCTCGAAGTATGGTAAGGTCTGGATCTTCACGCCAAGCACCGCAAACTCCGGCATGCCAAGGATGCACTTCAAGCGAACGGGCTCAAGATTCCACGGCTCAATCAGAAGGCTCGGATGAAGATTCCTACAGTTGAGCGCCGGCCTGCCATCTTGCCTTTTGTCCGGGGAGTCATTGACAGGATTGGCAACATCTTGAAACGTGCTTCTATAAAAACTTACTTTAAGCCAATGAAGAAGATGTCACAGTTCCTGAGGTCAGTGAAGTCGGCTACTCCTCTACAGAGTGCAGGGGTCTACAGGCTGGAATGTGAATGTGGTCTATCATATGTAGGCCAGACTAAGCGGAGCATTTCTACTCGGGTAAAGGAACATATAGCCGATGTGAAGCACCGTCGACCAAGGTCAGCAGTCTGTGAGCATGTCATGGATAGGCCCAACCACTCAGTTAAATTTGACAAACCGCAAGTCCTCGTCAAGGAGAAACGATACATTCCCCGGATGTTGCGAGAGGCAATAGAGATTTAAAAATATCCAAATTTCAACAGAGAGGATGGTTTTTCGGTACCACCAGCTTGGGATCCAGTTATTCATTTGGTTAAGGAGCAAGCTAGACATAGGACTGTGAGACCATAATGGTGGACAGTGTAGACACTAATAATAATTTAATACTAATTTTAAAAATTTTAAAAATAAAAACAAAAATAATAATTAATAATAATAAAATAAATTGTTTAATAATTTGTTTTGTAATAATAAATAATTTGTTTTTATAAAGGCTCCTCTGGCATGTGCAAACACCAAATTTGTTTAATATTTAATATGTGGGTAGGTTTGCATATTGTGATAGTTTTTGAACGGAGGTAATTGTACATTTTTCCTCAGTCGACCCGTTGACCACGAACGCTGTAAAGTGTTCGAAACGTCGGGATGTAATTTAAGCTCAATACACGCGATAAAATCCGTTTTTAATTGTTTTATTTCATGATTAACTATCGCGGCAACCGAAGACAATATTTCGAGAAACTAATTCTAAATCAACTTGTGTCACATTTTAACCGAAACGAATTGTTCGCCAGAAATCAAATTGGTTTTACCAGAGGTCGCTCGACTACTGACGCAGGTGCTGTTCTTCTTAAGCACATCTTTGCCGCTTGGGAAAAAAAACAAGATGCTGTTGGAATATTCTGTGACCTATCGAAGGCATTTGATTGCGTTGATCACGAAAATCTAAAGAGAAAACTAAGCCATTACGGGATCAAAGCTGGTGCCCTTAACCTCGTCTCATCATACCTATCGGATAGAACACAACGAGTGGTTATTAATGGAACTCAATCTTCTGGGTCCCCTGTGGCACTCGGAGTGCCTCAAGGCTCAATACTTGGTCCATTCCTGTTTTTGGTGTACATTAATGACCTACCCAAAATTGTGCAAGATAAACATGATATAGTGTTATTTGCTGATGACACATCTCTGATATTTAAAGTGGACAGAAAAGAAAACAGCTTCGATAGTATTAACAGTGCACTCTCCAAAGTAGTAAATTGGTTTACGGCTAATAACCTACTTTTGAACGCCAAGAAAACGAAGTGCATCAAATTTACACTTCCCAACGTCAAGCAGATTAACAGCAGCAAGATTATAATAAATGATGAAATAATGGAATTCGAAAATCAAACTGTTTTCTTAGGAGTCACTTTAGACTCGAAATTACAATGGCATCCACATATAGCTACCCTAGCTGGGAAACTTAGCTCTGCAGCCTATGCCGTGAGGCGAATCAGCCATCTAACAAACAGTGAAACTGCCAGGCTGGTATACTTCAGTTACTTTCACAGTGTTATGTCGTATGGAATTCTGTTGTGGGGTAAAGCAGCTGATATTGGGACCATATTTGTGCTACAAAAACGAGCTGTACGTGGCATTTATAAAATGCGCGGTCGAGCATCCGTAAGAGGAAAATTTGAAGAGGCAAATATTCTTACCGTAGCATCTCAATACGTACTTGAAAACATTATGTATGTGCGGAAAAACATCCATAAATTCAAGCTCAACAGTGATATCCATAACTATAACACTAGAAATAAAGATAAGATTGCTGAGCCTGGCCACCGCCTCGGTAAGGTTCGTACGTCTTTTGCTGGGAACTGTACACGTTTTTATAACAAAGTCCCCGCTGATGTAGTGAATTTGCCACTAAATAAATTCAAGTCTTATGTTAAGCGCTATTTGTTGAGGAGAGAGTACTATACTTTAAAGGAATTCATTGAGGATAACGATGCCTTTAAGCCTGTAGCTTGATATAGTTAGTACAATACAAATTGAGAAATTATTAGGTACATTACTCTATGAAGCAGCTTTACTAGTGTCCAGTATTACCTGTTTTTCATTTTTATTTTATTTTGTTTTTATTTAGTATTTGGACACTTAGAGACGTTATACATCTCTAAGTCTTGCATTCGCAAATATTTATATGTAAAGATATACATTTAATGATCCTGACGCTTAGAGACATGTACATCTCTATGTCACTTTTATATTGTAATTTAGTTCACGCATGTAAAATACGAGCACAGAATATTGTTTCTCACCAGACTAAACATGGCTAGTTTTTATTAATTAATAAAGCCCGCCAGCTTGAACATGTCATGCTCGCTTAAAAGGCTCTGCTTATGGTGGCGTCGTTGATCGGGTCGCCACTTTCCCGAAGAAAGGTTGAGGGAGGCGATGGCTGAGATATGCGTCATACTCGTGAACGGGTGCTGTTTGTGGAGACCGGTCTGTTTAGGCTAACTGGGGCAACACATTTACGTAACTTTTTATTAATCATATTTAATTTTAGTTTAATTGGCTTTAGACACAACATTCGGTGCTTGATTATCCATATTTTTTTATTATATAGAATATATAGATCAAGACACTTGGAGACCTTATACATCTCTAAGTATAATTTAGAAATAGCATGTTTATTGTATACTAGAATCACTTAAGTACTTTTTTTTATATTATTTAAATTCAAAGTTTGTTTCTAACTGTTGATGATGGATTATTATAATTTGGAAATTTATGTAGAAGACACAGTTCAGGTAAGAAAGTATAACAAACTTGTATGTAATTTATTTTCAATAGTCAGATTTGGACTCATCTTTTTTCTTTGGTATTTTTCTTAAACTATAACCTATTGTTGGTTAATCTAACCTTGGTTTGATATGTTTTCTTATAGAACAACGCACTTATATGTATTGTTTAGTTTTGATGTACTGTTGTTTTGAAAAAATAAGTCCCGCCGAGTTTCTTGCCGGACATAATTCTTCTCGGGTCAGAGGTGTAGGGTTAGAACCGGTGTAGTTTGATTTTTTTTTCTCTCTTTTACTTTGACGTGTAAAAGTGCCCTTGTGGCCTACTTACTGAATAAATGTTTGAGTTTGTTTGAGTTTGAGTTTGAGTTTGAGTTTGCACAGATTGTGGAAGATTATTTTGAGGAGGTTGGCATCAACACTATGAACTGGCCCTCGAGAATCCCGGACCTAAATCCGATTGAGCACGTATGGGACGAGCTCGGAAGGCGTGTAAGAAATCGAAACCCCGCCCCAGCTACACTTAGAAACCTGAAACAGGCGTTAGTGGAAGAATGGGCTAATATCCCGCAAGAACGCATAAGAAACTTAATAAACAGTATGCCCAATCGTTTAGAAGCTGTAAGAAGAGCCCGAGGAGGCAATACGAAGTATTGATATGTTTTACTTTTTTTTTGTTTTTAGTTTTGTGTGAGGTACCACGGTCGCTTTTTACCTATAATTAATTGATATCGTGTTTACTATGTTAATTAAATAAACAAGTGAATATCATCTCTGACTCTTGACGTTGTTTTATTAACTATGCATTTATCTATAATATACAATTTAATTCAGGCTCCTAGCTTTTTTTTTTTAGGAGATATTATAGTTTTTCGTACTGACCCGAATTATTTGCACGCGAGTGTAGTTAGTTGTGTGACAATGGTTGCATGAATTGTGTTAGGATACTACTATTGCCAAATATAATTTATACTTCATTGCCGCACTATATTTAGATTAATTATTGTTGTGGTAAGCCAAGTTTTCAGTCCATGTGTGACTAAAGAAAACCAGAAGATACATAATAATTTAAAAGACGTACGGTGGTAGGTAATCGGTATGTAGATTTTAGCTTTGATAGCAAGAGTAAATAATTTACAACATTTCAAAATGCTTCACCTGTCTTTTGGTATTTTTTTTGCATTTACCTACTTGAGTTAACTTTGATTTCTATAAATTGTGCAATTATTATTAAAACGAGTTTTTCTTTGCACTTTTGTGTAAAATAACTAAAATATAAACGAAAAAACCTGCAGTTTGCAGCGCGACAACTAGTCACTATAATTCCTGAACATAAAAAGCCGGTAACGTAATTATATAATCATATTATTCTAACCGTTTTAAAATCCCCAAAAATTCATCACGTTTATAGCGAATTCTATAACCATCACTTACAAGTTCAGAAGACATATCAATCACTGGAAATGATGGACGATTGAAAGATGGCACGTCGGACGCAGTTCGGCGCGATGATAGCACCTGTCAGAAACAGGGACGTGGGTCACGTGGGATATAATAAGCTTCGTAAGTTTATGGATCTCAGCTCAAGGAGAATGTAAACTTTTTTACTTGTAAGTACTTAATAATTTCTTAGATTAAAGCGTAATACTAACTCGGTCAAGGAAAAAATTCTTCCGCCGATCGCTTTAAGTCCGAGCATTTTTTCCTTCGCGGGCAAAAGAGTACTCGTCTTCTAAAATTTTCCGTATTTGAAGCGGTATTCAGGCAACTCCGTGCTGCTGTGTATGTTTTCTACAACCTACCCACACATTTTGAAAAAATGATCTGTGCAACGCGAAATCGGGCCCTGTAAAAATATGTACTTTTAACTTTGTCTTAAGGAATACAAAAACGCAAAATTCTTTATTTTATAAAATCATACAAGGTTATGATACTTATGGTGCAGGGGATGGGGCCAACCGGTAAGCAAAAGCCTATAGGTAAGCTAATGCCTGTGTTGGGAGGCACTATATTTTTGAAACACAACATGGCGTTAATATAAAATGTACCTAATCTAACAATGATCTAACCGTTTTCAAAGCGCCCAGCATTTCATTTTGCTTTATGGCGACAAATTACTAACTACTCGGCAACGTTGCGACGTGCGGCATTGTAAGGTTAGAGATCTTAGCTCGACGGGGATGTAAACTTCCTTGCTTGTAGAATACCTACTTAATGCTTCCTCGATCCTAATTTCATTTCAATGTTTCACTTCTAATGTAATTGCGTATTCACAAGCTAAAATGACATGAAACCAATATATATATATTTGCGAATCGTGTTATTCTGTCCAAGGCTTTCCATTCCGCGGAATACCAATGAAAGGTTATATAAAAAAAACAAGTTCAATACATATTCGCTAAAATCATTGGCGGCGTACATATGGAAATACAATAGGTATGTGTCAGTGTTTTGGTAAAGGTACCATTTGGCGAACGCTTCTATTGGTTGAATATAATATGGAATCTGTACAACGTATAACGTAAACGCCAACCGCCAAATGATACCTTTGCCAAAATAATGACACATATTATTTTTATGTGAGGCTTAAAATAGGAACTTAGGGCAGATGCCACGATTCCCACTGTGCCGATTTTGGCCATTTTCAACTTTATTTAGGTATAGACAAATTTACAAGTCTATGGTTTGTAGTTATTATTAGAGTAAGCTATAGCAGCATAGATGACACTGGCATCTGTCATATATCAGTTGTCATTCAGTTATTATAGTCTGGCCAGCCAATGAACGCAGTAGCAATGTACAGCGAACAAAAGTATGACAACACTAAGAATCAGTGAAAAAAGCAGCAATAGTCATCAAATTTTATGTTTTTAATTTTAGTTGGTATTTCCGCCCCTTTCATTAGGTGACATTTACGCCGGTGTGTAAAAAGAAGACGGATATATTTCGTCTGATCTGTCATCAACTGCAACAGATAATCTGATTGAGGCAATTGACATATGCCTTAAAAATGAATTTAAATTTAATTGGGAACGTTGCAGGAGTTCTATCTCACTCGCGCTTAAGATGAGAGAGTGAAATGCACTAGAAACAAATTCAATGTGAATTGAAATGTTCGTCATGAAATACGGTGTCTCATTACAAAGGGTTGCCACATGTACGTATTTTGAATTTGCCGCGCGTTTCTTCTGACAGAAATGGTTTGCCAGACTATAGCAGTCATGGAAAAAAGTGGCCAAAACTGGCTCCTGGACCCCTTTCTGACATTTCGTTAAAGAAAAAAATAAGATGTCAGAATCTTAACAGCGGAGATTCATCGAAATATCCATACTAATATTATAAATGGGAAAGTGTATGTGTGTGTTTGTTTGTTTGTTTGTTTGTTTGTTTGTTTGTCCGTCTTTCACGGCAAAATGGGGCGACGAATTGACGTGATTTTTTAAGTGGAGATAGTTGAAGGGATGGAGAGTGACATAGGCTACTTTTTGTCTCTTTCTAACCCCCCACTTCCCTAAAATGGGGGGTGGAAGTTTGTATGGTTTGTTACCCCGAATTAACGCGAGCGAAGCCGCGGGCAAAAGCTAGTAATAATATATTTTCAATCATTGAGTAAATAAAGAGTGTCATAAATACAGACACACTCCAAAAGTGGCCAAAACTGGAGCATCTGCCCTAATTATCAAACCAACTAGCTATCTATAGAGACGACTATATCTTTTTCCGAGAACAAATTCACTAACACTTTTAGTACTACTCCCAAGTAACACAGGAAGCATTATAACATATGAATAGTTAACTTATTTCGAACTTAAGGACCGTAAAAACTCTTATATACGTTCACCGATCAACTTGTCGCATTGTATGATGCTTTGAGCTGTATAACTGTTGTATAATGGCATATCTAAATGCTTTTGTAAAGCCTTTAGCTTTAGTGCAGCAAACCACAACGCAACTGTACAGCTTTAAGCTGTTTAAATGCACTAAAGTGCTTTAGCTTCTACAATAGCATTATATAATGCTTTAAGATGTAAAAAGATTGTATAATGGCATATGTAAATGTTTTTTTAAAGCCTTTAGTTTTAGTGCAGCGAACCAAAATGCAACTGTACAGCTGAATGCCGTACAGTTGCGTTTTGGTTTGCTACACTAATGCTTCGGTGTGGTTTAGTGCCTTAGGTTCGACAATAGCATAAATAAATGCTTAATGCTGTTTATCAGCATGAATAATAGCCATTATAATGCCATTTAAATCCGGTACACAGCTTTCAGCTGTTTTTAGTGCTTTAGGTTCTACAATAGCATTATATGATGCTTTACGCGGTATAACGGTTGTATAATGGCATATGTAAATGCTTTTGTTTAGCCATTAGTTTTAGTACAGCGAACCAAAATGCAACTGTACAGCATTCAGCTGTACAGTTGCATTTTGGGTTGCTACACTAATGCTTCGATGTGGTTTAGTGCCTTAGGTTCTACAATAGCATAAATAAATGCTTAATGCTGTTTAAGAGCATGAATATTAGCCATTATAATGCCACGTAAATTCGCTTTCAGCTATTTTTAATGCCTTAGGGTGTACAATAGCATTTATAAGTAGGTAATACATTCCTAATGCTGTATAATAGCCATAATATAAAGCCAAGTAATTCACTATAAGGGGCTGTTCATAAATTACGTCATTTCAAATAGGGGGGGGGGGTCTGGACATCGGATGATAGAAGCATGACGTAGGAGGGGGGAAGCGGTCATTCCGAAGATCACATCATCTCTCGCATCTTTAAAAAGTGCTTCAATGTGTAAAAAGGAATGAAATTCGTGTTTCTATAAACTTTTAATGCTATAAAATATTATCTACTAAATAGTTTTTTATTTTACAATTAAGCTAAAACTTTTTTTAAATGACGTCACTTTATTTGGCAGGGGGAGGGTTGGATGATTTTAGGGGAGGGGGGTAAAAAATCATCAAAAATTGATGACGTAATTTATGAACAGCCCCTATACAGCTTTTAGCTGTTTTAGTGCCTTAGGGTCCACAATAGCAATTTTAAGTAGTATATAATGCTTAATGTTGTTTAATAGCATAATTATTCACGTGTAATGCTGTAGGCATTAATAAGCTTTTTCTAAGGGTCACTGAGCTGCTATTGGACTAAGAGCTAGCCACGTCAGATATGACACAATAATGAGAGCAACAAAACCCGTCTGGTTAGATTGCTATACTATTCTTATTGCTAGATCCTGGCATCTGGCAGATTTTAATGGGTGGAAGTCACAGTGACAGACTAGCAAAATGTTTTAATTGGAAAATAGTAATACCAAACTTGGTATAAACTGCCGAAATTATCAGTGACGACTTTAAACAATATAGTATCCTATATTTACTTCAATATTCATTATCTTCGAGATATTTGACATCAAAGTCGAACCGGTTTAGGCTAAAAAAGTGGTTGTCATTGGTATGGTCATAAATTTTGTGTTAATTAGTTAAAAATTAAAATCTCTCTACAGTTTTTAGAGACATCAAAGAGGAACCCTAATATGTAGATTACGTATATGAAAGATTCTTTACACCATTCGAATATCGATAAAAGTGTTTTTTTAGACGATATTTTAAAAATATCATAAAAAAATAACGGCTCATTTATTTCAAGATCCGGCTCTACAGAATGGAGATAAAAGATTCAAGAACCGATAGTCGTTTGCCTTATAATTCTATCTGTAGTGAATATGTTGTAATATCGACTCAAAACTGGTCAAAAATCGATAAAAAACGTTAGACCAAAAAATATTGTGTATTATTACGGAAACAAAAACAGTAGGCGACAAACTATGAACTATATTATACATCTCTTGGCACTACTTCCCCCAACATAAACTTTTGTATAATTTCTCTTAATATTGTGTAGTATTTGTATAGTTTCTCATAATATTGCATCAAACCCAGATCTCTAGGATTTGTTTTCTTGAAATGGTTTGCATTCTTTGACCTCCACCACTTTAAAGCTGCCAGATGTCCAGATCTAGAAATAATCATGGTATACCAAACTGACTAGAGGGGTTTGGTTGCTCTCATTATTGTGTCATATCTGACGTGGCTAGTCTATATAGACCAACGCCATTTTGTAAATAATTTATAACCTAAAAATAAAATCATGCGGATTTATTTAAACAAGGAAAATACCTTTATAATAATGAAATAACTTAATTTAAGACTGCTTAATCAACACTATTATGTTAATAATGCAAAACTCGTTCTATACGAGAATTACACAATTGTTTTGTTTATTTGACGCATATATTTTTATAATATTTTATAGCAAAACCACAATAAATCAAAGGCGCGTGAAAATTTTCAATGAAACTTATATACACTTTTACAGTAAACTACATTGCGCAGTAATATTTGAAGGATATAATAACGTAAAAGAGTCATACACTTTTATAAATTTTGTTACGATGCAAACAAATATGACGTCACTCATTCAGTTTTTTGTACCGTCTTCGTCCATTTTATATTGCGAGACAAAGTAGTTAAATCACAACGTTAATTGTATTATAACATTTTTTCCGTCGGTATTAGAGACGTTTTTGCATTGACGTAAGGTTTATTTTACTACACTCTTATACTAGTATAATGCTTTTGTATTGCGATTGGCAAGTTAATCGAGAGTACTAATGCTTCTTTACTGCGACTAGCAAGTTCATTGGCCGTATTAAAGCTTCTTTAATGCGGTGGGCAACTTAATAGAGCGTACTAATGCTTCTTTAATGCGATTGGCACATTCCATGACAACTATAATGCTAATAGCGCAGACATAATGCGCGTGTAATGCAATTAAATAACCTATATAGGATCTCAAGCTGGGTAATTTGTGCCCATTTAAGAGCTATATCAGCACTATAAACGTTTATAATGCTACTATAAGACGAACTCAAAATGCTAAAAGCATAGAGATATGCCGTAAGACGGCCGTTATACTGCTCTGATGTGTTACTTGGGCTGGGCCGCGATTCGAAAAATACACACACACTGGACAGAAACAGCTCCTTCATTCAACATTGGTCTAAAATTGGTCTCACATTGGTCACACATTGGTCACACATTGGTCTCACATTGGTAGCAAATGTCAATGTCGTTATAGCGTTGAGTTGAGTTGGGTGGGAGCTGTGTCTGTCCAGTGTGTGTTTATTTTTCGAATCGCGGCCCAGTTCGCTACGCGCTACGCTCATACCTGATTTCAGCGTTTTCCCGCTTTAGTGTAAGGCCTGAGTGGACGCTTGAGTTGAGCGTGCAGCGGGGCGGGCCGTGCGGCGTGCATGTTAAATAAATGAAACTCATACCGGTCTCCTGAGACAGCAACAGCAACAGCAGCAACAACCATACAGCCAGAGGCCGCAGCGACCCCGCAGCAAGCGTACACTCGCAACAGAGCCGGTAAACAAGCAGCAGCACGCGTTAGCTCAGAAGCTAACAAACATCACCGCCGCGCTAGCCGTGGCCGTGGAGCAGTTTACAGAGGCCATCTCCAAACTCTCCAAGTCTGGCTATAGGTCCAAGCTGGCTCACCACCGCAGCAGCAACTGTAAGTAGTTTGCTCGCAAGCCACTCTCGATCTTTTACGGCCTAAAAGAGAAAGAGTTACGAGTCCCTAATGGGCAAAACGAACGAGCTCCGTCATTTTCTCCACAGCCAGAACATCGACATCATGCTCATCTGCGAGACGAAACTGAAGCCCTCGCAGCATCTCAACATCAACGGATACCAGGTCTATCGCCTAGACCAGGAGAACCCTCTCAACGCACACATATGGAGAGGACTAGCCTCATGGAGCCAGCATGGAGATTGTATGATCTCACGTCAGACCACCGCCCGGTGGTCAAACTACACTCGGCCGACATCGTGGAGCGCGTGCAGGAATACCTCAGCACGCCAATCCAACCACATGATGACCCGATCTACTTTTCTCCTTCACAGGTCCAGACAACCATCAGGCGTCACTGCAACCCGAGGAAGGCGCCGGACCCGGACGACATTCCGAACATGGCGCTTCGTCACTTGCCGCTAAACACCTTAGCGGCGGTGGCACGCCTGTTCAACAAAATAATGCGTTCGGGTCACTTCCCGACCGCCTGGAAGACTGGACGAGTCATCGTCCTACCCAAGCCTGGGAAGGACAGAAGAAAAGCCGAGAACTATCGGCCCATCACACTGCTCAGCAACCTCTCGAAAGTATTCGAGAGGTTGCTGCTCCGGCGTCTCACACCGCACATCGCTCCTAGGCCGGAGCAATTCGGGTTCAGAGCCCAGAACTCGACCACCACGCAGCTAACGCGAGTGCTACATCACATGGGACAAGCCACCAACAAAAAGGAGCACACCGTGGCTGTGTTTCTAGACATGGAGAAAGCTTTCGACAGAGTCTGGCACGACGGTCTAATCTACAAACTTTCTCTGTCCACAGCTCCCCGACGCATCGTGAGAACAATGGCATCCTTCCTGGCAGACCGACGCTTCCACGTCCAAGTGGAGGGCACCCACTCCCTTGAACGCCCCGTCAGGGCGGGCGTTCCACAAGGGAGCTGCCTGTCACCGGCCTGCTACGCTCGCTACACCGACGACATACCAGTCATTGGCGACGCCAAGCTCGCCCTCTTCGCGGACGATGCCGCCTACTACACGTCGTTATTCAAAATTGCACACGCAGTCCAGAAGATCCAGCCGACGCTCGACGCCCTTTCTGAATGGCTCTCCAAATGGAGACTATCAGTCAACGTGGGCAAGACGCAAGCCATTATTATTACTAATGCAATTAAACTGCCTCCTCCTTCTCTCTTAGGTCAGCCTCTTGTATGGTCGCCCACAGTGAAATATCTGGAGGTCACCATCGACAAAAGGCTCACGATGACGCAGCACGCCGCGGACACACGCCGCCGAGCCCTGACCGCCCGCAAGAAATTATATCCCGTGTTCAACAGTAAGCTCCCTGTACGGACCAAACTCGGGCTCGGGAACGTAAGCTTCATCTGAGAAAACGAACTCATCCCCAGCGTGCCACGAAAGTATCGTATTTGATCGCTCGGCCCTCTTCTGCTTAGAAGCCTGGGAAAGTCCATGAACTTTACGTTTCTTGTACGCATAACACCCGAGATCGTGTCTCAAAATGTTATGGACAGATCCTCTTGAAATATTCAAGTCGGCTGCTAGTTTTCGAACGGAGCGATGGTTTTTACGTCTAATTCGCTCCCTCACAATTTTGACTACCCGATCTGTTCTCGCTGATCGCGGCCGACCCGATCTCCTACGATCTTCCGTTGAGGAGGTCTCTTTGAATCGTTTTAATGTTTTTAGAGAGATTTCATCGCTTTGAATATGTCACTAGGGCACTCGCCATTACAGTATTTGGTAACAATTATTTTACGAAATTGCTTCATCGTGTTTTAACCATGAATGAAATGTAATAGACATTTGACGTTACTGTATCTTGTCTCTGTAAATATATATTTAAATTTTATAAATAGAACTATTTATTTCGACCTTCAGGTATTTTATACCAGTGCGAAACATATTGTATCCAAACTTATTGGACAGGGTGTATAGTCCTGATCATATTTAGATACTAAACTCTTGTATAAACTTTTCTGGAATACGCCTAATTTCAAAGGTAATAATTTTTTTTGATATATTTTATACTATAACTTAGCGCAAAACGCCTTTTTAATGGAATTGTTGGCACTATTGGGCATAGTTTATACGTCCTTAATCAAATCACAGATATCAAAGTGACAAGGAACACTTTGCAGGAACAAAATTTTTACAATAAAAATGTAAGTACCAATTTGTTTTAGGCGATCATTAAATTAATAACATTTATTTTCATGTGAAAAAAAAATTTTTTTTGGCCAAATTGACCTAAAGATTGACTTTAGGTCAATTTCGCAAAAAAAAATTTTTAGTTTTATTTTTCCTTCTTTTGGTCTCAGAATGCGTGGTTAAAATCTTTCAGGTTACTCCAGCACGGTGTATATACGTCTGTTATTTTGTATCTAATAATAGTAATAATGTTATACATCAAAAAAAGTTTTTTAGAAAACCTGCTTAAAATAGTTCTAAATTCGACTTGCTGTCAGGGACATACTAAAGAGATGGAGACCTGACCGACTTAACTACGGAATTAATTATGAATGGACGAAAATTACCTAACTTCCAACAATGGTGGCCGAATCCGCCCATTATTATGACAGACGGTTATATCTCCAGAAACTGCCAAACTAAACCATGAAATGTAAATGAAAATCTCATTTCCTATTTCTCATAATGTGTTTGACTTAAATATTAGATGGCCATAACTTGGCTAGAGTTTGATCTATACAGACAGGCTGTCATACAATGTCAAATATTGTTGTTCTTTTATTATCAGGGCCTGTTTCGCAATGTCCAAGTAAAGTCCTGAATAAGCTACTTGCCACTTATAGTAAAAACTGTCGAAGTTGTTTGAGTTATAAAGGACAAAGGGCTTATATTTTATCATTAAATATATTTTTATGTCTTCTAATAATCACGACTACGCTCTGTAAAACTGTATTTGCACTGTTAGAAAAAATAATCATAGCTAGTTAAGTTAGTCTGAACCCTTGCTGTAAATAAGCCATAAATGGCTTTACCAGTTAAGTACCCATGAAACTCTGCAATTTAATTAGGTATTTTGATCTTTAATAAATAAATAAAAATAAAAAACACTGCGTATTATTACGGAGACAAAAGCAGTAAGCGACCAACTATGAATTATATTATACGTCTTTTACCACTACTAACTCTCCCCTAACAATGGTCTTTAGAAAAGCTAAATTAGTATGGCGGGAAGTAGTTTTTTTTAGGTATTTTAGCGAAAATGACTCACTGTTTCGTCTTGAATTGGTCTCTAAGGGAAATTTTCAGGTTTCCGAAATATTCTAAAATAAATTAGAATAAAGCGACAAGGAAATTTCGGTTTCAGTAAATTGTTTTAAGAACCATTCGTCTTTTGCCTCTTTCTGTCGTTGTATGGAATCCCGAACAGCGCCCTCTACAATAAGTTTTCACCGTCCTTCCCCAATTTTTTTTACGAAGTATCTAATAAATAGTCAGAATCATACAAGATTATATTTTGTATAGCAGCCGGCTTAAACGCATATCCATTTCCCAATATTGGTTCTCAAAGTTGAACGGTACTGCGAGCTGACGAGTATTCGACAAACAACTTCCCACTTTTGACAGCTTAGCAAATTATGTGTACTCCGGGACCGGCCGCCGCAGCGCAGCCGCAGAAATTAGAGATTTTTATCGCATCAAGAAACTTCCCGTTAATCCGACCCTCCCACAGAAACGCACGGCCAACGGCTACGAAGCACACTTTTTAATTACAGAGTTCCGATACGAAGCGTGCTCCGCAGTTTCAAAATGTTTCTGGGCGCTTTAACAAAACGTTGTAACTTGCTCCCTTTTTATGCAAATGAAAATTAAAATTAAAAAAATATATATATTTCCTTAATATCCTTTTATTCAGATTCCGCAAAATATTAGGCTATTCCTAGATAGTAGGTACAGTTACAGAATTAATTTTCTTTTTAGTATTAAAAAGTGATCGCAATTCATAGGCACCTAGAATTTTCAAGTTTTAGGGCCTGCATACACATTGATTAGAGATTAGTGCGAGTTTAAACATTTTTCACTTGCGTTAAGTATCTGCAAAGGTATGAACTCGCACTGAACACTAATCCAATTCAGAGCTGTGCGAGAATGCGTTACGAGGAATGCGTTTGTCATGAACCAATAGTTAGAAACGCTTCATTTACCTATCCTCGCTGAGCACAGCTCTAGTGGAAACAGCTCAGTGGAGCGAGGTTTTTGTACATACAAAACAAAGGAATGATCTGTGCGAGGAATGTGTTTGTCATGAACCAATAGAAACGCTTCATTTACCTATCCTCGCTCAGCACAGCTCTAGTGAAATCAGCTCAGCGGAGCGAGGTTTTTGTACATACAAAACAAAGGAATGATGTGTGCAAGGAATGTGTTGCGGGGAAAGTGTTGCGAGGAATGTGTTGCGAGGAATGCGTTGCGGGGAATGTGTTGTTGTTGCACTCCGCGCTTATTTGAAAAGAGCCCACTGCACGCCCTCGCTAATACGCATCCTCGCATCGCTCAGCAAACCTCGCAACGCATCTTCGCACCGCTTAGCTACCTAGCACATATCTGGTGGAAACGCAGCCTTACGCTACTTTATTAAGCATATGAGTCAGTGAAAATCTTGAAGAAATTTTTGAAAACATTCGGAAATTTTCTGTGCAGTAGAATTAATAGTACTCACGATGGTACGATAGGGATAACCAACAAATTCTCAGAATCCGCACAGCACTTAAAGTGACAACGATTTCTTAAAACGCCCTTATACTGGACTCTGAGACAGCCTGTTTAGATAACATATAAATTTCGTGCTTCGATGCGTATAGCTGATTCTCCCTACGTAGACACTCGGATACCACGGCCATGTATCGAATTTTTATTAACAAAGCTTAATCGTGCTAGGTGTGTTTAGGTTTTTTATTATTTATCTTATAATTGAAGAAACGAATTATGTTTATTGTCACCAGTTTTTAAGATGCTGTGATTAGATGTTAATGTTGTGTTAATTGCGTTATACCTAGCTTTAATGCGAGCATAAAAGTTAAGAAGATTTTGGGAGTAAATTATTAAGAGACCAAAAAAGTATTAGTAAGCACCTACGTAATACAATTAACGCCTAAACGTCTGAATCAGAAATATCAGAATTTGCTGGAAATTTATTCCGATGCAACTCCAATACAGCTTCAATATGGGTTGATTATTTGTTGTGTGTTGAAGTTATGTTGGAGATAGTTATGTGTTGAAGTTATTTTGGAGATAGTTTGTGTATTTAATGTATTTTTTATGTATATTAAAATTAACAGAAACCCGGTGCCGTATTCTAACTTTAAAACACGTTCTTAAGTTTACGTTGAATCTAAACTGAAACATTAATTTTCCTATATTTGAAAATACCAATGAAAAATGACCACAACTGGTTCATTTAGCCTATTATTTCAACACGTTAAGAAGTGCAAGACTGTCAATGTGTAGATTTTAATTAAATATCACGGTTTGCATTAAAATACTCCTTAAGAGCATGAATTTCTCGCCGTTCCATGATATTAACATAGATAGTTTGAGGAGGCTGACCGATAAAACTGCCAGGCTGGGCAGGGAACCGTATACATTCGTGAATCACTCTCACTCTGCATCACTTTCGTCTTTCTACCTGATGAGGTAAATTACCCCACTCTTTGGCCTCATAAAACATGGCTGACCTTGAAACCTTTCAAGTTTGGGGCTGGCACCCTATGCGAGTTGTTATCACCAAAGGTATCTCTTTCGATGGGTAAACATTTCGATTTGCCACCGTATGATGTAATTTTTGGGTAAAAAAAACATGTTCTTCCAGGATATTCCATGGCAACCTTCTATAATCGAATGTTCCTGAGTATTATCTATTGCTGTAGTAGATGTCTGATTTGCTACCTTGTGAGGTGGGGTATAATGCAACGGGAGCTTAATCTATTAATTTAATTAGCTAACCGCAGCTTCCCATTTACTAATACATATGTTATGCTAGATGCAAAGTGAACAGCTCAGTAGATAGATGTACGACGTTATTAGTAGTAGTAGTAGTAAAACACTGTGTTGCACTAAACAAGTACATAACCAACAAAAATATAGTGTGTACAAAGGCGAACTTATCCCTTTAAGTGATTTCTTCAAGCTAACCTTTAAGCAACTGAGAGAAATCGGTCAGACATGGTAGACAAAGATTTGTACATGACGGCAAAACTACGGAGAAGTTGCTAAACCTAGTTACTATATTAATAAATACATTGTATTAGATATATTGATTGATTTATTACTACAAAAGTATACATTAATTTATACAGTGCTCTGCAAAACTGGTATTTGGTTGGACGCATTTAATTCCTAGTTTTCGTATGTGACTTCGTTTGGGTAGAATGCGTGTAATTGAACCCGCCCCTCTCCCATAACTTTATATCCGCATTTATTAAGAAATATCAGTCTTATCCAGGTTATTTTCTAGCTGTGTGCTAATTTTCATACAAACCCGATAATGCCATCTTGCGTGAAGGGCAAGCATTCAAATGTTCAAACATCTTAATATACCTGCAGATTTGGATGTTTGAATCTAAAAATATACCTATAGTTTTTTAGAGCAAATTGTTTAGATTTATTTTAGTTTCAATTAGACATATTGTAATTGCATGTTTATTGTGTCCTATTTATTGTACTTTACCGATTATTTTAGGTATTAAATATAACATAACAACACCAAAATAAATTAAATCTACATATTTCCGAATCTGTCATACATATTATCTTTTGCCCGTGACTCCGTGCGCGCCTACATAAAAATACAATGGACAACATTAAATTGAAACACATAGTATTCCTCTCTTTTCACCCTCTTAAGAAATGGATTCTCTTATTTTATGACCCTTATATCTCGGTACTCAAACTATCTCCATACATAATTATATCTAAACCGGTCAAGTGGTTCAAGCTTGAAGGGGTAACAGACAGACAGAGTTACTTTTATAAAAATATTATTCTTTGGTATTATATTGTAGGGTATGGGCACGAGCCAATTAGAAAAGCCACTTGTTCTACTCGTCGACCATGTGTAGACCGAAGTACTAGCGCATACTTTACGATAGAGATTTTGTGGTCGCATATTGTAGCATCGCCAAAGATGGTACAAAAGATTTTCAAACAATATTGTAACATGGTTGCCCGAGCCCGCCCGGTTGCGGGGGACCGGCACAATCTGCCGGGAGATTGAAGTTACTCAATTGTATAGAGGCAGCCGGTCTTTCGTCGAACTCAATTCTTACCGGCTTGCCTATATTGAGCACTCATGGAAAAAGTATTGTATACAATAGTGACATAATCAAGTTTTTCAATCTCGTACCTTACTTAGACCACTCAGGAAGCTTCGTGCCCTTAAACACGGTACTCGACTGAAAAGCTCTTAATTATGTCACGATTGTATATAAAATACTATTTCTTAATAGGCTTGATTCATCAGCGGCTGTAAATAACACTGTAAAACTCTTATATAATGAATTAAAACAGGAGAGATATTTGAGTTGCAGTATAAAAATAAAATCTTAACTAATGAACAGTAGAAAATGCCACTTAGTGTAGAATTTCTATAGAGTGTAGGTGTTAGAAGTGTAAAAACGTGTTCAGACTTGCCTAATATGAAGGATGGCATTTATTTTAGGCGTAGGAGGTACATTACAGTCAACTCCTGCAACACTGCCTACGATGTCTAACTATGCCTAGCTTGAAAAATAGTAAATCCATCTGTTTTGAATATACAGGGTGAAATTTAAGTCGTGAATCGTAATATATTTTTCTAACTCCATAAACAATAAGCAATTTAATGCCCAACTCTTACTAAAATCAGACAAGATTTTTTTCGTTTATTTATTTATTTTTGTCGTTTATTTTACTTTTAAAAGTGATCATGTGGAATTAAAACAGCTTTATAAGATATTTCAGATGAAAAATAAGTAAATTTCATTTCTAACTAGGACAAATGACAAATTTGATGTCAATGACAGTTCCGATTCAAAGAGGCAATTCAATTTACTAATTTAAATATCTTAATAAGCCGTTTTAATATCCTTAATCCACTGCTAAAAGAAAAATAAATGACAAAAAACAAATAAATAAATGAAAAAAATCTTGTCTGATTTTAGTAAGAGTTAGGGGATTAAAATGATTGTTGATTATGGAGTTAGAAAAACATATTACGATTCACGTCTTATATTTCATCCTGTATATCTAATCTAAACATATAAAAGAAGAAGTCCTGATCTACCACAACGCACAGCCGAAACTACTGGAACTAGAAACTTCAAATTTGGTCCAGAGCTTACTTTTATGACGTATGCAAGGGATAAGACGGAATTTTTGGAAATTCCACCACTAAGGGGATCAAATAGGGGTGCAAAGTTTGTATGGGAGAAATTTTTTTTTTGAGCTGAAGACTTAAAAATTCGTAAAAAGGTTCCAAAGAAAGTGTTTTCAGCGTTTTGCAGAATTCGAACCCTAAGAGGGTAAAATAGGGATGCAAAGTTTGTATGGTAGAAACTTCTGTTTAAGAGTTAGAGACTTAAAACTTTGTAAAAGGTGCAAAGTTCGTATTGGAGAAATTTTTATTTTGTGTTAGAGACTTTAAACTTTGTTTTTTTTTTTTTTAGTTCCACGGCAATCTTTCCGTATTCCAACACTCATTCACTTATTAGGTTCACTACTCCCCAGTAGATGGCGTTACTGGTCTCATCATAAATATGTTTTTGCCGTTGATTGTATTCCATTAAGTAGAGAAAATGAACGTATTTAAAACATTTACATTTAGATTACATATTGACCCTGTAGGATGTTAATTATTTTTCATCTTTCGGTATTAGTAGGTACCTATAATAATATTTGTTTATTGAAATAGATTTTTTTTTACCATACATTGTTAGGAAGATGTTTTCCGTCCACGTAGATTTCTTTATAAGCTGCTGGAATTTTACAAGATTCAACCTCAGTAATATATTAATTATGTACATAGATTTTTTCCGTGTTCCGATACTTTTTCATTTATTAGGTACACTACTCCACATTAGATGGCGTTAAATAAGACCCGTTCAGCCTGAAATACTTTATTTCATATTTATAAGCAGACAACGCAACAAATAAAAACAAATCCACCAATAGATGGCGCTGTGCCATGAAGATAAATGGCGCTATTAAGATTTTTTCTGAGTTAGTTGGGTTAACGATAAATTATTCTAAATGCGTATTTCGTCTTTCTGAATTTGGTGTCGTTTGAGTCTTGAGTCATTTGTTAGGTTGTTTCTAAAAATAAATATTGATTGGTTGTTCTGTCTGGTCTGGTCTTAAAATTTAATGAAAAAATACGGAATATTAAAATACATAAAGCAAAAAAAAAATTATAAGCAAAGTACAATTTAGAGTCAGAGATTTGAAACTTCGTACGTTTACTAATAATTAAAAAATATTAAAGGGGTTGAAAGTTTGTACACAGATTTACAATTATTTTTGGTTTGAGATTTACTAGGAATTAATGTTCTTATTTCCGTTCCATTTCCATGTTCCAGAGTGAACTCTGACAAAAGTTTGGTCATCGTATTGGCAAATAAAACCACCACAATATAGTACACAAAGAAGTTCCGCAAATAATAGGGTACATTTACGTTATATTTGCAATTAACACTTATTTGTAACTGAAACTATGTCTACGTTACCAGTTTATTCGCCAAAATAGCTATAACTATAAATAGATTAAGAAGATAGTTCGGGGATTAACAAAAGTTAGTTAAGAAGTTACAATTGGATATGAAACTCTGTATGAGGAACCGTATTATACGCGGACGAAGTCGCGGGCGGAAAGCTAGTTCATACATAAACACATAATTATTTATCACACTTTTAAAGCATGGTGTTTGACGCAGGGTGTAACGGGACTAGGGTTGCCATACGTCAGGATTTGTCCGGGCATGTCCGGATTTTCGACCCCTTGTCCAGATTGCGGCCGGACTTGGCAGGTGTCTGGATTTTTAGAAATCACCACTTTAAATTTAACCCTTTATAAAATAAAACAATTAAAAACGGATTTTATCGCGTGTATTGAGCTTAAACTACATCCCGACGTTTCGGGACGGGTCGGACGGGTTCGTGGTCAACGGGTCGACCCGTTGACCACGAACGCTGTAAAGTGTTCGATGATGATGGGATGTAATTTAAGCTCAATACACGCGATAAAATCCGTTTTTAATTGTTTTATTTCATGAATAACTATCGCGGCAACCGAAGACAATATTAACCCTTTATAGTTAAACGGTCTCAAAAGACCACCTATAATATCATCTTTTTGTATATTTTTCTTGTACGGAATTTTTAGAACTATAGATTCACCAATTCTCAATTCAAGCTTCATCGCTAGATGAAGCTTGAATTGAGGATTTTTTGAGAATTTCCCGTTAAAGGGTGGAAAAAATATTTTTTATGATACATTTATTACAAAGTTCACACAGTTTTCATGAATGAAATGATAAATGTAAGAGTATATATAAAAAAAATTCACAGTTTTCGTGCCTCACACGACTATCGAGCACATTGGAAATGAATCTACGGAAGTCGAAAAAATATTGTCGCTGAGTGACGAGAAAGTCGGGATAAAGAAAATGTTATAAAATAAAACTACGACGTTGAATGATAATTATTTTATTCTTAGATTAACATAAGTATCCTCGACATAACGCCTGTGAACCAGAGTTGGGCAAAAAATAACGTGATTGAAACTAAAGTTAAAAATGAGAACGTTACTCATAATCATATGAACATGATTACGAATTCAATCATGAGCTTTCTAATCTGATTGACCACCGACATGAGTAAATTATGTCGATTTTTAGTTTCACTCATGATTAGCTGAAGTGATTACATTAGTAAGACAGTATGCTTAGTTAAACTAACGATTTAGTTGATTAGATGATTAGATTTTGATTAGATTTTGCGTAGCTACTAGCTCCTTCACTTTTTTCCCTGACGAAACAGAGGCGGTACCTAGGTGAGTATAATATACATTTAGGATAAATGGCTATTTGTGACAATATTTCTAAAGGTATCATTTGGCGGTTGGCGCTTACGTCTTAAGTTGTATAGTGCAGATTCAATATTGAGCAATAAAAGCGTAAATGCCAGTGGCAAACGTTACCTTTACCAAAATATCGACAATTTTTTTGTTAGTTTTTGGTATGAGTGTACAAATGAATGCTCCCATTTAACTTTGAAACGGCCTGTTCGGTTTTATTGCGGTTTTCGGCTACAGTTAAGGCAGCTATCACACAGCTGCGGTTTCCACATGCGCTTTTCATTTTAATTCTCATTCTCATTCTCATTCTCATTCTCATTCTCATTCTCATTCTCATTTCTCATTCTCATTCTCATTCTCATTCTCATTCTCATTCTCATTCTCATTCTCATTCTCATTTTCATTTAGGATAATGAAAATTTCTACATATGTACGAGTATCTGGTTCAATATGTGAAATTCAGAACAAACGCCTTATTCAAGTAATAATATAAATCAGCTTAAGAACACTCTAATCATACATTCGTCAATCACATTGAACAAGTTAGTTGATTAGCGTTAATTTAGTTTCAATCAGCGCCCGTCGTTAATGATTTACTCATGGCGAAATTACTTGATTGTTTTGTATTATGATTTAATCAGCGATTATTCAATCAGCGATGATTAGTAATCGATCACCGATTTTAATCAAGTGTGCCCAACTCTGCTGTGAACAAACAAATTGAAAAATTTCCACACGCATATCGAAGTTTGAATAATTGTCGCGGTGGCGCCTAAGTATACATATTTCATTTTTAGATTAATAAGCAGGATATAATAATGTTTAAAGTACAAGAAAATTATTACATTACAAATCCGTAGTCAACTCAAGAAATGGTAGCCACATAGCTAAATAATTTTTAAGCAAAAAAAAAAACAGACTTCAATGGGGGAAGCCGGTGAAGGATTATTGTAGATGGTGCACTCTATACAATGAAATAACTTGCTTAACACACACAGCGAAGAGGACAAATCGTCAAACGTGAACTATGCGTCGTTGAAGAATTCCTTTCTCATTTTACATTTCACATGTTTATGGCATCAGCCGCAGTTCCACTTCATCAATATGTCACTATTTTCAATAAAAACGCTTGATTTGTTGATTTAAATACAAAAATCACTTTATGTATGCCTTTAAGATTTGAGAAGTTTCCTCGATTCCTCCTGGATCCTATCATCAGAACTTAGCTTGACGAAAATTTGTCCTGAGAATCTAACTTGCGTAACAAACATAGCGAAGAGGACAAAGCGCCAAACGTGAACTATGCGTCATTGAAGAGTTCCGCTCTGATCATCATCAGCAGTTCCACTTCATCAAATGTCACTCTTTTGAATGAAAATGCTTGATTTGTTGATAAAAATACAAAAATCACTATGTGTATGCCTTTAAGATTTGAGGAGTTCCCTCGATTCCGCATGTCATCATCAGAACTTGAGCTTGACGAAAATTTGTCCTGACAATCTCCATGAGGAATCGAGGGAACTCCTCAAATCTTAAAGGCATACATATAGTGATTTTTATATTTTTATCAACAAAACCATCATTTTCATTCAAAACAGTGACATTTGATGAAGTAGAACTGCTGATGATGATCAGAACGGAACTCTTCAACGACGCATAGTTCACGTTTGGCGATTTGTCCTCTTCGCTGTGTTTGTTTAGCAAGTTTAATTGTCAGGACAAATTTTCGTCAAGCTCAAGTTCTGATGATGGGATCCATGAAGAATCGAGGGAACTCCTCAAATCTTAAGGGCTTACACATAGTAAGTTTTGTATTTTTATCAACAAGTCAAGCATTTTCATTCAAAAGAGTGACATTTGATGAAGTGGAACTGCTGATGATGATCAGAACGGAACTCTTCAACGACGCATAGTTCACGTTTGGCGATTCGTCCCCTTCGCTGTGTTTGTTAAGCAAGTTAGATTGTCAGGACCAATTTTCGTCAAGCTCAAGTTCTGATGATGAGTTCCATGAGGAATCGAGGGAATTCCTCAAATCTTAAAGGCATACATAAAGTGACTTTTATATTTTTATTAACAAATCAAGCATTTTCATTCAAAAGAGTGACATTTGATGAAGTGGAACTGCTGATGATGATCATAACGGAACTCTTCAACGACGCATAGTTCAGGTTTGGCGATTTGTCCTATCCGCTGCGTTTGTTAAGCAAGTTATTTCATTGTATGGAATCTAAGTGCACCATCTACAATAATGCTTCAACGGCTACCCCCATGGAAGTCGGTTTTTTTTTTCTTAAAAATTATTGAATATCATACCTTTACAACTTTCCGAGTTATAAGGGGATCGCACGTTTTCGTGAAATCGGGGCCTATACTGGAACGAACGAAAAGACATTTCCAATGTCAAAAATCAAATGGCACAATTTACTGCCACAGTACCACTGTATAGTAAAATAAAAGTTTTTTTTAAATACATCAACTAATTTACAACATACCTAAAAGTAATAACACATTTACAATAAAAATGGTTTTAAGTCAAAGATTTATTAAAAATAAAATAAAAAGTTTCTAAGTGGATCCTCTACTTTTTCATTCATCTGCGTTAAACAAAAATCAAAATAGCAGACAAAAATCAGTATTTTTACCGAATTTTACATTTATTTTTACAAAACGTTATTTTCTTTTTTATTTATAGGTAACTAGGAGAGTAAGACTATTGCAAAGTGGAGTCAAAATCTCGGCGTCGTCGTTGGAATTTTTCTAGACACTTGTTTACAAAAAAAAAGACACTTCCGACACTTAATTTTACTAAGTGTCACGTGATCCTCAGAGGTCACGTAATATTCTCTATCCCATCAAAAACATAAATGTGAAAGGCTGCCAAGTTCGATACTATGGGAATGCTTCGCCTATAAAAGAAGTGAGATCTGAATAAGTACCAAGTTCCATAAAAATACCTCAAATCATAAATAGTTATAGGAATGCACACTTGATTTCCAGCAGTTTTTAAGGTACATTTTGAATAAGTATCATGTTTCCATAAGTATCATCTGAATAAGTACCAAGTTCCATAAAAATACCTCAAATCATAAATAGTTATAGGAATGCACACTTGATTTCCAGCAGTTTTTAAGGTACATTTTGAATAAGTATCATGTTACATAGAAATACCTAAAATTATAATAGTCAGAGAAACACACACCGGTTTTTTTAGCAGTTTCCTGATAACATTTATTATTTTCAGTACTTTTTAATGATGTTACTTGGCAAGTTTTCACACACCACACACCTTTTCAATGCAATGAATCGAGACCTTTGGACTGCAATGTGTCAAGCATATAATTTTCTATTAAAACTTGCCAAGTTACATCATTAAAAAGTACTGAAAATAATAAATGTTATCAGGAAACTGCTAAAAAAACCGGTGTGCGTTTCTCTGACTATTATAATTTTAGGTATTTCTATGTAACATGATACTTATTCAAAATGTACCTTAAAAACTGCTGGAAATCAAGTGTGCATTCCTATAACTATTTATGATTTGAGGTATTTTTATGGAACTTGGTACTTATTCAGATCTCACTTCTTTTATAGGCGAAGCATTCCCATAGTATCGAACTTGGCAGCCTTTCACATTTATGTTTTTGATGGGATTTCATTTATTTTTGTTAGGTGTAGGTTCTTTATTATTTTTTTATTACGGACGGCGCGAGCGCGGCGGACGAGTGTAGGCAGCGACGGAGGGTGCGCGAGGCGGGGAACGGAATTTTTATCTAGTATCACTATACATACATATATCGGGATTTCGGGATCGATCGGGCATCGCGAGTACCTATAATCTATGATAAATCCTATTTTACTATTTATTTATAGGTGATTTTTACAAATAAACTGGCTCCCCACACCTATAAAATGTACCTACTTACATATAATTACATACATCAATAACGTACTTTATACTGTTTGTAAGTACGCTACCTACATAGATAATTAATAACTTGGTAATACCTACCTACCAGTAGGTATTATAATTGGTGGCCTATTATGTAGCCCTAGAAGTGGACCATCCCATCTCATCCCGTGGCTTATCGGAGGGTGAGATGGGCAGTAGTATATATAATTCCATCTTAGAATATATATGATTTCCATGTTCTTGAATCTGCGATTTTATTAGTTGTAAAATTAGAAATTATTTAGACTATGCGAGAAAAAATAGTCTTTTCATTTTTGTTTGACTGATTTAGCGCACCTAGTGTACCTAGCAGTGTTGGCCGAACGTTAGTGTGATTGAAAATTAAAAATTGAAGATTGAAACACGTTAGTTAAAATTGAACACTAATAGTTTAGTGCAAATTGATTTCAATTAGAATTGAAATTAATTGCAACTAAGGTGTTAATCATTTGCGAATAACTAATAATTGAAGATATTTAATTTTTAGTCTTTCTCAAAAATTTAAACATTAATTTAATTTTTAGTGTAGATTGATTTGGTAATTGACATTAATAATTTACCTAACTAAACGCGAATTTAGGTTAAGCTACGAGGTTTTGATTACTTTTACCTTGACCTTGACCTTGACTTTCACTTTCACTTTTACTTTCACTTTCTTTAACTTTCACTTTTACTTTCACTTTCACTTTGACTTTTACTTTGACTTTCACTTTGACTTTGACTTTCAATTTGACTTTCACTTCCACTTTGACTTTCACTTTCACTTTGACATTCACTTTGACTTTCACTTTGACTTTCACTTTGACTTTCACTTTCACTTTGACTTTCACTTTGATTTTCACTTTAACTTTCACTTTGACTTTTACCTTTGACTTTCACTTTGACTTTAACTTTGACTTTGACTTTCACTTTGACTTTCACTTTGACTTTCACTTTGACTTTGACTTTGACTTTCACTTTGACTTTCACTTTCACTTTGACTTTGACTTTCACTTTGACTTTCACTTTCACTTTGACTTTCACTTTGACTTTCACTTTCACTTTCACTTTGACTTTGACTTTGAATTTGACTTTGACTTTGACTTTCACACAAAGAAAGTAAAAGTAAAAAGAAGCTCCAGATTTTGATACCGGTACCATCTGCTCATCAGTACAAGTCGAATGAGCCCAAACAGCATGAGTCTATGATGCGGCAAACCCGAGATCCAGTAGGGATCCCCAGGGTCCAGCATGAGCTCCAGATTTTGATACCGGTACCATCTGCTCATCAGTACAAGTCGAATGAGCCCAAACAGCATGAGTCTATGATGCGGCAAACCCGAGATCCAGTAGGGATCCCCAGGGTCCAGCATGAGCTCCAGATTTTGATACCGGTGCCATCTGCTCATCTGTACAAGTCGAATGAGCCCAAACAGCAAGAGTCTATGATGCGCCAAATCCGAGATCCAGTAGGGATCCCCAGGGTCCAGCATGAGCTCCAGATTTTGATACCGGTACCATCTGCTCATCAGTACAAGTCGAATGAGCCCAAACAGCATGAGTCTTTGATGCGCCAAACCCGAGATCCAGTAGGGATCCCCAGGGTCCAGCATGAGCTCCAGATTTTGATACCGGTACCATCTGCTCATCAGTACAAGTCGAATGAGCCCAAACAGCATGAGTCTATGAATCGCCAAACCAGAGATCCAGTAGGTAGCCCTAGGGTCCAGCATGAGCTCCATCTTGTGATATTGGTCCCGACTTCCGAACCCGAGATGCAGTTTTAAAATTAATTATTAATGTAAGACAGGATTAATTTAGTTACACTAACGTTAATCTAATTAACTGTAATTCTTATTAAATTTTCGAGACGTTAGTGTAACTAATAGGTTAATTCTAATTGACGGTTAGTGTAATTGACGACGTCACAAAATCAATGCGAACTAACGTTAGTAAAAATTGATGTTAGTGTAATTGATTAGTTACGAAATTAATCTTCAATCTTATTGATCAATTTTCAATTCTAATTGAAATTATCGGCCAACACCTATGTAGTGTACCTAGTGTACCTAGTGACCTGCTTTGCACTTCGTAAATCGTGGGTTCGGTTCCCGCAACAGACACACACAGAGTGGTGAACAATTTTATTGTTCTTGTCTTTAAGACAAACATGTATTGTCTTAAATTGGTATGTATCTAAATTTAAATAAGTCTTATCTCATTTCCACTCCATACCTACTTATAGTGGAACAAAATTACACATTCGTTGTTTTCGAAACTGACTCACACTTGGCCGTTTTCAGATTTTTACTTTATTTCGACCTAAAGACAAACCTTCGAGCCAAATTTCAGTTCGGTACGACCATTGGAAGATATACCCATTTAGTTCATTATGACTTCATAGTAGAACAAAGTTACACCTTCGCTATTTTTAAAACTGACTCACACTTGGCCGTTTTCAGATTTTTCCCTTTACTTTGACCTTAAGACCTATCTCCATGCCAAATTTCAAGTCAGTACGACCATTGGAAGTGGTCTAGGTTTTTGATGAGTCAGTGAATCAGTGAGTGAGTCAGTGAGTGAGTGTATAGTAAAAATAGCGATTTTCTGACGTCAATATCTCAAGAACTGCTATAGGTAGAATAATGAAATTTTGTATTCTAGACAATTAAGGGGATGTCAACAGACACTCGAAATTTCATATGCGTAGATAAAATATGTTTTGAGTTATAGGGTGGTCGAAATTGGCCCGAAATGGTTCGTGTAATATAACCCATGGCCGGTGCGTCGCTTTTTTTTGCTCGAACTTGGCGGACACACTGCCGTGTGTCTAGATACAAAATGAAGTGTCGGCAGTGTCGTGTAGGACGCGTAACGTTACAGCGTGACCCATCATTTACCTGTTGAGTTGTCAAACGAAAACTAGAAAACGTGATTTTTTGGAACACCAAACTTGTCTTAAATATTAAAGGTGCGACCACACCGCTGCTTAAAATCCATCCATCAAGCACCATTGTACAAGGAAAATATCAAAACATGTTTTTCTTTAAGAAGTAGGAGAATATAAAAATGTAGCTGGATCGTAACGAGAAGCATCCATCTCTGTCAAGGAAGCTACTCTGGTATGATTGAATATGGAATTTATGACGATCGCTATTGGCAGTTGTTGTTGCTATGACTACCTTTAAGGTGTGACCACACCGCTGCTTAAAATACGGCGACGTTACTGAATCGCAGTGACGCATCGTATCCGCACCGTTTTTATCGCATGCCCTCCACACCGCTGCTCAAAATACGCTGACGGTACGGAATCGCAATGACGTGCCGTAAACGTCACGACTTTATCGCATGCCCTCCACACCGCTGCTCAAAATACGGTTTGAAAGGTTTGCGTAAAAAATATTTCGTATGGGGCACGTCACTGCGTACACGTTGCGTCTGCGTATTTTGAGCAGCGGTGTGGAGAGCATGCGTTAAAGTCGTCTCGTTTACGGCACGTCATTGCGATTCCGTACCGTCAGCGTATTTTGAGCAGCGATGTGGAGGGCATGCGATAATAATTTTGAACAAAAAAGAACCGACTTCACTAAACATCCACCATTCCAAAAGCAAATGCTCGAGCTGCTGTAAAAAATACTCAAATCACTATAGGTGTGCCTATAATAGTTGAAGAGTTCCCTCGATTTCTCCAGGATCCCATCATCAGATCCTGACCTGGTTACAATGGGACCAACTGTGAAGTATACTCTTTCAAACGAAAAAAGAATTTTTCAAATCGGTCCAGCCATCTTCGAATAATCGGTGAACATACATAAAAAAAAAAAAAAAAAAAAATACAAAAACAAAGATACCGACGAATTGATAACCTCCTCCTTCGAAATCTTGAAGTCGGTTGAAAACGGTGCGGATACGATGCCTCACTGCGATTCCGTAACGTCGCCGTATTTTAAGCAGCGGTGTGGTCGCACCTTAAAGGTAGTCATAGCAACAACAACTGCCAATAACTATCGTCACGAATTCCATATTCAATCATACCAGAGTAGCTTCCTTGACAGAGATGGATGCTTTTCGTTACGATCCAGTTACATTTTTATATTCTCCTACTTCTTAAAGAAAAACACGTTTTGATATTTTCCTTGTACAATTAAGAATGTTATTGTTTGAGTTACCTCCTAATATAATGTAACTTCTTGCGGAGTTAAAAAAGTACCTAAGGATTTTTTGCGTTAGAATTAAGTTAGAATATATTTTGAAACGGTTGTTTTTAGGCGGCCAGTCGATAAACGCTACTTAGTACTTACATACGTTATTGAGAATGAAATAAGAGTAGTATGCATTGCGTTTAGGCACATTTGATTACATTTAATTTTGATTAAATAAATGATTTAAAAAAATTGATGTTGATGTAAACCTTCGGCAGTGTTTCCGTTTTCGATGCATCAGAGGTAATTATCAAATTAATAGAAGGTTAGTCCCGTTTTATGAAAATTAATGTAATAATTTTTATACGTAACATCCATGTCTATTATTTGGTGTTAACTAAGTAGCCCTAATAGTAGAAGGGCCCACGACACTGAAACTAGTTCGATAAATCTCCTAGATGCGATATAACTACATATATAATGAGTCACGTCTTTAATGGGGGAACACAAAATGCCGATGCTGCAATGCAAAAAAAGTGGCCGCGTATTTTATATAATTATACGTGACATATATATATATATATCTCCTCTAGGAGACTTATCGAACTAGGTTCAGTGTGGTGGGCTCTTATACTATAACAAGGATGTTCATTACTTTTAATCAAAGCTATTATTAATGTTATTTTATTCTGCACCATTTCTGCTCAATCGAACGCCATAGCGTGCCGTTTAAAAATAGATCGCAAAATGAACGATCACAATTCAAAGAAAAGCCCGAAATTGAAATGAGAATGAATTGATTATTTGAATGAAATGAATAAATAATTAAATTTACAGCAATGGCAAATTTATTTATTCTCAATCGTTCCCTTTACCTATTAAAATTATATAATTACATTTTAAATCATTCTCAATTTATGTTCCGTTCCACGTTTCTTTTTATTCTGTTACTGTTATGTATATTTAAATCCAAAAATAAACTACAATGTCGTCCTCATTAGGCTTTGATTTCCAACTGCCATTTTTTCATCATTCAGATGGCCGCAGGGTACAACACCGGTATATAATTTTCTTCCAATATTGTTTATTTTATTTCTTAGAATTTTTTTTCTCTTGTTTTAAAACTTATTATCATGTAAGTACCTATTTTAATTTATGGCATGAGAAGTTACATAAACTGGAAGATATCATACAGTCGCCATCAGATATATCGGAGCGGCCAAGCTACTCCAAAATATCTGAACAACGCTTCTATTGTCAAGGCAATAAGTGCATATTCAGATATTTTTGAGTACCTTGGCCGCTCCGATATATTTAATGGCGACTGTACAATATGTAACAAAAATGCTGGCGATCGGTTTATTACGAAAAACCAAGAAAAAAATGTTTTGTGTGGAGGGTTGACCGGCTCGGACAAAAGGCCCCATACAATTTTTGTATTTGGTGTCCAAAAATTTGTTCTCTTATTTTTTTTTAGTCGCAATACAATACCAATTATGCCCTTAAACGGATGACCAGTATTTTTGTCACACCCTCTTCAGTACTTAAGAAATAGTCCTCCAGTGTCCAAGTCCTGTTTGAACCACCATCTTTAGCATTCGCAGATGGAATCTTAAAAGGGTGGTCTTCGGCAGCGAAATCCATCGAAACTTTTCAATTACATATATGCAATCTCTAAAAGGCTAGGCGCCGTCAACTATGTATTATACTCCTTAGTATATGATTTCAAGCTCACATGGTCATTCAAATTATACATATTAAGTATTTGAATTATCGGGTGCTCGTAAACATAATATACATGGTAAATATCCCGTTTCAAATAATATTTATACTCCTTAGTAGTCGAGTAGGTAGTACAAACCCTTGCTTGCACCTCCTACCCAAAACTTATGAATAATGAGAGCAAGAGAGTTGGAGGTCCTGCCAAGAAAATCAATCTTCTCATACCTTCCAAATAATTCGTAACCTGTTAAACATAGCGGTCTAATAAGACAGTGTATCGTGCCTACATTCAAACTATTTTATTCTGTAATTTAGTTGTTAACAGAGCTGTAACAGTTTAATTGCTGCTTCATAAAAGATACGGCTAGTGAATGAATCAAAAGCGAGGAGGCGAACATTCCACTCATACCACTCGTTTCGTACAATTCACAAGAGGCATACGGTCTGCGGACATGTAAGGGCTGAAACACAATTAAAAGCTCATGTTGTTTTGTAATAAAACTACCAAATTAACCCAAACCATAACTCATAAAAAATACAACAAAACAAAATAATTACGTCATTTAATTGTTCGATGATGCGTCTGTTATGTTACGAGACTTATGAGATTATAAAAAATGTCCTGATTTCAATATCAACGCAAGTGGTGTTAAGATTTGACTCAAAAAAACTTGACTAGTTTGTGCTCTTATCCATTGCAACAAAAATACAAAACCTATACCCAATGAAACTAACAAATATTACTAAATTCGATTCTATTACTTAAAGAATCAATATTATTAAACGTTTCACAAAATATTTGTTCAATTAGTTTATCTACGTAATAAATAAAAGGCGCCCAAGGAATAGGTTTGTTTTCGGATTTTAGTTGTAAATTCTTTCCGTCTCAATAGTTATGGTAATAAACATCGTCACTCACGTCTCTCACACGGCCAGAAAGGCCTTAATCGTCAGAAGATCGATCCAGATCCCTTGTTCACCCAATCGTCAACGTATCTGAATTGTGCCTTTGATATGTCGATTTGATGGGACATTCCTGAATTAACATTTCACGTGCTACTGACATTACAGATACGGCTTTGTTGGGACCTATGTAACTGTGCTCCTAAAGACGTTCACAGCATAAGGTAATGTTATTTTAATATTTTTCTCTGATAGACTGACAGAATTATACCTAAGTGCAAAATCGCTAACGATTACCGAGGGCTATATTCTAACTTTAAAACACGTTTAGATACGATCCAACTTCTATACAGCTACAGACAATACAGCTGGCGCCTAAACGTCTAAGTCAGAAATATGAGAATTTGCTTGATAAATATTCCAATACAACTCCAATACACCTTCAATACCTATTGGTTATGTTTGGGATAGATTGTGATTTTAACGTGTGACATAACTTTCAGTATATGAGCGAATCAAACTCCTATTTTTTGTAAAAGAACTTACGAACGTTCATTTAAAAATAATACAATCATTGTTCAGGCCAGCGTTTAGACAAAATGCCCATCTATCTGCCTCTAATCTATGTGTTGCATTAGACAAATGGCATGAGTAAAATGTTCACCGTACAGGCTCACTTTGAATTCTGACACTTGACGCGTTACAGAGGCATTCCACTCCCGGAGGTATCTCTATGCAGATTTCTCTGAATATAGACACTGGAAATTTCAAATGTCGTCAGGCAAATGTATACTCGTAATTTTCCAGAGAGCTATAACATAAATCATAAATTAGCAGATGCCTCTAAATCCCTATCCTTTATGAGATGTTGTTATTACAAAATATACTGTTCAAAGCTTTATCTACACCAATAAATGTCTTTTTTCTTATATTTGCTAGGAACTCGGAGTCGGGGTCGCGGCAAACCTCGACGGCGATGGCAAGACGACCTTGCCGTGCCTTCGATAAAAATTAGTGGGAGACGGCTCAAGACCGGGACACGTGGAAGGGAAGGAGGGAGGCCTTTGCCCAGCAATGGGCCGCTCTTGGCTCCTATAAATAATAAATAAAAATATTTGCTAGGAAAGAATAAAATAAAATATAAATTTGTTTTATTAAGTAAAATAAAAGAAAATAGAACAGGAAAATGTATTCACCGTAAGTACTAACGTGAGCTTGAAACCACCTCAACCGTCATTAGAGTCATATTAAATACGATGTTTTTTACTTACAGAAGAAACGCTAATATATAAATGCTTTTAAAAATGTAGACGTTTTAATTTTTCTCGACTCAAAAAACACAGGTTGTACTCAAAAACACACCAGCCTTAAGTGTCTCTCGTAATTCGATTTGGCATCCGTCTTTGAACCTGAGACTTCAAAAATATGAAGCACTCGCCCAAACGAAATTACGCCCTTGAGTCGCACGTGGCGGATAACTGCGAAATATATTACAATATCACCTTACGGAGTATACGGATTTTACTACGCAGTATCAGTGTACATTCATTACTACGTGTCATCTAATCTAACTTCGGATAAAAGAAAATATGTCTCTGTTTTTAAGGAGCGGGCTGACTTTCACAAGTACGTATAAAAGTACCGAGACCGACCCGCTACTGCATGGAGGCTTCGATCCCTGCGTTGTACTGGGTTCGGCAGGTTTCAATAGCGGTTCATCGAGGTAATGTTGTAGGCATTATGGGGATTTTGAGGTAAGTACGATGCGGATAGGCTTAATTTAGTTTAGTTGTCATAGCCTCTAGTCCCCTATAGACCTATGTATGTAAAAACCTTCCATTCCATTGTACTTTAAATCTTGTCAAATTAAAATTACTTAAGGCCCATTTAGACGGTACAAAATTTTTGAACAAGAATCGGCAAATTCTGATATTTCGGATTCAGACGCTTAGGCGCTAGATGTATTGCGTAGTTACTTAATGCATTGGATATATTATTAAATGTTTGTATTTCAATAATTGGTGACCCGAGCAACGCTACGTGTGCTACGCCGTAGTACGTAGCAATCTTGTTACTGGACTAATAGGCGGATCCTAAGAATTATTATTAGAATTTCTTTTTTTTTAGGTGAAACAGGACTCTTTAGTGTCATTAGATCTCAGAATCACAATTTGATTACATGTTATTTTGATGACATGAGGAGATCATTTTGATAACAGATCCGTAATAAATAATCGTTAATAATTAGACTGAATGTTATATCAATTCAAAGTCGGTCTGGGACTCAACACCGGAACAAAATTAGTGACGAACTCTACCAGAAGACCCATCTACGTCAACAACGCTGCACTAGAATATGTACAAGAATACGTCTATTTAGTAAAACAAATATCATTTTCAAAAACATGACACCTAGACGAAGTAAACACACGAATACACATCACATGGAACAAATTCTGGGGCTATAAAGAAGTGCTGAAGTCCAACCTCCCTGTAAAACTAAAAAAGAAAGTTTTAGACACCTGCATTCTTCCATGTCTTTCATACGGCAATCAAACATGGATATACAGCACGTCCGTATTTTGTGTTTTGTGTTATAAAACACAAAATACGGACGTGCCAAACGGCTTTAGAAAGAAGTATTTTAAATATTAAAAGAAGAGATAGGAAACGAAATTCAGATATTAGGAAAAATAACAAACGTCATAGACACCTTAGAATACTGCAAGACCCAGAAATGGAGATGGGCTGGCCATGTTGCACGTATGAACGACAATAAGTGGACAAGAAAAGTAACTACATGGATAGGACCGCCCAACAAGAGAAAAAAAGGAAAGCCTAGAAAAAGATGGATTGATGAAATCAACGAAACAGCAGGAAAAGATTGGCTTATAAAGGCATGAGATAGAGACACCTGGAAGAGTATGAAGGAGGCCTTTACTCGCGAAGAGGTCCTTAAAAAATATTTATCTTAACTAACTTAAAAAATATATATATGCATGTTAAATACATATTGCAAATTGAAATGTAAATGTTTTCACTATGAGTAATTAAGGAATAAAAAGGCTATATTATTATGTCAATTCGCTCTTCTATATCATTTCCAAAGAGTCCCGAACCGGCCAAAAAACGAGTTTTCTCTTGTGAAAACAATAATTTATTAAAGAAAAATTTTTTGAACGTCGTAGAAGAAGATAGATATATTTTTGCTCTTTCTACGATACCGATGAACGGTAAATAGGTCCGAATACCTTTATTTCTATTGGTTAGATACGGGTGCGAATAGGTCCGAACGTTGCAAGGCAACTACCTTCGTTAATAAATATAAATCTTTCAGCGAAGACATTATGACAATTTAGATCGAACTTCACTTCAGGTAAGTTTGTTTGATCTTCTAATTACCATTTTATAAGTCATATATATCATATGTCATTTTATAAGTCATATGTTATCCTACAACCATTTGAAGTGTGAAGATTGTTTCTTTAGACCCCGAAACTAAAAAAACCCGAATCAAAGTGTTTACACATGAGCAATATTCAAAATCTTGAATGCAATTATTGTATACCATTTTGACAAGCAATATTCTTGAACGTGTTTCGTTTACGCCGGTTCGGTTTTAACATTAAGTACTGAAAATGATGTATTGATGCAAAAACTGAACATATTTTCAGTGGCAAATTTTCATTCCATATTGAACGTGCATTGTGGGTGATAAAACGAGCCACAAAATTAAGCCGTGAGGCTCGCAAGGCTGCCCTTGCAGGTTTTTTCTAAAGAGTACGGGGGTAAAAGATTTTGGTCCCAAGTTCTCAACGTAATATCATGCAAGAAAAAAATATTAAGGATTATATCGGAACTGGATGGTGCTGATAGTTATAAGCCAAAACTTGTGTAGTACAACATGAATGCATTTTTAAGAAAAACTTCGGAATCAAGACAAACTACGTCAAATTTGGTATGTGTTTTTTATTATTTATAATCATAATTTAAATGTAAACGTTAATTATGTCAAGTACATTAAAATCATGCTCATGAACAATGAAAACGGCATTTTGGCATTTTTTGCATTCAATTAACTGCACAAGGCTTCGTTTACACATACATGAGCCACTTTTGAAAGTGGCTACTTGAATACTAGAATGTCACGTTATGTTTATATATGTACATAGGTAGTACAAGTTTTTTGTTGCCTCAATGTTATTGTATTGAAAATTCAAGAATCTTGTATCATGTAAATGGGCCTTTTTACTTACACTTTTCTTGGCAAATTTTGATTTATATTTTTAGGCTAGAAGGAATAAAATGTATTTTTTTATTTAAAAGTTATTTGTATACCTTTCTCGTACACGAAATGGTGTTCCGGACCTATAAGAGGCGTATGTTGAGCCGAATCCAACGCTCATAGTCTCTTGCGATAATTTAATAAAATGTAAGGGGTTAACTAAGCGGACACTGCATCTGCCCGTGTCATGGGACGCACACAGAGACAGCACCCGCCTTGGTGTTAGGATTATTAAGAGTTAATGAAGGCTATTTGGGTGAAAAGATAGATAGCATAAGACAAATGCCATCCTCGTCGCCAGTGAGGTGTTAAATCAAACAACCGCTCGGAACTATGACCGGTTTATTACTCAATGCAGATGGGTACAGCGCCAACAGGCACATACATATCACTAACACTTACCAACGGTATCTTACCAGCTATCCAATTTCATAACCGACAAACGGAACTCGCCCTTCGCAAGATGGGCCCCCATAAAAAGCGACATTAAAGATGACTCAATGGCAACACCGATGCAAAGGGTGAGGTGAGGAGTAGAGAGAAGTTTTTGCATTATTGCATTTTTAACTTTTTGGCCTTTTATGCATTGGTGTTTTTAGTTTTAGGTTTTTGACATATTATTTTACTTCAAATGAAATTTACCAGTTGAAACATTTTTGTTAACTTTAAAACCAGATTTTATAACGTGCAAACTTTTACACATGCCTGCCTGACCTACTATTTTTCTAATGGCGTTACTATTGTATAATATGTACAAAGTTTCATTGGTTTTGAATCACAACGAATCAACGAATCCAACGAATCAAGCAAATAAATTAGAAAAATACGTTATCACTATAAAATTTACATTACATTTATACTTCTGTATAATATTATAACTTGAGTAGGTGGAATAAGAGATTCAAGTTAAAATCTATAATAATTCTTGTGACCATGACATGTAAACCCAAACCAAGACTAAAATGTTCGTAGGTTAACAATTGAAATGGCAATTTTCATGAAAGCTGTATTGAAAATTTGATTGCGGTAAAAGCTTTCATACATATACGAACTGAAGGTAAGAGTGGATGGAAAAATAACCTTTGTTTCAACATTTCAATAATAACCACGGTTTTATTTCGGAGAAACAAAACATTGCCTAACTTTGTAGACATACAATGAAATAACATGAAATATTCATAATTATTTTACATGTTTTTTTAAAGTGGGGCATTCCACTCATACAATAGTATGTTATTCAATCAAATACAAACACTGAAAACATTGAAAAAATAATCAACCCAACAGGACTTGAACCTCGCATCGATATGCCTTACCGGGGCTCGATCGCTTTACCAATTAAGCTATGGGTTCAGTTACTGAGTTGACGAAATTCTCAATGCCTTCAATCATCTTTTTGCATTTTTATTTTTACATCGACTTTATAGCAGCCGTAAGCGACATCTAGGTGCTAACTACTAGAGTTAGATACCCTTCCCGCCGACCCTTTTACAAGTGTCACAACTTTTTTTTTTTTTTTTTTTTCAATGTTTTCAGTGTTTGTATTTGATTGAATAACATGAAATATTGTTAAGCGGGCTTTTTGCTACGGTTCAATGTAGCTTAATCCCAAAAACTAGCGTATGCATCAGTTTACATGAAATTGTCTGCCATCTGACCTTCCAACTCAAGACGGTGCCTGCGCTTTGACCTTTCAACCAAAAGTTACCTTGTCCGTTTAAATTAAGTCCGTTTCATCATGTTTTAGTACCCGAAAAGACGAGTGGTAAATAACAAGACGAGTGGTGATACCTAAATGTCGAGAAACTCAGCGAGCCGGGACGCAAACTCGCGAAGTTTTGACAGAAAGTTGCACTCTTTGCCGCTAGCATTTGGCGTTAATTTTTTTATATATAAAACGCATTGGTAAAAATAAAAACAGTTTCATTAAAACGAGGAGAATTGTTTTTTAGGAAAAGTGAGCATTTTTTAGCATTTTTTAAATTATTCGAGAAAATTCGCTTTAGTACATAATCAGTATTGAAAATCTCTTTTTACTGATTCATGTTGAATATTGCGTAATTGAAGCAACAGTAATTTAAATTGCTAGTAACGAAAAACGAAGCGTTTTTAGGGTTCCATACCTCGAAAGGAAAAAGCGGAACCCTTATAGGATCACTTTATTGTCCGTCCCGTCCGTCCGTCCGTCTGTCAAGATCCTTTTTCTCAGGAACGCGTGGAGGTATCAAGCTGAAATTTATATCAAATACTCAGGTCTACTGTCCCTTGGAGCTGTGAAGAAATCAAACTTCTAAGCCAACGCAATCAAAAGATACCGCCGTTTATGCCGCAAATTTCCGCAAATTTTCGAAACTCGCAAGGGAATCAAAACCTACAGGGTACTTTCCGTGAACTCAGAATCTTGAAATTTGATACGAAGCAACGTCTTATAGCACAGACAAAGGAAAAATTGCTAAAACCGTAAATTTTTTGTTCCATCATATAATAAAAATATTTTTAATAATTTTAAAGTTACTACCCCTTTCCTCATGAACGCGTAGCTAATGACTCGATTGTCTAGATGGGTGAACTGTTACTTGTAGTATATACCTACAGGTTTTTACGGAACCCTCGGTGCGCGAGTCCGACATGCACTTGGTCAGCTTTTTTTTACTTATTGAAAATGAAATGAAAAAATAAAAAAAATGTAGTAACTACAACTAAAACAGGAAGTATCCAGCAATTGCGTTTAGTAGTTGATAGAAAATGTTTTAAACATTGATTAAAATAAACTGAGTCCGCAACCGGCCTTTTTTAATATTAAAACAGAAAACGAAGAACTTATTCTCTTCCTTATCTATTCCTTCAACTATTTTTGCTATAAAATACCTTTTCATTTGTAAAACAGAAGCTATTCTATCGCGTTTAAATAAAGGAATATATTTCCTAGCGACTTCTCCGGCTTCTGTGTTTGAATAAAACAACATCTTATTTAAACAGGGTTAGAGTAAACTTTTGAATGGCACGTGGAAACTTTGCAGACGGTTTGGATAGTTGAACTGCAACATGCACTTATCTCATAAATCGTTACCGAACTAGCAAGTACGTCAAATGGTATAATAAAGCGCCAGTTATCACGAATTTGCCTATGTCAGCGTTTTTCGTGACTCCAAACTATGCAAATTCATTTGCAGTTTAAAACTTTCTACTAGGTTTTAATCGGGGTACGTACAATGTAAAGTATGTAAGGAGTGGTCCTGAAATAAAGTAGCAGTGTACAATCTTGTGTATTTTTTAATTTAGTGCTAATTTTGAAGCAGTATATTTATTTTATTAATCCGTAGATACAATACTAATAAATAAAAATACAATCATAATAGAATATGTGAGCGTATTTAAGTTTTCGCGTTTTTAATTCAACATACTTTGTAACCTTTTGAACAACATAATTTGACAATCTTCAATCGACATCCGCTACAATGCCACAATTGTATTTCCATTTTCACAACCCGTTTTATGCTTTTCAGAATTTCATCTTACCAAGAAGCTACATTAATTAACTGTATTTTAGCTAGGATAGTCAGGAAGACTCTCTAATCTAACCTCTGACAAAGATTTTTCTATGGGAGATAATTTTCTATGAAAAAAGGCAAATACATTTAATTAAAAATTACTGTAACTACCTACCTTAAAATGAAGCCATATAAAAAAGTTTACTATTGAAGACAGACAATTTATTAAGGTATAAAATAGCTCATCAAATCAAACTATAAGAAAAAACATGTTTTTGAGAAACACTTCAAAAATTCTGTCAGAAGACGCTGTTCAAAAAACTATGTGTATGATGGAATACAAAAGGCGAAAACTTCCAAACGCTGTTTTATTTAAGTATGATTGTATTTATGTTTTGTATGATTGTATCTAGAGATTATTTGAATATAAACACTGCTTCTAAATCGGCACAAAATAAAAAGATAAATCAAAAAAGGCACGGCTACTTTTTTTCCGGACCACTCCTTAAATCGTTCTATTTATAACTCAAAAACGGCTAATCCGATTTAAATGATGATTTTTTTTAAATTTTGTTAGCTTTACCGAAAAACAAAATAACTATTAAAATATCGGAGAAATTAAAATAAAAACCGACCAAGTGCGAGTCGAACTCGCGCACCGAGAGTTCCGTACAAACCTGTAGGTATATAAGTAAAACTTCACCCATTGCGTTGACATAGAAGTTTGATTTTGTTACAGATTAAAGGCATTATAAACCTGAGTATTTGATATGAATTTCAAGCGAATACCTCTACGCGTTCATGAGGAAAGGGGTTAACTTTAAAATTATTAAAAATATTTTTATTATATGATGTAACTAAAAATTTACGGCTTTCGCAATTTTTCCTTTATCTGTGCTAGACGTTGCTTCGTACCCAATTTCAAGATTCTGAGTTCACGGGAATTACCCTGTAGGTTTTGATTCCCTTGCAAGTTTCGAAAATTTGCGGCATAAACGGCTGTATCTTTTGATTACGTTGGCCTAGAAGTTTGATTTTTTCACAGCTCCAAGGGACAGTAGACCTGAGTATTTTGTATAAATTTCAGCTTGAGACCTCCACGCGTTCCTGAGAAAAAGGGTCTTGAGAGACGGACGGACAGACGGACAACAAAGTGATCTTATAAGGGTTCCGTTTTTTCCTTTAGAGGTACGGAACCCTAAAAAATGTAGTTGGTAGTACGAAGTTCGCCGGGTCAGCTAGTATAAAAGTTGAGCGGGTAGAACTCTCAAAATTTGCAGCGATGTAGCTGAACTCTTAAGTTTCAGTGCTTTAGCGGGACCAGGAATTTATCCCCAGCTGCTAGTCTTTATATTAGTTCATTATCTGCTTGAAACTATCAGGAAATGAAAAGTTTCGTATTTTGCTGGCGTTCTTGTCGCTGAAGTTTGTTATTAATTTAATTGAAAACAGTACCACGAAAGGAGTACCTTTTTAAACACTAAGTCGTAAGTTAAATTTAAAATATAAATTAAATTACCATTTAAGTAGATTCAAAGTATAAATCTTGCTAACGATGCTACCTTTTTATAAACTGTTAAAATCGTATTATCAATATCTTTCGTATTATATTTTTATTCAGTGATATTTATTTATTTATTTATTATTATTATTTTTCTATAATATTGTCTTAATATAATATTTTTTTTTATAATAAAACAAATAATGTGCGTGCATATTAGCGCAGCATACATTTTACAGATAAGTGACACTAAGTAACTTTAAAAATAATTGCGAAATAATATTATATAATAAAATAAAAAATATTATATTGAAGTATTTAAAGGCTAAACAGTTATCAAAGTTAATTATTGTCTGTGATGAAATGTTTCTCAAGTTTTTCATTTACTAAATGTAAGATAGCTGTTAAAATATCATAGAATAAAGATAACAAAATTTAAGGACAAGACTTTTGCTAAGTACATTTTCTCATATAAAAGGAAATTAGTCTAATTAGTTAATCCCATTAAGACGTTAATTTAATTAAGCGTTTAATCCATTTTCTCTTATTTTCTCGCCTTGTCCAGTCAAATACAGAAGTAGCTAAGCAAGTAAGATATTTAAAACAATTTTGAAACGAAATTACTGTTGAATGAGATCTTGTGAAGATAATTTTGTACACTTCACCATTGATTTATTATCTACTAGGTGTGACATCTAGAACAAATTTTGTGCGCCATATTTGGCGGTTGACAGCTATGACTGAATCAAAGAGTAGTATAGACTTGTAGTGATTTTCACTACAACTTTTGGGACAGAGAATTTCTTAGGGATGTCATCTCCTGTTACTCAATGCACTTCAATGGCTAAATTGGACTCCAGCTCGTATTTATAAGTTTCTCAAACCTAATTTACATAATATAACTGAAAATAATCAGTACCTTTCCCGTGACGAAATATAGCGTAAGTAAATCAGACTTAATTAAAATAATTAAGGCCTAGATCTAGATTATAAATGGTTTACTTTTGTTTCTATCTAATCTTTTCGTACTTTAAAATATGTGTTCACTGTGTTACATACACTGTGAATACATATTAGTATTATGGACTAAGAGCTGGCCACGTCAGATATGACGCAATAATGAGAGCAACAGCTCTCCGTCTATTACACCTTTTCGTGTCACGCAAGTGATATATAATTTAGCTGCCGTTTAAATTTGTCCTTCTGTTTTCCTATTTATTTGAGTGTTATTTCTGGTTTAAGAGCTTTATTCTCAATAAGAATTTACAAAAACTCGCTTACTTGAGAACAATAAATATACAAGTATATACAACTTAGTACTAACATACAGAAAATGCAAATTTACATTCCACAATTTATATATCTAGGTTATTCGGGCTACTAGTTAGTTTTGACCTTAGTTTATTATTATTATATGTTTTGTTGTATTGTTTTATTTTATTTCTGTTTATTTATTTTCCTTCTTTGTTTATTTTTTTATCACGTATTTTGATATAATTATTATATATTTTATTTTATATCTGTTTATTTATTTTCCTTCTTTGTTTATTTATTTATTTATCACGTTTTTTGATATAGTTTTTTTTGCTACATTTATTTGATGATGATAGTGTAGTTGTCGTATCTAAAAAATAAATAAAATTGGATGTCACGTTTAGGGGAGAGACGCCATGAAACGGAGGTTTAACTTTGAACTATTATTACTGTAGTTAAAAACTTAGGAACTTGTTAACTGTATTTAACGAATCCGGAAATAATATTGTATAATTATTAATACACCATATTTTATTGAACTTAAAATTAATGTAAGAAAAATAAAAATTTTGTTTAACTGACTTATTCGTATGTCCGTTTCGTAACTCAGGTAGCATTGAATAGACACCAGTAAAGATACAGTTCTGTTGCGTCAAACATTAATTTCTAGCCTGATTTTTTTTTTCATACTTATGGGGTATTACAACATATGCAAAAATCCTACAAACTTTTCACCCGGAAGTAGTTAAAAAGGTGAAAATTGTTTTTTTTTACAATTACATCTATTATATTTATTTGTAAATATGACGATATTTAAGTCTTCTTTATGTATAAAGCGGAAAAACAAAAAACCTGTCCAAGTGTAGAACCACATAATTTACAAAATATACGGCGCGGGCGATATTTATCCTAATTCGTTACAAACAAATAGTAATAAGTGGTAGTTTGTTCTTACACATTAAAAAACAAAAACTTATAAACACATACATTACATTCGTTACAATCCTACAAGTACATTACAATCCTAAAAGGAAAAATTGTAATATGTGTGTAATTGTTTCATTGCGTAAATAATACTAGTACTCGTATCATGTCATGATATATCCGTTACACTAAAAATATTACCTATTATTTATTATTTCCAATTCGCCATACTAGCCGCCCGTAAAATGACTGTATTAATAATAGAACAATGGGTGTCTTGAAAGGGACATGTCATAAAATTTTTGCTTTTACACACTCACTTTTATTTAAATAGGTTCAACATTTTAGTACTACGATTATGCTGAGATCATAAAATAAACAATAAAAAAAAACTTTATAAAATAATTAGACTCTCAACTTAGTTTTAATATTTTGGCAACCTTTGCGCCCGGGACAACTCGTGGGGGCTTATTTGACGGTACTAAAACTAGATTTTTCTTAATTTTAATTGGACCGTGTTAGGTGTACATACCTACTTAAATTGTAATCGTTTTTTTTATTGTTTTTGACATGTGATTGTCTCATTGACTAACTGTATCTTTATATACGAAAATGTAGTATGTACTTAGGTGTGTAAAAAATTATAACTTTTTGAATTAAAGATAAAATTCCCAATACCTAAAAAAAAATTGGCAACAATATAAGTACCTACGAGTATCTATCAATATTTAATAACTACATAGTATAAACAAAGTCGCTTTCCGCTGTTTGTCCCTATGTATGCTTACGCAACAGATTTTGATGCGGATTTTTAATTTGATAGAGTGATTCAAGAGGAAAGTTTATATGCATAATACATGCATAATATAGTAGAGCAACACTAATAATTTAAGAGGTTTCTAATGTGATGTCGTAAATAAACACTTTTTTGCGCTAACATTGCAAACGCTGGCTGAACCCTACGAGATAGATCAAAATAATGTACTACAGTATTGTACACTTTAAAAAGGTCTACAAAAAAGTCCAAGATGGTATATGTCTATCTCTTAGGGATAACCCACAATAACCATTTTTTATCCGTTATTAATCACGCCGACATAGTGGTAGAACAAAATCGGACAATATAAAAAAATCCGTAGTTTTTAATGTATTGCTCAGCCAACACAAGCAACTAGTTGCAGCAACTAAAGATGTAAATAGCCTTATAACCGGTCCTGACCAGAACTACATAACGCGTTGTGATTTTAGCAATTTTGATTGTTTAATTTCACGGGCCATGTTTCTATATATTTGAGAATTTTTTACGTGTTTTTAAAACTTTGCTTACTTATATATTGTGGTGAGTTTTAAATACTTTATACAAAGTATTAATGTTACGTACTGTTAAAATGATAGCTACATAAATTTTCTAGATAATGAAACACATTATTCGTTTATTTGCATTAATGATACGAAAAGTTTTGTTTTGTACAATTTTCCTTATTTCCCTAACATTAACAAGCAGTGTCAATATTTATATACATAACTAAATGAATACCCTTCAATGAACACAAAGTCTTTAACATGACAAAATACTTACTTGCATTGTAAAGTAATAGTTATTTTCTTTTTTTTCTTTAAATAATGGACGTGCAGATTTACTTGTATATATAAACTTAAGCTCGCCTGCTATGTTATTTGTGTTTTAAGTGTTGAAAAAATATCTCACCATCTATTATTGATTGATATCATCGAGGTCTCTTCAGAGTTAATAGGCTATCACTGAACCAGTGTCCTTCATCTCTGTTTCACCTTACCCTATAAAGGATTATCGTCAAGCTTCTCAAGATCTCTTTCGGTCCTGATATGAGAAAAAAATGTCCCCTGTACCTGTCACATCTGTACTAAGATCAGCCGAATACGGAAAACAGAGGAAATATTCCAACGCCTACGAAATGCAACTTGCACCCCGCTTGTAACATCTCGGAGAAGATATCCCTGCAGTTAACGAGTTTGAAGAGGCCGAATCGGAAAGACCACAGACGCCGCCAGTGACCAACCAACATGCTCGCGACCGACAACACCGCATTTGTCACCAATGGCACATTCGCCTCAAATTTTGCCATTTGTCAGTCCTTCATCCCAGACACCATCGGAGGGTCTAAAAGAATGGCCACAGCAAACGAGCCCAGACTGTAGCGAGCCTAGTCGGTGACCTGCCCCGAAGGTTGAGTAGAGCCCGGAATCCACCAAAGTTTTTACATGAATGCCGGGGTGAATGTGGTAAACCTCTTTATATATTTTTCTACAGTTATACGTCTAATTTTCATTGTCATTCCTCACGTCATGTTTTGCTAATTAAAACGTAAAAATAATGTTTTGCCTATTATTTCACTGAGATACAGAATCAGTATCGCTAATGTGTTATCGCTATCGGATAGCCTGGAGAGGATCGTCATGACGGGAAAAGTTGAAGGCACAAGACTAAGAGGCCCTCCCCCTGCAAGATGGTGTGCCCAAATCACTGCACCCATGCAATTGAAACTGCAAGAAGCCATGCGCTCAGCGAGGGATAGAAGCCTATGGAGGAACCTGGTCTTCAGCACAAGGACATGATGTCACGATCCCCAGCTCTGAGGGAACGACTAATGATGATGATCGCTATTATACGCGCCACCAGCATGTGCATACGCGGCACACGCCACCGCTTTAAGTCAGCTGCCAGGTGGCTTGGATTTGATTTGATGATAGGCCCTTCCGCATATCGACTAAAAAATCCCTTGCAACACTAACATCATATAATTTTCACTCGTATGTAGATTAATTCTATTGTATTCATATTGTTATATCAATAAATTCAATTTTATACACCGAAAAAAGCGTCTCATAATTTTCAATAGGAGCCAAGAATTTTTCGAGTCTTCTTCTTGATGTTGATGGAAAGGAAAATTCCAAACTCTAAAGCGAAAGTTGAAGGCACAAGTTTAAAAGCGGTTACAACATTAGGTGAGTTCAGCTAAAGAAAATCCTCTGCAACATTTAGTATCTTAAGTGATTTTTTATTATTTTGTCATTTTGACAAAATAAATTGTTATTTTATTGTAATTTACTTATTTAAATTTGTTTTTTTTCGAATAAGGGTTTCACGAATCTTTAAGAAATATTTATTAAAATGTTAATATATTGTCATGTGTGTGTAAATGAATCATGAAATAATAATTTTAAATTACTAAAATAAGAGTCTATGATGTTACTCTAAGTTACTATTTACTTGTTTTGTCAATTTATATTACCCGACATTATTATCCTACGTTCACTACCTCCTTTGTATTAACTTACCAATTTAAATTGGCATCTGTAAAATTAACAAAAATTACACATTTGCACTTCACCTAAATCATATTAACAATAATGATTTAGGAAATACGTGTCGTAAAGAAAGTTTTGAAACTTTTAAACTTATTACCAAGTCCATTGCCTGATGTAAATATCTAAAAAAACATGACATTATTATAAGTATATCCTTAAGAACTTAGCTAGTACCTAGCTCACTGCTTTTCTCGGCTTCGATGTCCTGGGCCACAAGTTCCCTGGCTCGATGCCTGGTCAGGTGGGTTCTAGACCGGCCATGCCTTATTAGGGTCCTGCTAGAATGACGCACATGTTTCACTATATCACCCTTATATTCACTGTGAACCAACGACGCGACGTATATGAGGATGAGCGTGCGAATCATCACGGAGGCATCGTGCGTGCGTCCTCCACGAGCGCTCGCGGACTACTGAAGACTTGAAGAGCTAAGTTTTGAATTTGGAATCCAGTTTGTTGGTGTAAGGATTTGTAAAAGCGGCCAGTACGTTTCAATCGCGTTTTGTTAAGTGTAAACTTACGATTATTTTATTAAGCTGAGAGAGAATATTAAAACAGTGCATAACGGGAAACGGAACGGACGATTTCGGGGGTAAACGTCTAAGCGTTTGTCACTGTTTCAGAGGTGCATGTCATCTTTAAACTTAAGTTATTCGTATTAAAGTTGACAACAGGCTGTTAGGTATTGAGCATTAGCGTGTTGAGCACTATGACGTTTACCTTAATTGTAAAAAAATTTAGATTATAAAGCACTACGTCATTAGTTTTTGTTTAGTGCAAATTAGGTCTAATATTAACAATTAACAATTTTTCGTAAAATACCAAACTGGGGCCGTATTCTAACTTTAAAATACGTTTCGACACAATCCAACTTCAATACAACTCCAATGCATTAACTACGCAATACCGCTAGCACCTAAGCGTCTGAATCAGAGATCTAATAATGCATGAAAATTATTCCGATGAAACTCAAATAGAACTTCAATATGGGTTGATTATTTGTTGTGTGTTTGATATAGATTGTGATTTAATGTATTGTTTTTGTATTTTAAAGTTAGAATACGGCACCTGCTGTTTTAAATTTAGAATTGTATGAGACAAGTATGTATTTATTTGGTTTTATATTTGCTGTTTGCATGATTGTGGCACCATCTTTTGGGCCAGGGCACAATCTTTTTTTTTATATATGGCTTGTATACCTTGCTTATATGAAATGTGTCTGAACGATTCACTATTTTGACAGTTGACCGAGTTAAGGTGACATAGGTGATGTCCCTTTGCAGTTTCATTTCTTGTCACATTGTGCACTGCGATCGTTCACGGTACCCCCACCATGCACTTCACACATAGCGAATATCACTTCGCACATACAGCCTTGACCAGAAGTGTTGAGCACCCTTGCGATTTTCATACAATACTCGAAAGTTTAGACCGGCGTTTCTAGCTTTTTTGAAGTTATTTTATCAATTAATTCAAACTGAACAGGCATGTTTTGGTGAAGTGAGTAGTAACTGCATAGAATATTTGCAATTTGTCGCACCGACTCAAACTCGCATTTTTGTTACCTCCACTTTTCATATTTTATAGGTAAGTACCTTGAAAGTGTTATTAAGTGAAGTTTTCTAGATATATCAATAATATTTTACGTCATCGTAAATTGTTATGATAGGGAATTAATATTTAACATCAAAATTGTAAACAAAAAAGAGCTATGCTCAACACTTATGGCCAAGGCTATATTGAAAGAAAATATTATTTTTTTAACCTCTAAGGGTGAAAGTTCAGCCAGTATTTATATCCAACTAATCAAAATACGTCGGTATATAAATAGTAGAAGAGTATTTCATTAGGTACTACGTTCTAAGATTATTTTGAATGTTAACCTTTAAATAGCCCTTTGCAGCACTCGAGGTCATAATTTACTCAGTCTGCGTCATAAAAACTATGAAGTACAGAGTTTTCATTTAAATTATGAGATGTGACTTATTTTTAATTAATTCGTATTTTTTATAAACGAGGACAATGAAAACAGGTGTCCTTGTACGGAGATTTCTTTGAGTATTTAGGGGCAAATCAAGTTATTTTCATTAATATTGTGGTTTGTTTTTTTCATCCAACCGTCGCATCGTCTGACTGTTATGCCAGAAATTGGTTCAACTTATAAATATATTAATTATCCTCCACTAGCGGATTCATTTCCATTCATTCCTTTCTGACAAGGTGGTCACTTAAGGGTTGAATATAAAAATCCTTTCTTTTTCGAGTTTCATGACATTTTGTTCTACCTTCAAAAAAAATTCTGTCAGTCTTCAGTAATGCAATCGTTATATATATATGATTAAGATTGGTAAACTAACTGCGCCATTTAAAAGCTATTACTATTTTTTTTAATAAGAAATAGTCTTCAACTTTAACTTCAACTAAGTATAAATTATTTTTGTGAGTCTTAGACACATTTTTCATTTGCTACACAAATTAATCACTCTCCAGAGAAAATATTCTCTCAAATTTTAAAACAAATCTATCACGCGGGTCATAAAAATCTTATAGCTTTTTATTTATATTTTACTTAATGATTGATCAGGTCATTTTATTTCAGTAAATGTTAAATTTACTTTTTAAGTACAGTACAGTTTTAGGGTTTCGTACCTCAAAAGGAAATAATGGAACCCATTTTCTCACAGTTTTGCAAGTTACTAACCGAAACAAGGACCCTGAAACACCTAAATCAATAAACAACAGACGGCCATCTTTAGGGTTAACACTTTCCGTAACACACTTCGCTACGCGCTACGCTCGTAGCCGATCCTAGCGTTTGCCTCGTATGTAGCGGAAAGCGCCTACGAACAGAGAGCCCGCTTAGAGTTTTGTTACAATATTAAAGAGCTTGTTGTAAAATTGTAAATATATATATTTTTTATTATTAAAAACATACATAATAACACATCAATAAATGACACATTAATAAAAATCTCTATATATACTTACTAGTAAAACACTGGCTCAAGGTCGGAGCCCGACGGAAGGGTGTCCAGAAAGCTGGCGGAGTTGCCACGCTGAATACCGATTCCTATGCGCTGGGTAAGGAAAGCGCCATCAGCCTTCTAGTTACCCGTAGCATGTCTATGTCGTGTGCAAATGCAACAAGTACAAGCCCTTCATAAATAAGAAAGAAAAAAACCGGCCAAGTGCGAGTTGGACTCGCGCACCGAGGGTTCCGTACAAACCTGTAGGTATATGGGGATAGGAACTTTAAAATTATTAAAAATATTTTTATTATATGATATGAGCAAAAAATTACGGTTTTCGCAATTTTTCCTGTATTTGTGCTATAAGACGTTGCTTCGTACCAAATTTCAAGATTCTGAGTTCACGGGAAGTACCCTAAGGGTTTTATTCCCTTGCGAGTTTCGAAAATTTGCGGCTTAAACGGCTGTATCTTTTGATTGCGTTGGCTTAGATGTTTGATTTTTCACAGCTCCAAGGGACAGTAGGCTTGAGTATTTGATATAAATTTCAGCTTGATACCTCCACGCGTTCCTGAGAAAAAGGGTCTTGACAGACGGACGGACGGACGCACGGACAACAAAGTGATCCTATAAGGGTTCTGTTTTTTCCTTTCGAGGTACGGAACCCTAAAAAAGATGGAGCCTTGGCCCAAAAAAGGGCGCCACAATCGAACATAACGAATAGCAAATTGATAAAGAAACATCACCTTACCCGGCCAACATTTTTGGATGGATACTTGCAATTTCTTCGGCGTAATAGACCCTTTTATTTGTTTAGAGATAAATGCCTGACCGTTGGACTATCACGATTCCATCATTTGGATGGTTGATCCTTGGTCAGCTAAATAACACACGAAGTACGAACATTTGTGGCTTCTAGCTTAATGTATTTTCTGTGATACATAAATAAGTAGTTAACACATAGAGTGTTAGGAACTACTTAGGTGCTGTATTCTAATTTTAAAATACTTAAACAAGACATTAAAAACTCAGATTTTCTGAAACATAACTCCAAAATACCACAAATATTCAACCAATATTGAAGTTATATTGGAGTTGCATCGGAATTTTGAAGCAAATTCTGATATTTCTTATTCAGACGTTTAGGTGTCAGTGTGTTGCGTTAATGCATTGGAGTTCTATTGAAGTTCGATCGTGTCTAAACGTGTTTTAAAGTTAGAATACGGCCCTAGGCGTATTCTCCATTCGTAGCATTTTTCTCTACAAAGCTAAAAAAACGTTGGAATCGGCTACGAGGCCCATGACCGTAGCATAGCGAGCTGGGGCTCGTTAAGTGTTAAAAGCATAAAGACTAAGCAAAGGAAATAAGCACAAAGTGCTACGACGTCGCGTCGTAGCGCAGGCTCAAAGAAGCACGCTACAACAGGACAGACGTAGAGGCCTTGTACGACATAAAAACAGGGCCGCGATTCGAAAAATAAACACACACACTGGACAGACACAGCTCCAACACAACTCAACCCGACTCAACTCAACGCTATAACGACATTGACATTTGCTATTCGAACAGATTTTCATTCAACATTGGTCACACATTGTTCACACATTGTACCAATGTTGTACCAATGTTGTACCAATGTGAGACCAATGTGAGACCAATGTTGAATGAAAATCTGTTCGAATAGCAAATGTCAATGTCGTTATAGCGTTGAGTTGAGTTGGGTTGGAGCTGTGTCTGTCCAGTGTGTGTGTTTATTTTTCGAATCGCGCCCCATGACGCTGGTTTAAACAATTTCGGAGCGACTATTTCTGAAATTCTCAATCAAAAAATGTTATGAGAAACCCATCGACATATAATATCAAGACGAGTAAAGGCAAGCCAAGTTCATGTGAAAACACGACCCATTTTCACGTTTACAAAACTAAAATGTCTTATGTCTTATTAACCAATCAAGTACTCATTATTTAAGCGTATTTTTTTGTGCTAACCTTAATTCCGCAAAGGTTTCATGCCATTTCACCAATAAGAAAAGTTGCCGTGTTGTGAGTGGTCAAAATCAATTTGACAATGAAGTTTAATTGGACAGGAGATACTCAAATGTAATGACTGAAATGTCAAGTTAACGTATAATAAATACGCCTAAGCTTGACGTGGATGGGTTCACGTGATAAATAATAATGCAATCAATTAACAATTTATTTTTAGTGCATTTTTCAGTACTTATGTAATATACGTAAATTTAATCGTTCTTGGAATAAGGAATAATATGAAAGCCTTCTATTCATCTTTAATTCATTTAATAAAAGTGGTTAATTACAATAAAGGGACTTACATACTACAAAATAAGCATAAATTAACATAAAATAGTAAAGATTTTGAACTTTTTTACAATTTTATAAATCCGTTACATTAGGGAGACCCTCTTGGTCTCAAGCAACATATGTATTGTTAAGCAATTAATGTTGATTATGTCAAAAAAAAACGTAATTTTTTAACTTTATTTATGACCAGACTAGAAAATAATAGCATACCTTCAATATAAATAGTTAAAATTCTCTTTGCTTCCTCGTTTTTTAGAACTAAAAAAATAACGGATGAGTTCGTTATGTGTACTATTTATTTTAGCAGGCTTAGGGAAATACAAAGATAAATTAACATTTTGTATCAATTTTTTTATACTACAACGGTTGCAAACAGGTATTTAGCTCACCTGATGGTAAGCAGCTACCGTAGCCTATGGACGCCTGTAACTCCAGAGGTGTCTCATGTGCGTTGCCGACGCTTTCATATAAAAGAGGATTCACTGTGTTGACAGCTAAAGTGACAAGAGGATCCCCGTCGGCAACACACTGCATCCTCTGAGCTCTCTGGCCACCTTACTCACCGGCAGGAACATAACACTATGAGTAGGGTGTAGTGCTAATTGGCTGTGGTTTTCTGTAAGGTGGAGGTAGTTCCCTAGTCGGGCTCTGCTCTAGATTTGATAATTAAAGACTATGCTATGAAGGTATAGCATTAATTATTAATGAAAAATAAGAGTCATACCTATTAGTCAGTTGTACGAGAAATGGCACGGCCAGAATTGGTATGATTTTACCAGAGTAAGTATGGTAGGTACTAATTCGAAGGGTTTTGTTCTGTCGATTTCGTTGACTTTACTTAATATTAGTGATTTGAAAAAAAAAACTTTAAACATCATACTGTTGAAGTCATCATTATAACAGAATTTAAATTATATTTAGTAGGTAAGTAAAACCGACTGAGGTGGCATATTCAGATTGTTTATGAAGTACGTATCTCATATTCCCAATATATGAGTACAAGGGAGACATTTCAATATTATCAAAGTACCTAGTATAATATTGATAAAGATTTATTCCAAGGACCCATACTGTATATCGAAAAAAACAAACTGAAAAGATTCTTTGTTAACAACGGAAACCTAACTGCTATTACTACTAGGTAATACTTATAAATGAACATTCATTATACTTTTCCTCAAATGAGTTATGTTTACTTCTCCAAAACTTATATTGCATAACATCGACCAAGTCCGTAATGTATGAGAATATCTATGCGTGATTTACTTACCGATGAAAAGAAATATCATCATCTTTGGCGCCTGTGTGGCTCCTGCACCAATGCACGGCACAAGCCGGCATTTTAATACCGATATATTACCGAAATTTCATGGGCCGAAAAATTTAATATTTTGACGACATGACAATTTCAAAATGTTTGACATGACATTAGGGCACCGATGTCACAAGCTCCGCCCACTTTGGCACCAGGAAAGTGGAGCACATTTTGAGCGTTGATTACGCTTCCTTACTTATTATTCTTCCAAGGAGAAACCATAATGTTATTTTAGAACACCTATAAGTAGGTATTGATTAAAATGCAACATGATAATATTTGCAAAAAAAAAAATGTTTAACCGCCTCCTAGTCCAGTCGGTAGTAACCCTGCCTACGAAGCAGTAGGTCCCGGGTTCAAATCCTGGAAAGGGCATTTATTTGTGTGTTTATCGCGAATATTTTGTTCCTGAGTTATGGGTGTTTTCTATGTATCTAAGTATATATAAGTCGTCGCCTAGTACCCATAGTACAAGGTTTGCTTGGTTAGTGACTAGGTTGATTTGTGTAAGGTTGTCCACAAATATTTATATATCTATGTATGGAGTCGGGCCTTTCCCTTCTAAAATATTGTTTTCAATGTAAGTAACGACGCACAAAACACACATCTAGTTAAAATTTCATGAAATATAATATGTAATAAGGCTTTATCATCATTTTCATTAACCGACTTTAAAAAAGGAGGAGGTTTCTCAATTTTAGACATCGACTTCCGATTTGAACTCAAGATAGCAAAAGTCGTGTCGAGATTAGTTTTGTTGTTGTTAGAGTTCCGTAGACAAAATGGCAAAAACGGAAACCTCATTTTCGTCATATGTCTCGTCGGTTCATTTTTATTATATTAGTAATATAATAAAAATGAACCGACGAGACATATGACGAAAATGAGGTTTCCGTTTTTGCCATTTTGTCTACGGAACTCTAACAACAACAAAACTAATCTCGACACGACTTTTGCTATCTTGAGTTCAAATCGGAAGTCGATGTCTAAAATTGAGAAACCTCCTCCTTTTTTAAAGTCGGTTAATGAAAATGATGATAAAGCCTAAATTCCCTTAACCGTTTAATTTTTAACCGTTAACATTAACCGTTTTAACAAATTGTGGCATGTAGTGTGTTTGGTCCTAGTTTATATTTTCTTATTTTATTATATTTAATAAATATATATGTATGAGCTACGTAAGTTTATTTATTTTTTATTTATTTATTTTTCTTTCCTTTATATGTGTAAGTTTATTAATGTTTGGTTTATTTGCTTTGCAACACCTACATTTCTGTTAATTTACAAAGGTTTCCGCTTCCCAAAGGTGGTCTGGAAGAGATCGCCCATTAGCGATAAGACCGCCAATTGTTTTGCCTCTGCTTTGTTGTTTGTGACTTGTGTATACTTTGTGTCTATTATTTGAGGTGTGCAATAAAGAGTATTTATGTTGTTATGTCCCTTTTAACAAGTCCAATCTTATTCAATATCAAATTAAAATCAAATCAATAACAAAATATACACTTACTACGAATTGTATTTTACACGAATTATACATTAAAAAAATACATAGCAGTCATTCATTATCATTCAAAAACGCATAGTGAAGGGACGTGAGTGCCGCATAGTAAAATGAGGTAAGCGCCGCCAAATATCCCTTAATAAACGACTTTTCGAACGGAAGTATAGTAACAGGCCGAAAACTACGGAACCCTGCACTGAGCATGGCCCGACATGCTCTTGGCCGGTTATTGTTTTATATTTGTCCTAACCCTAAAAAGTAAAAAAATGCCTATTGCCTAAACCATTTCTTTGTTTTATATTGTTTTTTACTCCACGGTGTCATCCTTGTTTCTCGAAATAGGCTAGAGGGCCTTGCCAAGTCATAAAGTACAGACTAGTAAAATAATGCCAGAACTAAGTAAAACAGAGGTTCAGAATGCTTTGTTTTGATTTATTCATCTCTTTACCTTTCTTATTTAAAATGTACAAATAAAATAATACCTACATGATCTGAACTCAACTCTCTAATATCATCATCATCCTAGCGTTTGTCCCGGCTGTCCCTTTTTTGTCACGGCTTCATTGAGCCGCTCTGTAACCTAATCCCTTTTTAGCGAATTGGCGTAGGCACTAGTTTTTACGCAAGCGTCTGCCATGTGAACCTTCAACCCAGTTTCCCTCTCGTTCAGGAAGGAAAACCGCATCGAAAATCTCTTAGTTCATCTCTATCTCGCTTAAATATATTAATAATTATTATGAGGTTCGCTATAACCCCCCTGTAAATTCTCCTTTGAGTTAAATAGTCCTTATATTTGACCTAGTTTGTAATTATAAGAAGCTGATGAAACATGTTGTGGATGTGTTATATTTTATTCTAAATGGACGAAACCTGTGTTGTGTTGTTGTTTAAATATTTGTTTTTATAATAAACACGAGCGCCGGACTATTAAATAGGAGTTGAAGTGGTCGCTATGCTCGAATGTCGGATGAACACAAAGAAGACAAATTTAAAATTAGTGCATTTCATACTTTTACTTAAAATACCAAATGTCCATTGCTCAAAGGGAAAAACTAACACAAAAAAGGCGGGCTTAATGCCTTAGAGTTCCCTTTAGCAGCTTTTTTTTGTGACAATATGAAAACGCTCTAAGCGTGGGTACCACGCATAACTAACGAACTGATCAACGTTAAATATGGCGACGGAGCTGTCATCCCGTTGAAAACTGACAAACTTTTCATACAAGATTTTTTTTACGATGACGTTGACGTTAATAGACGCTTTGGTGCAACCGGCCCTAAGTCTGTCAGAGAAAGTAGCGCACGAGTCGTTCTTGCGGCACTATTGTGAGGCCATTTTTTGGGCTGATTGTGTATCCCTAGTATTATTTGATCGGTGAAGAAAAATGATGATTAGGGACTGTCAACTCAGTACCATATTTGTTAAAACCTGTATGGATGCTAGATTTTGATACACTTTTCCGGTATCGCTAGTTCGCGTGCTAAAACGGGCAGGTTTCATGTTTTCGCCAATCTTGATGTTAAATGTAACAATTTGTTAAGCCGAGCCAACGAGGTCAACTTTGACATGATTAAGGTTAAACACAGTACAGTCTTGTGGCATGCTTGTATCGCTCGCTTAACACAACCTAGACTTAAAATTAGTTCATATAGGTTTTTAGAAATATAATAAATTACAAAGATTTCTAAAGTACGAGTAAAATATAAAAAAAGCTATTAAAAAATCTTGTTTTTATCTTAATACGGCAGAGTCTAAATGGGAGAGGAAGGCGCAGATTTGACTAGTCTAACCGGTTAACCAGAGAATATCTGGTGAATCTTATACCTAATAAAACCGGTCGCTTTCCCTAATACATATAATGGACTAAGAGCTGGCCACGTCAGATATGACACAATAAAGAGAGCAACAAAACCCGTCTGGTTAGATTGCTATACTATCCTTGTTGCTAGATCCGGGCGTCTGGCAAGGGGACGGGTGGAGTTCAGAGTGACAGATTTTTGAATTGGAAAAAGTAATACCAAAATAGGTAAAAACTGCCTAAGTTGCCTCAGTTATAAAAGGACAGGACCTATATTTTAACCCTTAAGTGCATACGGTATCAAAAATGATACCTTGTCTTTTCTGCGCACCAACATTCATATTTTTTTATCATCGTGGTCTATTGACCGAAGTTAGTTACCTTTGCTCCAACACTAATAAGAAAAAAAAAACTGGCAACCATAGTGCATCCATTTTTATACTAAACGTCAAAACTGTCAATTGTCCGGTTACTTTTTGCGATAATGAAATTTGCAAGTTTTAATTTTTGTTTATCTGGTGAATCCCGTGATATTTTGAATGGGAAAAAATGTACAAATAAGTTTTGTATCTATAGTTATATTACATAATATGCATTTTTGTTAGATATGTATTCTTTGAAATTTTTTTTTGAGTTTTAAGTTGGTATCAAAAACGATACTCCATGTGATAGCGCCTTTTTTCGTGGTATCAAAAATGATACTCCATGCGGTCTGCTCTATTTTTCTACTCGCACGGTTTATGACATTTTTTGTGTTTGTTTGTATTGTACTAATATTTGGCATGTAGTTTGGGTATGTATACGAGTTTTTATAATTTCTATAGCATGGTTCGTTATAGAGTATTAAAATATAAGGACATAGAAGAATGGTTGGCACAGTTAGAAAGTGGAGAAATATCGGAAGACGATGCCGATTCTGACGGAGATGATCTCGAGTTTTATCCAACGCTCGAAGAACTGCAAGTAGCTCTTGAGGAAGAGGAGGCAGAAGAAGAACTTACAAATATGACAGAAGAAAAAAAAATTTATACAGGGACCCAATTCCACTGTAATTTTTTATAAAGGGGAATGAAAGGGTGAAATGTCGAGTACAATAAGTGTAGTGTTTTTATGCTCAAACAAAAACTCTACTTGTTTTAAATACTTCCATTTGTAGTTTACGTTTTTTCTGATTGTTTAAATTCTATTTATAAAGTTAATTATCTAATATTTAATTATGTTAAAAGAAGAATTTTTTTAGTGCACACTCCATGGAGTATCAATTATGATACCAAGGGATTTTTTATTAAAAAAAATATTAAAATATGACTATGATTTTTTTTACTATTTTTTTCCATCATTGACGTACATTTTCTAATCACATATATTTTTTTTGCAAAAAAAAATTAAATCATGCACCTAAGGGTTAAGAGTAAAACAAAAAAATTGCGTATTATTACGGAAACCAAAACAGTAGGAATTAAAATTATACGTCGTTTGGCACTACTTTCCCCTAACAGAAACTTTTGGAAATGATATAATTTAATTATTTACATAATTTCTCATAATATTGCATCAAACTCAGAACTCTAGGATTAGATTTCTTGTCGTGGTTTGCGTTCTTTGACTTCCACCACTTTACAGCTACCAGATGTACATGATCTAGAAATAAGCATAGTATAGCAAACTGACTAGAGGGGTTTCGTTGCTCTCATTATTGTGCCATATCTGACGTGGCTATATGTCTCTCCGTCTATAATGCATTTGGCTATGTATGTAAGATAACACCCTCTGTAGCATAGTTTGTAGTGACACTGCCACGAAGCTGCTAGCCTAATATGGTCGGGTTTTATCGATTGTCACCATAGCTGTCACGTTCTAACAAGTATGTAAGTGCGAAAGTGAAGCATGACGTGATAGGCGATAAAATGACAACCATGATACGCGCTCTGGTTTCCGGTAAGGGTATTTATTGGGGACTTGTCACAATTATTTGTTCCTGGGTTGTTGATTTTTTCTGTCTATCTATATAAGTACTTATGATTGTGGTTGCCTGCTAACTGTAGGTAGGTTAAACTGTGTAAATTGACTAAATTGTGCCTGAATAATTATTTTATTTATGTGTCACTGTATCAACAAAACTAGCCGGTAAACGAGCCGATTTGACTGAATGACGTAAGTAGTACATTTAACAGACTATGAACTCAAATTATTTATCAAGTTGCTTTAAGCGAATCTAGCTCATCCGCGTTCTACTGATTTTATAGTAAGCTGTGATGGCTCTCGATAGTGGAGGTCGGGAGACTTGCCCCAAAATATCCTATAATACCTCGACAACTACGTACGCTGTCGAAATACGAAGCTGTAAAGGGAATCAAGATGTATATCTACGATTTAAAGTGCAATTTCAAATGCACTTCATTGAGTGAATACGAGCTTTGGTAAGGTATATCCCGACGACGCGCGACGCGTCTTGGACTGTAGTGATGCGAAATTAGGGAATGCAAACGGTGACTTTTTTATTTACAAGTTGTACCAGTTATCAATCGAAATGCAGATGGAAAATATTTTGTATGAACATTACCGTCTGTTTACCGATTTGGCGCTAATTTAATTATATTTGTTTACCGGTTAGCATTGGAATCGCAAAGGTCAAATATTTTGTATGAATATTACCGGAAATTTGCCGATTAAGCGGCATTTGTTAGGAGTACAAGTTTAAACGGGTACCTATGCATTACCTATGCGATATACGTATTATTCTTTTTATTGCAGTGTCAAAGAAATATGTACATACATAAATGGGATATGGCTAAATTATAGGTTGTGGTGACCGCCCACGCGAATTGTGCAAGAAATGCCATCGTGAAGTTTTTTTTTTCATAGCTTGATATTTGATGACATTTATGCTGGTTAGTCACATAATAACCATCTTTAAGCAGGTAACAAAATGAATCCAATTCCTGATCCTAAACATTCATACTAATATTATAATGGCGAATGTGTGTCTGTCTGCCAGTCTATTTGTCTGTCTGTTACCTCTTCACGCTTGATCTAGTAGATGGAGATGAATAATTCACAAAGAAACAAATTTTCATCCTTATAAAAAAACATTTAACGGCCTCCTAGCCCAGTCGGTAGTGACCCTGCCTACGAAGCAGGAGGTCCTGGGTTCGAATCCTGGTCAGGGCATTTATTTGTGTGTTGATCACAGATATATGTTCCTGAGGTATGGATGTTTTCTATGTATTTAGTATTTATCTATTATATTATATCGTCGTCTAGTACCCATAACACAAGCCTTATTGAGCTTACTATGGGCCTAGGTCGATTTGTGTAACATTGTCCTATAATATTTATTTATTTATTATAGGCGAAAATCGAATACTGTAAAAAAATTAAAGGTATTGTTGTAAGTATTTTTTAGATTTGCATTCCTCTCGCATTTCATAATGTACAAAAACGTTTTATGGAAAATCTCTGTCGTGAAGTGAATTATAACATACTATTGTCAACCCCAGAGGTAGAACTGTGCTGGGCAAAGTTGTAAAAAGTGATACGCTAATACGTTTATGACGTTGCCCACTACCATAATCACGAATATAATATAGATAATGACGTTAAAAATTCTTCTACATCGTTACTAAGCTGCATTATAGTTACAGTTAAAGGTTACAGGACTTTCCTAGACCGATGTACCACCGAAGTTTTTGAGTCCAAAAACCACATCCGCAATTACAGCTGTCTCACGCGTGACTGAAGTTAGATAGGCGACAATCATTTGTCCTTGTTGCCATCAATATGATTAGCTATAAAACACAGATTGATGCTTCTATTGAAATGTGACGCGTTGGGCAAAGTCATGTTTAAAAGGCAAAGTTGTACAGTTTTAGGGTACCTAATGATTTGACGTAGTGTATTTAAATTATCTGTAATATAAACTCAGTAATAGCTTTATATAACATTATTGTGGTCATCTCTAGTTCAGTAGAAGTAATAACAGTATCAAACATGAAACATTGGACCGACAGTAATCCAGTATTCATAAAAGTATCCGGTCGTCAAGTAAATACTTTTATTTTGTTCGAGCTCGAAAATACTTCGAATTTTTAAAATATAGCTCCTGCTTTCCCTATTTTATTACGGCATGTTCGATTTTAGTGTGTAATAGGTATTATTTAGAATTTTACTTATTATGTAAACTGTATCATAGCTAGGTACCTCTTTGTGCAGCTAGTTAGGTTACAGATTATAATACGACTCATCTTACCGTGTCATAAGTACAGTTAACTGGTAGAAATCCCTTTAAGGGTTCGCCTTTATTATTTCATTTATTACTTTTATTTATAAGACTATTATTTCGTGACAAATAATTATAATCGTCATGTTACGGATGGTGCCAGATTATCTGAGACTAGTGTTTTAGTTCTTGACAGCATATTAATGGTGATAGAGTCTTACATTGATTAGATCTTATCATTTCATTCAATTGACCACAAAAGTTTTTTTTATATATATAATAGCTTATTTAGTGCGTCAATTGTTTTTTCCACTAATTTTTTTGCGTGGGTAGATTTGTCGACCAGTATTTTGTAGGCTGTATTTTTCTATTACGCGTCTGTTTAAGCTTGTCTATATTAATTTAAAAAAATAAAAGCCCAACAATTTTTTTTTAATTTTGTGTAATATAAAACTAAACTTAAGATATCACTTTTATTTAGTACACGAATAATATTGACATACAAGTAAACAGTAAAACTTTACAAGCACATTATCTGTATCTATATATAAATATTATATACTCGTATATATACTTACCTACGTAAGTGTTACTGAATCACTTTTTCTAAAGGACCAACCCCGAAATCTCCAAAAAATATATTTTTGCCTCCCCATAGAAAACGTCGACGTCTGTTCGACCGAAATGTATAAAACAGCCAAATTTTTTTTAATGATTACGGAGTTGGTTTTCAACCGACTTCAAGATTTCGAAGGAGTAGGTTATCAATTCGCCGGAATCTTTGTTTTTTTGCTATTTTTTTTTATGTATGTTCACCGATTATTCGAAGACGGCTGGACCGATTTGGAAAATTCTTTTTTTTGTTTGAAAGAGTATACTTTACAGTTGGTCCCATTGTAACCAGGTCAGGATCTGATGATGGGGTCCTGGAGAAATCGAGGGAACTCTTCAACTATTATAGGCACACCTATAATGATTTGAGTATTTTTTACAGCAGCTCGAGCATTTGATTTTGGAAAGGTGAAGGCTAAGTGAAGTCGGTTCTTTTTTGTTTAAAATTATATAGTAAAAGTTGTTCAGTATGGCCTACCAAATCACGTTACGTCACGTTAAATCACTAGCTGGTTTTTAAAGAACAAAAGTTTGATAATGGAAAATTCGAACAAAAGCATTGTACCTTAACCCGACGAGAGCCGTTGTACTTTAAATCTAAAGAACGTTGTTACTTCACGTGTTCCATTTTTAGATATTACCAGACGACGTGACCCTTGCTGTACATTATTGGACATAAAAAATATAAACATACAGGACATATAAACATTATTCAATATAATCTTAAAGCGCGTGCCTCTTTGAATCTTGACTTTGGCAGAATCATCGAAAATATCGATGGAAGCCGTAATATTCATAGAATCATTAGGAGTAATTTCTTACTCGGGGAGTCTTTATCTTACAAACCTTAAGTTTTTCAAACACTAGTTCCTAAAAAATGATGACTACTTGTAGTTTTTTTGTTCTATTGCTACTGATGAATATGGCTTGCTTGTGTAAAAAATAATCATTACCTACACCACGTAAATAGGTCTGAAGTCGGAAGAAATTGAACAAAAGAATTGCATCTGAGTCCGACGAGAGACGTTGTGCTTCAAATCTTAGGAACATGACTTCGCGTATTCCATTTTTAGATATTATCAGACGACGTGACCGTTGCTGTGCTACGAACAAATTTCTCGTGTGATGCAGGGAGGATATCGGTATGTGCGCATTACGGGGCAAAGCCAACGTCAAACTTAAAGGACTGATGTAACAGCCGATGGACTATCAAATTAATCATTTGGTCCTAATAAAAAGTACATAGTCTTAGATATATTAGAACTTTTATAACAAAGCTTAAAAAGTAGTCATTTTGCCAATATCTTCTTGCTAGCGTACTAAGGAGTGGTCCTGAAATAAAGTAGCCGTGTACAATCTTGTGTATTTTTAATTTAGTGCTAATTTTGAAGCAGTATATTTATTTTATTAATCCGTAGATACAATACTAATATATAAAAATACAATCATAATAAAATATGTGAGCATATATAAGTTTTCGCGTTTTTAATTCAACATACTTTGTAACTTTTTGAACAACATAATTTGACAATCTTTAATCGACATCCGCTACAATGCCACAATTGTATTTCCATTTTCACAACCCGTTTTATGCTTTTCAGAATTTCATCTTACCAAAATACACTTAATGAATGTAGTAGTAGTATGTAGATTCATTAAGTTTATTTTAGCTAGGATAGTCAGGAAGACGCTCTAATTTAACCTCTGAAAAGATTTTTCTATGGGAGACAGTTTTCTATAAAAAAAGGCAAATACATTTAATTAAAAATTACTGTAACTACCTTAAAATGAAGCCAGATAAAAAAGTTTACTATTGAAGAAAGACAATTTAGTAAGGTATAAAATAGCTGATCAAATCAAACTATAAGAAAAAATATGTTTTTGAGAAACACCTCAAAAATTCTGTCAGAAGACGCTGTTCAAAAAACTATGTGTATGATGGAATACAAAAGGCGAAAACTTCCAAACGCTGTTTCATTTAAATATGATTGTATTTACGTTTTGTAGGATTGTATCTACAGATTATTTAAATATAAACACTGCTTCTAAATCGGCACAAAATAAAAAGATAAATCAGAAAAGGCCCGGCTACTTTTTTCCCGTACCACTCCTTATCATCGCAAAAAAAGAGATGAGTATAGATTTCTCTCCTAGGTACTCCTATTGAAGAATTTTAAAAAAACACGACTGACTTCTGTTCGTAACGTAGAGTTCCTCTATGCCCTGCTAAGCCGAATGGCACTAATTCAAAATCAAACTCTCTTGAAAATGGAACTCTGACCCACAGAATTTAAGGTATAATTTTGCATTCTACTTTTTTCTGATTCGGCTTAGCAGGGCAGTATTATACACGTCTCTCTCTCTCTCTCGAAAATTTCACGCAAGCCAAACAAGCACTAGCACTTACAACGATTTGAGGAAAACACCCACTTGACACTTAGTAATTTGAGTACAAATAACTTATCCCCAACAATAATGGTGCTTAAAGAACTGTGCAACTATTCAACGGGATTCAGTTTCACTCAGCCACGCAACACGCAACTATTCAAGGTGTTGGTTTAAAGAGGGGTGACGGGGCTTCATAAGTAGTAATATTCCAAATGCAAGTCATATAGTGTTCTCTACTTAAAATCTTTAAATATTGGATTCTGTGCTATTATAGCCGTTGTTTATTATTTGAGATCCGCCGGTTTCCCGCTAAATCTGGTGATGGGACATTCAAATACAATATGGTTTACTGTCTGATCTGAATAGCCACACTGGCATTTTGCAGACTTACACCACAGAGATGCGCAATTTCCGACGCCTGTTCTGAAATGGTCGCTTCTCAAACCCTGACTGACTGGTCCGGAACCTGTGTTGTGCCTTTTTGAAGATTAAGGTGCCATGAGTTCAGCGAAGCAAACTGTATGACGCTAAATGGCTGGCGGTGGCACAGCCAGGCGTGAGAAAATCCTTGTTATTTAATTATTTTTAAATTATGTTAATAATTTACGTTTTGTGGGGATCAATGTTACTCTGCGTCCGTAGGAAATACCTTAGACAACCCTACACGTGATCCCTGGAGGTGGAGCTAAAAGTGTAACAAACTTGGCAGCTGCACTGTCCAATCTGGACCTCGCAGCACTCACTGGATTTTCTCCATCATCTGCTTTCCCACTACTACTACCCCAGGGAAGAAATGCCTATCTATGCCATGTGACATGTAGCCATACGATAAATAAATAAATAAACGTTGTAAGTAATCGCTAAGTTCCCTCAAAACCCTTGTTGATAGCTGATGATTATGACAATAACCGAACCCGGTTATAACCGATCAATCTATTATCGGTTATATTTTGGGCATAAGCGATTGGATAAGCGGTTATTTCATTCCCTAGCCAGGGCCCAGCGAGCTTCTCCGAATCACACTGTTTTTCTTATACTAGTACTATAATCTCAAAAAAGAGATGAGTATAGATTTATCGAGAGAGGGTACAAATATATCACGAATGGTCACAACGGATGAAAAAACATGACGTACAGACAATTATATGATTTAAGTATTAGAGCATTCCTGGCAACCCTGGCCAAGTAAACACAAACAGAAAGTGCTCTTAGTGATTTAATTATTAAAATTTGATAAAAACATACCATGGCGATTATCCGTGCATTTTAAGGTTGGAATTAACACCTCGTTTGAAATTCACACTATTTTTAACTGCACAGTGACACCACTTGGGATTCTATAACATCGGTAAGAACATATTATTAGCCGTTTGGACTTTAAAATCGTCATTATAAAGAAATTATCCCGTTAATTATAACGGTGCAAAAATCATAACACACAGCTGATTGGACGAAGTTTATGACAACTGACAGCTTGACATCCCGTGATACACAGATAAAGTATAGTGTTGCCAAGACGGAAAGGTGCGTTCGGAAACCAATTTAAATTAACTTTGAAATAATTTAAGAGAATAGAAATAATAGTAAAATGGCATCTAAAAAACCCATCCAAGCGACTACAAGTAGCCGAAATATGATTTTAGCTACCTGCTTCAAGTGCAAATCTTCGGTTGACTTAAAAACTACAGTTACATGCTCGGGGTGCAAAAACAGATACGAGTATGACTGCGCAGGCATCTCAGAAAAGCTACACAGGTTGAGAACACTGGATTCGCGGAAACAGTGGAAATGTAAAATGTGTATCGAAAATTTAGCCTTGAAGAATAAACAGAACACTAGCACCACTTTTTCATCCCCTGTGACCTACGAAGTTTCTAAAATATTAAAACAGCATACACATCCCGGGATTGACAAAAATCTTGATCAGAGCCCAGCACAATCAACGAGTGCTAATGTTTTTACAGAACAAGAAGAGATAAATAGACACGCACAGATTACGCCCCATGAAACTACTAAAAATCAAGATGAGGTTGACGATGAGGGACCTTCTTGTTCCTTTAGTCGTCAACACAGTGAATCCTCCTTTTTGTAAAGGGTCGGCAACGCGCATGTGACGCCTTTGGAGTTGCAGGCGTCCATAGGTTACGGTAGCTGCTTACCATCAGGCGGGCCGTATGCTTGTTTGACAAAAAAAAACAGCAAGAAACTCGCGAAGTTTGCGAAAAGCATGACGAGGAACCGTCTTCTCTCGAGACATCCCAAAACTCATCTCTTATTAGAGATGATGATATACTTGATGAATCCACCACTGCGTATACTCCGGTATCATCAGCCTTATTATCAAAAAGTGCTGATATGTCCCTTAGTAATTCTAGTGAACTACGAGAGAAGCGAAAGATAAAGTTGAACAGTTAACATCTACACCAGATATTACGCAAAATGAATTGGAAAACACAATACTAGAGAATAATCATTTAACCCGACGGTACTCGCTAGGTATTTACAAGCCCACATACTCGCTACCGGCTATAAAAAAAAGTAAGAAAAATATTATTTTTTCCTTAATCCGAGACAAAAATCAACAAAACATTTTTTTTCTTTGGAAACATACAATGCAATCAAGATCAATTTTGAAAACGACTAATTTTACGTACTAAATATTAACAATTTACCATACTTTTATAATAAACCGAACATGAGAAAAAAGGCTTCAAACATAACCATATTTTTTGTAGATCACAAATTGATAAATTTGCTACTACTTAGATTTTTCAAAACACTCGCCACAAATTGGGGTAGTATGCTCACGGCATATACTTTTGAAACATAACTCACAAGCTGTTTTTGTTTTTCGATCTTTCCTCCAGCTCTACACAGCGAGCGAGCATACTGCACAGCGAGATGATGCAGTTGAAGGCGTCGACGAGCTAGCAGGCGTATTTTGCTCATTCGAGTTGGCACTTAGCATAAAATTGATTTTGGTTTTAATAAATGATGACAAATTATGTACGCATGATCTCTTTTTAGGGTTCCGTAGTCAACTAGGAACCCTTATAGTTTCGCCATGTCTGCCCGTCCGTCCGTCCGTCCGCGGATAATCTCAGTGACCGTTAGCACTAGAAAGCTGAAATTTGGTACTAATATCGTCGGTTGCAATATGAATTAATGTAACCGCCAAAATGACGAAATTGAATTAAGTATACAGTTCGCCTGCTAATTTCCCGCTCTATCGAATGGTGTATATAAAATTTTGATATCTTGAAAAAAATGTCGAGTATACGTTAACAAAAATTCAGGCACTTTATTCAGTTTCAACTTTTTTTTTAATGTATGTCAAGTTTTCAAAAAATCATCGACAGTTATCTTAACGTAAACACAAATTTGTAATTCGTTTCTAATGAATTCACCTTACTTTATTACATTACATTACAATGACTCTTACGCTATTCGATTTCTAAAATATATTTCACTTTTGATTGTTACGCTAACATCAACATGAAATAAAAAATAGAAATGACTTTTACATCAAACGCCGCATACCCGGGATTTAGTAACTATAATTTACAGGTATTCATGCAAATCAGGTTTAAAACAATTTTTCAAACTATGTATAATATACATTACATAGAAATATTACAAAAACAACGAAATAATTGTCTCAAGTGTCTTAATTGCAAGGGCGTTTTACCTTAATGCTCAAATTTGGCGGTAACGCTAACTTTCTCGTACTTGGAGTAAAACTAATGACTAAGAGTCTCATCATTTTCTTTCGCATTCCTCACGTTTTGGTGGTTACGCTAAGCTTGTATTGCCAATTTCAGTTAATGTTGTGCTTACGGTAAGTCACTGATTAGAATCTGGTATAGTATATCTTTCTTTTAAAACCTTTAGACGGCGAGCGTAATCGAAACAAAGGTATGTTTGTTTGCATAACGTCGGTTGTAATATGAATTAATGTAACCGCCAAATGACGATTTTTCAGGAGAGGCAAAAAACGAATTGAGCAATCATAAAGTATGTTGTAACTTTTTAGTTACTTATCCTATTGCTGCGATGTTTATGCTATTTGTCTCGTATTTGTGAGGTCTATTTGATAATTAGTAACTCATTGAGACCACTGCTATAGTTTAGAAAATAGCAGGGGCTTACGCTATTATTCTTTTTTTAAATATGGAGTTACGTTAAAAATTTTATGAAAAAAATCAAATGTGGTTCTCGTATTTTAAGGTAACTCACAAAAAAGTAACAATTCATAACGTAAGTCACAAGGTTTACAGAATATGGACTTACGCTACAAGGAGTCGAATATTGAAAATTCACACTTATTTACTTGTGATAAGGTTGAATTAAAAAAAAAAAAACATTTAGCTTGTAAGTATAAGGTTAATAAAAAACAGTTTTTGAGTAAGAAATGTAGTTTAATCAAAACAAGAGCTTACAAGAAACATTTTTCTTAGTCTTCTGACATTTTACAATGCAATATATATATTTTTAAAGAAAGCAACATTTTTACCTTAAACCAATACAAAATAAACAAAACAAAATTATCTGCTCAATTTGTAAAAATCTCTTAATCCCATTGTGATCATTTTACCTCTAGAGACGTTTTCAAACTAAAGGTATCAACCACATTGTTGGTCGGTGATGAGGTGCTAATGCCATAAATATTCATTCGTAAAATAGTATTATCAACAACCGATAGTGCGGTATTTTTAATCTGAAAACGTTACATAGTTTTTACTCACTGGTAACAATATAAATAACAAACAAAATTACGCTGAAAAATCAAAATTATCTGCAAAATTCTTAATCCTCATGAGATCATCTTACATTTGAGTCATTTGAATACAGTAAAACAAGATACGCCTACTTATTACTTATAATTATCTCACGTTTATTTACTGCTTACTATATAAAAATACTAAGACAATATAAAACAATCTTAATCATCTGGAGATCAGCCTCCTTTCTCTAAAGTAAAACAAAGAATTTCTTACTTTTCTTTATTGCTTTTACTATTTTTCCCTTTTCTTGCTTCTTCTCACCTTTTCTTGTTGTTATTTTTGCTGCAGTCCGAGTGTTTGGTTTTTTTTTCTGTTTTTTTTCCTTCTGCTGTTAGTGTGTGTTCTGTTTTAGTGACCACAGTAGCTTTCTTTTTTCTTTAGTTTTTGGGTTTAGCTCCATTAACTTCTCTGCTTTGTTCTTCGATGTCACCATCGTTTGTGTCATTGCTGTGGATATTGTCGTCCAAATAATCAACTTTCTTCTTCAAAAGGCAGTTGTAGATAAGCACAGATCATAAAAAAGTATAAAGAGGTCATAAAAGTTATCAAATGCTTTAGTTGCATTATTTTCATAAAGGACATCATCAAAGTTTAAGCTTTTCAGACAGTTCATAAACTTTAATACATTATCAGAATGAAAATCCCTTTTAATCTCGTACCACCATTTTAATGGCGGTGGTGCCGGTTTTTGTACAGGTAACTGGCATAGTTGTGCTGTATGATCGGAGGGTCCTAAATCGTGAATTTTCACAGTAACTTCCCGAACACTAGTAGCCATATTGTCTATACATGTGCTAGAATTAGCAGTAATTCATGTTGGTTCATTAATAGTTAATTTTAAACCATAGTTCTCTAGGATTCTCATCAACTCTTTAGATACCGGTGACAGCATCATAACGTCAATGTTAAAATCCCCACACAAGATATATATACTTCTTTTATTTTTACAAACAATTTTAAGTAGTTCGTCAAGTTTATGAAAGAAGACGGACGAGGATGAAGACGGACGAGGATGAAGACGGAGTTCTATTTGTATACAAACAAATAATTACTAAGTTATAGTGTGGAATTTTAATCGCGCAACATTCAAAAATATGAGATACTGAAAGGGTAGCAACATCTTTAACTGGACTGTAAGCCAAACCGTTTCGGACGAGAATCGCTACTCCACCCCTTTTAGCGCGATTTCGACAAAAATAAGAAGCTAACTGAAAGTTGTTACATTTTAAATTGCCTTCAGAACCTAGTGGAATATTAGTTTCAGATAAGCACAAAATATTTATATGCGAACCATCTTTTTCAAGGTCAGCAACTGCATAACTCAACAAGTCTTGTTTATTTATCGCCCCCGAAATATTTTGATGCATTATACCAACAGTGTTTCCTGGTAAATTTGCGGTGAAGCAACTTTTTGACTCATTGTTGGACACGAAAAAAATCTGCATGAGAAACATTGTTATTCTCCGGATTGACCACAACATTGCAATTCTTATTTTTTGAATTAAAATAATATGTAATGTTACCCTTTCGGGGATCAAGTGCGGCCGATGTATCAGGTGTTGCCTTGGCGCCGCCAGATACTGCAACATTGTTATGGTAATCATGTTTATTTGTCTTATGTAAACTACAGTTTAATAACTCATTTTCGTTTGACTGAGAGTCCATTTTTTGGATTGAATGAATGTCTGTTAGAATTTTTTTTATATTTAAGAATATATTTGTTACTCCATATTTATTAATTTTGCCAGAGTAGTAGGAAAACATGTCCAATGATAAATCTAAATTAGTGTCAAAAATGTGACAGTACTGATCTCTTTGCACATCCTGTATTAGTTCTTTTCCGAAGCTCCCAATTACAAAATTATATATAGGTGCTCCACATACGTAAATAGGCAGACAAATTATTATTTTGGTTAGAGTTATTTTTTGTAATTCCGACCTTATGTCTCGAACTAACTGAAGATTATTCGGGTCGTTTCTAAAGACAGTTTCCCCTAATAGAATTATACAAAAATCATTTTGAGTAGAATCCGATTATTTCTGATCTAATTAATGCCTTCAACATATCTATTATTCCAGAGTTCGGCATTGTGTAATGGCAATAATCAAAGTTCTGATTAAATGCATTTTCTATTGCTGATAAAGTACCTTTGTACCTCTGATTACTAATAACGCACAGTTTGTTTTTTTCCCCCTCTGAACAGGTGGTAGTGAAGACTGTCTTAACTGATCACTTCTGGTGGATGACAAACCAACACTCGTCGTAACTGACACGTCGTTATTTACACATACCTTATTATTCATGCATAGGAGTTTGTCTGACAATAATTCGATTTGTTTTGTTATTTCCACAATTTCACTTGCTGCATCTTTTAACTGCTCCTCGAGAATCATAATTTTCCGTCGTAAGTGTGAGACGTCTGCGCTTCCTTCTTTAGCATTTGGTGTCTGATGAGAAGAAATTGATGGCGTTGAGATGCCCTTTGGGGACCTCGTTGAAGGTAATTTCTTATTATTTTTGGTGGTACTCGATTTCCCTTTAGTTGTTGGCGAATAGCATAGAGCTTTCAGTGTACTAATGTCCACTGTGAGTTTATCTATTTGTCTTTTTAACCCGGCAGCACTCGCTACTGGGTAAAAAATACCACACGGTACTTGAACGATGAAGTATTTTTTTAAGTGAGCCTCTTATCGGACCAAGCTTTTAAGTGCCCTCAAATAAGTGGTTAACGCACCCGCTGCCTAAACTTAACTTCAGTTTACGCTCAGCGTTAGACGAAATTTCCCGTGTAAAGTGCATACGGGTAAATAATACCCAGTAGCGACAGTTTTTGTTATATATTTTTTTCGTTACCTTGGCTGGAAAATACCCGGTAGCGACGGTTAATGTTTATATTTTTTCAAATTGTATTGAGAGTTTCAAAGATGAATCACCCACTGAAAGATAGTGAAATTGAGGAGTTGCTGGAAGAAGAAGACAGTGACCAAGAAAGAGTATCGGAAACAGTAGTCCGGAGCAGGAAGGCGATGATTCTGACGCATCCTTAGAATCTGGACCTCTGTATCGCTTCCCGTCTAATCCTGAATTGGAGCTGCAAGATAATCTAAAGGAAGTGGACGATATAGAAGAGACTACCGAGCTCGAATTTAATTCTAGTTTGTAATCAGACTCGCAAGTTGAAGACGCGTCCCAGACAATTGAAGAGTATTTTGAAGATGTGCCCTTGATGTATATTAGACGAGGAAAATTTGTTGGAAAAGATAAAAAAACTCAATGGCAAATTCGTGAACCTCTTCAGTGTGTTCGAACGAGATCTCACAATATTATACGTGAGGAAGAACTGGCTTGAAGGAACTGGCTTTGTTTGGGTCTTGTGATGCCACACATAAAAAACCGGCCAAGAGCGTGTCGAGCCACGCTCAGTGTAGGGTTCCGTAGTTTTCTGTCCGCACATTAAGTGTCCCCACTTAAGAGTTTTTGAAAGCACGTCATTTTATTGTGATTTTGTAGAAATTACAGGTACAATAAACACCTGCTTATACGGTTAAAACAAACTTAGTTCAGAAATTATTTTGTAATTTTTTTTTTCAAAAATATTCAACCTATCAAGTTCAAAATAATTTTCCTAGAAAGTTTTTATAAAGTTATACTTTTGAGTTTTTTTCATATTTTTAAAACTTATGGTTCAAAAGTTAGAGGGGGGGACACATTTTTTTTTCTTCTGGAGCGATTATTTTCGAAAATATTTACATTATCAAAAAATTATTTTAGTAAACCCCTATTCATTTTTAAATACCTATCCAACAATATATCACACGTTAGGGTTGAAATGAAAAAAAAAATCACTCCTCACTTTACGTATAGGGGACGTACCCTAATAAAACATTTTTTTTTTCACTTTTTATTTTACCACATTGTCGGCGTGATTGATATACATATCGTCGGTTGTAATATGAATTAATGTAACCGCCAAATGACGATTTTTCAGGAGAGGCAAAAAACGAATTGAGCAATCATAAATTATGTTGTAACTTTTTAGTTACTTATCCTATTGCAATGATGTTTATGCTATTTGTCTTGTATTTGTAAGGTCTATTTGATAATTAGTAACTCACTGAGAACACTGCTATAGTTTAGGAAATGGCAGGTGCTTACGCTATTTTTTTCATTTTAAACATGGAGTTACGTTAAGAATTTTATGAAAAAATCAAAAGCGGTTCTCGTATTTTAAGGTAACTCACAAAAAAAGTAACAATGTATGACGTAAGTCACAAGGTTTACAGAATATGGACTTACGCTACAAGGAGTCGAATATTGAAAATTGACACTTATTTACTTGTGATAAGGTTGAATTAAAAAAAAAAACATTTAGCTTGTAAGTATAAGGTTAATAAAAAAACAGTTTTTGAGTAAGAAATGTAGTTTAATCAAAACAAGAGCTTACAAGAAATATTTTTCTTAGTCTTCTGACATTTTACAACGCAATATATATATTTTTAAAGAAAGCAACATTTTTACCTTAAAACAATAGAAAATAAACAAAACAAAATTATCTGCTCAATTTGTAACAATCTCTTAATCCTATTGTGATCATTTTACCTCTAGAGACGTTTTCAAACTAAAGGTATCAACCACATTGTTGGTCGGTGATGAGGTGCTAATGCCATAAATATTCATTCGTAAAATAGCATTATCAACAACCGATAGTGCGGTATTTTTAATCTGAAAACGTTACATAGTTTTTACTTACTGGTAACAATATAAATAACAAACAAAATTACGCTGAATAATCAAAATTATCTGCAAAATTCTTAATCCTCATGAGATGATCTTACATTTGAGTCATTTGAATACAGTAAAACAAGATACGCCTACTTATATATAAACTCACAGTGGATATTAGCACACTGAAAGCTCTATGCTATTCGCCAACAACTAAAGGGAAATCGAGTACCACCAAAAATAATAAGAAATTACCTTCAACGAGGTCCCCAAAGGGCATCTCAACGCCATCAATTTCTTCTCATCAGACACCAAATGTTAAAGAAGGAAGCGCAGACGTCTCACACTTACAACGGCAAATTATGATTCTCGAGGAGCAGTTAAAAGATGCAGCAAGTGAAATTGTGGAATTAACAAAACAAATTGAATTATTGTCAGACAAACTCCTATGCATGAATAATAAGGTATGTGTAAATAACGACGTGTCAGTAACGACGAGTGTTGGTTTGTCATCCAGCAGAAGTGATCAGTTAAGACAGTCTTCACTACCACCTGTTCAGAGGGGGAAAAAAACAAACTGTGCGTTATTAGTAATCAGAGGTACAAAGGTACTTTATCAGCAATAGAAAATGCATTTAATCAGAACTTTGATTATTGCCATTACACAATGCCGAACTCTGGAATAATAGATATGTTGAAGACATTAATTAGATCAGAAATAATCGGATTCTACTCAAAATGATTTTTGTATAATTCTATTAGGGGAAACTGAATTTAGAAACGACCCGAATAATCTTCAGTTAGTTCGAGACATAAGGTCGGAATTACAAAAAATTACTCGAACTAAAATAATAATTTGTCTGCCTATTTACGTATGTGGAGCACCTATATATAATTTTGTAATTGGGAGCTTTGGAAAAGAACTAATACAGGATGTGCAAAGAGATCAGTACCACATTTTTGACACTAATTTAGATTTATCATTGGACATGTTTTCCTACTACTCTGGCAAAATTAATAAATATTGAGTAACAAATATATTCTTAAATATAAAAAAAATTCTAACAGACATTCATTCAATCCAAAAAATGGACTCTCAGTCAAACGAAACTGAGTTATTAAACTGTAGTTTACATAAGACAAATAAACATGATTACCATAACAATGTTGCAGTATCTGGCGGCGCTAAGGCAACACCTGATACATCGGCCGCACTTGGTCCCCGAAAAGGTACCATTACATATTATTTTAATTCAAAAAATAAGAATTGCAATGTTGTGGCCAATCCAGAGAATAACAATGTTTCTCATGTAGATTTTTTTCGTGTCCAACAATGAGTCAAAAAGTTGCTTCACCGCAAATTTACCAGGAAACACTGTTGGTATAATGCATCAAAATATTTCGGGGGCGATAAATAAACAAGACTTGTTGAGTTATGCAGTTGCTGACCTTGAAAAAGATGGTTCGCATATAGATAGTTTGTGCTTATCTGAAACTAATATTCCACTAGGTTCTGAAGGCAATTTAAAATGTAACAACTTTCAGTTAGCTTCTTATTTTTGTCGAAATCGCGCTAAAAGGGGTGGAGTAGCGATTCTCATCCGAAACGGTTTGGCTTACAGTCCAGTTAAAGATGTTGCTACCCTTTCAGTATCTCATATTTTTGAATGTTGCGCGATTAAAATTCCACACTATAACTTAGTAATTATTTGTTTGTATACAAATAGAACTCCGTCTTCATCCTCGTCCGTCTTCTTTCATAAACTTGACGAACTACTTAAAATTGTTTGTAAAAATAAAAGAAGTATATATATCTTGTGTGGGGATTTTAACATTGACGTTATGAAGCTGTCACCAGTATCTAAAGAGTTGATGAGAATCCTAGAGAACTATGGTTTAAAATTAACTATTAATGAACCAACACGAATTACTGCTAATTCTAGCACATGTATAGACAATATGGCTACTAGTGTTCAGGAAGTTACTGTGAAAATTCACGATTTAGGACTCTCCGATCATACAGCACAACTATGCCAGTTACCTGTACAAAAACGGGCACCACCGCCATTAAAATGGTGGTACGAGATTAAAAGGGATTTTCATCCTGATAATGTATTAAAGTTTATGAACTGTCTGAAAAGCTTAAACTTTGATGATGTCCTTTATGAAAATGATGCAACTAAAGCATTTGATAACTTTTATGACCTCTTTATACTTTTTTATGATCTGTGCTTTCCTAAAATTAAAGTAAAAATTACAAATCGCCAAAATCAAGCCAAACATTTAAACTTGGCATTACGAAAATGTTGTCGTAAAAAATGAGAATTGTATTTACTAAATAGACACACGAAATCTTTGAAATTACGCTATATAAATTACACTCGCCTTTTAAAAAAATGTATATTCTCTCATCAAAAAGCCGAAAATTTAAATTATATAAATAAGAATAGGAATAAGTGCAAAGCAGTCTGGAACATCATTAATAAGTACACGACCTCCAACTGCAATAGTAAGTCTGTGGAAAAACTAATAGTAGACAACGAGTGTATCAATAACCCACAACAAATTGCAGATTGCTTCAATAATTACTTAATTAACTATGTTCGTGACAATTTAACATCAGAAAATTGTAATGCCATTAATATTTCTAATTATGATTCAACCATATTTCTTGATCCTATAAATTCGAATGTTATTATATTAGTTAATAAATACTATTAAAAGTCTCAAAAATTCTAAAGCAGTTGGTTATGATGGCATAAGGACAGATGTAATAAAAAAAAGTATGTTTGTTATTGCGGAACCACTTACTCATATACTGAATCTGTCATTATTGCAGGGTAGTTTTCCTGACAACATTAAGAAATCAGTTGTTAAACCCCTATATAAAAAGGGAGATCGATTTTAAATGTGTAACTATAGACCAGTAACTCTAATTCCTATCTTTTCTAAAATATGCGAAAAGGTTATGTATAATAGGTGATAAAATTTTTGGAAAGTAAGAATGTTACAGATGAACAGCAACATGGATTCCGGAAATCTAAATGTACGTCTTTGGCAACATTTAAGCTATTAAAGAGTGTATGAGAGGTATTGATAATCAAATACCAGTTACAGTCTTATTCATGTAACAACAAAGCGTTCGATTTTGTGAGTCACAAGCGTTTGTTAGCCAAACTTTATAAATATGGGATACGTGGTCCAGCCCTTGACTGGATTAAATCATAACTCAGTGATCGAAGCCAATGTGTAGAGACGTTAAAATTCTGTTGTAGCTCTAAAACCTTAAAGTCATATAAATCCATATTTGCAAAAAATAACTATGGCGTACCACAGGGCAGCATATTGGGTCCCTTACTCTTTTTGTTATATATAAATGACTTGCCAAAACATTTAACACAGGAGTGCATTTTGTTCGCAGACGATACTTCAATTATAATAAAATGTAAGGATTTATTCAGATAAATATTATAACATCATTATATTCAGATATAATGATGTTATAAATATGACATTGGCTGAAACAATTAAATGGATAAATATCAATAACTAAAAGTAAATCTAAGTAAGATACACTGACCGAGGTAACTCACAAAATCTAAATATTCATTTTGATAACGATCCTGTTGAAGAAGTCCATGATACTAAGTTTCTAGGTATAATTATCGATTGTAACTGTAACTGGCAGAAGCAGGTGGATAGTGTTTGCTCAAGAGTGAATAGCTTCACTCATGCAATAAGACGAATATCAAGAACTGTATCCGTACAAGCGGCTTTAGTTGCATATCATGGCTATGTGAACTCAACTCTCCGCTATGGTGTAGTTTTATGGGGAAATAGTACAAATAAAGAACAAATATTTCTTGCACAAAGAGACTGCATTCGAACAATTTTCGGAATGTACTATAATGATTCATGTCGTCAAATTTTCTTAGACAATAGTATTCTGACCTTTCCTTGTGTGTATATTTTGGAAGCCTTGGTATTCGCTCATAAATATAAAACCCAGTTTTTAGGAGTGCAGCAGCTACGAACTCTTAAAGTCCGCGAACAATACAGACGCAAACTCTATAAGCCTGGAGTCAACCTTGCACTTTCCTCCAAAAATGCATATCGTATGTGCATAAAAATGTATAATAAGTTACCCAATTCGTTTAAGGACCATAATTTATGGCTATTCAAGCACTCAGTAAAAAGATGGCTTAGTGACAAATGCTATTATAGCGTAAATGAATATTTGAATGACCCGTTGTAACTTGTAATTTGTGATATTATATCTTAATCCAATTAATTTTTTTTATATAACTTTGTGACATATTTAAATACTTAATCCAATGATTTTTTTTTTATTTGATATGACTTTTATATGTACTTACTTGCTAAGCCTTTGTATAGTTTATTTCCTTGTACCAACTCTGTATTTTAGATTGATTCATTATAATTTTAGAATAAGGTGCAATCGTATGTAAAGGTTGTCTGGAAGAAATCGCTCATTAGCAATAAGACCGCCTGTTGTTACCTCTACCTAAATTTATCTAATTGTAAAATTTGTGCTTGTAACTATATGAGGCGTGCAATAAAGAGTATTTATTATTATTATTTATTATGTACGCCTGAAAAGGTAGAGTTTGGAGATACCAATGAAAATAGCAATTATAACTGCAAATGTAACCCAATCTCCACATACATGAATAAATAATTTCATTTCATTTCATAAAGTATTTCATTGCATTATCTTTTTTATTGTCACATTCTTCGTTACATCGCATTTGTCTGTATTTAGTAGTTTATTCGCTTAAATAATAACTTTAAATTTATTTTCGTAATTAATATTAAACAGTATTTAATTACATTAATTAACTATTTTTAACTGGACTCATTACTTCAAGGAGGCTTTTAAAAACCTCTCGCGCTCTCATATGCGATAACAAAATAACATTCAAATTAAAATTAAACATTTCGTACGTCTCGAGTACCTCACGTACCTACTTAAGAGCCCCTTACCATGAGTTTGACGGGGCCGTAATCGCTAACACCCGCGTTATTTACTGTCAGTGTCTCTCTCGCACCAGCTAATAAGTACGAGCGGGATGCACTGCATGTGAGTTTCGACAGTCGCTTGCGAATACGGTCCATGTTAACTCACGTTACAAGTACTTACGCGATTTCTCCTTCATATTAATTTAATTTTCTTGTGATGTTCTCAAGTATAGGGATCAGAGGCTGAAATTTAATGACGATTTTATTAATTGGCGAAACCCTCCGAGTACGAGGAGTAATCAAAGAACAACACTCAAATCTAAGTACTGTATAAGCGTCTCATTAAAATATTAGGGGCCCGCTTTGTCGTGGTGAAACCATTGTTGTATTAAGTAGCTACCTAGAGTTAACAAAATGTATGCTTCGTCTTATTTTATAATTTTAAATGTAATCTATGGAATACAATATAATAAAAAAACAGCCAAGTGCGTGCCGGACCACGCATAGGAGGGATCCGTACCTTCAATGGAATAAGAACCAAACTAATACCAAAAAGTCGTATCTGATACCTATGGAATAAGTTTTTTTGAAGATAACTCAAACTGAACCGATAATGTTCAAAACAATTTTCGTAGAAAGTATATGATAAGGCGCATCTCCTCAAATTATAAATATTATTTGAAACGGGATATTTCCCAGGTATATTTGTGTTTACGAGCACCCGATATTTCGGCGCAGTTGCATGCACCATCATCACGGAGTAACTAACGTTGCGGCGAGTTTTAGTAGTCTACCCACACACTCTTCTGACTTTCGAAGTGATTATTTCAGAAAATCTTCACTTAATCACAAAATGTTATGTTTAAAGACCTGTCGATTGATGTGTCACATGTTGATATTTGGTTAAACATTTTTTTTTTAAATTTAGTTACATGTATGGAGCGCCCCCGCTAAACATTTTTTTTTTTAATTTAACTACATAGGTAACTAAGTGCATACAAAATACACCTTATGTGTAAATTTTATTCAGATACGTCATATAGTTTCCGAGTAAAATGGCTGTGATATACGGACGGATAGACAGACAGACATGACGAATCCATAAGGGTTCCGTTTTTTGCCATTTGGCTGCGGTTGAATGATTGTTTGTATTGCGAGCATGTTTTAGTAGTTTGTAGTTAGCATTTGTTTCTTAAGTAGTTAATATCCACCACGGCTAAGATTTTCTTCCATATCATTACCTTAATTTTAACCTAGTAGTACTTAAACACTTAAAAAAACCGGCCAAGTGCGTGTCGGACCACGCATAATGGAGGGTTCCGTACCTTCAATGGAATAAGAACCAAACTAATACGAAAAGGTCGTATCTGATGCCTATGGAAGAAGTTTTTTGAAGATAACTCAATAATGGCTGAACCGATAATGTTCAAAACAGTTTTCGTAGAAAGTGCTGCTCGTGTGCTAGTGTAATATAGGTAATCATCACGCACCACACGTACTACACCAACTGGACCGGCACAGAAAGTATGTAAAAAGGCGCATCTTCTCATATTTTTTCATATTTTTTAACTAACGGTTCAAAAGTTACAGGGGGGACACACAATTTTTCTGAGTTCGTAAGCGTTTATTTCTGAAAATATTCAATTAATCACAAAATGTTGAAAGAAACCTCGATGTTATTTATAAGACCTATCGATTGATGGGTAACATGTTTATATTTGGTATTTTTTATTTTATTTAGTTACATAACTTAGTAGCAGCATACAAAATACACCTTATGTCCAAATTTTATTAAGATACGTCTTATAGTTTCCGAGTAAAATGACATACGGACGGACGGACGGACGGACAAACGGACATGACGAAACTATAAGTGTTCCGTTTTTGCCATTTTGGCTACGGAACCCTAAAAATCAACACGTTATTATTTTTTGTTCAATAGAACAAAAAATTATAACGAATATTTTTTACAAAAGCGGACTCTGCTTTTGTGTCTCTTATAAGGGATTTCTTTCACTTAACCTTTAAGCTCTTTTTGTTGGTTAGAATCAGAATTTGTTTATGGTGCTCCCACACCAGCTGTTATAAATGTTATATAACAAAGTGTAACAAGGATAAGGCTAAGTAGCACTATGTTGTTAAAGAAAGATAGTTGCTGTTATATAACATTTATAACAGCTGGTGTGGGAGCACCATTAGATGTCATTTTGATAACAAATGAACACTTTTAAATCATCCATTTAATGTCATGATTTAAAATCAGAATACCACTCCATGTAGTCCATGTCCCCGTTTAACCATATTTTTTTTATTGTAAATGTCATGGAATAAGTATAAGAATTAAATAGAATCTCCGTCCGTCCGTCTTCACCTGAGGATCCTCTTAAGGCCGTAACGACTTGGTCCCTGGGCTGATGATACTTCACACCGATCCGATACTCCAGATATATTATGAGATATTATCTTTCGACCTTTGAGCAGAACTCGAGGGGTTTTGACGGTTATTTCATTTTTTACTAGTTATGTTTTCACGGTTTTTTGTACAATAGAACGAATTTTCAGTATTTTCCATATTTTGCATTAATCTCAATAAGGTTATAACTATTAGGTAAGTACTTACTAAACGACGACACCTATACACGAAAACGACGTCTCGTTTGTATAATAAATAATATCGCTAGTATATAAAACAATATTCGAAGTGACCCGTTTTCCCTTTAGGCGGGGCAAGACGGGTTCGTATTAAACCAGTTGAGTTTTAGGCCAAAATCTGAGTAAGTATGTCTCTAATGTTGCCAGTTTCTATTTAATTCTGATTCTGAGTAAGTTCTATAATGTATAGAGCATTTTATTAGTTATCCAAGTTCCTAAGATGTCAGGTTATTAAGATCTCAAATTCCTAGCTCTTCAGATTCTCATAATGCCGGATTCTGAGTAGGTCAGAAAATCACATAACCAGAATTTTAGTATGTGCAATTCCGAGTACGACCGATTCGATGTTGATTGGATTCTGTTTAGTCTTTATTCTGAGAAGGTCAGGTAATATGTCAGTCATTTTTTGGGTACGTCAGGCGAATGTACAGTCAAAGGAAAAATAAAATATTAGTTATATTAATGAAAAAAATATGTATTTATTACAATATATTTCAGGCAGGTATCTAATAAAAAAACGTAATATACCACTTGTTTTCAGTAGCTTAGAACTTAGAAACATTTTTAACTTAACTAAAGTAAGGTCCTCTTAAAATTCACCCTTTACTTCGAACGCGTTAGATACCTATAACTTATACATAAATTAAACGCCATCCGATAATAATCATTCAAAATATTTCATAATCACTTGAACAATCACTGACCCGATAGTTTTCTGCTTCACGTCTGTGAGTAGATTTCGCACATGCTTATCATATTTGAGGTCAATTTTTCTAGATTTTTTAGTTTCTCGGTGGGCAGAGGCTTGTCTGATACTTATATCAAAATGTTTACCCTCCTTCTTTAGCACAAACAAAAATTAAATATAGTTGACTGTTTACACAGCTTTTTGTTGAACCTATTATGCCAACCTTCTAAATGATTGGTTGTGCGATATTTTTCCTGCGAGCAACCAAATATTTCCGGAGTTATTATTGACAGCCAAAAATCATTAAAATATTTGATAAATTGGTCGATATTATTCACACCAGGAAATTTTGAAACAAGAGCACGCCATGTTTCAGGAATATGTTCATTCGGTAGCAAGGGCAGATACGTCAGTAACCTGAGAAATGATGATTTCCCATCATCACTGCAGAGATTCATTTCTTTCCCTTTTCTCCAAGTAGCTTTTATAAAATGCAGGAAGCATCCCGATTTCTTGACCGACGGAAAGACCTGAGATACAGCATTCAAAGGAGCTAACTCGAAGTCAGCCTTATAATGTTGGATGTTTGCATTCAGAATGGTTTGCAGTGCTTGAAACAGTCTGACGTACGTTTCCTCCTTTTTGTCAGGTAGAAGGGCGTATATGATTGGCACAATGGTGCGGCTACTATCGGAATCATAGTTCAACATGGCGTGTATCGTATACAGTTGACAGAATGGTTTCGGAACAACTTTAAAAGTGCCATCCCCGAGGAATCGAGTAGTCTTCCTTATAGTTTTTCTTGCCAAAGGAGTGCAGAAAATAAACATTTTGTCATTATCGTCGCCTTCTTCGAAAACCAAAAATTTTTCGCTTATTATTTTTGGTATTTGCACGTCTTTGGGATTATCAAATTTTAACGCCTCGGTACCCAAAGCCCGCTTTTTCCAGGCATATAAGGAGTCTTTTTTGGAGGAAAAGGTAGGCAGTAAGATCGAATGGTGCAAATCTTTAAGATCTTCTAAGGACTCCTCGAAAATAGGCTGTATAGGCTCAAAATGTTGTGCTACCTTTTCTTTACAACCAAACATCGCCCATTCAATGGAATTTCTTTCAAAGTCCGGGAGGCAGGTATGTTCACTTACCCGAATAACAGCACTCATTGATGCATTCATCGTCAAAGAAGCACTACACGAATCTCTGTTATTGCATCTAAAATTTAATGTCTCTGATTTTATGTTTTTGACATTGAAACAATATTTAAATCCGTTCAACAGTATGCAGGGCCGATCTTTAGCAGTTTTAACAATTTTAATGTCTTTATGTTCCATTATAAAAACTTCTCTAAAACTTACAGAGCACAATTTTATATGACTTACAATACAATACAGACATTAATGTGACATTGTCATTAAGAACTATCTATTAATTACTTTATCATATTTAATCTTAAAGTGGCCAGTATCTCAGATATCTGCTGATTGTACCTGGCCTTTTCGAAATTAAATATACATAAAATCTGTCCTAATAAGAAAGCGTTATTTCCAGAATTCATCATTAAAAGAATCTGCTTAATATTTTAATCGAATCGTTGCTAATCGGATGAGATAAGAAACTGCATAAATCCGATCCCAACTTATTACCAATCAGACGTATTACTGTCATGTCACGGGACCATATACGAATCTGACCTACTCAGAAATTGTTTTAAAAAGAAAGTGACTTCTATATCATAAGTCGTATGTCGATATTGTTTTGTTCAGAAAGATACCTATGGCGAATCTGGCCTCTACAGAGTCGGGCTTACTCAGATTCGGGCCCAAAAACGAAACTGTCTCAATACGAACCCGTCTTGCCGCGCCTAAAGGCCGTTTTCATTATGCTGGAATCCTACTGAGTAGTAAAATATGGGAAAGTATGTAATCGAACGAGCGGAGCGTATTAAGCGAAATGAAGTTCTTTCAAACAACTTCGGCTACCTAGACGTCTGTGCATTTATATGGCTTTTTGATGTTGAATAGTTGTCGTGCGATAACTTTAGTAACGTTTTTCTGATTTGAAATAACTCTCAAATTGTATTGAGCTCTACTACAATCCCAACAAATTTCATATAAATCAGAAAAACGTTACTAAAGTTGTCGCGCCACAACATGTTATCAATTATCAATTCGTCGAGATCTTTATTTTTGCTTTTTTTTTAATTGATTTTTAGGGTTCCGTACCTCGAAAGGAAAAAACGGAACCCTTATAGGATCACTTTGTTGTCCGTCCGTCCGTCCATCCGTCTGTCAAGACCCTTTTTCTCAGGAACGCGTGGAGGTATCAAGCTGAAATTTATATCAATTACTCAGGTCTACTGGCCCTTGGAGCTGAATAAACCGGAATAAATCAAACGTCTAAGCCAACGCAATCAAAAGATACATCCGTTTATGCTGCAAATTTTTGAAACCCGCAAGGGAATCAAAACATACAGGATGCTTCCCGTGAACTCAGAATCTTGAAATTTGGAACAAAGCAACGTCTTATAGCACAGATAAAGGAAAATTTGCAAAGACCGTAAATTTTTTGTTACATCATATATTAAAAATATTTTTTATAATTTTAAAGTTACTACCCCTATATACCTACAGGTTTGTACGGAACCCTCGGTGCGCGAGTCCGACTCGCACTTGGCCGGTTTTTTTTATGTACCTATGTTCACCGATTATTCGGAAAAGTCTGGATCGATTTGGATAATTCTTTTTTTGTTAGAAAGGGTAAACTTCACAGTTGGTCCCGTTGCCATTAGGTCAGGATCTAATGATGGCATTCTGGAGAAATCGAGGGAACTCTTCAAGTATTATAGGCACACCTACAGTGATTTGAGTATTTTTTACACAGCATTTGCTTTTGGAAAGGTGGAGGCTAAGTGAAGTCGGTTCTTTTTTCTTTAAAATTGTTTTTTTTCACTAGTATTTTACACACTTAGCACTTATTATAGCTTCATCTCATAAAAAAAAGATAGTTATATACTACCTACCTCGCGAGGGAAAGAGATGCAGGTCAACTAGGTTTCGACGCTTAGGCACGCCCGGCCAGTAGATAAGTACTTCAGCCGATGTCAAGAGAACCAATATTTGAAATTGGGGTTCTGTAGGTGTAGCTTATTTATGGTCGATATTAGATAATACATGAAAATATACCATACTCGAGCATTATTTTTCTATCTACACATTCTACACCCATATCATTCCGTATAATATAATATGTTCGGAAACAATAAGCTAACGCCCTATATTAAGAGCTTGTCAGAATGTGGAATCGGCAATTCCAGAAGACATTCGAAATTTGAATGTAAATTAAAGTATTGATACTTATGACGTTATGACAATCCAGTTGGTCATGATTTGAAATCTAGTTATAAATTATTATGTGTGTACATAAATGAATGTATGTAACTGTACATAATTAGGCATTAAAAACACTCGTGTGATATTATAAAACTTATTTCATACGTTTTATAAAACCACACATGTATTCTACTAGATGGACTATCTAGGACAAATTTTGTGAATGTTCTATGACTGAATCAAAGAGTAAATAAATAGCTTAAACTTTTCGAGAATTTCCCTATAACGGCGCAAATAATTTCTTAGGGCATCTCCTGTAACTTGATGATTAAAACACTACAAAATAATTTCAAACACAATTAGACTCATCATGAATTACTGTTCATACCTAAAAATGTTATCCCGTTAAAAACTTGCAATTCAACAAACAACCTTCAAGGTGCGCAGGGCAGCGCAATCTGAGGCTCTTATCACGAAACGAGAGCGCTCCTGATTTTTTATCTCATTATCTCTTTAATAACAAACAAGGCAGTGTTAAGGACTTGAAGAACTCTGTTACTGTCACTGTAGACTAAATATTTAACTAAAAGCCTTGAGAAAATAGGTTGTTATTTGTGCGACAAGATTGTTGCTTTAACATTAGCTATACTGAAGTATAACAGGATAATAATAAATCATACTATAGCAACGAATAATTTGGTTTTGTCAACAATAATCTTAGGTATAGGTATTGAAGTCACGAGAATTGAAGTCATACACATGACAACATATCATGTAATGACAGCGGAATTTGGAAAATACTTTTATCTGCACCAATATCATAAATCCTCTATTCCGCGATCGGAAACCGTATGTAACTACCACCATTATTGCAACCAGTAACGTAACATCTCTGACAGTGTGGTAAAAACGTATTAAAATTCATTACCCACGGTAACGTTACGAAGATCCGCGCTCTCCCCGACCGCCGGCACGCGCCCGCGCGACCGCCGACACAATCGAGTTGGTCATGGCGGTGCAATGGCGGTCATTCTACTGGTTTCCGAACACATCATTTAGGATTTATAATATGTGTGTAGATAAAGCAGTGTATGCAACTGTACGTAATTAGACCTTATAATGTAACAGTTACATAAACTACTATTATCTACACCAATATCATAAATCCTCTATTCCGCTTTCGGAAACCGTGCAACCAGTAACGTAACATCAGTGACAGTGACAGTTATCTGTGACAGTGTGGTAACGTTTGAAAATTCATTACCTACGGTAACGTAATGAAAATTTGCCCTTCTCTCCGACCGCCGGCACAATCGAGTCGGTCATAGCAGTGCAATGGCGGTCATTCTAATGGTTTCCGAACACTTCATTTAGGATTTATAATATGTGTGTAGATAAAGCAGTGTTTGCAACTGTACGTATTAATTAGGCCTTAAACACTCGTGTTATGTTATTATGAAACTCGCCTGCGGCTTGTTTCATAAAACCACGCTCGTACTTTAAGGACCCTTATTACGTAACAGTTACATAAACTACTATTTTCGTACCGATAGCAAGTTCAACAGTAAACTGCAAGATTGAGACAAAGTTTATATTAGGTATTTCTTTGAAATGTTTGTTTAAGAAAATATATCTGTTTTATATAAAAAAAAAACACTCGTATTATATAATCTTATGTTCGGAATTATATTCGCATCATTTCCTGTTTCAAGAAGTTATATTTAAATGAAGAGGTATCTGAGTAAATAAGGGTTTGATATTAGTTTATTGTTTGTTTTGCCTTATTTTTGAAAATATGTTTCCATTACATTTATTCCATTTATTCACTGTTTTGCAATCAGTATAGGTACGTAATGTAGCTGCGTGCGTAAATTATTACACAGGTGAATGATCACCTGAACTCTCTTGGCGATACCTATACCTAGTTTTACTAGATACTCGTACATAGATAGGAGGTCCCGGGTTCGAATTCTGGTCAGGGCATTTATTTGTGTGTTTATCACAGATAAGAAATACTTGTTGTTGTTGTTGGATTGTATTTGAACAACAAAAGCATAAGCGCCTGCCGTAGGTATCTTTTGATCTACGAGCATACTATCACAAATGATTTCGCAGAACTCCATGTTGAACTCTTTTTGGTTGGTAGGTGGTTGTGTGTGGTTGGTTGGTTAAAGTGAGGCCTAGACGGCATACAACCACAGCCCTCTGCCACGAGACCTTGGCAGAAAACAAAGAATGTAAACCATGTAGCCCGTGGTAGATGCCAAATTCTACATAACCTTTAAACGCCCTTGGTGGCTAGGCGTGCTCTGCCAACCATTGACAGAAGCGGTTGGTTGGTAACCGTCTAGCCGCTTGTTGTAAACCACGCAAACAACAGTCGCGCCGCCACACGCACCGAGTGCAGACGTGTTGCGCACGAACACGGTAAAATGCACATGATATTATACATTGTATGTTAAATAGTAGATTGTTTGACAAGGGTCTAAAGTAAGCCATATTACCACGAGGTGGTTATTTGTTCGAGTGGTAATATGGCTTTTAGACCAGAGTAATGCATACTATTTTTCACTTCGATTGCGAGAAAATAAGATCAAAATACTTATTATTTACGCACAATAACTAAACTAAGGTGAAATTATGGTTTAACTTGATTGTCTTTTAATTTTTTAAACTTCTTTGACATAGATACAAAATATAAATACCGCGAATAAATGCCACAGACGACGGCATAATTAGCTCTTTAAACAGTTTAAACACGCTTTAAAGCGCTTCCAAAACATTAAAATATTTTTTAATTATTGTGAAGTAGGAACTAAAAAACACTTTATGTTTTGAGAAATAAATTGCGTTTCCTGATTGGTCGATTTTAACATTGCTGTATTCTGATTAGTTGATATTAAATACAATGTTTTTTTTAAGGACTTAAATTATTTACACAGTATACGTAATAAAAAAAAAATAATAATAATAAATACTCTTTATTGCACACCTCATACAGTTACAAGCACAAATTTTACAATTAGATAAATTTAGGTAGAGGTAACAACAGGCGGTCTTATCGCTAATTAGCGATTTCTTCCAGACAACCTTTGGGTAGTGGAGACTAGAGAAAAACAATAAGCAGTAGGTGGTGCATAGAAACAAAAGAGACGAAATAGATAACACAGCACATTCATATGAATATACATACTTAAATAAATACGAAATAAACATACATATACGTACATATATACATATATAATACACACAGTAAGAAACAACAGTGTCAACTTAAAAACCTAAGGAAGAGATAAATAGTATTCCTTAAGTTGCGATTTAAAGCTACCAATAGATTGCGCGCGTTTTATGTTGAGAGGGAGAGAATTCCACAAACGAACGGCCTGGAACGTAAATGAGCAATTATAAAATTTGGAAGATGAAGATGGCACTTTTAGGAGCAATTTTTGAGAGGATCTAATAGAATTAAGATAAGAGAAACGATCTTTGAGGTAGCGGAGAGTTGCAGGGTTAAAAAGTATAGAAAAGAGTAAAGAAAGTATGTGAGAGTTACGGCGGTGACGGATAGGGAGCCATTTGAGTCGAGAACGAAAACTAGAAACATGGTCGAATTTGCGTAATCCGAAAATGAACCGAATGCAGGCATTTTGAATACGCTCAAGCTTATTAAGTTGCTCCTCGGTTAGGTCTAAATAGGAGATATCTGCATAATCAAGAATGGGGAGAAGTAACGACTGAGCAAGCGCAATTTTAGTAGCAATTGGCAGGAAATTCCGGAGCCGTCTGAGAGACCCTATGGCAGCAAACATCTTCCTGCTCACTTCACTCACCTGAGGCACCCATGATAGACAACGATCCATGATTACGCCAAGATTTTTCACTTGGTTGGAAAAAGGAATTTGGATACCATCGAAGACTATCGGAGGGAGCCTGAGAAAGTCAATTTTGGAGATTTGTTTAGCGCTACCCATCACAATTACCTGTGACTTTAGGGGGTTTACTTTTAAACCGTAATTTTGACTCCAATTTGATATGCGGAGCAGATCAAGATTCGTGGCTTCTATAACTGAATTGAGATCGCTATGCATACCCTGCGAATATATTTGAAGGTCGTCGGCATAGAGGTGATACGAAGAGGAGAGATCAAGAGTTATGGAATTAATGAAGATAGAAAATAAAAGAGGAGACAGCACACCACCCTGTGCAACACCAGCTGATGTGCTGCACCAGGAAGAACACGAAGAATCTAGTTTTATTCTTTGCCGACGACCAACCAAATAGCTGCGGAACCAGTCAATCGCTGCAGCCGATATGTTAAGAGACTGTAAGAACGCGAGCAAAATGTCAAAATCGACCGTGTTAAAGGCATTACTGAAATCTAGAAGTGCAAGAACTGTAAGCTTCTGGTCATTCATACCCAAACGTATGTCATCGGTAACCTTGACAAGAGCCGAGGTAGTACTATGGCCCGGACGAAAACCAAATAGAAATGGGTTTAGGAGGTCATTTCTATTCAGGAAGGAAGTTAGTTGCTGATGCACTAGCCGTTCGAGGACTTTGGATAGGAAAGGAAGAATGGAGATGGGGCGATAGTCAGAGAAGGAACTGGGGTTGGATTTTTTGGGTAAAGGAATAATATATTGGCATCCTTCCACAGACTGGGAAAAGTACTTGATGAAATGGAAAAATTCAGAATACCGGTGATAATAGGAACAAACAAATCAAGGAGAGGGAGTATCATATTTCGGCTAACACAGTCAACACCAACGGCGTTAGAAGTGATATTCAATATACCCTTCCTAACATCACTCTCACAGAAATGGCTAAAATAGAAAGAAGAGAAATCTAAAAAATATAGCTATCGATCCGATTAACTTCGATATGTGTTGTGATTGGTGGATTTAATATCGTGAAGTGTTGTGATTAGTCAATTTAAAATGTTTTGTAAATCATAAATATGTATACATATTAGCCCTAGAGGCTAAATGTACTACTTTAGTCCGCATTGGTAAGCATAATATGACACACTTTTTGAGCATGAGAAGTGAAAAATGTATTTTGTCGTTTCTACTCGTACTTATGTATGCTCTATAAGTTTAGGTACTGCAAATAAAATGTATGATTTCTGATTTCTTATATGATTTTTTTCCTCAATTGCACTCAAAAGTGCATAACAAAAATCAACCTGTCGGAATTTCAGTAAACAAAGGAGCCATGGCATCTCCGTAGATGTTCCGTGCACGTTTGCTCAGCACAAACGCTTTGAATACACTGAAGTTGGGTGCTTGTTGTCAGCCATGTAGACGCTCGCTTTAACAACTCGCTTCAACCAATGTCACGTGGCAGAATGTGCGGCTATTCTGCCGTCTGGCCCTAACTTCGGTCTCCTAATCCTAGTCGGTAGTGACTCTGCCTATGAAGCGGGAGGTCCTGGGTTCGAATCCTGGTCAGGCCATTTGTGTGTGTGTTTTTATGGATGTTTTCTATGTATTTAAGTATTTATCTATATCTATTGAGCTTACTGTGGGACTAGGATGATTTGTGTTAGATAATATTTATTTATTTAGACACATAGAATTAGAACTTGTACAAGTTCCCTTTTTCATATCGTGTACGTGTAACCATTTTCATCTAACAATATGACCTTGATAAACTAAGCACAGAATTATTAGGGCTGCCTACAAGCATACGTGCTGGTATAAAAATCATAACTCATCCAGCTCATAGAAAATTCGCAGCACGTATCATCCTTAACCTAAAGGTAGTACCTACTCAGTGAAGTTATATACGAACTGTCCCTCGAATCTATTAATATCTTATGTTTTCTTCTTTCATCGCCAGTGCTTAAGTGTAGAGATAGTTTTAATTGGGCTAAAGTTATAGTAGCTTGACCCGAGGTAACCATTTTGCTATAGTTTTCTATAGGTGACCCAATTAGGTAGGTGTGTGTTGATAAAACCCTTTAACAGTTTTTTTAGTGTTTCGTATCAATAATTGGTTTACAAAACACGGAATCAATCCGGTCCACAAAATCGGTAAAACGCGTCTTTCTCGGAAACAGTTTAACATAGAAAGCTGAAATTGGAATAGATATAGAAAATGTCGGCTGAAACAAGGTACCGAGTACTTTAAAGGCTTTAATTAAATTTAATGAGGAAGTTTAAGGGGATTAAGGAGGACAGTGATATTTTTCATATGATACATACACACAAGTAATATCTAATAACACTTTTATTTTACTTTCTAATGTTGGAAACCGCATAATCCTAAAACCTAACCGCATGAGTGATGCATAATGTAACTTTACACTTCATAGTAAATAAATAACAATGTTCCAGGATTACAAATCTTGTACACTCATAAAGCCTTAGCAACAAACTTAACAATACCGACCTTTATCAAGCCAGCTCCTTGAATTGCATTCGTCTATTAAATTTTTAGGCAGTATTGTTAACTTTGTACAACGAACACAAGCTTAGTTATCGTTGGAGCGCTGATGAAAATTATTCTAGATTTTGGCGGAAATTCTCATTTTGTGTGCGGGATATTTTTGGCTCCAATGTGAAATTAAGCAGGACGAAACGCGGTTTTTGTATTACGGCAATTTGTCAGTTCTTTCAGATTTTTTTTTGAATTGTCTGCGCTTTTTCATAATGAAAGCAAAATTTGACAAAGAAAATTAATAAATAGCCGGTTGTAATTAATAAAAAAAAACTCGCGCCTAAGTATCACACAATTTTAACAATTATTTTTTTTATCCGACTTTTTATTATTGTTTTCTGTAATCTCTTACAGTTCGTTTCTTTTTTAGATAAGAAAAATATTGAAAGATGTAGGTACAGGGTTCTTTATCAGGTACGATACATGTCACAACTGTTAAATTGCCTACGCCTCCATTAAAAATACTTAAATAAGTATATTTGTATTTATAGTAAAGCCATGCCTACGTATTTGCACTTATATTGCACGAAATATTTTATTTTATTTTTATCATTGTTGATGTTCTTGTGAATGATGCACATTAACAAACCTAAAGAAGAAAAGGCTTGATGGTTCGATTTTTAAACATTTTCTCGCGTCATCTTTGATTCGTATCTCTCAGCCATACCTGGATAATTTTTAATGGTAGCTTATTGTGATTTTTAATTAAGTAAAGGTATTTGCTTGCTCTATTATTGTGCGTTTGGTTGGAGGGTTATGGAGCAATCAGAGGCAGGCCCGAGTGGCATACATCAACAAAAGCCATCTCGTCCACCAAATCTTTTACCATCACCTAAGACACTTGGTACTTATAGATTTATTTATTTACCAGACAAACAAACGAACAAACAAATAAATATAAAAGCGAGTACAAATAAAGACATAAATACACATAAGAAATATCAGTCTATGTGGGGCAGGGCAGCACCGTCGTCAAAACCGAGCCATCTTGGTTTAAATTTGTGGCGTGTGCCACGAATACACATGCTTGTGGCGCGTATAATGGCGACGCTTATTCGGGCTCTAAGCCATCCTAGGACAGTACTCAGGGATCTGTTCCAACGGTCGGCAATGGCTTCTCCCATGTGTTTTATGAAGGATGACATTTGGGGAGCGAAGACGCCATCTACTGAGGTTACTATTATAATTGGTGTGAAGGTAGCGTGTTGTATTTCACAGGCTATTGCGTATTATCTCTTCTTTTCATCTTCGGCTGACTTTAAAACAGATGCTACGGGTCGCGAGACGTAAGAAGGAGCGTCGGTGTCAACGACACGGATATCAAACAACGCCTCCCTCTGAGCGTCCCACACGCCGCGGCAGGATAAGTCTGCTCGCAGTCCGCCTTCGGTTTCAGAAATTAGTGGTTCTTTTGTTACATTGCCCCACGCCTGTTGACAAAGTTCGCAGAAAAGGTCTCTGATTTCGTTGTGGCGTCTCGTTATTAGGCCACCTGTTTTACAACAGAGTGCGTGATCAATGTCGAAGTTGTCATTTCCACAGCCGTCGCAAGATTGTGGCATGGAGATCGGTATGCGGTGGTAGCGTATTGCTAGCGCATCTCTGAACTCTAAAGGCGATAGGTCAAAGTGATCTTTTCTTGTAGGAATCACGGACAGCCAGTTAGATGACTTTGTTTTCATTTTCGCTGCGATGGATCTTTCAATTGCCCTTCTCTTGTTGGGAGTAAATTTTGCCAGGGTTGATTCCAAAAAATTGTCATCAAGGACTTCTTTTTCTTTGCGACCTTCTTTCCGTGCATCTTTTAAGTATGTAGTGTGTTGAGATAAGTCGATGTCTTTTTTCTCTGTTAAAGCGATAGTAAATGCAGTACAACCTTTCCTAGAGATGTCGTAGTTTAAGTTGGTAGAATTGAAAGGGTTAGAGATTGCAAGGCCACCTTTATTCACGGGTAAAGAAAAAAGGTCGGCTTCTATTGAAGATACGTCACCACCGAACAGTGTTGGTAAGAAGATCGTGCGTATTGCTTGCGTTAGTGGTTCAAAGTATTCATTTGAATTTTTTAGCACACGTAGAAGAAAGGCCCATTGAAATTGTACAGCTTTAGTGAGGGTGGTATAGGCAGCTTGGGGTGAGTCTTTGCAGATTTGCGATATTTTTTCAATAGTGGAAAACAAATTTGATTATTTTATTTTTAATGAAGTCTTCTTTTCCTTCACCTATGTAGCTTCCTAGATAACGAGAACCAGTTACAATGGTTACGTTGGGGTCCTTGAAGATCCGGTCAGCAATATTTTTGTCATCCTCTGATACAATGAGCAAAGTTTTTTTTGGCTTGTGGGTAGTATCCAAAGGACGGACCTATTAAGTTGATTTTGTCCCACCAATTACGGATACTTTTCAAATCGCCTTGGGCTGAGGAATCATCTGCATACCAGGATTGTATTGTGTTCTTTTCTTCTTTCATTTTGTTTATTATTGGTATAGTTGCAAGGGCATAGAGTGGCATTGCTAGCGGGTCTCCCTGAGTAACACCTTCTTTGCTGCATAACCTCATGTCGGAGTCACGGCTGACAAGTTCTGCGTGGCCGTTATAAGTGTTATATAGAAAGCGAGCGCAATGTGGCCAATATATTCTGGCTTGCCAAAGTGCTAATTGTCTATTAACGGAGTTGAATGCGTTGTCTGCGTCAACGAGAAGCATTCCCCAATTTGAGCTAGGAAGACATTTATTTTGAAAAATATCGTTCATGGCATGTATTCCGCCTTCAATGCCGCTACTAAGGCCACTGCAGAGTTGTGATTGGCCGCATGCTTCAGTTACTTCGGAGCCGGTGGCTAATATCATGCATTTGGATATGATTCTCCGCAGGCATTCACCTATGCCAATCGGTCTTACACCTGGACATTTGTCTAGGGCTACAAGGCGGCTTGACATCAGTACTTGTATCTGATTCCATGGAACATATTCGTTATTAAGTTTCATAGTTAGTTCGGCGATGGACTTCCTTAAATGTAAGCTCGCTTCCCCGAATCTTAAGAGGAATCTTTCCAATTTTCAGAGGTTGTACCTGTAGGGCCGCCGCCGCCATGTAGTTTTCTAGCCACCTGCTCAACATGGTTGCTTGTTATGTCAACATCTAGTAGTGGGGGTATATTGGGGAGATCTTCGGGCAGGGTAAAAAGGTCAGGATTTGGCGTTTTAGGAGGTGGGTGTTTTTCTTTTAGGGCATCACCTACGGTTTTCCCGGTGTCATCGATTTCGTCATTCGTGTTGAGAATTTTGCTAGAATCTTTCGTCAGCAACCAGTTTAGAGCTTCACGTATTTTTCCTCTTAAGATTAGGCGTGTGAAAGTTTACGTTATGTTGTCATTGTGTTTCTTTCGGTTTTTAAAATTACAAAGAGAGATGTTTGATTTTATTGCCTCGGTTATCAAAATGTCTATATGATCATCTGACCACAACTTTAAGCGGCGATCGATAAGTCGACTTATATCTTTCGCTTGTTTAACATTTTTATCTCTTTGTAACAGGATGGCGGTGAATATTAGTAATCGTTCGGACGGATATTGGGATTTTGTTAGCATATCGACTTCATCGGCAAGCGTGTGAATGAATTTCCTGCTTGTGGTATTGGAGGAGGGCAGATCATAAATTTTGCCTTGTAGGGTACATACTTTATTCCAACGTGATTGCCAAATGCCGGCCATCGAACCTGTATTGTTGAGGAATGGTGACCCAAAAGCTTCTTCTAGGGGGGATGCTTGAACTGAGCGTTGTGGTGGTGGTTGCGAAGTAGAGTGTTCACTGCCGTGAGCGGCACGTATGTGACGTTGCAGACCTTTCCTTTTATAGGGTTTCGAGCAGATTAAGCATGATACTATGTCTGTGTTTTCATCTTGACTTAGTGGGATGTTAGGTGTAATGTCCATCGTACCCACTTTATTTTTGCACGTTCATCATGATTATGAAGATAAGTAGGTATATAAATATTAGAAATAACGATAGACACTTGCTTTATTATTTAGTATTGTATAATAAAACTTGAAAATAACATTTAGAATAACTTCTATTTACGAAAATGTATGAATACGTGCATATATTATGATTATCAATGAAATATTTTTCGTGAATACTGATAAAAAGCTAGACGTTAAGTTTCCGTTTTAGAACGTACGTGCGTCACTGTTAACTCTGGGTCCTGGTAAAAAATACAATTACTTACTACTTACCATTACGAAGAGATGAGAGAGTTCAAACATTTTCATTCAATTATAACGTGGAACAACAGACACTATCCATTTCATGTCGATAAGACAAAAAACATAAAAACATTTTTAAAAGAACAAACCTACCCATGCTTTTACGATTATCAACAATTCATAAAGGCTGGTATTTAAAGGTACATCAAAAGAGTTCCAAAATTTTCAGTGCTAAAAAAATAAAAACTATTAGGCTCTTCGAAACATATTGCATGTACAGGACAAAGTTGTTTAGAAATAAAATAAAAGTAAAAAAATCCACTGTCTCAAGCGAGATTCGACGTTGCAAGTTAGTACAGGAAAGATACGGTTGCGTCAAACATTAATTTATAATAGCCTGATTTTTTTATTATTCGTTCTTATCGGATATTTATAGATAATATATGCAAAAATCCTACAAACTTTTCACCCGGAAGTAGTTAAATAGGTAAAAAAATATTTTGTATATTTTTATTTACAATGATATCAATTATTTTTATTTGTAAACATGAAGATAGTAGGTGATTATTGGGTGTTTGAAATATCAATTCTCCGAATCTTCGATTCTCCGAATCGATATTTCAAACCCCCAATAATCTTCTGATTCGAAATGCCCAATCGGGTTCGGGTTAAGTACATTGAGCCTGTATATCATATCCTAATCTATTTCTTCGTTTATGATCGCATGATCCGTAACGTTCGATTAAGCTTAGCTTGATTTAAAATTCATGATAAGGTTTTAAGGACGCGTTTTTCGTTTTATGACTTAGTTTTAACTCTGTTCTGTAAAATCGCAAGTCGAAAAGTTAATCTTTAAACAGCAAAAGCTTAACACAACATGCAATCTAAGGCGGCCAACCCTCAGATTGCATGCAAGGGTCCCAGGAAGTCGATTCCTGGCATAAACCCTCATAGCCGAGGCTACGGTGTTTTGCACAACACGAGAGACAAGTTGATCAGACTCATCAAACGTGCATTTACCCCTTGTGCTTCGGGTGTGGGTAATCAATACTTATCGACCGCGTAAGAATTGAAATACCCCGGATACAGAGTTTCAGAATTCAACATATTACTACATGCGCGTCGGGTGGCCAATCCGAGGCATGGTTCACGTGTTGGGGTCGTCCGGTCGTCAACTTCCCGTCGAAGTATAATCAAGAACTTTTATTTATATGAACGAATGTAAAAAACTTCAATAGCGTGATTCAGGCCAGGCTATATTATTGGCTGTTACGTATGACGTACTCGAACGTCATGTTGTACGAGACAATCGCAATCTATGCCTTGATCAGTGCAATATAAAAATTAAATTTCTTTGATTTAAATTTTGAACATTGAAATAATTTAAATTCTAAAATCCTAACTAACAAATCAAAGCCTTATATCAATTATCATAAGATTAACATTACGTTTTAATGGTTGAATCATATTGCTTTTCATGCTTAAACAAGGTTGATCGCGCATTTATTGTAACCTGAGTCATACTATCTTTAGCGCAATGCCTGTTTATTGAGCAAGCGCGTAGTACTTTTGTATTGAAGTTGTTTTCTCCGGTTTTCAAAAATAGCAGTTACTGATGTAAATATACTTTTCAAAGGTTGCCTTAACGATCTAAACCAAACCCTACGTAATTTAGGTTGTAATTTGTATCTAACTAATATTTTAGCTTTTAATATTTAACATGAAAGAAGAACAAAATTTATTAAATCAGCATAATATGATCCTACTAGTTAGGTTATAATTTTCTAAGCAACAAAATGGAAACAAAAAATAAAAATCATACTTAGGTAACTATTTATTACAAATTATAACATACGTTAAGTAACAATAAAAACTTTATTTATAGGTACAATAATATGACGTAGGCAAATAGCATTGTAAAACATTCCTTTCATAATCAATATACTACTTCATATACATTACTAATACTTTTATTGTAAACAACATTATCGTGGAATAATTATTAAGCTATTTAGCTAAAATTTTTGATTTTAAATCTTCTATTTTTACAAACAGGAGAATTCAAAAGATATGTAAATAACGTGGTAAATATTATAAAGAGTTTTATTCCATACATTAACTAGCAATAATAACTTAAATTAATAACTAGAAGAATCTTTTATTAAATAATAACTAATCACTTCACTCAACTTTTTAACAATTTTTCCCACTAGGCCTTCCGTCGCATTCAATAGCTCATCATATTCATCTTGCACTACGTATTGTACCGAAACGCCATTAGTTTCCAAGTTGGATTCAATGTCTGAAATGCTGATTTTTATAAGACGCTTTCCTTTCGTCACTTTTCTGATAACGTGTGAATTTAATCCCATTTCCGCCTTCTTTTTTCCTTTTTTGACGATTTTTCTTACTTTTTTTGACTGGGATAGTGGAATTTCTTGCGAGGGATTTAAAAGCGCATCTTGATATTTTAAATAAGCATCCATATCTTGCGAGTAGTTGAAAGGTTCATTCATCTTTTCACCAAATTGTGAGTAAAATGGAGTAGCAACGGTGACTTCTGCAACCGAGTTCATGGGTTGTGAGCTCTGAAAGAAAGCAAAGACTTTATTAAATAATCAATATCTACGGAACGAAAATTCAAACGCTATAATAATTAAAAAGTCTAAAACTCACCATTTTAAATGTGAAATAAAATACAGAATAATTTATTGAAACTAGTAATGCGTTCTGTTTGAAACCTTAATCAGAAATACTTTTTTGTTTTCTTCAGGTTTTATTTTATAGTAGTATATTTTTTTTTTCGCTTGATGTGCAATTATTATTAGTGTACGTAAACACGTTTTTCGAACAGGTGCAAACCTGAATTATTATAGGTGTATAGAAATAAACACGTTTTCGAACAGGTTCAAACCAGTTACGTGTTTTATTGGTGTATTGCATCATGTATGTATTTAAATTATATTATAGCTTTCACTATGAATGAAGCCTAATGTTAGCGGTCGGCATCTTTTGTTACATGACTTCACTTTGATGTACCGATATTAACACGAGCCTTTATTTTCCAGTAAACATGATATGCTGAGTTGATTTTCTAGTCACAGTGAAGTTAAACCTTTTTAAAACGCCTGTTTCTTCATTAATTTTTATGAGTCTTGCAGTTTATGCAGGATATTATTTGCGTGTAGGTTGTCAACTTCTGGTTTAGCAGCAAAATTGCTTCATAATAAAATCTAAAGTTATTTTACATTTCTAGATTTGATTTTATTCAAAGTGGTCGTGATTTTACGGTGCGTTTGACTTCACAGCGAAATTACTCACCTTGAAAAATGTTCGTAAGTTATAATATATTTTATATATTTTTTAATTTGTGTTCTATTCTAACCTTGTTTTAATAACCGTATAGTTCTAAATTACATTTCGTTTAGGTAAATTATATGTATAACTACTTTAACTTGCAGTTTTTACAGCCCTAGCTAGAATATAGAGATAATACACGTGTGTTTGAAATTGGTTTCTCTTAGCTTTATAGTTAAGAGATTAGCGGAAACTCAATTAATTAATTAATATATTCGCAGGTCGGACTCGGAATATTATGTAAAACGTACTTACAAAGGCGCAAGTGAGTCAGCGGATGAATCTACAACGAAAAGGTGTGTATTTTTATCTTATTATGTAACTTATCGTCTTCGTATTATTTTTAATAAATTTATTAGTACTTCTCGCGTTCACGGATACTCATTACACTTTTTAAAATTACAGGGTTCAACTAAAAGCTGCGCTAAAACGGAAAGGCGCATCTTCAAAACCGAAACAAGATGCAAACTTGGGCTGTTCGGGAGACAGCGACGAAGAAAGCAATCGCCGCGACCAGCTCGAGTTAGTGAAAGAACCAGCAAGTAAAAGGTATTTATCCACTATAATCACTACCAAGTAGTATTTAGTTGTTATTTGCGAAATAATATCTTATAGCTCTTTGATTATTTAGAAAACTAAATAGGTTTTTCTATTATTTCAGTAAAAATATTAAGCCGACGAAGGCAACGAAGAAAACAAGTGCTCATCCAAAGGCGAGGGATTTGGAACCTGGCTGGTTTTCAAACTGGAGTGACGAGGAAGCTGTCGAAGTACAACGTCGTGCTGGAACTCTGACGTCAGTGCTGTCGCGACGCGTTGCTGGTGGACACGTGCGTCGTACAACTTCTTTAACGGGTGACCTTTATATTGAATTAAAATTGTATAACGTCAATGATATTCAAAACATTTCAGCACAAGACCGTTGGGAGAAAGCTTTGATTAATTTAAAATATCGTGTTGATTCCAATTCGCCTGTCGTGGATGGGATAAATAATATATTAAAGTTTTGTAGGGAAGACTTTACAGAGGAAGGAACTTTCTTCCCAGATAAAAATAAACAATAATTCCATCAAAGCTTTTTCCAAACGAGCTAAACCCAGTCTATTCTTGCGATATTACAACTAGTAAAATGCGTCATAGTTCGATATTTTGTTCAGTGTGTGACATAAGTATTCCGAGTAGAGCCTTTTCTGCACACTTGCGTACTAACTTACATAAAAATAACAATTCTGTTCAATTAACTCCAGATATTGAAAAAATTTGCTGTGCTTTCCGTAGCAGGATCGCCTCATATAGAGTGCGTGGTCCGGAAAACCGTCTCCATGATACACCGGTTAGGTTTTTGAGCGCTATTCGCGAGCATGTGCGTAAAATTCTAGAAGCTAGAAGGGCGTCTTTCGGGTCTATTCAGGTTAACTTTGAATTTTTTGCAGAATTTTGTATGCCAAAAAATGACACAAGTGAAATTAAATCATTCGCTACGCAAAATATAATTTTACATCAAGTTTTTGAATTTAAAGAAATATATTCGAAGATATTAGAGACTTTGAGTAAGAAAATTGACGAATTTCAAGAAAGGGATAGTGGTTGGAGTTTTCTACGAAACCTATACTTGGAAGTAAACATAAACAAATATAATCCACTAAGAGCTTCAAAATTTATAGAATTGCCTAAAATCATAAAACTCAGAAGGGCTTGCGTTAATATTAAAAATAATGACAATTACTGTTTTTTTATGGTGTATAATTGCGGCATTGTTTCCCGTTAAAAACAATCAGGATCGAATATCATCTTATCCACATTTTGAAAACCAACTCAACACAAATGACATGACGTTTCCTGTTGGTCTCTCTGACATCAACATTTTTGAAAAAAATAATAAGAACATAAGCGTTAATGTTTACGGATTAAGAAAAAACGAAGTTGTAGGACCACTGTACAAAACAGATAAAAAAAGGAAACATCATATGAATTTGTTAATGTTGGAAAATGGCAATCAATCACATTATTGTCTCATAAAAAATTTAGGTCGACTTCTAAAAAAGCAGTTAACGAAACATAATGAAAAAATATTTCTTTGTGAAGAATGCTTAATATTTTTTCACAGCGCGGATAAGTTGAATAAGCATGTATGTGGTGGTGTTGCTACGGTATTACCTGACAGCGGTGCCTATATTCAATTTAAGAACTATGAAAGAATGCAAGCCATGCCTTACGTAATTTACGCGGATTTTGAATGTATATTACAACCAAACTCAAGTAACGAATTTGATTCTAAATGTACTAGCACATTACGAAAACATGTTCCAGCTGCGTTTGCGTATTATATTGTGTGTTCCTATGATAGTTCTCTTAACAGATATGTTAGTTATCGAGGGCGAGATTGCGTAGAAAAATTTCTAGACTATCTAAAAAGTGATATTGGTAAGATTACAGAAGTTTATAAGAGCCATGTACCTATAAATCTCACAGAGGCAGAGGAAAAGCAGTTTCGTAATGCGAAGTATTGTTTTCTTTGTAATAAATTATTGTTAGACGATGCTGTTAGAGACCACTGCCACTTAACTGGTCGTTTTAGAGGCGCAGCTCATTCGTTCTGCAATATTCAATTTCGTTTACCTAAGTTCATACCCGTATTTTTCCATAATTTATCGGGCTATGATTGTCACTTGTTTATTCGCCAGTTAGGAGAAATCAGAGGTAACTTAAAAGTTATAGCAAAAAATAAAGAAAATTACATTTCATTTACAAAGTTTATTCAAATAGGTGTAAACGAGTTTTGGCCGGTTCGTTTCGTTGATTCTTTCAAGTTTTTAGGAACTAGTTTAGAAAAATTAGCAGCTGATTTAAATGATCGAGACTTTGTTCACTTACGTAGGTTTTTTCCCATTCGAGATCATTTTGTGCTCCTTAGATCTAAAGGTGTATATCCATATGATTATGTAACTTGTTGGAAAGCTTACGAAGAAGAAAAATTACCACCACAACATCGTTTTTACAACTCATTAAACAAAACTAAAATTTTAAACTCAGTGTTAAGCGTGTGTGGAACGTATTTAATCTAAAGACCTTGGGGGAATACACAGACCTCTACCTTAAGTCTGATGTACTGTTGTTAGCTGATATATTTGAAAACTTTAGACAGACTTCTATGTTAAACTATAAATTAGATCCTTCTTTTTATATGACGGCACCGAGTTTAAGCTTTGACGCAATGTTACGAATTACCAATGTAAAATTAGAACTCATAAGTGATCTGGAAATAATAAGAATGATTCAAAAAGGTATTCGCGGGGGTATTTGCCTTTGTTCTACTAGATACGCACGTGCTAATAATAAATACTTATCGTGTTATAACTCATCTGTTCCCGATTCTTTTTTGTTTTACATCGATTGCAATAATCTTTATGGCTATGCAATGTGCAGTTATTTACCATTTGCGGACTTCAAATTATTAAGCAAAGATGAAATAGAAAATATTAATTTCCTTGAAGTTCCTGATGATAGTCTTTATGGTTATATATTAGAAGTCGATATGAAATATTCAGAAGATCTCCATAATTCACACAATGACCTTCCATTTTGTCCCCAAAAGTTTATACCTCCCGGATCGAAGAGTTCTAAACTTATCCCAAACCTGTACGATAAATATGAATATGTAATTCATTACGTGCATTTAAAAACTTGCGTGAAACATGGTTTAAAACTGAAAAAAATTCATAGAGCTATAAAGTTTAAACAAAGTCGATTTATACAGCAGTACATTGAGTTAAACACACAGTTGAGAAAAAATGCGAAATCGGAATTTCAAATGAACTTTTATAAACTCCTCAATAACAGCTTATTTGGTAAAACTTTAGAAGCTACAGAAAATAGAACAAACGTTATGTTAGTTAATCAATGGAATGATACAACGAATAAAACTAAGAAAAAAACAAGTGCTGAAGCGTTAATAGCACGACCTAATTTTCATAGTGCAAGTGTCTTTACCGAAAATTTAGTTGCCATTCAAATGAATCCAGAAATTGTTACACTCGATAAACCTATTTACATAGGATTTACAGTTTTGGAAATATCAAAATCTCACATGTATAACTTTCACTATTCTCATATTAAACCATTTTACGGAGAAAATGTTAGTTTGTGCTATACTGATACAGATTCATTTTTGTATTTTATAAAAACAGACGATATCTATAGAGATTTAAAATTAAATTTTCAACGTTTCTTTGATACGAGTAATTACGCTGAGGACAATATATACGGCATACGTCAAAAAAATAAAAAAGAACCTGGGTTATTTAAGGATGAACTTGGAGGACAACTAATCGTTGAATTTATAGGTCTCAGGTCCAAATTATACTGCATTCAAACCGAAGAAAAACAGTTAAAGAAAGCTAAAGGCACAAAAACACATGCAGTTAAGGCTCTCCGATTTCGTGATTATAAGAATGTGCTCTTTAATAAGGAATTGGTACGCAAAAAAACACTCTATTTAAGTCTATAAAGCATGAAATTTTTACACAAGCTCTTAATAAAGTTGCCCTGTCTTTGAATGATGACAAACGGATTATATTAAAGGATAATATTCATACCCTTTCATGGGGACATACTTCTTTTTTTTAAGTATAATGTTACTACTTCATGCTATCAATTGACTGGGTTTAGCCTTATACATAATGTTTTAATAGATTTTTATGTAAACATTGTTATTAGTTATAGTTGAAGATTTGAAAATAAATGTTTTTTATCTAACAGATTTAATTTGTTTTATTTTTATTACCCATTTTATTGTATCTACTTACATGTTCAGTTCTCGTTACGCTACGAAGTAGCAAAACGTACAATTTTCAAAGATTATATTCAATCATATTATGATATCATGAAACTGAGTTTTAAGTAACACGAACTGTACATTGTAGATGAATTAATATTTTTTATGAACGGGCAATAAAATTAGGTACAAGTAATAAAATTCGTTTAGGTTCATAAAATACGATTTATTTATTTATAAAAGAACAAGATTTTCTCTATACCATTTCTTAATACAAATTACATTCTTTAATGAACAGTGCTTATCAATAATATGATCCATACAAGTAATTTTACCATTACATTTAAAATACGTATTATAAAGTTTTAAAAAGTTCGGGCATCCTTTTTGTGCAATATCAGTAACATCACAATTTTGACATAATTCTTGAACCCATTTAATTTTTTCTACGCCTTTAACTAGAAGTGTCCAAAACATATAAAGCACATTTTTTAAACTCTTGTATAGTTAACAACGGTTCAGCTCGACGTCCATGATACGACTGTTGAAACCTTGTATATTGTTCATATAATATTGCGTAATTGTCATGCTCGAACTTCACATTTAAACTTTCATATGGAAAATAAGTAGAGTTTAAAAATACTCGGACTTCACGTAAATTACAATGATCAAAACTAGAGAAATCCGCATCCGACTTATTTTTTCTGTTGGTTGATAAGGCTAATACAACGAACCGAGGTTTTTCTAACTGAGATGACGTCTTAATTGCCCAGGTATGCTTTGTTGTTTTAGGTAAAAGCGGATACTCATACAAATCCCAATTTCTAAAAGCCAAATTTAGGGGTCGGTCCTTTTCCAACAACTTCAACATTTGTATACGTTGACGGTCTGAAACTTTAATATGAGGCACTCGCCATACGATTTTATCAATAATAATATCTTCTAATAATTCATTTGTATTAAGTTTGACAGCATTCAAATTTGTATTACTTCGCAACAAAATCAACTCATGTTTACAATTGATTATTATTTTGGTAAAGTCTTCAGCAAACCCTAAAATTTTGTTTAGAGGCAAAGATACGGCAAAACGTCCATGTTGAGTATTTTTTGTGCCGTTTAAGTCCCATCCCCAAGCCTTGGACATCATTGATTCATTGCTATTCATAGACAATAAAGATTTTATAGTTGAGGTGATACCTACATTTTTCACTTTATCAATCTCAACCCCATTCAATTCGTATCGAATATCTTGAAACAGGAATAGAAACGGATTGTTTGTGAAATGAATACTATTCACTTCGTGTTTTGTCTCTCTGTTTATAACTTTGACTGTACCTTCTAAATATAAGGTACTAGCACACGGTAAAATATACAAGACTTGTTGATTAATGGGTATCCGAATTTCATCGTTTTTATTGAATGTTGTTACATATGGTCTGTAGGAATGAACTTCGAAGCTTTCAATAGCATTGTCTTCTGCATAAGACTCTGCTACACTAAGTATTTCACTCATTTTAATAATCCGATTAGTTTTAAAAACTTTTTGTTTTCCTTCGTTAATTTGATAGGTGTTCTCCTTTTCAAAGTAGTTTGCAAACTGATATGTCTAGGCGCGCACGACGACTTTTTATTAAAGTCAATCATTATAGTTTTTTCTTGAGATGAAAGTATAACTGAATATCTTCTCCTCTTAAATTTACAAGTTGATTGTTTGCGTCGAGAATGCGCACATTAATTGAACTTATGGTGTCCTGATTTACAGGAAAATAAATAAGGTTTCTTGGAACTTCTATAATTCGATATCCGGGAGGCATATTAGGAACAAATTCATGAACTATATGGCTAGGTTTTCCATTTACAAATGATCCGCTCACAATATCACATTCGATCCTGATAACGGTTGTCGATATAATGTTAACAGGAAATTGTGAACAGTTTATTATATCGGATTTTAGTGTCTCATTTCCGAAACCTAATGTTCTTCCGATAGAGTTTGACTTTTCAAAATGAACATCTTTTGTACAAAATATTTTAGTTTTTAGTGTGTTATTATTACATATTAATTTAAAAGTGCAATCTTTTACATTATCTTTTATGTAATCACCGATATCTTCGAGTTCATATGATCCTTCAGGTATTTCAATACACTCATTATTACCATACCAGAATTGATTATTTCTACTATCGATGTTGGGTATTGAATTAAACGTAGAAAAATATAAAAGCCCACACTCGTACACCCCTTCCAGTTGTAAAGGAGGGGAATAATTCGTAATAAGCGTTGAAGTTAATCCGGTTACAGATATGGTGAACGACATTTTAGGAAATGATAATATTCGAGTAGTGTGTCACATTTTATATTGTTTTTTCCAAAAGTTATGTAAATAATTTAAACATAAGTGTCCACAATTTACAGTATCAAATTTTGATACGTACGATAATTATAAAAAAAATCATATTTCTTTAAGTATCTAATAAGTTCAACAGGTGGTTTTAAATCTCCGTAACTATTAAAATATTCACAATATGCGTTTAATTTAACATAGGCCACCCAGTGAGTCCCCATATTCGTTGAGCTATCTAAATTAACAATTGCAGCCTTCTGCTTAGTTTTTTGATGCGTTAAAAAATAAACCACTACCTTTCTTATAGGGTTTTATGTATAAGCCTTTGCCAATGGCAATTGACTCCATCATTTTATTGTGGCGTTCTGACTCCTGTAGGTTCTTTTGTGCTGATTTATAGTCAGTCACAGCCTTTGCAATACCAGCCGCTCCTCCAGCTAATGAACCCAGAGCTGACAAACCAGCAAAAATAGGAATCAAGGGCAAGATTCCTCCAGTTTTCGGAATTGGAATAATGCGTGGTAAACGAATAGATGCATTTTTACAAAGTAACTTTTTTGCAGCTTTATATGCACACTTAATTGTTGATGAATCACCTTTAGGTTTATGCTTTTTAATATGTGATCGAATTTTTGAAACGATTGTTTTAAATGATTTAATTCCAGCGCCAGCCCTCAATTTAGTTTTCATAACCTTGTTAACTAACCAAGTAGCCAATTTTTCACCTTTGCTAGCATTTGATGATTTAATTCTTTGTTTTGCCATTTTTATTAACTCTTTATCAGCTTTGTGACGCTGTGTAAGGTCAGAATAGTTGCTATACGCAATATCGTGTTGCTTGCAGGCTTCGTCCAATTTATTTATGCCTCGGTCACCTCTTAACAACCTTTCTTTAAGTCTTGTACCTGGTCCACAATAATTGTATCCAGGCAAATGTAATTCAAAAGGTAGATTATTTATTACACTATTAACAAGTCCGCTTCCTTGCATTACTTATTGTTTAATGATGAGAAATAAAAAGTATATCTTTTATTTATAGTTAAGTTAAACTAAATCATTTTTATTAATCCAGCTATTTTCTGCTTCGCTAAGGCCTAACCATTTCACAAACAGCCTGTTTCCCTTTCTTTTAATAACTTTTTCAATCAGATATACATTAGGATGAGCTGTTTTTTGTAGTTCTTGTTCATAAAACGAACCAAGTATTATATTTTTATGACAATCTTCAATGTTATACGTTACTGGATTAGTGTTTTTAACTTTAATAATGCTGAATAGCTCTGTAGACCAATTAGGAGTATAACCCTTCTTAAAAGCTGATTTATACTTCGAGATTCGTACACAGTCACCTATTTTTAGCTTTGTTTTCTTTTGAATAACATGTTTTTGTCTAATTAAGATGTTTTGTCGCACGACATGCTCATTTGTAGAATTTACATCAGTTGGTTTAAATTTAGTTGTTCTATGTTTAGTTCCATTGTAAATTTTAATTGTATTATTTAGTGGATTTCCAATCCATTTATAGTTTCCAAGTAAACTAAAGTGTTTATACAGTTTAGCTTTCAGTGTTCTTATTAATCTTTCCACAATAGAAGCTTTTTTCGTGGAATACGAAGAGTAGTGATTTATATGTCTTACTTTCATCAATTGTTGAAATACATCATTATAAAACTCTTTACCCTTATATGTTTGTAAATTTAGTGGAGTGTGACCAGCATTCAATATGCTTTCAAATGCACGCGTTATTTCCAATTTCGTTTTTGTTTTTACAGGTACAGCCCACGCATACTTTGAAAAACAGTCAATTACAACCAATATATACTTGTGACCATTATTTACAGAAGAAAATTTAATCATATCGATTAAATCAGCTTGCCACAAATCATTGGTTCCTTTTAATATCACCGAACAGCGTTAAAAGTTCTTTCTTGCATCCTTATGAATTTCGTTTACAACTTCTTGTTTGCTCATTTTTGTTTTTCCTTTACGATTTTAATAACATCCGCTTTGGTACAAAACTTTTTGTCAATTTCTTCTAAGATTGAGTTTATTTGTTGAAGGCGAATTATAACGTTTGCTATATTAGACTGATTAGTTTTATTTATATTATCAACATACTCCTTATTGACCGCTTCATCGCTCGAAAGCGGGGATTTCAAACCTTTAAGTCTTGATGACCGTAAATTGAAATCTCCGTTTTCTGTTTTTTGTAATGTCTCATCATAGTTTGCGATACGTAAACGTTTATGTACGTGATGTCCAAATTTATCAATATTCATTATCCGTGCGCGTTTGACTATGCGTCGATATAAACTGAAGTAATAATAATCGAGATGGATGCTTTTATGGAATAATGTTGGCTTCACGTAACTCTTCAATTATCGAGATTATCTCATTGTCAAGACCGGTGTTACCAGCTTCTCGAGAAGCGATTAGTAACTTCAACCTATCAACTAACTCGTTTGGATCATCCCAGTAAACATAATCCGTATTTGACTTTACTTTCTTTAAGAAACCTAATCCGTTGCCAACAGCAAGATTCTCCGTACTGTCACAGACTCGGATAAGTTTAAATAATGGTTTAATTATTTGTAAATATTTGCTACCTCTGTTACTTTTGATAGGTTTTCTTGGGTCAAAATCCCTGCGGTGGGCATTAGTTTGATTTAATATTAATTTGTAGTTTTCTTTGTCATTTTCAGTCACTAAATCTAAATTAGGTATTTTCGCGAATAACAGTTGAACGAGTCCTTCAGTTTTTTCAAAAGTATTAGCATTTATAGTAATGGTTTTGTCAGACACATAAACCCTCTGTGTACCCATCATAAGTTTTCCTCTTTCTAGTCTTACTCCGTAGGGTACATCTGCAAATGCCTTAACAGAAAATGAAAGTGGAGACGAATAGTTTCGTTCCTCACTGTTAACACTCGTGAAAACATCATCATCTGATGTACCATTGTTTGAATCAACGTTCTCTATTTCACTTTCGTCACTCGAATCTGATTCGCGTTTTTCAGCATTTTCTAATTCTTTGCCATCTAATTGAAGTTCATTATCATTGATACTCTGAGCATTTAGTTCTAAAATGGTATCATCGTGAGATAAACTAGGTTTAATCTCGCTAAGATTCAACTTTGGTTGTTTTGGGGTACTATGATAGCCAAAGTTAATATCATTTACTTTTTCCATTCTTCCGTTTATACTACTTCGGCCTGCGATTTGATTGAGAGTGTAGAGGTCCATAGGGTCCTCTAAGTATGAAAAATAGGAAAATAACTTTACAGGCTGATAGAGCTTCATTTGTAAGCTTTTACATGATATTTTCATGAGTAAAGTTCATGTAAAGAAATGAAAAATAAATGATTCACATAGTATGTATGAGGGTGGAGGCTCACCTTATTACATATTGGTTTTATTTTAGTATGTAAGAAAATATCAAGTTAATGATCTGACAAAGGAAATAAAATATATGGAAGTATATAAGCATCATTGTGTTTTATTAGCAACCATACATACCTGAACTTTAATGATAAGCTATAATCATTGCTTTCAGCAACTGATAATATTTGGACAATATAAAACCTGAAATCTTTACTAGGATTTCTCACAGTTTTCGATAAATCATATTATGTTTAGATATAATTATATTTATATTATTACTTATTTTTGCATTATTGCATAAGCAATTGATACTATAGAGTTTTGCTAAATATTGTTCACCGTTGATTGGCAAGATTTTGAAACATTCATGATCTTGGTCTAGTAATTATGTATTTTGCATAGTTGTATTTTAGATAGAAATAATGGTTATTATTATTATTATTTGGGTATTTAAAATGGCATTTTGACCATAAGTGGCATTCATATGTAATTTATATATGCAGCTTGTGTAGATATTTAATGTATGTTTTAGTTTTCACAGGAACAGAGGCTATGAATAACAACTTAACGGGATAAGTATGCAACATTTTGAGGAATTATTATCTGAAATATCCGTTTGTACCATTTGCAGTGGACAAACAGTAATTTGGTTACCGCACTAGATTTGTCATAAGTTTTAGCAATCTTGTGATCGATTTATTCAATGGGGGATATATTATTAGGTAAAATTAAACTCATAGGATGGCAGGAGGTTGTATATCAAGTATGTTCTAGAAATATTTACTTCATTCTTGAGATATGTACTAAGGACAAAAATATATAATTTACTAAAGACATTTTATGACATAGTACAAACTGTTAGTAACATAGACAGGTTCTTTTACCCATTTAGAAGTTAGTATTTTGATTACAAATTGCTTTATCATCAGTTTCTTATGTTTTCATTGTGAGAATACCTAGGGATGGAAATGACCGACAACTGGGAAGATTGTTCGTTAAGTAATGATGAAAATTGATACTTTTAATACGATTTTCGAGATGAAATGTAGTTTGTTGTATAGAATAAATGTATTATTGATAATTTATTCAATAACAAAAGGTATTATCTAATAATATTTTAGATTTGTCTGAAAATTTGTCAAAATGGAGAGGTTATCTTTTGAATTTGTTAATTATTGTTAGAAATCGATACTTAAATTAAAGGGAAAGTAATTAAAGTTATATTGCAGCAAGTATATTAACGAAGTTGAACGAATTAAGTGCTAAAATAAACAAATTTTATGATCGAAAATTGTCGTAAAAATATTGTTAGGATTTTAAAATTACGGGTGTTTGATGGAATTCTAGGCTAGTTTTAGCTTATAAACGTATGGAAAACTCAATTTTGATCAAAACAAATAAAGGAAAGTGATGAAAATTAGGATAAAAAGCGAATTTTTTTATAAAAGTTATATTGGTATTTTACGAAGTAAATACGCAGTAAATCCGATAGGATTTGGTCATAATATATGCAGAAAAATTATCTTCATCATAGATTATATAAATACACCTTAGGAAGTACTTACTTTTGTTTGAATTAAAGAAAATCGTTTTCTTAGAGGTTAGGTTTTCCAAAAAGGGTAGGGCGCTCATAGGAACTTGTTTCTTATAGAAGTATGTAGCGTAGGGATCTTAAGAATCAAATTGGGATACAAAGATATATTGGCATTTTACAGGGAAAATAGATATTAATACTTACAGGGGCTTATTAAATCATACGCGGGGCTATTGTTTTCATCTATTTTCATATAAATTTTCATTGGAAATTGCATAATTGGATAGATATTCGAGAAAAACATTCCCTATGGGAGATAGGAGATTATCGAACTAGCTCACTTAAGTATAGGAATTTGGCCTTTAAAATAGTATGAACTAAAGGATCAATAAGGTTCAAATTAGTTCAAATCCGAGAAATATTATCGTCCCAGATGGTGGTCGAAAGCATACCAAACTCGACTAATACGCCGCAAGCAATCTTATTGGACGAATCGATACGGAATTTTTATTACTATATAAGGGAAGGGCGTACGGTAGGGACTCACTTTGACTCCGACCTGAGATCTACAAACACCTTGCCTCCAACCTGACTACGGGACTACGGAACGACTGGACTTCTGCTGCCAACGTGAGCTAGAAGCATATCCTGGACCACGAGACTCCAACTTCTGTCTACAAGCCGAGCTGCAAGCACCGAGGCCCCGCCCTGAGCTGCCAATAGGACCAGCAAAAGAAGTCTAATTTGGTGAGGCAAAATTTATTCACTTTAATGATAAAATTTATTTCTATTCTGTGTATTCTCTTTAGGCCTTGGAGTTGAGTAAGTGCTTTTAATTGACTGTTATATTATGAACATTTTCCTTATTTCTGCGGTTCTTGTATTTAATTTATGTGAAATTTGGTTGAATTATTATATGCAATATATATATACGCGTACGGAACTCATCGGAGTATGCGGAAACATTTTACGAATTTAACGAAATATGGATGGATGCGTTTATCCTATACTGCGTATGCGTTATCTTTTTATACGGTTGCGGAATGCGTTATATTTCTATATGGTTTGTGGATGAGTTTATCCTATATCCTATATTGCGTATGCGTTATAATTTTATACGTTTTGCGAATTTTATTGCGGAATGCGTGATACTTTTATGTTTTGCGGTTGCGACATATGAATTTAATTGAGTATATATTAAGACGTTTACCCTATTTTGGGAACGAATTTTAACGTGTCTTACGTACCTGATTTATGAATTTAAAAGATTGTGTTCTCTATTATATTTGCGGTACATAAGCTTTGGTAAATAAGCATTGGCTTGGACTAAAGTAATTATTACTTGTGTGATTGTAACATTATTTATGTATGACAGTGAAACCGACATTAACCATTGAACAATTATGTTCATTCTTCATAACCACTACCTTGATCCTTCTATGAAGGAGCCTATTTATATAACTGAAATTATTTATTACTTTTAAGCTGAAATAAGCCATCTAACCTAGTACCAACATAGAGTTGTAAAACAAAAATATTATGAAAATTTTAACAATGTTCTCTGACATAGCGAGACTTGTACCTTATCACCATTCACAATAATTAATAAATAAATGTTATCATATTGTTGGAAATACAATTATTGGCAAAGAGAAAGCCACTACAATAAAGTATTGAAATTCAACTGAGAGATTGAGTCGTGCTGGAGTGACTTATGGGGATCCATATCAACTACAACTGAACGAAAATAGTTCATAAGTTAATTCAGGCTTTCAATTCAATAGTGTACATCATCTGTAAAATTTGATAATTAGATGAAGAGTTTGGTAGTTAGAAACAATGCCCTACTCTGCGTACTATACTATTTGCATATCCTTGAAGTTTGAATTAGCATAACTGCCTAACACGACATATTTCTATGATTTATTTCGGCATGACCACAGTCCCTTTGGTTGAATTTTAGATTTAATTTTGATTTAATTAATTAGCTAGGCATCTCAGAGGTTTTCTTGGCGTTTCTTTCCTCTGGTGTGTAGGTTACGAAACGTTGGTAGCTTCACTTAATAAAGTTATTAGTAGAGAAAATAATAACACAAAATAAAAATATATAAAAAAAATGTAGACAGGTTCTGAGCTAATAATCCCCAACGCACGGATTACAGGCGTGTAGATAAGGGAAAACCTTTCACACATCAGCTACCCATCCTAACTTTTGTTTAAATACTTGCAAAATTATATCTAATTAAAATAATCAGAAAAAACAACTAATTAGAAAAGTTGTTACTGCCTGGATTCGTTAACATTAGCGCTTGTAGGCGTAGGGGTTAAATAAAAAAAAACTATATTTGCTTATAGTTAAAAAAATATTCAAATAAGACAAGAGATCATTACATCGTCAATAACAAAATTTTACAAGTTAATTTTCTATCATTAATCTTTACCACAAATGTTGGGAAGACTTTGTCTATGTGGAAACTACCGAATAGCCTTTTCTTTTACAGATCCTGACACCATTCTACAGCCTTACCACTAACCTTCCCGTATCAACAGCTTGAACTTATAACCGAATATTTAATTAACTAATTAATTTTATATACCTATTTACTTAATGTCTTTTCATTGTAAAGTACCATTTATAGGAAATAAAGTTTAATCTAAATATCCTTGTTTTTGTTTCAACAACCTCTTTATCAGTCTCCTAAAAATTATCGGGTTACTACATAACTAGGGATCTACTACTAGACTTTCACGAGCCATTGTTAGGAAAAACCGCCGAAATTGTCTGACAAATCATGTTTATATAGGAAATTAGATTATTGGGGTTATAGTATTTAACGCAGGGTTGTAGTGTTCCTTTCAGGAGGTAAGTATGTATAGTCATCAGAGCTTAGAACATTTTAGTATTACCGGGTTTCAGACGGGGTAGAGGGTTTCCTTCATAGAGAGCCACTTTGGCTTTCTAAGCTTTTCAGTTTCAGCTTTCTAAGTTGTACCGTCGTTTAGTAGCTTCCAATAGCTGCTCTAGCTTTTAGTAGCTTATAACGTAAAGAAGCGTTCTTAATTTAAGAACGCCCGGCGCGTTTCTCTTCAGTTAATAGCCGTGACCAGGATTAGAATCATACATATTAGTATTTACACATAATTTGGTTGGATAATTTAAGCGGTTTCAGTTGCTGACCGTGTTAATGGATATGGAGACTGATATTGTTGTTGAAACAATAAAAAATATATACGCGGAGGGCAGAGGGAAGCATTCTTAAATCATATTGTTACCTTAGGCGCGAATTCCGGGTAAACTTTGTAGGCACATTAAATCACGGTATATCACGAAATACACTTGAAACATAATTGCGTCACTTCACTGGTGCTCGAAAGCATCTTTTCCACACACTTTTTAAGCAGTTCACGCGTTTTAAAATCACTAAAACTAACAATAACATAACCACGAAAACTTTGTTTTGACTATCTGACAGCCATGTTAATACTGACTGTCACTGGCGTTGCGTTTCGATTCTATGTGTTCTAACAATGTTTTATTTTGCAAATTGTAAAAATAATTAGTATTTCACTATGTAATTAACGTATTATTATTGTCATTCAATAAACAATGAGACATTTTTATTAATATCGAATGGTTCAAAAGGCGGCAGATTCAAAATACCAATGTTTTTGGTAAAAATATGACTGTCTAGGTCCATAATTTTAATATTCATTTCTATTTCATGAGATATCAATCATTTAAAAGTATATTATAGTTAACATGTAGCCTGTTTCAGGAGGGGAAAATCAATGGTTATTTTATTAGTAGATACATAACAATAGAGATAGGTTTCTTTATTAAAAGTAGTAGCAAAGAAATGATCATTGGGGTGGGGCTGATTTGGTAAGGGAGTCACGCTTAATAAAACTGCATGTTTATTTCTTGTTTAATAAATAATAACAAAATAAAAGTAGTATCAACATGATCATAGTGCAGCCTGGTACTGATCGATCACTCACATAACACAAAATCAGTGTCTATTGACAAATACAAGTAGAAAACTATTTCGGTGTTCGAACCCTCAATAAAAGATCACCGTATTATCTAAATAATCTACCGTATAAGATAAGACACCAGCTGGTACAAATTAAAATTTAAAAAAAAAAAACAGCTTTAGACATATCTACTAGATACACATGAGTGACACCGGTATCACAAACAGCATATCGCTAAGTGTGCCAATAAATAACATTAGCATAACAATAGAATAACTATTTAGTAACTAGCTCACCTACAGACAACTACGAAAACAGTTTTGCAGGGCACTGTATAAATAAATGTATACTTTTCGAATAATTAAGCAATCTATCTAATCCATCTATCAGTAATCTCACTTACTTCTCCATCTGGAGAACCTTTATCAAGCAAATGTATTATATTATGGCAGGATAATAAACTTAGGCCACAGAATAGATAATAGTATTTCATCTTAGGCAATGTAGGGTAACCTAGGATATATATTTATTTACACATACCAGTTCCAAGCAATGATCTCTTATCAAACGACATTCAAGTTTCAAAAGAGGATTCCTCAATTCGTCGGGATCCTTGTCTTTGCTATTATTTGAGATTATCAACTTAATAGTTTGCACACTGCATTTGATGTTTCGGTGATTTGAAAGGCTTATTTGTCGAATGTATGCTAATTTTATAAATTGAAATCATTATTTGACGTAGGCAGTTTTAGTGTAATACTTAAAAACCAGCCAAGTAGTGAGTACAGCCACAAGTACTTAAAGTTAACATGTCTCACAAAAGTTTAAATATTTAAAGGGTTTAGCAATGATAAGGATGTTATTTACTTGTAGGGTATTCACATTGAAACAACATTACCTAGCTAGTATTAAATATAATTGCTTATATATACTGATTAACTTAATAAAATATCATTATTTTGAAAAGTTGCCATATTCGAAAGCATATAGGTACTACAAATGCTTGCATGTGAATCCCCTGGGGTTACGGGCGTCCATAGGCTATGGTAATTGCTTACCATAAAGCGGGTCGTATGCTTGTTTGCCACCGTCGTGGTATAAATGATACTTAGTGGCTAACTTAAGAGACTAAGGTTAAAATAGGAATAGTGTGTAGATTCCAGTCTGTCTTCCACGGTGTTAGGAAGGTGGGCCGCGTTGATCGATGATGAGACGGAAGTCGCTTTGTATAGTTGTTCCGTAACTCTGAAAATTGATTGAAATAAAAACGTTACTAGTGTCTGAACTTGGGGATAGGTTAAATGGTTATTTGCATTCCAAATGTAGGTACGTTTTACTTTAAATAAAGTAAGTAAGTAAGTTTGTTATTACTTCCAAGCACAGGTAAAACGTTAAAAAAGTATTCTAGTAAAAAAAAAAAAATAGGAACTCATATTAGTATTCTTAAGGGGTTTGAGATGCTCTTTCCATAGCAATGGCGTGGCATGGCAAGTAATGGGTAGTCAATAGGGTGACTAAATTTAGGGTCTAGGTTTCGTTTGAACCTGATTCTTTGTGTAGGTGTCTATACTATACCAAAATTAGGACCAGTAATTCGGCCATAGAACTCTATTTCATGAAGGTTTGTCATTATGTGCATGTAGGGCTGATTTCAAAAAAAATATTTTAGAAGTCATCATCATCATCAGCATCACGTTAATAGTAGATAATTAAATACGTACTTACATACATATGTAGGCATGCATGCATATACAGCCATAGGTTTTCATTTTATTAGGAAGAGATTCTATACTCACTTGTTTTCCGTTGTGAAGCGCGTAGAAGAGAAGCGAGGAGCCAGGGGTAGACTGGAAGCTCTCAAGGTACTGCAGAAATTAGCCTGAAATTAGTTTAAATAGGAATGGTATTAGTGTGAACTTACATGTATGTCATTTACAAATAAAAAAAAAGTGATCTAGGTTTCTGGTGCTCGAAACTAGCGTCAGGCTAGTCTTCTACATTCAGGGTATCAGTGTGATCTATCTTAGAATAGGGAGATTTTAAAATATAGCTGTCTTAGTACTTAATATAAAAATAAAATAAAAAATATCCATTGTTTAGGTAACGGGGCGTTAAAAGTCTTACTACATTTTTGCTCAATAATTTAAATTTTATGATAAGCTATTCTTTGCCTACCATACTCTTCTATATACAATCTCAAACTGCTCATCAAGACGAGTACAACAAGTCCAAACACGGCGGGATAAAATTGAATAGTTGAGGGAGTTCTTATAGACACCTTTCTGCTCCATCATCAGATCAGTTGCATGTCATCATAATATTGCATTGTCACGTGACATACATAGGCGTGGAAAATTTCAGCTCAATTAGAAATGGGGAAGGGGGTCAAAGTTCACTTTCAAGGGTTAATTACAAACAGCGGGACGGGTAAAACTAAAATTTCTCAAAAGGTGATATTAAAATGTTTGTACTAAATAGAGTAGTTGCAATTTTGGTAGTTCATTGTAATAATTAATTTACCAACAAAAGATAAAGGCTAATTACCTGGAGTAAGAGTCGGAAATCTGGAGGGCAGCCACTGTCAGACTGGCTAACGATGCATTGCGGGGCTGGATTCACTGAAATACATAAAGTAGTTTATATAGTAGGCTAATAAAAATATTCTTTGTATGTAGTTAAGACTAAGATTCGTTTCATAGGGAGTGTACATATTTAAGAAACACAACATAATAAACATAACCTACAAAATATGATTAGTTATTGGTCTAAAATGCGGGGGGCAGCGTTTCCTTATGATTAAATGCTTTAGTATAGATAATTAAAAATGTTGGGTTAAACATGTACTTACATTTTAGTTCCGGAGAGACACACGTTGCTTAGGGACCTGTATTTGAAGCCGTAGAAGTACGGACAGTGTCGTGAAATTTGGCAATTTTAAATTCCGTGCTTCTTCCTTTCATGTAGGCACGTTCTCTTGTCAACCTGCAATTGAAATAACTTAATGGAATGACCGAGATAGAGTAACATTGTAGAGATAAAGTAACTTTAGTAACCTTGTAGGTACAAACGTCATATATAAGTTTTGACGGGACAAAACCTTGTTTATCTTTAGATATATATTTAAAAACAAAAGGGATACGGTTGTAAAATAAACTGAATTGGGTAGATAGTCCACCTTTAAACAAAATAATGCGTACTTACTTGATATTTTAATGTAATTCAATTACGTCACAAGTTTTCAAGGGCTTTAGACACTGCATAGCTTCCTTGATTGATTGATTATTGCGTAGTAACTTATACGTTTTCCATTGTAATCTGGTTTTATCCATAACATAATAGGTGTAGATATTCATCAACAGATATAATCTAGATACAAAACAAATTCATGAAACGTAGTAAAAAGGGCGCCGGTATTTACTAACAAAATTTTGAACTCGTAAACACATCTCCATCGTTCGAACTACTTAAACCACTGTTGATTAAATATGTCGGTTAACACTTACTTCTTTCACTTAGGTACTTTCGCTATTGTTTTACTTAATAAACGGACACATATAAGGAAATTAGGAATCAGAAAACCGGAGTCGAAACGTGTCACATTAAAACACCGGTCGGCCATTGCTATATTCACGGCTATATTCACGGCTATATTCACGCCTATATTCACGCTATACTTGTGAAAATTTTGAACGGCTCTGTTTGGTTGGTAGGGACGGCTATGAGCTCCGAGCGGTGTTGCCATGAGTTATAAAAACCACCAAGCGCGTTCGTAAATTAGTAAAATCCTTGGGAGAAAAAAAAAAATAAAAATTTATTTCTTTTTATTTATTGGAACAAAAATAAGATTTAAATTCACACAGTGCTTAAAACGAACTAAATTTGTAAACAGACACACATTAATATACTTTCGGGTTCATTTTAATAGTAGCATTGATATGTTTATGGCAGAATTTTACTTTAAAAATATACAAAGTAGTATAATAAGTTAGCAGAGTAGTAACGTTATTGGTATCATTCCACAGATAAAGAAAATATTTGATAGTCACTGATAACATTAGTGTCTTGGTGTCTGAAGGCCTGTTACACTTTACTTTTGTTTAGTGTCCTAACTAGCAACCTAATTAGGATCCTAACTAGTTTTCATAGTAAATTTACTTGCTGAATGCGGTTACACTGGACTAAATTTAGAAACTAAATCGTTTAGGAAGCTAACTAGGATAAGTGTAACAAGCCTTTTAGAGTAAAAATAAGCGTCATCGTCTCATCGTACATTCAGCTTTTATTTAGCGTTTACGTGAGTTAAGACGGTATTAGTATTAATTAAACCTACAAATACTATACGTAGTTACGTCAACTTAAGAATTGGAGTAAAAAAAAGGGGTCCATACACAAATTTGCAACAACAAAATTAAAAAACAAATTGTGCGTTATGTTGGCCATAGTGAGAACTACCGATTATTCCTTCAACATGATATAAATTTTAGACTCGAAATAAATAAATAAAAGTTTGCTTTTACATATTTTACTATGTTTTGGGAATAGTTTATGTAAGGGTCGCAAGGGGTCGTTGTTACAATTACGAACTAGCTAACAATGTTCTTACATCAAATGGTTTTAAAATTATAATTTTGTTTTAATAATTAGCAGGCAGGAGGTTCTTCAAAGTGTCACTAGATGTCACTGTTCTTAGCGTAAACCAGCGAACGATGTTTTCTTGTAGAATGCTTTTAGATTTTTCGATATTACAATAATTATTCAGTTTTAGTTCAACTACTCGTCACTAGATGTCACTGTTACTAGCGTAAACTAGCGAACGATGTTTTCTTGTAGAATCCTTATAGATTTTATCCGTCACATAATTATAACTAGCTTTTAGTTCACTCATTTGTCACTAGATGACGTTGTTAGATCTAGGAACGGGCGAATGACTTGTTGTCGTAAATTTTATAGGATAGGAGACAATTTCATACGTAAACTTTTCGGTTCCGAGATGACGACATATTTTGAGTAGAGTAGTTAAAAGGGATATTTGTCGATAGTAATATGAAAATAAATCGAATAATAGATGTCGCGACACAAGTCTATACTCCGGGCAGGTATACAAACGTACATATTTGAAATTTTTTAGTTTAGAATAAAGTAGGCAAATATATAATTACGTTGAATTAGAGGTTTTGATATTACGTAAGCGCCTATCTACTTTATAGTACTTCGCGGGTATAATACACATCATGGATTTGACTTGGCGTTGTTACCATTTGTTTTGATTCTTAGATAAAACGGTTTTTTTTTATCTAGTAGAAATAAGTAAATAAATAAAGAGTGTAGGTTAAACAAGTAAGAGGGAAAATAGATAACGAGGGATATTGGGGAAATACAAGCACACCGAGTTGTTCTAAAATGTAGAATTATGCAACATAGTAGTTACAAATTTCGGAAATTCAAGTTTTATATGCGGGTTTAATAAATAAGTGAGGTTCTTGGTTTAGTACAATTGTAATGATTTCTATACTTAAAGGTACATATAATATTGCGTAATTGTCATGCTCGAACTTCACATTTAAACTTTCATATGGAAAATAAGTAGAGTTTAAAAATACTCGGACTTCACGTAAATTACAATGATCAAAACTAGAGAAATCCGCATCCGACTTATTTTTTCTGTTGGTTGATAAGGCTAATACAACGAACCGAGGTTTTTCTAACTGAGATGACGTCTTAATTGCCCAGGTATGCTTTGTTGTTTTAGGTAAAAGCGGATACTCATACAAATCCCAATTTCTAAAAGCCAAATTTAGGGGTCGGTCCTTTTCCAACAACTTCAACATTTGTATACGTTGACGGTCTGAAACTTTAATATGAGGCACTCGCCATACGATTTTATCAATAATAATATCTTCTAATAATTCATTTGTATTAAGTTTGACAGCATTCAAATTTGTATTACTTCGCAACAAAATCAACTCATGTTTACAATTGATTATTATTTTGGTAAAGTCTTCAGCAAACCCTAAAATTTTGTTTAGAGGCAAAGATACGGCAAAACGTCCATGTTGAGTATTTTTTGTGCCGTTTAAGTCCCATCCCCAAGCCTTGGACATCATTGATTCATTGCTATTCATAGACAATAAAGATTTTATAGTTGAGGTGATACCTACATTTTTCACTTTATCAATCTCAACCCCATTCAATTCGTATCGAATATCTTGAAACAGGAATAGAAACGGATTGTTTGTGAAATGAATACTATTCACTTCGTGTTTTGTCTCTCTGTTTATAACTTTGACTGTACCTTCTAAATATAAGGTACTAGCACACGGTAAAATATACAAGACTTGTTGATTAATGGGTATCCGAATTTCATCGTTTTTATTGAATGTTGTTACATATGGTCTGTAGGAATGAACTTCGAAGCTTTCAATAGCATTGTCTTCTGCATAAGACTCTGCTACACTAAGTATTTCACTCATTTTAATAATCCGATTAGTTTTAAAAACTTTTTGTTTTCCTTCGTTAATTTGATAGGTGTTCTCCTTTTCAAAGTAGTTTGCAAACTGATATGTCTAGGCGCGCACGACGACTTTTTATTAAAGTCAATCATTATAGTTTTTTCTTGAGATGAAAGTATAACTGAATATCTTCTCCTCTTAAATTTACAAGTTGATTGTTTGCGTCGAGAATGCGCACATTAATTGAACTTATGGTGTCCTGATTTACAGGAAAATAAATAAGGTTTCTTGGAACTTCTATAATTCGATATCCGGGAGGCATATTAGGAACAAATTCATGAACTATATGGCTAGGTTTTCCATTTACAAATGATCCGCTCACAATATCACATTCGATCCTGATAACGGTTGTCGATATAATGTTAACAGGAAATTGTGAACAGTTTATTATATCGGATTTTAGTGTCTCATTTCCGAAACCTAATGTTCTTCCGATAGAGTTTGACTTTTCAAAATGAACATCTTTTGTACAAAATATTTTAGTTTTTAGTGTGTTATTATTACATATTAATTTAAAAGTGCAATCTTTTACATTATCTTTTATGTAATCACCGATATCTTCGAGTTCATATGATCCTTCAGGTATTTCAATACACTCATTATTACCATACCAGAATTGATTATTTCTACTATCGATGTTGGGTATTGAATTAAACGTAGAAAAATATAAAAGCCCACACTCGTACACCCCTTCCAGTTGTAAAGGAGGGGAATAATTCGTAATAAGCGTTGAAGTTAATCCGGTTACAGATATGGTGAACGACATTTTAGGAAATGATAATATTCGAGTAGTGTGTCACATTTTATATTGTTTTTTCCAAAAGTTATGTAAATAATTTAAACATAAGTGTCCACAATTTACAGTATCAAATTTTGATACGTACGATAATTATAAAAAAAATCATATTTCTTTAAGTATCTAATAAGTTCAACAGGTGGTTTTAAATCTCCGTAACTATTAAAATATTCACAATATGCGTTTAATTTAACATAGGCCACCCAGTGAGTCCCCATATTCGTTGAGCTATCTAAATTAACAATTGCAGCCTTCTGCTTAGTTTTTTGATGCGTTAAAAAATAAACCACTACCTTTCTTATAGGGTTTTATGTATAAGCCTTTGCCAATGGCAATTGACTCCATCATTTTATTGTGGCGTTCTGACTCCTGTAGGTTCTTTTGTGCTGATTTATAGTCAGTCACAGCCTTTGCAATACCAGCCGCTCCTCCAGCTAATGAACCCAGAGCTGACAAACCAGCAAAAATAGGAATCAAGGGCAAGATTCCTCCAGTTTTCGGAATTGGAATAATGCGTGGTAAACGAATAGATGCATTTTTACAAAGTAACTTTTTTGCAGCTTTATATGCACACTTAATTGTTGATGAATCACCTTTAGGTTTATGCTTTTTAATATGTGATCGAATTTTTGAAACGATTGTTTTAAATGATTTAATTCCAGCGCCAGCCCTCAATTTAGTTTTCATAACCTTGTTAACTAACCAAGTAGCCAATTTTTCACCTTTGCTAGCATTTGATGATTTAATTCTTTGTTTTGCCATTTTTATTAACTCTTTATCAGCTTTGTGACGCTGTGTAAGGTCAGAATAGTTGCTATACGCAATATCGTGTTGCTTGCAGGCTTCGTCCAATTTATTTATGCCTCGGTCACCTCTTAACAACCTTTCTTTAAGTCTTGTACCTGGTCCACAATAATTGTATCCAGGCAAATGTAATTCAAAAGGTAGATTATTTATTACACTATTAACAAGTCCGCTTCCTTGCATTACTTATTGTTTAATGATGAGAAATAAAAAGTATATCTTTTATTTATAGTTAAGTTAAACTAAATCATTTTTATTAATCCAGCTATTTTCTGCTTCGCTAAGGCCTAACCATTTCACAAACAGCCTGTTTCCCTTTCTTTTAATAACTTTTTCAATCAGATATACATTAGGATGAGCTGTTTTTTGTAGTTCTTGTTCATAAAACGAACCAAGTATTATATTTTTATGACAATCTTCAATGTTATACGTTACTGGATTAGTGTTTTTAACTTTAATAATGCTGAATAGCTCTGTAGACCAATTAGGAGTATAACCCTTCTTAAAAGCTGATTTATACTTCGAGATTCGTACACAGTCACCTATTTTTAGCTTTGTTTTCTTTTGAATAACATGTTTTTGTCTAATTAAGATGTTTTGTCGCACGACATGCTCATTTGTAGAATTTACATCAGTTGGTTTAAATTTAGTTGTTCTATGTTTAGTTCCATTGTAAATTTTAATTGTATTATTTAGTGGATTTCCAATCCATTTATAGTTTCCAAGTAAACTAAAGTGTTTATACAGTTTAGCTTTCAGTGTTCTTATTAATCTTTCCACAATAGAAGCTTTTTTCGTGGAATACGAAGAGTAGTGATTTATATGTCTTACTTTCATCAATTGTTGAAATACATCATTATAAAACTCTTTACCCTTATATGTTTGTAAATTTAGTGGAGTGTGACCAGCATTCAATATGCTTTCAAATGCACGCGTTATTTCCAATTTCGTTTTTGTTTTTACAGGTACAGCCCACGCATACTTTGAAAAACAGTCAATTACAACCAATATATACTTGTGACCATTATTTACAGAAGAAAATTTAATCATATCGATTAAATCAGCTTGCCACAAATCATTGGTTCCTTTTAATATCACCGAACAGCGTTAAAAGTTCTTTCTTGCATCCTTATGAATTTCGTTTACAACTTCTTGTTTGCTCATTTTTGTTTTTCCTTTACGATTTTAATAACATCCGCTTTGGTACAAAACTTTTTGTCAATTTCTTCTAAGATTGAGTTTATTTGTTGAAGGCGAATTATAACGTTTGCTATATTAGACTGATTAGTTTTATTTATATTATCAACATACTCCTTATTGACCGCTTCATCGCTCGAAAGCGGGGATTTCAAACCTTTAAGTCTTGATGACCGTAAATTGAAATCTCCGTTTTCTGTTTTTTGTAATGTCTCATCATAGTTTGCGATACGTAAACGTTTATGTACGTGATGTCCAAATTTATCAATATTCATTATCCGTGCGCGTTTGACTATGCGTCGATATAAACTGAAGTAATAATAATCGAGATGGATGCTTTTATGGAATAATGTTGGCTTCACGTAACTCTTCAATTATCGAGATTATCTCATTGTCAAGACCGGTGTTACCAGCTTCTCGAGAAGCGATTAGTAACTTCAACCTATCAACTAACTCGTTTGGATCATCCCAGTAAACATAATCCGTATTTGACTTTACTTTCTTTAAGAAACCTAATCCGTTGCCAACAGCAAGATTCTCCGTACTGTCACAGACTCGGATAAGTTTAAATAATGGTTTAATTATTTGTAAATATTTGCTACCTCTGTTACTTTTGATAGGTTTTCTTGGGTCAAAATCCCTGCGGTGGGCATTAGTTTGATTTAATATTAATTTGTAGTTTTCTTTGTCGTTTTCAGTCACTAAATCTAAATTAGGTATTTTCGCGAATAACAGTTGAACGAGTCCTTCAGTTTTTTCAAAAGTATTAGCATTTATAGTAATGGTTTTGTCAGACACATAAACCCTCTGTGTACCCATCATAAGTTTTCCTCTTTCTAGTCTTACTCCGTAGGGTACATCTGCAAATGCCTTAACAGAAAATGAAAGTGGAGACGAATAGTTTCGTTCCTCACTGTTAACACTCGTGAAAACATCATCATCTGATGTACCATTGTTTGAATCAACGTTCTCTATTTCACTTTCGTCACTCGAATCTGATTCGCGTTTTTCAGCATTTTCTAATTCTTTGCCATCTAATTGAAGTTCATTATCATTGATACTCTGAGCATTTAGTTCTAAAATGGTATCATCGTGAGATAAACTAGGTTTAATCTCGCTAAGATTCAACTTTGGTTGTTTTGGGGTACTATGATAGCCAAAGTTAATATCATTTACTTTTTCCATTCTTCCGTTTATACTACTTCGGCCTGCGATTTGATTGAGAGTGTAGAGGTCCATAGGGTCCTCTAAGTATGAAAAATAGGAAAATAACTTTACAGGCTGATAGAGCTTCATTTGTAAGCTTTTACATGATATTTTCATGAGTAAAGTTCATGTAAAGAAATGAAAAATAAATGATTCACATAGTATGTATGAGGGTGGAGGCTCACCTTATTACATATTGGTTTTATTTTAGTATGTAAGAAAATATCAAGTTAATGATCTGACAAAGGAAATAAAATATATGGAAGTATATAAGCATCATTGTGTTTTATTAGCAACCATACATACCTGAACTTTAATGATAAGCTATAATCATTGCTTTCAGCAACTGATAATATTTGGACAATATAAAACCTGAAATCTTTACTAGGATTTCTCACAGTTTTCGATAAATCATATTATGTTTAGATATAATTATATTTATATTATTACTTATTTTTGCATTATTGCATAAGCAATTGATACTATAGAGTTTTGCTAAATATTGTTCACCGTTGATTGGCAAGATTTTGAAACATTCATGATCTTGGTCTAGTAATTATGTATTTTGCATAGTTGTATTTTAGATAGAAATAATGGTTATTATTATTATTATTTGGGTATTTAAAATGGCATTTTGACCATAAGTGGCATTCATATGTAATTTATATATGCAGCTTGTGTAGATATTTAATGTATGTTTTAGTTTTCACAGGAACAGAGGCTATGAATAACAACTTAACGGGATAAGTATGCAACATTTTGAGGAATTATTATCTGAAATATCCGTTTGTACCATTTGCAGTGGACAAACAGTAATTTGGTTACCGCACTAGATTTGTCATAAGTTTTAGCAATCTTGTGATCGATTTATTCAATGGGGGATATATTATTAGGTAAAATTAAACTCATAGGATGGCAGGAGGTTGTATATCAAGTATGTTCTAGAAATATTTACTTCATTCTTGAGATATGTACTAAGGACAAAAATATATAATTTACTAAAGACATTTTATGACATAGTACAAACTGTTAGTAACATAGACAGGTTCTTTTACCCATTTAGAAGTTAGTATTTTGATTACAAATTGCTTTATCATCAGTTTCTTATGTTTTCATTGTGAGAATACCTAGGGATGGAAATGACCGACAACTGGGAAGATTGTTCGTTAAGTAATGATGAAAATTGATACTTTTAATACGATTTTCGAGATGAAATGTAGTTTGTTGTATAGAATAAATGTATTATTGATAATTTATTCAATAACAAAAGGTATTATCTAATAATATTTTAGATTTGTCTGAAAATTTGTCAAAATGGAGAGGTTATCTTTTGAATTTGTTAATTATTGTTAGAAATCGATACTTAAATTAAAGGGAAAGTAATTAAAGTTATATTGCAGCAAGTATATTAACGAAGTTGAACGAATTAAGTGCTAAAATAAACAAATTTTATGATCGAAAATTGTCGTAAAAATATTGTTAGGATTTTAAAATTACGGGTGTTTGATGGAATTCTAGGCTAGTTTTAGCTTATAAACGTATGGAAAACTCAATTTTGATCAAAACAAATAAAGGAAAGTGATGAAAATTAGGATAAAAAGCGAATTTTTTTATAAAAGTTATATTGGTATTTTACGAAGTAAATACGCAGTAAATCCGATAGGATTTGGTCATAATATATGCAGAAAAATTATCTTCATCATAGATTATATAAATACACCTTAGGAAGTACTTACTTTTGTTTGAATTAAAGAAAATCGTTTTCTTAGAGGTTAGGTTTTCCAAAAAGGGTAGGGCGCTCATAGGAACTTGTTTCTTATAGAAGTATGTAGCGTAGGGATCTTAAGAATCAAATTGGGATACAAAGATATATTGGCATTTTACAGGGAAAATAGATATTAATACTTACAGGGGCTTATTAAATCATACGCGGGGCTATTGTTTTCATCTATTTTCATATAAATTTTCATTGGAAATTGCATAATTGGATAGATATTCGAGAAAAACATTCCCTATGGGAGATAGGAGATTATCGAACTAGCTCACTTAAGTATAGGAATTTGGCCTTTAAAATAGTATGAACTAAAGGATCAATAAGGTTCAAATTAGTTCAAATCCGAGAAATATTATCGTCCCAGATGGTGGTCGAAAGCATACCAAACTCGACTAATACGCCGCAAGCAATCTTATTGGACGAATCGATACGGAATTTTTATTACTATATAAGGGAAGGGCGTACGGTAGGGACTCACTTTGACTCCGACCTGAGATCTACAAACACCTTGCCTCCAACCTGACTACGGGACTACGGAACGACTGGACTTCTGCTGCCAACGTGAGCTAGAAGCATATCCTGGACCACGAGACTCCAACTTCTGTCTACAAGCCGAGCTGCAAGCACCGAGGCCCCGCCCTGAGCTGCCAATAGGACCAGCAAAAGAAGTCTAATTTGGTGAGGCAAAATTTATTCACTTTAATGATAAAATTTATTTCTATTCTGTGTATTCTCTTTAGGCCTTGGAGTTGAGTAAGTGCTTTTAATTGACTGTTATATTATGAACATTTTCCTTATTTCTGCGGTTCTTGTATTTAATTTATGTGAAATTTGGTTGAATTATTATATGCAATATATATATATACGCGTACGGAACTCATCGGAGTATGCGGAAACATTTTACGAATTTAACGAAATATGGATGGATGCGTTTATCCTATACTGCGTATGCGTTATCTTTTTATACGGTTGCGGAATGCGTTATATTTCTATATGGTTTGTGGATGAGTTTATCCTATATCCTATATTGCGTATGCGTTATAATTTTATACGTTTTGCGAATTTTATTGCGGAATGCGTGATACTTTTATGTTTTGCGGTTGCGACATATGAATTTAATTGAGTATATATTAAGACGTTTACCCTATTTTGGGAACGAATTTTAACGTGTCTTACGTACCTGATTTATGAATTTAAAAGATTGTGTTCTCTATTATATTTGCGGTACATAAGCTTTGGTAAATAAGCATTGGCTTGGACTAAAGTAATTATTACTTGTGTGATTGTAACATTATTTATGTATGACAGTGAAACCGACATTAACCATTGAACAATTATGTTCATTCTTCATAACCACTACCTTGATCCTTCTATGAAGGAGCCTATTTATATAACTGAAATTATTTATTACTTTTAAGCTGAAATAAGCCATCTAACCTAGTACCAACATAGAGTTGTAAAACAAAAATATTATGAAAATTTTAACAATGTTCTCTGACATAGCGAGACTTGTACCTTATCACCATTCACAATAATTAATAAATAAATGTTATCATATTGTTGGAAATACAATTATTGGCAAAGAGAAAGCCACTACAATAAAGTATTGAAATTCAACTGAGAGATTGAGTCGTGCTGGAGTGACTTATGGGGATCCATATCAACTACAACTGAACGAAAATAGTTCATAAGTTAATTCAGGCTTTCAATTCAATAGTGTACATCATCTGTAAAATTTGATAATTAGATGAAGAGTTTGGTAGTTAGAAACAATGCCCTACTCTGCGTACTATACTATTTGCATATCCTTGAAGTTTGAATTAGCATAACTGCCTAACACGACATATTTCTATGATTTATTTCGGCATGACCACAGTCCCTTTGGTTGAATTTTAGATTTAATTTTGATTTAATTAATTAGCTAGGCATCTCAGAGGTTTTCTTGGCGTTTCTTTCCTCTGGTGTGTAGGTTACGAAACGTTGGTAGCTTCACTTAATAAAGTTATTAGTAGAGAAAATAATAACACAAAATAAAAATATATAAAAAAAATGTAGACAGGTTCTGAGCTAATAATCCCCAACGCACGGATTACAGGCGTGTAGATAAGGGAAAACCTTTCACACATCAGCTACCCATCCTAACTTTTGTTTAAATACTTGCAAAATTATATCTAATTAAAATAATCAGAAAAAACAACTAATTAGAAAAGTTGTTACTGCCTGGATTCGTTAACATTAGCGCTTGTAGGCGTAGGGGTTAAATAAAAAAAAACTATATTTGCTTATAGTTAAAAAAATATTCAAATAAGACAAGAGATCATTACATCGTCAATAACAAAATTTTACAAGTTAATTTTCTATCATTAATCTTTACCACAAATGTTGGGAAGACTTTGTCTATGTGGAAACTACCGAATAGCCTTTTCTTTTACAGATCCTGACACCATTCTACAGCCTTACCACTAACCTTCCCGTATCAACAGCTTGAACTTATAACCTAATATTTAATTAACTAATTAATTTTATATACCTATTTACTTAATGTCTTTTCATTGTAAAGTACCATTTATAGGAAATAAAGTTTAATCTAAATATCCTTGTTTTTGTTTCAACAACCTCTTTATCAGTCTCCTAAAAATTATCGGGTTACTACATAACTAGGGATCTACTACTAGACTTTCACGAGCCATTGTTAGGAAAAACCGCCGAAATTGTCTGACAAATCATGTTTATATAGGAAATTAGATTATTGGGGTTATAGTATTTAACGCAGGGTTGTAGTGTTCCTTTCAGGAGGTAAGTATGTATAGTCATCAGAGCTTAGAACATTTTAGTATTACCGGGTTTCAGACGGGGTAGAGGGTTTCCTTCATAGAGAGCCACTTTGGCTTTCTAAGCTTTTCAGTTTCAGCTTTCTAAGTTGTACCGTCGTTTAGTAGCTTCCAATAGCTGCTCTAGCTTTTAGTAGCTTATAACGTAAAGAAGCGTTCTTAATTTAAGAACGCCCGGCGCGTTTCTCTTCAGTTAATAGCCGTGACCAGGATTAGAATCATACATATTAGTATTTACACATAATTTGGTTGGATAATTTAAGCGGTTTCAGTTGCTGACCGTGTTAATGGATATGGAGACTGATATTGTTGTTGAAACAATAAAAAATATATACGCGGAGGGCAGAGGGAAGCATTCTTAAATCATATTGTTACCTTAGGCGCGAATTCCGGGTAAACTTTGTAGGCACATTAAATCACGGTATATCACGAAATACACTTGAAACATAATTGCGTCACTTCACTGGTGCTCGAAAGCATCTTTTCCACACACTTTTTAAGCAGTTCACGCGTTTTAAAATCACTAAAACTAACAATAACATAACCACGAAAACTTTGTTTTGACTATCTGACAGCCATGTTAATACTGACTGTCACTGGCGTTGCGTTTCGATTCTATGTGTTCTAACAATGTTTTATTTTGCAAATTGTAAAAATAATTAGTATTTCACTATGTAATTAACGTATTATTATTGTCATTCAATAAACAATGAGACATTTTTATTAATATCGAATGGTTCAAAAGGCGGCAGATTCAAAATACCAATGTTTTTGGTAAAAATATGACTGTCTAGGTCCATAATTTTAATATTCATTTCTATTTCATGAGATATCAATCATTTAAAAGTATATTATAGTTAACATGTAGCCTGTTTCAGGAGGGGAAAATCAATGGTTATTTTATTAGTAGATACATAACAATAGAGATAGGTTTCTTTATTAAAAGTAGTAGCAAAGAAATGATCATTGGGGTGGGGCTGATTTGGTAAGGGAGTCACGCTTAATAAAACTGCATGTTTATTTCTTGTTTAATAAATAATAACAAAATAAAAGTAGTATCAACATGATCATAGTGCAGCCTGGTACTGATCGATCACTCACATAACACAAAATCAGTGTCTATTGACAAATACAAGTAGAAAACTATTTCGGTGTTCGAACCCTCAATAAAAGATCACCGTATTATCTAAATAATCTACCGTATAAGATAAGACACCAGCTGGTACAAATTAAAATTTAAAAAAAAAAAAACAGCTTTAGACATATCTACTAGATACACATGAGTGACACCGGTATCACAAACAGCATATCGCTAAGTGTGCCAATAAATAACATTAGCATAACAATAGAATAACTATTTAGTAACTAGCTCACCTACAGACAACTACGAAAACAGTTTTGCAGGGCACTGTATAAATAAATGTATACTTTTCGAATAATTAAGCAATCTATCTAATCCATCTATCAGTAATCTCACTTACTTCTCCATCTGGAGAACCTTTATCAAGCAAATGTATTATATTATGGCAGGATAATAAACTTAGGCCACAGAATAGATAATAGTATTTCATCTTAGGCAATGTAGGGTAACCTAGGATATATATTTATTTACACATACCAGTTCCAAGCAATGATCTCTTATCAAACGACATTCAAGTTTCAAAAGAGGATTCCTCAATTCGTCGGGATCCTTGTCTTTGCTATTATTTGAGATTATCAACTTAATAGTTTGCACACTGCATTTGATGTTTCGGTGATTTGAAAGGCTTATTTGTCGAATGTATGCTAATTTTATAAATTGAAATCATTATTTGACGTAGGCAGTTTTAGTGTAATACTTAAAAACCAGCCAAGTAGTGAGTACAGCCACAAGTACTTAAAGTTAACATGTCTCACAAAAGTTTAAATATTTAAAGGGTTTAGCAATGATAAGGATGTTATTTACTTGTAGGGTATTCACATTGAAACAACATTACCTAGCTAGTATTAAATATAATTGCTTATATATACTGATTAACTTAATAAAATATCATTATTTTGAAAAGTTGCCATATTCGAAAGCATATAGGTACTACAAATGCTTGCATGTGAATCCCCTGGGGTTACGGGCGTCCATAGGCTACGGTAATTGCTTACCATAAAGCGGGTCGTATGCTTGTTTGCCACCGTCGTGGTATAAATGATACTTAGTGGCTAACTTAAGAGACTAAGGTTAAAATAGGAATAGTGTGTAGATTCCAGTCTGTCTTCCACGGTGTTAGGAAGGTGGGCCGCGTTGATCGATGATGAGACGGAAGTCGCTTTGTATAGTTGTTCCGTAACTCTGAAAATTGATTGAAATAAAAACGTTACTAGTGTCTGAACTTGGGGATAGGTTAAATGGTTATTTGCATTCCAAATGTAGGTACGTTTTACTTTAAATAAAGTAAGTAAGTAAGTTTGTTATTACTTCCAAGCACAGGTAAAACGTTAAAAAAGTATTCTAGTAAAAAAAAAAAAATAGGAACTCATATTAGTATTCTTAAGGGGTTTGAGATGCTCTTTCCATAGCAATGGCGTGGCATGGCAAGTAATGGGTAGTCAATAGGGTGACTAAATTTAGGGTCTAGGTTTCGTTTGAACCTGATTCTTTGTGTAGGTGTCTATACTATACCAAAATTAGGACCAGTAATTCGGCCATAGAACTCTATTTCATGAAGGTTTGTCATTATGTGCATGTAGGGCTGATTTCAAAAAAAATATTTTAGAAGTCATCATCATCATCAGCATCACGTTAATAGTAGATAATTAAATACGTACTTACATACATATGTAGGCATGCATGCATATACAGCCATAGGTTTTCATTTTATTAGGAAGAGATTCTATACTCACTTGTTTTCCGTTGTGAAGCGCGTAGAAGAGAAGCGAGGAGCCAGGGGTAGACTGGAAGCTCTCAAGGTACTGCAGAAATTAGCCTGAAATTAGTTTAAATAGGAATGGTATTAGTGTGAACTTACATGTATGTCATTTACAAATAAAAAAAAAGTGATCTAGGTTTCTGGTGCTCGAAACTAGCGTCAGGCTAGTCTTCTACATTCAGGGTATCAGTGTGATCTATCTTAGAATAGGGAGATTTTAAAATATAGCTGTCTTAGTACTTAATATAAAAATAAAATAAAAAATATCCATTGTTTAGGTAACGGGGCGTTAAAAGTCTTACTACATTTTTGCTCAATAATTTAAATTTTATGATAAGCTATTCTTTGCCTACCATACTCTTCTATATACAATCTCAAACTGCTCATCAAGACGAGTACAACAAGTCCAAACACGGCGGGATAAAATTGAATAGTTGAGGGAGTTCTTATAGACACCTTTCTGCTCCATCATCAGATCAGTTGCATGTCATCATAATATTGCATTGTCACGTGACATACATAGGCGTGGAAAATTTCAGCTCAATTAGAAATGGGGAAGGGGGTCAAAGTTCACTTTCAAGGGTTAATTACAAACAGCGGGACGGGTAAAACTAAAATTTCTCAAAAGGTGATATTAAAATGTTTGTACTAAATAGAGTAGTTGCAATTTTGGTAGTTCATTGTAATAATTAATTTACCAACAAAAGATAAAGGCTAATTACCTGGAGTAAGAGTCGGAAATCTGGAGGGCAGCCACTGTCAGACTGGCTAACGATGCATTGCGGGGCTGGATTCACTGAAATACATAAAGTAGTTTATATAGTAGGCTAATAAAAATATTCTTTGTATGTAGTTAAGACTAAGATTCGTTTCATAGGGAGTGTACATATTTAAGAAACACAACATAATAAACATAACCTACAAAATATGATTAGTTATTGGTCTAAAATGCGGGGGGCAGCGTTTCCTTATGATTAAATGCTTTAGTATAGATAATTAAAAATGTTGGGTTAAACATGTACTTACATTTTAGTTCCGGAGAGACACACGTTGCTTAGGGACCTGTATTTGAAGCCGTAGAAGTACGGACAGTGTCGTGAAATTTGGCAATTTTAAATTCCGTGCTTCTTCCTTTCATGTAGGCACGTTCTCTTGTCAACCTGCAATTGAAATAACTTAATGGAATGACCGAGATAGAGTAACATTGTAGAGATAAAGTAACTTTAGTAACCTTGTAGGTACAAACGTCATATATAAGTTTTGACGGGACAAAACCTTGTTTATCTTTAGATATATATTTAAAAACAAAAGGGATACGGTTGTAAAATAAACTGAATTGGGTAGATAGTCCACCTTTAAACAAAATAATGCGTACTTACTTGATATTTTAATGTAATTCAATTACGTCACAAGTTTTCAAGGGCTTTAGACACTGCATAGCTTCCTTGATTGATTGATTATTGCGTAGTAACTTATACGTTTTCCATTGTAATCTGGTTTTATCCATAACATAATAGGTGTAGATATTCATCAACAGATATAATCTAGATACAAAACAAATTCATGAAACGTAGTAAAAAGGGCGCCGGTATTTACTAACAAAATTTTGAACTCGTAAACACATCTCCATCGTTCGAACTACTTAAACCACTGTTGATTAAATATGTCGGTTAACACTTACTTCTTTCACTTAGGTACTTTCGCTATTGTTTTACTTAATAAACGGACACATATAAGGAAATTAGGAATCAGAAAACCGGAGTCGAAACGTGTCACATTAAAACACCGGTCGGCCATTGCTATATTCACGGCTATATTCACGGCTATATTCACGCCTATATTCACGCTATACTTGTGAAAATTTTGAACGGCTCTGTTTGGTTGGTAGGGACGGCTATGAGCTCCGAGCGGTGTTGCCATGAGTTATAAAAACCACCAAGCGCGTTCGTAAATTAGTAAAATCCTTGGGAGAAAAAAAAAAATAAAAATTTATTTCTTTTTATTTATTGGAACAAAAATAAGATTTAAATTCACACAGTGCTTAAAACGAACTAAATTTGTAAACAGACACACATTAATATACTTTCGGGTTCATTTTAATAGTAGCATTGATATGTTTATGGCAGAATTTTACTTTAAAAATATACAAAGTAGTATAATAAGTTAGCAGAGTAGTAACGTTATTGGTATCATTCCACAGATAAAGAAAATATTTGATAGTCACTGATAACATTAGTGTCTTGGTGTCTGAAGGCCTGTTACACTTTACTTTTGTTTAGTGTCCTAACTAGCAACCTAATTAGGATCCTAACTAGTTTTCATAGTAAATTTACTTGCTGAATGCGGTTACACTGGACTAAATTTAGAAACTAAATCGTTTAGGAAGCTAACTAGGATAAGTGTAACAAGCCTTTTAGAGTAAAAATAAGCGTCATCGTCTCATCGTACATTCAGCTTTTATTTAGCGTTTACGTGAGTTAAGACGGTATTAGTATTAATTAAACCTACAAATACTATACGTAGTTACGTCAACTTAAGAATTGGAGTAAAAAAAAGGGGTCCATACACAAATTTGCAACAACAAAATTAAAAAACAAATTGTGCGTTATGTTGGCCATAGTGAGAACTACCGATTATTCCTTCAACATGATATAAATTTTAGACTCGAAATAAATAAATAAAAGTTTGCTTTTACATATTTTACTATGTTTTGGGAATAGTTTATGTAAGGGTCGCAAGGGGTCGTTGTTACAATTACGAACTAGCTAACAATGTTCTTACATCAAATGGTTTTAAAATTATAATTTTGTTTTAATAATTAGCAGGCAGGAGGTTCTTCAAAGTGTCACTAGATGTCACTGTTCTTAGCGTAAACCAGCGAACGATGTTTTCTTGTAGAATGCTTTTAGATTTTTCGATATTACAATAATTATTCAGTTTTAGTTCAACTACTCGTCACTAGATGTCACTGTTACTAGCGTAAACTAGCGAACGATGTTTTCTTGTAGAATCCTTATAGATTTTATCCGTCACATAATTATAACTAGCTTTTAGTTCACTCATTTGTCACTAGATGACGTTGTTAGATCTAGGAACGGGCGAATGACTTGTTGTCGTAAATTTTATAGGATAGGAGACAATTTCATACGTAAACTTTTCGGTTCCGAGATGACGACATATTTTGAGTAGAGTAGTTAAAAGGGATATTTGTCGATAGTAATATGAAAATAAATCGAATAATAGATGTCGCGACACAAGTCTATACTCCGGGCAGGTATACAAACGTACATATTTGAAATTTTTTAGTTTAGAATAAAGTAGGCAAATATATAATTACGTTGAATTAGAGGTTTTGATATTACGTAAGCGCCTATCTACTTTATAGTACTTCGCGGGTATAATACACATCATGGATTTGACTTGGCGTTGTTACCATTTGTTTTGATTCTTAGATAAAACGGTTTTTTTTTATCTAGTAGAAATAAGTAAATAAATAAAGAGTGTAGGTTAAACAAGTAAGAGGGAAAATAGATAACGAGGGATATTGGGGAAATACAAGCACACCGAGTTGTTCTAAAATGTAGAATTATGCAACATAGTAGTTACAAATTTCGGAAATTCAAGTTTTATATGCGGGTTTAATAAATAAGTGAGGTTCTTGGTTTAGTACAATTGTAATGATTTCTATACTTAAAGGTACAACTGAAATTATATAGATTTTTAAGTTCTAATAATTTTAGTTCAGGTAATGGTAGTAGCTGGGACTATAGTTTTCTAGTCCTGGTTACGAGGTTTTGAAAAGGTATTGTAGTAACTAGAGTTGTAGTTTTATTTTATGATTCTGCAATTTTGGTTATGAGGTAATTACTATTATTCTCTTAATGTATGGGGGGGTCAAAATTGAGTTTAGGGAATAATTTCTTTTTCATATGACCATATACCAAAAATGGCTTTGGGTTTTTGAACAAATACAGATTACTAAGCTAGGAAGGGGGACTTAGAGAGATGACAGACGAGAGACTTGCTATGATATGACAAACGAAAACGTATCGTTTGTTTGACTGATTGAGAGAAAGAGTTAGCGTAGGGTTTGTTTAATAACACAAAGTCAAGATTATGGTCAGCGGATATTGTTGTTTCTTAAGTTGAGCTTAGGGGGGGGAAGGGGTTCTTGAAGGGATTACAATGATCGTTGTCAAAGGAATCTTGGTGTTAGGTTAATTTTATACATACCAGTTCTAGGTATCTTTCTTTGACAATGAGACACTATACACGTTGCAAAAACTAGTTTCACACACCCTTTTGTTCAGATATAAGGTAGATCAGTGACTGAATGATTTTGAGTATTTCAGAATTGTTATTATTGATCTGTTTTTGTTTGAATAGAGGACATCACGCCATAAAAGGTAGTATTAGTTGGTTTGGAGATGGTTGTAGACTGGCTATCGGTACTTGGGGATACTATTGGGGAAAGTTATAAAAGAGTAAAGGGATAGTCATCCTGACGAAGGCTTCTCTTGTCCCTTCATAAGACCAGGGCAAAGTTGGTTGCGTTTTGTTTGATAATCAAGGGAAGAATCTTGTTTGATACAATACATATGAATGGGTAATGGGAGTTTCTATTAGAGATTGTAAGACCTCACAAACCTTGCACTTCCGTCAGGGCGGAAATTCTGGCTTTTTACCAATTCTGACTCAAGGAACTGAGAAACCACAAGGTCTATGATTATCTTGGAATCAATTGATTACTGCTGAGTAATGGTCACTTTTACATATCACACTATAAAAAAAAAAAAATTTTGCTCTGTTTGATGATACTGTCAACTTTTTGATTGATGGTTAGTCAAATGGGGTGAAATAACACTGGGAGGGTGAAATATCAATATCTGTGTCTTTATTGGGTTACGATGCAATCTCTGCTTCAAGTACAAATGTCCTTTCCGCGTCAATTCCATCGGAGGGCAGAGCTGTAGAGGTCCATAGGGTCCTCTAAGTATGAAAAATAGGAAAATAACTTTACAGGCTGATAGAGCTTCATTTGTAAGCTTTTACATGATATTTTCATGAGTAAAGTTCATGTAAAGAAATGAAAAATAAATGATTCACATAGTATGTATGAGGGTGGAGGCTCACCTTATTACATATTGGTTTTATTTTAGTATGTAAGAAAATATCAAGTTAATGATCTGACAAAGGAAATAAAATATATGGAAGTATATAAGCATCATTGTGTTTTATTAGCAACCATACATACCTGAACTTTAATGATAAGCTATTATCATTGCTTTCAGCAACTGATAATATTTGGACAATATAAAACCTGAAATCTTTACTAGGATTTCTCACAGTTTTCGATAAATCATATTATGTTTAGATATAATTATATTTATATTATTACTTATTTTTGCATTATTGCATAAGCAATTGATACTATAGAGTTTTGCTAAATATTGTTCACCATTGATTGGCAAGATTTTGAAACATTCATGATCTTGGTCTATTAATTATGTATTTTGCATAGTTGTATTTTAGATAGAAATAATGGTTATTATTATTATTATTTGGGTATTTAAAATGGCATTTTGACCATAAGTGGCATTCATATGTAATTTATATATGCAGCTTGTGTAGATATTTAATGTATGTTTTAGTTTTCACAGGAACAGAGGCTATGAATAACAACTTAACGGGATAAGTATGCAACATTTTGAGGAATTATTATCTGAAATATCCGTTTGTACCATTTGCAGTGGACAAACAGTAATTTGGTTACCGCACTAGATTTGTCATAAGTTTTAGCAATCTTGTGATCGATTTATTCAATGGGGGATATATTATTAGGTAAAATTAAACTCATAGGATGGCAGGAGGTTGTATATCAAGTATGTTCTAGAAATATTTACTTCATTCTTGAGATATGTACTAAGGACAAAAATATATAATTTACTAAAGACATTTTATGACATAGTACAAACTGTTAGTAACATAGACAGGTTCTTTTACCCATTTAGAAGTTAGTATTTTGATTACAAATTGCTTTATCATCAGTTTCTTATGTTTTCATTGTGAGAATACCTAGGGATGGAAATGACCGACAACTGGGAAGATTGTTCGTTAAGTAATGATGAAAATTGATACTTTTAATACGATTTTCGAGATGAAATGTAGTTTGTTGTATAGAATAAATGTATTATTGATAATTTATTCAATAACAAAAGGTATTATCTAATAATATTTTAGATTTGTCTGAAAATTTGTCAAAATGGAGAGGTTATCTTTTGAATTTGTTAATTATTGTTAGAAATCGATACTTAAATTAAAGGGAAAGTAATTAAAGTTATATTGCAGCAAGTATATTAACGAAGTTGAACGAATTAAGTGCTAAAATAAACAAATTTTATGATCGAAAATTGTCGTAAAAATATTGTTAGGATTTTAAAATTACGGGTGTTTGATGGAATTCTAGGCTAGTTTTAGCTTATAAACGTATGGAAAACTCAATTTTGATCAAAACAAATAAAGGAAAGTGATGAAAATTAGGATAAAAAGCGAATTTTTTTATAAAAGTTATATTGGTATTTTACGAAGTAAATACGCAGTAAATCCGATAGGATTTGGTCATAATATATGCAGAAAAATTATCTTCATCATAGATTATATAAATACACCTTAGGAAGTACTTACTTTTGTTTGAATTAAAGAAAATCGTTTTCTTAGAGGTTAGGTTTTCCAAAAAGGGTAGGGCGCTCATAGGAACTTGTTTCTTATAGAAGTATGTAGCGTAGGGATCTTAAGAATCAAATTGGGATACAAAGATATATTGGCATTTTACAGGGAAAATAGATATTAATACTTACAGGGGCTTATTAAATCATACGCGGGGCTATTGTTTTCATCTATTTTCATATAAATTTTCATTGGAAATTGCATAATTGGATAGATATTCGAGAAAAACATTCCCTATGGGAGATAGGAGATTATCGAACTAGCTCACTTAAGTATAGGAATTTGGCCTTTAAAATAGTATGAACTAAAGGATCAATAAGGTTCAAATTAGTTCAAATCCGAGAAATATTATCGTCCCAGATGGTGGTCGAAAGCATACCAAACTCGACTAATACGCCGCAAGCAATCTTATTGGACGAATCGATACGGAATTTTTATTACTATATAAGGGAAGGGCGTACGGTAGGGACTCACTTTGACTCCGACCTGAGATCTACAAACACCTTGCCTCCAACCTGACTACGGGACTACGGAACGACTGGACTTCTGCTGCCAACGTGAGCTAGAAGCATATCCTGGACCACGAGACTCCAACTTCTGTCTACAAGCCGAGCTGCAAGCACCGAGGCCCCGCCCTGAGCTGCCAATAGGACCAGCAAAAGAAGTCTAATTTGGTGAGGCAAAATTTATTCACTTTAATGATAAAATTTATTTCTATTCTGTGTATTCTCTTTAGGCCTTGGAGTTGAGTAAGTGCTTTTAATTGACTGTTATATTATGAACATTTTCCTTATTTCTGCGGTTCTTGTATTTAATTTATGTGAAATTTGGTTGAATTATTATATGCAATATATATATACGCGTACGGAACTCATCGGAGTATGCGGAAACATTTTACGAATTTAACGAAATATGGATGGATGCGTTTATCCTATACTGCGTATGCGTTATCTTTTTATACGGTTGCGGAATGCGTTATATTTCTATATGGTTTGTGGATGAGTTTATCCTATATCCTATATTGCGTATGCGTTATAATTTTATACGTTTTGCGAATTTTATTGCGGAATGCGTGATACTTTTATGTTTTGCGGTTGCGACATATGAATTTAATTGAGTATATATTAAGACGTTTACCCTATTTTGGGAACGAATTTTAACGTGTCTTACGTACCTGATTTATGAATTTAAAAGATTGTGTTCTCTATTATATTTGCGGTACATAAGCTTTGGTAAATAAGCATTGGCTTGGACTAAAGTAATTATTACTTGTGTGATTGTAACATTATTTATGTATGACAGTGAAACCGACATTAACCATTGAACAATTATGTTCATTCTTCATAACCACTACCTTGATCCTTCTATGAAGGAGCCTATTTATATAACTGAAATTATTTATTACTTTTAAGCTGAAATAAGCCATCTAACCTAGTACCAACATAGAGTTGTAAAACAAAAATATTATGAAAATTTTAACAATGTTCTCTGACATAGCGAGACTTGTACCTTATCACCATTCACAATAATTAATAAATAAATGTTATCATATTGTTGGAAATACAATTATTGGCAAAGAGAAAGCCACTACAATAAAGTATTGAAATTCAACTGAGAGATTGAGTCGTGCTGGAGTGACTTATGGGGATCCATATCAACTACAACTGAACGAAAATAGTTCATAAGTTAATTCAGGCTTTCAATTCAATAGTGTACATCATCTGTAAAATTTGATAATTAGATGAAGAGTTTGGTAGTTAGAAACAATGCCCTACTCTGCGTACTATACTATTTGCATATCCTTGAAGTTTGAATTAGCATAACTGCCTAACACGACATATTTCTATGATTTATTTCGGCATGACCACAGTCCCTTTGGTTGAATTTTAGATTTAATTTTGATTTAATTAATTAGCTAGGCATCTCAGAGGTTTTCTTGGCGTTTCTTTCCTCTGGTGTGTAGGTTACGAAACGTTGGTAGCTTCACTTAATAAAGTTATTAGTAGAGAAAATAATAACACAAAATAAAAATATATAAAAAAAATGTAGACAGGTTCTGAGCTAATAATCCCCAACGCACGGATTACAGGCGTGTAGATAAGGGAAAACCTTTCACACATCAGCTACCCATCCTAACTTTTGTTTAAATACTTGCAAAATTATATCTAATTAAAATAATCAGAAAAAACAACTAATTAGAAAAGTTGTTACTGCCTGGATTCGTTAACATTAGCGCTTGTAGGCGTAGGGGTTAAATAAAAAAAAACTATATTTGCTTATAGTTAAAAAAATATTCAAATAAGACAAGAGATCATTACATCGTCAATAACAAAATTTTACAAGTTAATTTTCTATCATTAATCTTTACCACAAATGTTGGGAAGACTTTGTCTATGTGGAAACTACCGAATAGCCTTTTCTTTTACAGATCCTGACACCATTCTACAGCCTTACCACTAACCTTCCCGTATCAACAGCTTGAACTTATAACCGAATATTTAATTAACTAATTAATTTTATATACCTATTTACTTAATGTCTTTTCATTGTAAAGTACCATTTATAGGAAATAAAGTTTAATCTAAATATCCTTGTTTTTGTTTCAACAACCTCTTTATCAGTCTCCTAAAAATTATCGGGTTACTACATAACTAGGGATCTACTACTAGACTTTCACGAGCCATTGTTAGGAAAAACCGCCGAAATTGTCTGACAAATCATGTTTATATAGGAAATTAGATTATTGGGGTTATAGTATTTAACGCAGGGTTGTAGTGTTCCTTTCAGGAGGTAAGTATGTATAGTCATCAGAGCTTAGAACATTTTAGTATTACCGGGTTTCAGACGGGGTAGAGGGTTTCCTTCATAGAGAGCCACTTTGGCTTTCTAAGCTTTTCAGTTTCAGCTTTCTAAGTTGTACCGTCGTTTAGTAGCTTCCAATAGCTGCTCTAGCTTTTAGTAGCTTATAACGTAAAGAAGCGTTCTTATTTTAGAAGCGCCTGGTGCGTTTCTCTTCAAGAGGATCAGTGATCGGCTTAAGAACTGACTCAATAATTTTTTCATTTTCACATGTCATATCACGCATCATTCTAAGTTTCCGCTTAACTGCCTCTGCAGACTTAACAATTTCTTGCTTAGTTACCTTTTCCATATTTATCGCAAAGAATATTCTTTCCTTGTTGGCGTTACGAATTGAAATGAAGAGTATCAAGCATTGTCAATTGTTATATGCTCGTATTAATTTAGAATCACAAACGTGTCAAAGTTCTTTCTGTAGCATCCTTTATTTCTTTCACAGTCTTTATTTATGACTAAATAATTATATGGAGTGCACCAAATTTTTGCACACATTTCTTTGAATTGTGACCAAGACATATCCGTATTTACATGTTCGTTATATATATGTCGTAAGTTAGGTTCATCTTGTTTAAAAAGAATAATAAGATTAGCATTATCCCTTATTAATTGTTTAGGAATTTTGCTGTATGTTTGGTTAAGATAGAAACAATCTATTTTGCAATGGCGTCCCATAGAAAAGTAATCTCGAACGTTGTTTTGTTTTTCACATGCTATGTCATCAAATATAATTACTGAATCTGATTTTGCTTCATTTGGATTTATCACTTGCTCATTTTCATTGTATTTAAAAAATGTTACCCCTGGTACACGTTGAAGAACTTTTTCTAGAAATAAGTATTTTGGTTGAAACAAGGTTTTGGAATAAACGTAGACATTTTTGAATCTCACTCCGTTTTCGTGCATAAGAAGTCCGATAATTAAATTAGTTTTCCCGCAGTTAGATGGTCCGCAAATGAGACAACGAATGGTGCTCGGTAAAAGTTTGCCATGACGAGAATATATTTTATTAGAAACCGAGAAATTTTTATATAAATCTAGTGACTGTGCTTGTTTAACAAACTTCATATTTAAACAATGTACTAACGTCTAAGCTACGTGACGATTTACTGTGTAATGAAACTGATACTCATTTAAGCATGTTTATAAACTTTATAACTACTAAAAAATAATGAAATGTACTTAATCCGAACCCGATTGGGCATTTCGAATCAGAAGATTATTGGGGGTTTGAAATATCGATTCGGAGAATCGAAGATTTGGAGAATTGATATTTCAAACACCCAATAATCACCTACTGAAGATATTTAAGTTTTCTTTTTGTTGAAAGCGAAAAGCAAGAAACCGTGTCCATATAAAACCACATAATTTACAAAATGTACGGCACGGGCGATATATATCCTAATTCGTTAGAAACAAATAGTAATAAGTAGTAGTTTGTTCTTACACATTTTAAAATTCATAGAAACGATATTATTCATTAAAATCCCATAAGAAAAGCGCCTGTAATATGTGTGTACATATTTGTGGCGGTTAGCGAATAACGATATTTTGTAGGATTTCATTGCGTAAATAATACTAGTATCATGATATATCCGTTACACTAAAAATATTAGCTATTATTAATTATTTCCAATTCCCCATACTAGCCGCCCGTAAAATTACTGTAGTAAGTTTGAAACTCTCTTGAAGCAGTGGATTTTAATTAACAAATGTTCCGCTTAGTACAAAGTTAATTGATGAAAAAGTTGACTCACCTACAGACGACGTACCTCGATGTTTTAATCGGGGTCACCCGTAATCGGGCACAGCCGAGCAGGGCAAAACAAAACATCCGATTTGTACAGACAAAAATTCTGACAGATAATTGGAATAACGTCCGTTGGGAAATCTACGCAGTTGGTTAATGAAAGCCCTTCCGCGGAGTCGAGTTTAACTCGATATAGCAGTTGGGACGCCAAAAAATGCTACGGGTTGAATAGAATTTCTATTGAGATTGACAAACGAGGACAAAGCCTGCACTCTGTACGGTCAAGGAGTTCAATTTTTGAGCCTTTTAACGTTCACCTTTACATTGCCGTTTCATAGAGTATAAGTATAAGAAAAGTATACACTATACTACGAAGACTCTCATAAGTTTTCGACCTCGATGATCTTGTGCTAATTTATTTCAGATTTTCGCCTGTATGTCATAAACTATAAGCACATTTTGTGTAACACGATGCATGACAAAGTTAAAGACCAATTTCCTGACAGCAGTCAAACCAGATTTTCAGACCTAATATTAACGAAGATCCAGTGGATCAAAGTTAGACAAGGTTTATTAAAATGTGAAATGGAGCACAACTATTCTTTTTACGAGTATCAACCGACTTCGAGATTTCGAAGGAGGAGGTTATCAATTCGTCGGGATCTTTGTTTTTTTTGCAATTTTTTTTTATGTATGTTCACCGATTATTCGAAGACGGCAGGACCAATTTGGAAAATTATTTTTTTTGTTTGAAAGAGTATACTTCACAGTTAGTCCCATTGTAACCAGGTCAGGATCTGGTGATGGGATCCTGAAGAAATCGAGGGAACTCTTCAACTATTATAGGCACACCTATAGTGATTTGAGATTTTTTTACAACAGCTCGACCATTTGCTTTTGGAAAGGTGGAAGCTAAGTGAAGTCGGTTCTTTTTTCTTTAAAATTATTTCTATAAGACAATAGCTTGAGCCGTAAATTGCTCAACAATTAAAGTCCGTGACTGTACCGTGAGAATCAAAAATGGATGGACGCATTATGAATGAATTTATTCATAAATTGTTTATGAAATTTTGTATTTGGGTGTAAATTTATAATAAATACATAACAAGTTATTACTGAACCGCGATTAGAATAGGATTAGAGTTGACAGATTTTCCATATACGTACGTCAGAATTAGTATGATTGACAGCTAACTCAATCATATTCATCGCGGTTCAGTCATATATGTTTCGTACAATATAAATTGCCTGATCTATTATATATGAATACAGTTCGAATGTAAAGTAAAACTAAACTCCCACGAAATCGGCGCACTTATACTGAGGTTGTTGTTTAAAGTGCTTTTCACCATCAGTAGTTACATCTTAATGGACGCTTTTATGTCTTGAGGTACTCGTTTCACATGCTCGTTGCCGATATTAGCAATAATTATAATTGAGATTATTCATTTATTTTGAAAAGGTATATTTCCATTAAGGTATAAGACCATTTCGAGGTCTAGGTTTATCGATATTTAGACGAATATTTAGCAAAATTAATGAGTGGGTTCGGATATTTTCGCAATAATATGAATGACCTTTGTTTGATCTTACTCTTTGTAAAACCTTCTTGTAGAACTCTAGTAAACACTCCTAAAAATATAAACTCTATGTCATACCCTACGGCAGTTGTCATTCAACATCAAAACATGTAAACAGGAAATTGTAAACAAAAACTGCCCTTACCATTAGACAAACAAAAATTAAGTCAAATGTGCAATAATAAACAAACACTAATCTTTTAAAATATATACAACAAACCGTACAAGAAACCGTCTTATCTTGTCTCACATAAGTATTTTGGTTCCACTTATTTCAATCAAAGTATAGTCATATTATAGTTTGGACTTGATGCGTGTACTGATATTTTCTAACTTTGGTATATTTCTTGAGTCGGCTTTAACAAAATGAAGCACCATGGGTATTGTTTATTTCGCGTTACAAATACAATTGGAATTATAATATTTTTCGCGGTCAAGATAATAGTAGAAGAACCCACGACACTGAACCTAATTCGATAAGTCTCTTAGATGAGATATATATAATTAATCACGTCTTTAATGGGGAAACACAAAATGCCGATGCTGCAATGCAAAAAAAATGGCGGCGTATTGTAAAAAAAAACGGTTTCTAGTGTGATCTTCTCCTAGATTTCCTTTGTTCCTAAAAAGCAGGGGAGGGCTCAGTGGCAGCAGCATCAAAAGATTGTATATGTAGGTATGCCGCCACATGATACCTTTACCAAAAAAGTGTCACATATTTTTAATGAAAATTGATTAAAAAAATTAGACAGAAACTAAATTTATTTACGTCACGCCAATTAAATGAACAAGGGAAAAGTAACAAAAATTATGGACGATAAAAGGGACCCCCACTCAGCATGATAATATCACAGCAAGCCACGATGCTGATTTTCGGTGGGGACCTAACTTATTACTTATTCCTTTTCATATAATATGTCATAACTATAAGTAAAATAATAAAAGCCACTGATTTCTTCTCATGTCTAAACGGCCCATGGATAAGGTTTGATGGCAATCATAAGAATCGCCAGTGCGAGAGCAATCTCGTACGTGATATCTCACTCCGACTGTGACTTAGCGTTACACAGAGTAATGTAGTCACAGATGAAGTACCAATCTTCATTAATTATTCATCCTCCTAGAGTTTGTCCCGACTTGAGGTCCGCTTGATGCCTATAGGCACTAGTTATTACGAAACCGACTGCCATCTGACCTTCCAACTCAGAGGGAAAACTAGGCCTTGTCGGGATTAGGTCCGATTTCCTTACGATGTTTTCCTTCACCGAAGAGCGACAATATATATATATATATATATAAAAAGATAAGAAAACCCCCTATACCGCTGAACCCATTTTGATCAAGCACTACTATCTCGTCGATAACTCGCTAGAAAATCAGCTAACTAATGTAAAAAAAACTGGCCAAGTGCGAGTCGGACTCGCGCACCGAGGATTCCATACAAACCTGTAGGTATATAGGAGTAGTAACTTTAAAATTACTAAAAAAAAATTATATCATGTAACTAAAAATTTACGGTTTTTGCAATTTTTTCTTTATCTGTGCTATAAGACATTGCTTCGTACCAAATTTGAAGATTCTGAGTTCATGGGAAGTACCCTGTAGATTTTGATTCCCTTGCGAGTATCGAAAATTGCGGAAATTTGCGGCATAAACGGCTGTATCTTTTGATCGCGTTGGCTTAGAAGTTTTATTTTTTCACAGTTCCAAGGAACACTAGACCTAAGTATTTGATATACGTTTCAGCTTGATAGCTCCACGCGTTCTTGAGAAAAAGGGTCTTGACAGACGGACGGACGGACAACAAAGTGATCCTATAAGGGTTCCATTTTTTCCTTTCGAGGTACGGAACCCTAAAAATGCAATTGAATCAGTTCAACCGTTTGAGCACTACGATGTCACAACCGAACACAAATTGGCGTCAACTTATAAAACCCCACTTAATACATCGGGGGTTAAGCTTATAAATAAGTACACAGTTTTAAATGGTCGGGAATACGTTACATATACTTACCACACCTTGAATTGCAGGCTTACGTATCCTACATATTCTTGTTTTGCGAGGATATGGTATAAAATGTAGATGATGATTCGTTGGCTGCGAATCGGTAAGCTGCAAAAAATTCAACAAAAAAACAACAGGGCACAGAAAATGTTGCAACTTAGTAATAATATTTTACAATATTATTTCGTCAGTCACTGGTACATGTCAGAAAAGTAGTACTTGTCAGCTTGGTGATATAGAGGCTCGGACTTTTTTTTAATCTATACATATAATAAAGCTGAAGAGGGTCGAAAGTCTGTACATGGAAGATAATCGAAAAAAAGTTGTCTGGGTATACTTAGAATCGATAACAGAACACGTTCCAACAATTTTTTAGAATTTTTATCTGTTTATTTGACCGCGCATCACGTGAAAACGGCTGAACGTATTTTGATGAAATTTTGTATAAAGATAGTTTGAGTCCCGTGAAAGGATAATATATAGTTTTAATCCCGAAAATCAACCCTGGTGGGGGTGAAAATGGGTAGAACCGTAGGTTCAAAAAATTTGAAAAAAATAATGGAAGTGAAGCCTGAAAGATACTTTCAATAAAAACTATCTATCTATACATATAATAAAGCTGAAGAGGGTCGAAAGTCTGTTCATGGAACATATTCGAAAAAAAGTTGTCAGGGGATACTTAGAATCGATAAAAGAACACGTTCGAACAATTTTTTAGAATTTTTGTCTGTTTAAGTATCTGTTTGTCTGTTTATTCGACCGCGCATCACGTGAAAACGGCTGAACGGATTTTGATGAAATTCTGTGTAGAGATAGTTTAAGTCCCGGGAAAGGACGAAGAATAGTGTTCATCCCGAAAATCAACCCTGGAGGGGGTAAAAAGGGGGTTGAAAGTTTGTATGGACAATTTTTAATAGAAATTAGAATGGAGATAATTTGAGACCCGAGAAACGACAGAATAGTTTTCATCCCGAAAATAAACCCTTGTGGGGTGAAAAGGGGGTTGGAAGTTGGTAAGAGGATTTTTTACCGCTGAACTGATAAAGATGAAATTTGTTATAGTATGGGTCTCAAGAAAGGACAAAGCATAGTTTTCACTAGGGCTCGCGGTCGATTCCGGGTTTCGGGTACCCGTTTCCAAGATCCGTTTCTGAGTAACACGAACACGGTTTTCTGGCCCGTTTCCCACGTGTAATAAAGAAACGTGTAATTAAGATCCGTTTCCACGAGTAAACGGGTAGCCGAAGCAACGTTCCTTAAATACACGCGGATCTCGAAACGTCCTTGACGAGTGGCAGAGATACGAGTCGAGACGTTTAAGAGCTACTAATGAATACATGTGGTAGCTTAGGGAATTTTAGTCATGTTGAATCTTATTACGAGTCCATAGAGTTGAAATTTAGTTAACGGTTAATTTGAACGAACCTCTCTTGCACTCTACTTGCGTGGAAAAAATTCCACGCAAGTGGAAGCACGGGTTTGTTTTCAATAGATAAAGGATGAATTACCTATATTAAAATAACAATTCTGCCGTTTTAGCAATATAAATATTACTTCGTTATACTCAATACTTATTTCATTGAATTAATAGTGTCTCCGTTCTTTAAAATAAAGGTTCAGGTAATTATTATTTTTATACCACGACGGTAGCAAACAAGCATACGGCCCGCCTGGTGGTAAGCAGCTACCATAGCCTATGTATGCCTGCAACTAATGAGGTGTCACATGCGCGTTGCCGACCCTTTACAAAAAGGAGGATTTACTGTGTTGACAGCTAAAGGAACAAGATGGTCCCTCGTCGTCAACACACTGGGTCCTCTTTGAGCTCTTTGTATTAGTTGTTTATTGATAAAAAAACACTATATTTGATTAAAATTAGATAGTGGTCTGCGGCGGCCGTTAGGACGGTTTTCAAATCCGCGTTCCAAAAACTTACAATGCACAGCAGCTGTAGTATATTATTTGGATATTTTATCCCCGATTTATTTACCCTAGTACAACGAACGGTTCTCTAAATTAACGCTGAAAATTGTGTTGCCGATTATCAGTTCCCAACAAACTTTTCGCGTAATTTCACATCGCGGAATGATCAAGTGCCAACTTATCAAAAGATTTTGTTTTAATTCTCTCAGTTATCAACTGTACGTTTGGCCTGTTTTTATAAAGTCACTTTTCTAAATGCCACCTTTCGAGTATAGAATGGTTTAGTTTGCGTAATATTCATTTCGTAAGGATGCCATTTTCACTGTGGGCAAATTATAAACAGGTAGTTATTATTATTTTAATACAATAGTTTATTCATTAGACTTATTGCTTAGGATATTTTTTTATATTAAAATGTTCATTCATTAGAGATATCAGTTTATTCATTAGACTTATTGCTTAGGATATTTTTTTATATTAAAATGTCGATTCTGGCACTCGCCGGCCGTTACAGCGGCACGCTCGCTTCGCTCGCTCGGCTTCGTGCACTGTTTGCTCATGGTAGATCTAACACGCTCCTCTTCGCTTCGCTCGTCGTCGCACCTAACTGGAGTCAGTCACATATGAGATTTCTGTTGTTAATATACTTACTAACGAAACGTTATTCTTTTAATAGTTGCTTGGCCTAGTGATAGATTTGACAAATGATAAGTATCCCAAAAGTTTTAAGTCATTATAATAATCAGCTTTAAAACAATTCTACCAAATGATACGTTATCATACAAAATTTTGCTAATAGTTAGTTGTTAAAGTGAATCATCAGTGAAATGTTGGTTAGCAAGTGAAATTTGGACAAAAAAAGTTCGGCGAAAAGGCAGAACCCTACAACGAACATGTCCTATTATGAATTGATTACTACCATTTACTAATAAATTGTGCTGAATACAATTAATTGATTTACGGTGTCATTAAAGGTACAACTTACTATTTTAAACTAATGAGCATCGGAAGTAACAGAACGGTCCTTTTTAAAATTATCAACCATTTGTTTCTATTTCGAATAATTTTTTATCTGAAAGCAGGTAATTTATTATTTTGGACACTTAATTATGTCACTATATACATTATAAATGATGTACTCATAACATGATTATCCATTACTACTAAATACACTCAACATTATCTTGATTTGTATTAATAGTCAATAAATTGGTATTAATGCTACTTACCAGTTAGATTGGTTTTTTTTTTACAATTTTTTTATATTCTTCTGGGTAGCTCGTTAACATGCAATCATAACAATTTTATAACAACAAAAACCAACAAAACAAAAAAAACTATTAACAAAACGACTAACATTATTTAAAAATTTTAAGAATAACTCGGGAAGACTGTAGTATCCAACTGACCGACTAAGTGGAAAACTGAAGCCATACTAAAACTCAATAGGATATTCTATATCTTAGGCATGGTTTTTTTAATTATATTGAAAGTTCCTTCTACCTATAAGTATCACAGTGAAATTAGGCCGCGTGGCGTCAAAACAAAAGGAAACATTTACTATGCTAGAGACTAAGTAAATCCTCTTAAAATCGTGCCACTTAAGGTCTTGTGTTTATACAGATGTGTTGACTTTATTACAACCACGTAGAGCTTAAAATAGGTGGCCATTATGATTTGGAAATCTACACGTTTGCACCAAAGGGTGTCGTAAAATCTGCATTTTATTTTATTACCTGAACGCTAATCTCAAAGTGACCCAAGTCAACTAGCAGTTTACCTGTTTTAGGATCTAAGCTTAATTGAATAAGTTATATTATCGCGGGATAACCAAAGAAGCACAAGTAATATTGGTTCTTTGTTAAAAACACCTGTGCATGGTACTTTGATAAGGCCGCTTAAATTGGTGGTTAGTTTTTTTTGTCGCTGCCGCGTATCTCATGGTAGTAAATACCAAGGACGAGATTAGTTTTATCTCTATAGTTCAATTGATGATGATGATGATTTTATAAACTCTTAGCATAGTATAATAATGAATACCTAAGATATTTGTAAAAGTTTCTAGTTTCATTGCTGTGGAGTCCACAACAATGAAACTAGAAACTTTTACATCATTGTATACAAGATGATTCACGAGACGTGAGCAGAAACAACCCTACACAATTAATTAGTACACGCTAATGAATCAGCCACCATCGCCATCATGTTTAAGTGAAACAATAACGCCTTTCTATTTTTTCACCTTTTTGTTACTTATAAATTTTATTATCTGTAATCATAGTCACCTTACACAAACAAACCAATAAAGATAAAACCTCTTTAAGAATTATGACAGAACACTTTGATTATTAAAACAAATTGTTAAATTAAGTGAGATACGACGTTCCCAAAGTAACCAGACATCAATTTTACACCATAGAAATCTAAAGTATAAGGAGAAATGGCATGACAGCTAAAACACTGTCCCTAAATCCTGATCAACTTGATCAGAAAACTCGATCACAATGACAACCGGTGCAGTATAAATTTAATACAAACATAAAATCACTGTTTTCGTCTTTGTTACTTGTACAAATCGCAGTACAACTATTAATTCTGTGGTGTCAATTATCAAATATAAAGCTAATATTAATACGTTTTTGCCAAAAAAATTTTTTTAAATAATTTATAAAAACGTTGTCCCAAGCAAGCTGTCAAAATGGCATCCATTGCTTGATTTGTGTGCTTATTTCTTAGATGTTTACCAAGCTGACGCTCAATGGACAGCGAACTTGTAATATTTGACATTAAGTCACAAAATTGAAATAATACGTCAAAATAAATTTGCACTAGTGCCGCGGATCAGTCGATATTCTTAATTTTATCTTATCGATATTTTTACGAAGACGTGCAATAAGTATTCGAATAAGTACTAGGTATATTGTTAATTTATAACTATCGATTGATTGACATACTTGAATAGTAAACGTTAGTTTGATCGTAATTTTTTAATATTTGGGGTCGTCCAGAAATCATGTGATCATATTTGGCCGATTTTCGTACCCTTACACGCTAAGTAAGTCTAATGTCGTTCGTTTCTACTGTATTGCGTATATGTTCAAGATGCTATCTCAGAAAAACAGGCATAGTAAAAATCTGCGTATGACTTAATATTACACGTGATATCTTCTCTAACCCCCCCCCCCCCCCCATCGTGATAATTCTATAATTCAATATTTTATATACAGGGTATATAAAATATTGTTAAAATGAACTCGCTTATACAGGCTTATATACAGGGTATATAAAATATTGTTAAAATGAACTCGCTTCTCAAAGCACTAGCCTTTATTCTAAAACACTGTAAAAATGTAAATAAGAAAGTAAAAAGGCATATTTTATAATTCTCAAAACTATGTGTAGGAAGGTATTCATTTTGTCAAGAATACCGATGAATACCTCAATATATAATCATATCTTCTTATATTGTGAAGCTGGCTAAAGCTAAATAAGTAATTAAAATATCCTACGATGCCATACAACCACATCTATAGTCAACTGTAGAGCATTCAATAGTAACCCTTATTTACATCGGTTCTAACTGCTTCGGACCCGTTCGAACCGGTATTAAGTACCCGTGTACCCGTAGGAACGTTTCTCGAAACGTTTCCATGGAAACGTTTCCTGGAGACGTTTCCGAATCCCGGCGGGTTCGTGTAAACCGGCTCCTTAGCACCGTCGGTCTTAAGTACACGGGTATTCGTCTCCGCGTGTAACACGTGTAGCGGGAGCTCTAGTTTTCACCCCGAAAATCAACCCTAAAGGGATAAAAGGGAGTTGGAAATTTGTATAGGGAATTATTAACCGCAGAATCGATTTAGATAAAATTTGGTATGGAGATAATTTGAGCTCTGGAAAAGGAAATAAAATAGTTTTATCTCGGAAATTATCACTTAAGCGGATGCAAAAGGGGTGGAAGTTTATATGGGGAAGAAGCAACCAATAACTACTGTACGTATTTAGATGAAATTTGATATTGAAATAATTTGTAATTTTTCGGTCAAGTTGTTCATATTTATAACATGTTACCGGTCGATGCTTTAAATTTACCTTTACCCGCTCTTAAGAAATACTTGAAAATATCATTAATGTCAAAGGGTTATTGCAGGTTCGAGGACTATAGATATATGACGGACAAAGATGCATGGCCCAAACCAAAAAACTACTACAAAATCATCTAACATTTATAAGACACCGTTTAGGTAGGAAAACATATCAAACGTTTTGTAAAGCAGTCAGATTAAGATTTATTTTACTTTATAATTAAACAATTACATTATCTGTCTCTCAAGCTGTTTTGATATGTCTTCTTGAAGAACTACGCATTATTTTGTATCTTTAAGATCTTTATTTATCTTATGGCTACATGTCACTGGATATAGCTAGGACATTTCTTCCCTGGGGTAGTAGTAGTGGGGCAGCAGATGATAATGAAAATCCAGTGAGTGCTGCGACGTCCAGAGGGGACAGTGCAGCTGTCAAGTTTGTTACTCTTTAAGCACCACCCAGGGATCACGTGTAGGGTTGTCTAAGGTGTTTCCTACGGACGCAGAGTAACATTGATCCCCAAGATCTAATAATGTATTACTGTTTTGAAAAAAATAAACTAAGTCCCATCGAGTTTCTTTTCGGTCATAAATTCATAATACTTCTTGGGCCAGAGGTGTAGAGTTAGAACCGGTGGTAGTTTTGGAACGAAGATCCTTATCGGACGGTTCGCGGATGGAGGGCTAGGCAAAAAAAAGTCACGTGGCCGTCACGAAAAAGCGTCACGTCACGAAAACGCGACACCCATACGATTGAGAAACATATAAAATGGAATGAAATAAAAAATATATAAAATAGAATAAAGTGAAGTAAAGTGTAGTGAAAAGTGAAAGTGAGAAGTGACAAAGTGATAAAAGTGAAAAAAGTGAAAAAAGTCGAAAACTTAAAAGTAAAAAATGTCGAAAATGTCATAAATGGCAAAATTTCTAAATTTCAAAAATTTCAAAATTTTCAAAAATTTCAAAAATTTCAAAAAATACAAAAAGGAAATAAAACAACAAAATTTACAAAAAAGTCAAAAATGAAATAAAATTAAATAACATAACATCGTTCCAACCGAGTGTTCCACGACACTCACGTACTTTATTTTTCTCTGACGTTCATTAGTGCATTGTAATGTGCTTTCATTGTAGAATAAACATCTTGATCTACACCAACATCATAAATCCTCTATTCCGCGTTCGGAATCGTATGTAATTACCACCATTATTGCAACCAGTAACGTAACATCAGTGTATTATCTGTGACAGTGAAACACGTATGAAAATTCATTACCTACGGTAACGTAATGAAAATTCACCCCCCCCCCCCCGCGACCGTTGGTACCTGGGTAAACCCCCCCCCCCCCCTCCAAGTGCACCTCAAATAGAAAAAAATAATTTCTGTATTTGTGACCCTCCCCTGCCCCAATTTCAACCGCGCCTGTTCTTACCTTTCATGCTTAGACTGATTTGACGGGAGGATCGATTTGGATGATATTTGCCGTGGACATGAACGTATAAATACAAAAGTGGTCCTGTATCGTCCGATATACACCTACTACTCTATGTCGTTAAATCATACCAAAAAAAAATAGGATGAAAAAGTATTCATTTTTGAGTTTAGTTTCAATTAGTGGTAATTGTAAAATATTTTATTAGGACTACTGTCCTCTAGCGTATCCATCTGTCAACTTTACTTCAAGTTCCGCCTCCAGGGTAGCGGGAGAGAAATTAGGGGTGAATTAGCCGTTTAACGCCGTTTGACACAGACCGAATTCCACGCGGGCGGAGCCGCGGGCACAGCTAGTTATAAAATAAAAACACATTTAACTAAAACTAATTTTCATTTATGCTTATATAACGGCGTCTACAGGTGGTAGTCTATAAGGTCATTTCTACAGATAATATCTGTGGATGTGTGTCTAACTTTGCCGTTTTCTTTGCAATGCTGCTGTAATTAGTTGACTATTTTTAACACCTACTTATCAACCGACTTCAAGATTTCGAAGGAGGAGGTTATCAATTCGTCGGGATCTTTGTTTTTAGGGTTCCGTAGCCAAATGGCAAAAAACGGAACCCTTATGGATTCGTCATGTCTGTCTGTCTGTCTGTCCGTCCGTATGTCACAGGTATTTTACTCGGAAGCTATACGACGAATCTGAATAAAATTTACACATAAGGTGTATTTTGTATGCAGCTACTTAGTTATGTAGTTAAATTTGAAAAAATACATATTTTTAGGGGGGCGCTCCATACAGGTAAATAAAAAAAAATAAAAATTAACCAAATATCAACATGTGACACATCAATCGATAGGTCTTTCAAAATAACATTGAGATTTCTTTGACTATTTTGTGATTAAGTGAATATTTTTTGAAATAATCGCTTCGAAAGTCAGAAAAGTTGTGTACCCCCCCCCCGTAACTTTTGAACCGTAAGTTCAAAAAATATGAAAAAATTTGAAGAGATGCGCCTTATCATATACTTTCTACGAAAATTGTTTTGAACATTATTGGTTCAGCCATTTAAAACTTCTTCCATAGGCATCAGATACGACCTTTTGGTATTAGTTTGGGTCTTGTTCCATTGAAGGTACGGAACCCTTCTATGCGTGGTCCGACACGCACTTGGCCGGTTTTTTTTTTTGTTTTTTTTTTATTATATTTAAACCTACTTGAAAGGGAAAGTTTCTTTAATAAGGAAACAACGAGCTAACAGGTATCTAATTTAAAACAATAAAAATGCAAAGTTACGGAAATAAGTCCCTAAAAAGGATCCAAGAACAATTGCGGCCCAAGGGAAAATGAAAAGACGGCTGAAATGCTATTCGGGTTTATAATATTAATCTTCGAATCTAAGTAATTTTTGTTTCCTAATAGGAAAAGCAAACAGTAACGAGAACGACATTGACAGGAGGATAAGCAGATCATGGAAAAAGTACTGGTCGCAGAAAGAAATTTACAAAAAGGAAAATACAGTTTAAAAATGAAAAAGACTATAATGGATTCATATATCCTCCCAAACCATACTTATGGAAGTCTAACCTAGGTGTATACAGACAGAGTAAAAAACAAAATCCTATCGTGTCAACATGCCATGGAGAGAAGCATCTTAAAGCTAAGAAGAATTTACAAGACACGAAATACCGTTATCCGTAAAGGAACAAACATAACTGAAACAGCTCAAGGCTAAAATGGAGATGGGCAGAACATGTTGCAAGGTACACCGACAGGAGGTGGACACAGCAAACAACGAAATGGCTGGGCCCCCAGGGCAAGAGACGACCAGGAAAGCCCAAGACAAGATGGGTTGATAAAATAGTGAAGGCAGCCGGCAGAAATTGGATGACCATTGCTACCAATCGTGCAAAATGGAAACAGATGGAGGAGGCTGTTACCCGCAGGGGAGCAACCAACTGCACCAAGACAAGCTAATATAATACTTCCTGGTCCAATATAGTACAGCCTTGGCCAGAAGTGTTGAGCATTACAGTTTTGATGTTAAGTATTATTTCCCAATAATAACAATGTACGGTGACGTAAAATGTTATATTTTATATATGTATCTAGAAAACTTCACTTAATAACAATTTCAAGGTACCTATAAAACATGAAAACTTAAGGTCACAAAAATGCGACTTTAGGTCGGTGCGACAAATTGCAAATATTATATGCAGTTACTACTAACTTCAACAAAACATGCCTGTTCAGTTTGAATTAATTGATAAAATAACTTTAAAAAAGATAGAAACGCTGGACTAAAGTTTCGAGTTTAGTATGAAAATCGCAAGGGTGCTCAACACTTCTGGCCAAGGCTGTAATATGAATCAATGTAGTAGGTTGGAAACAAAGCTAAATAAAAATAAAATAAGGAAAAGCAAGCAACAAAGGATGAAACAGTCACGTCAGCGTTAACCTTTAGGAAAATAATAATATGAAGTTTATGGTGGTAATATAACACTTTGTCGGTATAAGATAACATAAACATGCCTGTCACTGTGATTGTTACAATTTATATCAATATTCTGTAAGCGATCCTTCAAAGGGATAAATTCGCCTTTGTATTTTTTATTTACCTGTCTTTATTTGTGCAGTAAACTAACCGTGAAGTTTCAAACGCAGTTACAGCACTAATATTGTAAATTTAAATTTAACTTCAACAGCCTCCTAGCCTAGTCGGTAGTGACAGCTATGAAGCAGGACGTCCCGAGTTCGAATCCTGGCCAGGGTATTTATTTGTGTGTTTATCACGGATATTTCTTCCTGAGTTATAGATGTTTTCTATGTATTTAAGTATTTATCTATACCTGTTTAGTATATACTAGGCGACAATATATATATATTGCCGCCTAGTACCCACAACGCAAGCCTTATTGAGCTTACTGTGGGACTAGGTTGATTTGTGTAAGATTGTCCTATTATAAAAAAAAAGATTACTCGACGTCTTGCGTAATCGCTTTTCAGAGGTACAGTTTTTTGTATCGACACTGTCAGTCCCGTATATGTAGACTAATTTCTATGACAGAGGTGGTCCACGGGTAAATGACAGTTGTTTTCAATTACCCGTAGTCCCGTTTTGGTGTAGTGGGTCTACGGGGAAAATAATCACCCGTGGTCCCCCTGTGGTACAAAAGCTGTGGTAGCACAGTTCAAACTACTTCAAACGTGTCTATGACAGCAGTGGTCCACGAGTAAAAAGCAGTTCTTTTCAATTACCCGTAGTCCCGTTTTGGTGCAGTGGGTCTACGGTAATAAAATTACCTGTTGTCCCCCTATGGTACAAAAGCTGTGGTACCACAGTTAAAGCGTGCATAATTGCTGCCATTCAACTAGTTATTTCAATGCAACAGCATATGGAGTTATAACGGCCTCCTAGCCTAGTCGGTAGTGACCCTGCCTACGAAGCAGGAGGTCCCGGGTTCGAATCCTGGTCAGGGCAATTATTTGTGTGTTTATCACAGATATTTGTTCCTGAGTTATGGATGTTCTCTATATATTTAAGTGTTTATCCATATTTATCTATTATATATAGCGTCGTCTAGTACCCATAACACAAGCCTTATTGAGCTTACTGTGGGCCTAGGTCGATTTGTGTAAGGTTGTCCTATATTATTAATTAATTTATTTATTTTATTTATTTGTATGGAGGGCTCTAATCCGTTGGTGACTGTTTGGTGGGAAACGTACAATACCATCACAGGAGCTGTATAATGTCGTAACTTATTCTTCTCTCTTCTTCTTCAGCGTGTAGTTAAGCGTCTTCTTGAGCATACATATTATACGCTTTAAAAAAAATCACATAGCAGCCTATGCTCTCCTAATACTCTGACTCTTAGATAAGGAAAGAAAATATTTACATTTATTTTTACGCCGCAAAATTAAAAATTAATTAATAGAGCTAGAAACAAAACAGGCACAATGAGACGTTAAAATAGGATCCCTATTCAGCGTAATGCCGCGGCAATGTGTGTCTTACTGTCTGAAACGATGAAATTATGTTTTAGAAATATAAGCGAACTTTTTTTTAAATCGCTGTTATTTAAACAATTAACTTTAATTAACATAATAATTTATGCTGATGCGAAAATAAGCATGGCAAACATTTAGTGTGCCATTATCTTCGACCTTAATTTCTTCGAATTCGACCGCCCAAAAAGCAAAAATCGCCCTTCTAATACAGAAAAAAAAAACATATTTTGGAGGCACATAATTTGCCGTCAAACTGTCATACGTATTCTTATTTTACATTCCACTAACCTCTTAACACTTGCACCGCATAGCTGTTAACCCGTTTCTTATAACGCGGCATAATGAAGACCCTTCGTCCTTGGTGACTCAGGGATCCCCTAGCGTTAGCAGATTGCCCTAATCGCGTTCTCAGACATGACTGCTTCGTTGATTTTTATCTTTTATTTTTGCTGATATTTTTGTAGCGAAGCTTTAGTGATAAATTCGAGGTACTACTAGTTACTTTGGCTGACGAAGACCATTGTGATATTGTAAGCGCATGATCGTTAAATTTAGTAGAAAATACTACGTGACAAATGTATTTTAACATATACACGATTTCTGAACTACAGATACCTACAGTTTATCACGTATATATATATATGTATATAAATAAATTCTTTATTTCAGGCCTGTTCGCCCATAGATTGTTAGTTATATACAGACTTACAATACTAGTGTTAGTATATCTTAACCTAGGTCTTACAGTCTTTACTTGGGGTCTTGGTACACAGGACGATGAGTAGACGCCCAGTGACAAAAAAAACGGACAATCCCATCTCTCCGCTATATCTACCAGCAAGCTGTTGGTGCTACCCCGCAGGTGAAACATTTGAGAGGCGATTCTTTGCCTCATTATGGCATGAAAATCGTCCATTCGTGCTTGCGCAAACATGCCTGACGCACTGCAAAATCGTGGTAGGCCCAACAGCATCCTGAAGCCATTATTGAACTGGACACGCAGAGCCGCACGTGTATAATGATTAGCACTACGACATGAACAATGTTATCTTGACCTCCACTGTACAACGCGCAAACCTGCGAATCAACATATTAGCTCTTACTACCAGTGCTCTGCGTTCCCTCTCAATATCCGCATCGTCCTTTAGAGTCTCGGTAATTACATGTCCCAGGTATGTAAAACTGGACACTCTGCTCAAGGCAACACCACCGAGTGTCACCGGTTCAACTATTGGTAGGGTCTTATTACCAGCTCGAAAGATGAGTATTTCACTTTTTTAGGGTTCCGTAGTCAACTAGGAACCCTTATAGTTTCGCCATGTCTGTCCGTCCGTCCGTCCGTCCGCGGATAATCTCAGTGACCGTTAGCACTAGAAAGCTGAAATTTGGTACTAATATGTATATCAATCACACCGACAAAGTGGTAAAATAAAAAGTGGAAAAAATGTTTTATTAGGGTACCTACAGGGGTACGTATAGGGGTATACGTAAAGTGGGGAGTGATTTTTTTTTCATTTCAACCCTAACGTGTGATATATTGTTGGATAGGTATTTAAAAATGAATAGGGGTTTAGAAAAATCATTTTGTGATAATGTAAATATTTTCGGAAATAATCGCTCCAGAAGTAAAAAAATGTGTCCCCCCCCTCTAACTTTTGAACCATAAGTTCTAAAATAATACCTACTTCCAAAAAAAGGTAGGCACATGACTACTATCTGGGTATAATCAAATAATTTCATTGAATATTTTAGTCATTTATTTGTTAGTAGAAACACTACTACATATACATTACTTATACATTTTTTTTATGTCAATAAACAACAGGTAATGATTATTATAAACTGCAATATGTTTTTTCATTTCCTTTAAAACCTCTCTTCCCTATGAGAGAAAACTACGACAATCGCACGGTTTTTCTAATCTAAAAAAAAGGAAGTATAGGTAGGTATTTAGGTAATACCTACACAAAACGCACTCTTCATATTTTCTATTACCTAGTTGGTTACTAAGTTCTGTTACCAGATTTCTGACTGATAAAATATAAAATAAAGTTAGAAAATCAAAAATTAAAATAATTATTTAATAGCCTAATTTCTAATGAACATAATATGGTATAATAATACACAAATCAGATGAGAAATGTATTGAAAATCCTTTTAAAGCACAAGATTGCCTGAAGACGCAAACACGCGGTAAATTTAAGAAAATTACACTTTACAAAAGTGCATCAAAAAAATATTGCACTTTTGTTTAGAAGGTTCCATTGCTTGTTTGTAAGAAACCTGTTTATTAGAGGTAATTGCGTGACCACCATTTAATTTTCTTGCGATTCTATTCCACAGATATTCCTATTTGATATATTGCCTATTTCTAAGTTTTTCACAAAAGACATAGATTTAGACTGCTATGGAATAAGCAGACTTACAACGCATAGTCTAGTATTTTATGGGATAGCCCCACGTGAACTATACATATACCAAATTGAAGCTAAATAATATACTCTACCGAATTGTGTAAGACTGATGCGTCTTAAAGGTGATTAAAAATAAATAGGATTTAAATCAACACGACCAAGGAGCGTAATTTTGACGTATATATTTCACGCCCTTTTCCGAGTGTTATAAAGAATTATGAAAAACTGCGACAATAATTTTCAATTCAATATATTGTAATCTATTGACTATTAAATAAGCTTTTAAATTATGTAGGGGAAAGCGGGGCATAGTGGACACCTTTACATTTGACAGGTCACAACAGAAAAGTTTTACAAGAACGAAATGAAAAAAATGTGTATAATCAGTCTTTATTTATTAAACTTTAAAAACGAAACATCATTAGCCTCTAATGTTCAATAATTCTTGAAATATTAAAGAAATAATCAAAAAACATATTTTAGTCGCTTTGCCCAAGATGCCGGGCAAAGTGAAACCGATTCGGGGGCAAAGTGAACTGGGCCCGGGCAAAGCAAATATTCAGTCATAAAATCTTAAAAAACTAAGTAATTGAGAAAATAGGACAATAACATTTTAATAATTCTAATTAGGAACAGTTATCACAAGTAAACTTTGCATTGCCTTCATAAGCTGTATAGTCCTCATGGCACCACTGATGGCATATATCACAGCGAATCCAATTTTCAGTCGGTTGTCCACCTTCTTCTATGTATATTTCACTGCAGAACGGGCATACGATATCCTTAAATTTTTCTATTTTCTTTTTAGAGGTAGCTTTTGCAGTCTTTGTAGGTTTCTTCGCAATTTTAGATTTCGGTGGTTTTGTTGTCTTAGTTCTGCCTTAGGAACCCTGGTTTGTCTTTTTCCGATATTTATGCACCATCTGTAATAAAATATTATCAACTTAAACACTTCAACTCATTTGTTTGACCCACTGGCAAAGTGAATAGGGTATCCGCTTTGCCCTGTCCACTTTGCCCAATCAGCACATTTACGAAATAAATTACGCCAAAAATAAAACCGTTGCTTCATTCTCACAAAAACTCACTGCAAACGAAAGATGCTTTAACAGGCAATAGACGCATTGACAATTAAAATTTGCGCTAATTACTATAACAAAATAACGGACAAAGTACTTACCTTAAAAATCGATCTTTTTCCGCGAAAAACACGTTGCGACTCGTCATTGACGATACGCGTCACGCCCGTTCCCTACGGCGCCTGCCGTTGACTGAGCGAAGGATCGCAAACATTGCCTAGGCGCGTAGTGCTACAAGGACGAATAGGTCGGGAGGGGGAAGCTATATTCGCTTTACCCGGTATATCCACTATGCCCTGCCTTCCCCTACGTTAATAATTAAAATGTTGCTACCTATTCCTATTTATTTAGTGAAAACTCTAGTAACAGAACTTGTGTTTAGGTAATACCTACACAAAACGCACCCTTCATATTTTCTATTCACTAGGTAGGTAGGTATTTAGGTAATACCTACACAAAATGCACCATTCATTATGCTCTATTAACTAGGTTGGTATTTTGGTAGTACTATACAAAAGGCGCCCTTCATTTTTTCTGAATCATATGTGCACATGAATTTTGGTTCTAGATATCTGACCTACCAATATTCATAGACCCTAGTAACTTTTTAAGAATCCATTTTATCTTATAATTACAGCTCGTGTAAAGTTGCCCGTTGTACTTATATTGAATACTAGCTATGATACCCGGCTTCGCTCGGGAGTTGATATGAGATTACGTGGTAGATGAAATAAAAAAACATACTATGACGTAAAAAGTAAAAAAATATATTTTGAAAACATTTTCTATATTTACATGTATTTACATTTTCTCATTATTTACACTACTTGTTTATAAACAACATTTTTCATTTTATTGTCCGGGGTATATATATATAAATTTTTCGAACTTCCTACTCTTGAGCAAGCTACATATAGCTGACCGTGAGAGAAGCAGGATTCTTTGAGGTTGATGCCACAATATTTCAAAGTTTGCCCTTGCGCTTTGTTAATTGTAAAACTAAAGGCTAATTTAATTGGAAACTGCAATCTTTTAAATTGAAATGGCAATTCAGAAGAGATCAGTGGTATTCTAGGTATAAATACTGTGTGTCCTTTGTTCTTTCCAGAAATAAGTTCAGCTTCAATGACATTATTCGATAGCTGTTTTACGATCATCCTCGTTCCATTACATAGTTTTGGGGAGTTGAGATTTCTGAGTAGTATGATTGGAGATCCAATTTTCAGACGAAGGCAGTGTAATGGCATTCCTGGTACTTGTAAAGAGTTTAGAAATTCAGTAGGAAAGTTGACACTTTCTTCAATGGATACCATCGTGTCGATCGATTTATATACTTTCTCTTCACCAGGTATTTTCTTTAGAATATTAAAATTGATATCGTCAACAATATTATTTTTAGTGGCCAAAATTGCTCTTTGAAATAACCACTCTACGTTGGTATAGTTCTGAATAATATTTGGATAAATTTTGTCGATTAGTTCGTTTTCAGTAGTGGCTATGTTACAGAAATCACTATTGAGTTCAATGAGGCCGGTCGTTTGGTCAGTAGGATATGTACCTTCGCCTATTTGTAAAAGTATTTTAGCAAAATGTGCTGTTGTTTCATCTTTTGATAATTCAACCCTCATGTTTTTTTGTTAATTGCAGTATTTGTACTTGCGGCCAGAGATGTGACTTTTTTAAGCATCCATTGATCTCGTCTGCTGGTGTTGATTTGGGAATAACTGGAAGTGTTTGTCGAAAATCTCCTGAGAGTATGAGTAGAGCTCCTCCCATCATTTCAGAGTTTTTTCGCAATTCTTGTAATGTTCTGTCCATGGCTTCTAGTGATTTTTTATGGGCCATGGTGCATTCATCCCAGAAGATAATTTTAGCATGTTTTAGAAGTTGACCCCGTCCAGATGTTCCTGAGATTTTACATACCGGGAATTGTTGTTCGGCTATATTCAACGGTAGTTGTAAGGCAGAATGGGCAGTTCGTCCTCCTTCCATAAGTGTGGCTGCATTGCCGGATGATGCTAGTGCCAGTGCGATGTGTTTTTCAGCACGTATTTCCGCCAGTATTAGATTTATTAGAAACGTTTTACCGGTGCCTCCTGGTGCGTCCAAGTAAATAATTCCACCAGTGTTGTTATTTATTCGGTTCATTATAACGTTGTAAATTTTTTTTTGATTGTCATTGAGGAGTGGTTTGTTGTGAGCAATGTATTCAAGTAGTTCATTGACGTTGTAGCTTTTTTCCTTTGTAATTTCGTAGTTTAGCACACTGAAAGTATTTCTTTGTGGTGCTGGCATTCCAATTTCTGCTAAGGTCTGGTTATTTATTGCTAAACATTTATCTTCTAAGCGAATGAGTGTTTCATTGAAGATGTCGTCATTGAATTCTATAGTCAGTTCTGGATTAGCTTGTTGGATTTGGTACAATATATCATCACTCATATTCCTTTTGAAAGAGTCCCATAGCTGTTTTGGGTTTGATGGGTTACATGTTGTTAGAATTATGGCGAATAACTCTCGAATTTGTTCAGCTGAAGCTGTGAGTGTGGCTTCTTGTAGTGTTAATTCCCAATGGTTATCGTTTTCCAATAATCCTAAACGTTGCCATGCTTCTCTGTAAGTCTGGCATATGTAGCCGTCAATAGTCCTGAGATCTGTGAAACTTGTTGGTCCCCGTATTTCGTGTAACAACATTCGGAGATAGAAACATTCGGCATTGTTTGGATGTACAGTGTATACTCGACCTATTGCGTTAGTTTTCATTATTTCTGGATGACCCTCTTCTGGCATTCCTTGTTTTCGTCGTTGAAAAATTTTCCTTGTTTTGTCCCACGTATAATAAATAGGGACGTCGACATACAGTAACGTCTTTGCGAATGGATCCGTTTGGCAAAGTTGGAAAAAAGCTGTTAATGTTGTGTTCTGAGGTGGTTCGCTTGCAATTTTTCTAGCCGAGTCTTTTGTGAAGTAAACTCTCTGTCCATTCTCCAAATGTACTGCTAGATGTTGCACAGCTGGTTCGCGTTCGTGTATGGGAAAACTCAAAATCCTCCACGCTGCTTCGTTACTGTTGATGTATCTTCCCATTTGGTACATGAGGATTTCATCATTTCTATTATTTTGTTCGCTATTTTGGACTATTTGAAATACTGCCATATCACCTTTGTTTACGTACTTACATATATATTTAATAGATTTTACTGAATTGCAATATTCAACGTTTATGTGTGCTTGGAACATTTTGGAAAGTAGTGGGTTATATGACTACCCATTGATTATCTATTTCCAGTTCGTCTCTGCCTTGTATTCGTATTTTTGCTGTGAAGCCACCGTTTTTCGGTGATCGTCTTCTATATTTGGGATAGCCGTCATCTTCAGTTTTTGTATCGTCCAAGTATGGTTTTGGATATTTTTTTGTACATTTTCCATCACTCATGCATGGCGCATTGAAGTTTAATGGTCCACATGGTCCGTGAATCATGTTTTTCACTACTATGTTGTATAGTTCCGGATCATTTTGTGGATTGGGAAATTCAGCTTGGATGATTTTGTCGATATCCGTGGGATAAATTTTATCGTGTAGCCATATGAGATTGTGTGAGTGAGGTAATCCTCGTTTTTGCCACTCGATTGTATACATCCAGCATCTAACGGTTCCAAAGATGTGGTATTTTGTGATGACTTCAATAAATCTTATTTGTTTTTGTCGAAAAACTCGGGCTATCATGTCGTGTCGATCCATGGAGGTTTGTCCGTATTTTAGTTGTTCTTTGATTTCTGGCCATGATGAGTTGCATGTAAATGTTATGAAGAGATCAGGTCGTCCATATTTTCTTACGTAGGTCATGGCATCTTGAGTATATTCGTGCATATGTCTTGGACTTCCTATGTATGATGAGGGTAAGATTACCATTGTTCCAATATCGTCAATATTGCCGTCATTTATGATCGCATCTCGAAGGTGGATGTATTCTTCTGTGCGTAGTTTCTTCTGATTCAGTCTTATGTAAAGCATCCATTCTGCTTCTATTTTTGCGTACATATCTACCAGAAATTGTTGGAATAAACGGCGAGTGTTGAGAATGTGATTGTATATTTCATTGTCTCTGATCATTAAGCGGTAAGCATAGAACTCCTTGGAAGTGATTTTTTTGTTTGTTTCTATGCCTGTTTTAGGATGAATTTGTTTTATATTGAAATGATAACCATCCTCTCCGTGCAGAAATATTAACGGATATTGAAGAGCATCATATGAACGGTGTGTCTCTGCAATGCGTTATAGTCCTTTTCTTCTTCGTTGTACAATTATGTCACGGCTTGTATTTTCAGTGTCCACAATTACGATGGCGACTTCATCTATCTGAGGTGCATTAAATCTACGTTCGTGTTCTCCACGTGGTCTTTTATCGGCTCGAATTACAATTTTATAGTCATCAGAAATCATGCGGTCTAGTGTTGTTTTGAATATGTAAATCAGTTGATTGTATTTGTGTAAGATCCTCTGTACATCTTGGATTATTTCGCGTTTCAATCCAATAAAATTTGTACATCGTTGATCAATTTCGTTTTCTTCATTTCCGATGAAATATACTTGCAGAAATTTATAGTCATCGTTAGGCATTGGTAGTAACGATCCAATTTTGTGATAAATTTGCCCTTGAATTGAAAATACATATTCAAATTCGTCTCTATTAGTGTCAGTCGAAGTAACACCGAAAGAAGTCATTTGAAAGCAGGAGTTGTATGATCTTATATTTTGAAGAAAGTGTTTTGATTCTGGTGTTTCCCCGGTCATGTAATGTAGAAATTCCTGTGGAGGTGCTTCCAGTGGTGGTAATCGATTTTTTCCATTCATGCAACAGAGACCTGGTGTTTCTTTACTGAATTTTTTCGCGTGGCAAAATTGGCAAATGTTATTCATTTTTCCGATCACAACATATTTATGATCGTAATATTTCTTCGTCGGTTCGTAGTGGAATGCTTCCTTTGTTAGATTATCTTTTAAAATGCTCGATTCTTCAATACTTTATTTTCTTTTCTTTCTTCGCTTTTTCCGCTTCTCAGGGTGCTCATTCTGGTTCGTTGATTTTGTAAACGTGCTTCGCGCTCTTCTTCTCGCGTTTCGCTGCAGAACTGGCAAGATCTCCACCTCTTTTACGTCTAGGCATTGTATTCTGTAAAATATAAATTAAATGAACATTTTATAGACAAATATATTGTTACGTAAACGTGGAGCACGTTGAGACAAAGAAAAAAAAAATATTTAATTTTAAAGCGGTCGCGCGATATTTTGTTTACGGCCAAAGTATATAGAAGGCATCGATTCAACGCCGCGCGACTACTTGAAAGTTAAGGAAATTACAATTAAAAGAAAAAAAAAACCCATTAGAATTAATTAAATACACTATTAAAAATACTCACATTTGATATTTCACAATAAAGGCTCACAGATAACTTTTTCTTCTTCGCTTCGAAATCGAGAATTAATTAAACACACTATTATTAAACACAAAATAAAGGCTCACACACAGATAATTCCTTTCTTTTTCGTTTCGAAATCGCTTGTTTCGCTGTTAAAATCAAACTAACTCTGGCGGGTGACACCGGGTTCTTATATATTCAGAAAGCTAGGCTCTAGGATATTCGAGAAAGTTGGCGCTAGGATATTCGAGAAAGTTTGGGAATAATCGTTCGTTTAAGTCCATATTGTGTACAATGAATGAAATTCAACTATTCGACAACAGATGGCGCCACTTTGGACAATGAATGAAGTTCAACTACTCGACAACAGATTTCGCCACTACACTTACTTTCCGAGTTGAAGGGTTGGAAAAGCCCTTATATCTTTAAAGACACACCTTCTAGGTTAAAACGGGAACTTTCTTGTTCGAGGGGGAATAAAGGGCTATCACACTATATAAGTCCCTTTATCGTGCTGGGACTCCATTTTAAGTTTTATCGGCACGCACATTTTCTCAACTTAGTTTTATTATGTATAATGATGTAATTCACTTTAATTGCTCCCTGAATATTTTAAAAGTACCTTATTTTTAATTTAATAGGTAATCGTTTTCGATTTAAATAAAATAAAAATAATAGTTTAAAAAACTAAAAAACACGCTTTTAGCACGCACTAAAAATTACAAAAGTATTGTCATCAGAACTCAGAGCGTGTGCAAAATTTCATCCTAATCGAAGACCGGGAAGTGGGTCAAATTAAGATTCCAAGATTTTCTTACATACATAGTTAGTTACAAGTGAAGCTAATAAAAGCGTGTTAAATATGAAAAAATCTCAAAAGTAGAACTTTATAAAAACTATCTAGGAAAATTATTTTGAACTTGATAGGTTGAATCGTTTTTGACAAAAAATTACAAAATAATTTCTGAACTAAGTTTGTAATTTAACCTGTAATTTTTACAAAATCACAATGAAATGACGTGCTTTCAAATAAAGTTTTTTAACTCTTAAGTGGGGACACTTACTGTGACGGACGGAAAACTACGGAACCCTACACTGAGCGTGGCCCGACACGCTCTTGGCCGGTTTTTAATATTATAGGTGAGCCCGTGAGACTCCGCATACGTGTCACACACCTTTAACAATTTATTCATAGCACTGATTGACGGGCTCCTTATTAAGGGCTATTAAGGGCTATTAAGGTTTCCTCACGATATTTTCTTCCATCTTAAAGCGATTGATAAATATCAAATGGTAATTCGTACATAATTTCCAAAAAAAACTCATTTGTATTGTACCTAATACGAGCAAGGTTTAAGCATAATAATAAAAGGTTGTCTGGAAGAGATCGCTCTTTAGCGATAAGACCGCCAATTGTTTTACCTCTACATTTCTATTTGTAACTTGTGTATACTTTGTTTCTTTACTTTGAGGTGTGAAATAAAGAGTATTTATGTTATGTAATACCTCTGGATTTAAAGTCGTACGACTTATCGCTCAAGCTACCAGCGCTGTCTGTACAACTTACAGTAAAGTTAACCAATATAATACTCGTATATATACGATTAATTGTACAAAAATATATAAACACCTCCTTATTTATATGAGTTTAAGGTCCTGTACACATATTATTTGTCCAATTAATCGTATAGATGTTGGAGAACTGCACTGTAAGTGTAAGTAACTATTTACCTATTTACCCTTAAAAAAATTACTTTTGACGCAGTTGTTGGAGCGGCCAAGGTGGTATCTGAACAACTCCTCTATTTTCAAAACGATAAGGTGAATGTGCAGATATTTTTGAGTACTTTGGCCGCTGCGATACATTTGATGACGACTGTACTTCTATGTATTTACCCAAAAAAAGTTAAATTAAGGTTTTTCGAAATTTGCCAAGAATACCGGCAGTAACAAAAAACACCTACCTACATACATGGCAATTTCCCGGTAGACCTTTTCTAACTTATTCAAGTATGATGGATCGGGGACGTTAAAGCGGCCGCCGTGTTTTATGGCTGTTTTTTCCCTCATAACGACTATTCTGTGTTTAAACACGATGCTCTAAAGGTCCAAGGGAATGCTTTTCGTGGATATTGCATCCGAGTGGTGTTGAAGATAAACATGGCGGATGATTTGTGGCTAGTTCCGGGAAATAAACGAGCAAATGGCTTGACATTTTTGGGGTAAGTCGCAGATTATACATAACTGTGTATTCTCATCTGTACGGCTTTAGTCTCGATTGCGGAGACAAAGGGGAATGATTCCTAAGAAAAAATCCTATTTCTCGTAGGCAAGGATGATTAAGACATGAATTGACAATGCCTATACAAAATCGCGTTCCCTTATTTCAGGCTAAAGCACTAGCGTCATCTATCGGTCACGACAAACACTAAATTCCTATTTAACCTTTCTGTTAAGCCCATTGGTTGACTGGTAGAGAATGCTTTATGGCATTAAGTCCGCCATTTGTACCATCTTATTTTGTGCAATTAAGATTAAATAAATAAATTCTAGTTTCTAATATTTTGTTCGGCGATTAACGCTGACAGAATAACTCGACTCCAGACTCAACAGATGACGCTGTGGCACCTAGTACCGAAAACAGACGTATAGCCTGAAGGTTCGAGGAACGCGATTTTGTATAGGCATTGTCCATTCATGTCTTAATCATTCTTGCTCGTAGGGAACAGATTAGATATTCCTAACGTGCTGAAACGTGGCCATCTCTCTTTAATCAAATTAAAATTTCCGCAAGCATCCCAGATGCGCTGCAGTATCGTGGCAGTCTCATCAGCGCTCTAAACGCGTTGTTATATTGTATTTGTAGGGCCCTATACGATTTCGAAGTGAACTTACTCCATACGCTGCAGGTGTAAAATGTTGTGCAAAAAGCTCTGAATAGAGTAACTTTACTTGCCCTTGAGCACCTAGAAAATCTGCGTGCAATCTAATACATTAAATATATTTTTTTGGCCAGGAAGTAGAGCTGACGGGCCCGTATCTACGGCTTGCAGGCATCGGCCATCTTGTCATTATTCGTAATTTAGCCGTGTAATGAATGACCGATGTTCCCGACAAGCTATCAGCTAACATCGGTCTTTAACTCTGCTAAATTACGAACAATGGCAAGTGGCTCCAATAATCCCGGTTCGCGATGGTACGTAACATACTCGCAGCGGCGTGATGAAAACACGAAGTGGTATTACTAGTAACAATCGTATTAGCCCGGTTTGATTGCTAAAGTTTCCTGAACTAAGTAGCAGTAAAGTTAGGTATTTCACTCTGCGGTAAAGTTCATTAAGGATTATATTCGGGCTCGCGAACAAATTCACTTATTACTTCTGGTCCAAAAATTTGGTTAATTTAATCTCGAAAGTTAAAACACTTGCACAAGACAATGTCTTGAAAGATTCTTACAAGAGTTTATTTAGATTTAACTTAGATATTTTTCTTACTATTTAAAAAATAAAGTTTAAATAGAAGATATAGGAGCAACAGATTAGGTATATTTAAGTTAACATCTAAAGTAAAGGAAAGAAAGTACAACAGAAGAAAAGCCGCCCCTTAACAGTTTTTACCAACCGAAAATAGTCAATTAATCATCCTGCCAATAAGCAGTGAGATCCGGCTTCTCTCACAGTTCAAGCACATTCCCAATATGTTTGGCAATATAGTCACATTATAAAACTCTGCGATTGAATGTGCGATAATGCCGCGCTGAACGCTTATGCTGTTTGTTCGCCGGGCAATTTTGTCGCCCAGGAAAGCCTGCCAACAAATCTTTGTGTACACAGTCCGCGCGTTCTGCCCACTGCCATTGAGTTATGCCTCCAAAACGGCAAACATGTAAACCTAGTAAACGGCATGATCAAAAATTATACAGATGTAACAAAGATACTGGTGATCCGTTTAAGGGCATAATTGGTATGGAGAACATTTTTTTGTCGCTTTTTTTTTTGTATAGGACACGTCGTCCTAGCCGGCCAACCCTCCATACAAAACAATTTTTTTTTACGCAAAAAAAATTGTTTTTCTTACTTTTTCATAAATAGAATACGATAGGTACTAATTATTCCCTTAAACACCAGTATTTTTGATACACCTTGTATTATCAATAATTTAAATAACGGATGCACGGCGGCCAGCTATGGATTTTCCTACAATATTGCCGGTCTTGACTTATAAATGCAAACCTTTGAACGAAACAATGAAGAAGTATGTCTAGAAAAATATGATTCAGATACCATTATCCGCACTAAGCGAAACAATATAAAGCACTTTAATTCGGCAATCAATCAAACAAAATGCCCATAATGTCCCCGCCAAAGCTGAAATTGTTTTTGTTTAGTTAATAATAGACTCTTATATCCGCTTAACTTCTCAACTTTGTTCTAATAACGTTACTGATTTATGTCAGTTTGTTTTGCCTTTTAAAAGAACATAAATATTGCCCGGGAAATTAGTTTTCAGGGTTGCTTTGTCACGACTGTTTTATTGTGTTAGTTATTGAGGCCGTCAAACGGTCTTTTTCCGGCCTTGTGATTTCTTGAATCGTATTTTGGGCGGCAGATTGTTTTCATTAATATTAGGTACTTTGGCGGCAGATTGTTTTCATTAATATTAGGAGCTTTCTTTGCTGGTAGCTCAAATTAAAATTTCTGTATCTTCTCCAAAAGTGCTTTTCTTGGCGAGATAAAATTACATATATAAGTATTTGTGTGTAAGTATATTGTTATATGTGTAGTACTTTTAAATCTATGTACTTTATGTAGTCTAGTTTATATATTTTATGTGTATGAATACGGTAATAGAATAACTATCCGTTATTAATTTCATTAGATGCACCGCCTGGTAGAGAATGCCTTATGGCATTAAGTCCGCCTTTTGTACGTTTAGTTTTCTTACGTGCAATAAAGATTAAATAAATAAACGCACACTTCAATAAATACGTCTGTAATAAGACAACAACAAACAATATTACCGAGACATGAGACAAGGTTACATCAGAATAGATGATAAACGGCCTCCTAGCCTAGTGTATAGTGACTGCCTATGAATCAGGGCATTTATTTGTTTGTTAATCATAGATATTTTTTCCTGGGTTATCCACTCACGTGCCCTGCGCAACTACGGTTGCATTTTGTCAAAACGCAAAGTGCTCTCGCAACACTAGTTGCGAGTTGGGGTACCAACGGTTTTTAAATGATATCTATGTGCAACGTGTGAAGAGCGCTTTTCTGTTGACTTAGTTAGGCAGAGGATTAATGTGGCAACATTAAAAAAAATAAAAACCGGAGTCTGTGGAACATTTTTACAAACTTGAGATTATTGTTTTGGTGACTGTCAAAGTTCGGTATGTCAGCGAGGGAGCTAGTCATTAAAAAAATGCCGTCAGTACTCAATTTCGCATATTTTAATTAGCATTGTATATCAAATTATTCCTTGTTTACTGCTCCATACGATAAAGCATATATTTCAATACTAATTTAAATATAATGTGATAAATTCTTGCAACAAATTAAGTCTAGTGATGAAAATTTTGCGTGTTTGATTTTGAATCGTACATTTATTATACGATTACGCCATATTTCTGTCTAGGCTATTAGAATAAGTTAGTTTGTCTATTAACCTAAGCGTAAATCCTCTTTAAATGAGTAATTATGTATGTTTTGAACAGGATTAGGTGAAATAAACTTGTGATGTCTGTAAGTACAACTGTACGCAACAGTAGTTGCTCGAAGCATTTTAACAGATCCTCACAGGGTCCGCGTTTTATGTCATAAGGCATGGTGCACACAGGGTTTTGGTTGCAGATTGATTTAATTTAGCTTAGTCAATTTTGAGTGTTTTTATTTTCATTTGTAGAGGCTATCTTGAGACTCATTTTTTGATAATTTTTAGTTTTTTTTAATAATCGGCGAAGGATGTTGTATCTTCTATCTTTAAGTATATAAAAGAAGAAACTGACTGACATATCAACGCACAGCCCAAACCGCTGGTTCTAGAGATTCCAAATTTTGCACGTAGGTTCCTTATAAGGTCTAGGGGTGCACTAAGAAAGGATTTTTCAAAATTAACCCCCTAAGGGGATGAAATGGCGGTTCAAAGTTTGTATGGCGAAACAAGATTAGTTAGACTATTTTATTTGATACTTCACAGGAGTATTTCTAACGATAAATGAGTAAATAGGACGTAGTTTAGGGAAAAGGATCCAGTCCACAAAAATCTGCCAATAAAATGTATCTTTATGTCAATACCGTAAGCCATTCATTTCAATGACAAATTTTTGAGGATGGATCCTTTTCGCTAAACTACGTCCAATACGTGTTTCAGGTTTCTTGAAAATTCAACCCCTAAAAGAGGGGAAGGTGGTCACAAAGTCTGAAAATCAACATGGGTATTGTTTTTATGGTTTATCGGGTCGTTGATTACGAAAACAAACGATTTTAAAATCCGACGTAGCGAACGTGAAATACCATCCGCCATGTTGAGGTGCGATGGGGTTGAAATGTCTAAATATCAATATGGGTGTCGATTTTATGGTATTGTGGGATGTTAATTACGAAAATTGCATCGATTTTGAAATTTAATATTGTGGACATGAAAATTCTTGAAAGTATTTGTACGAAATTGCAATCTAATAACATTAGGTAGCTTTCATCCAGAAAATCAACCCTTAAGGGGGTGAAAAGTGGGTTGGAAGTTTTTATGGCAATGTTTTAACAGGTGAACCTATTTAGATGAAACCTGGTATACAGATAGTTTGAGTCCCGGGAAGGAACATAAAATTGTTTATATCGCGAAAATCAACCCTTAAGGAGTGAGATGGGGGTTAGAGGTTTGTATGGAGAATTTTTAACCGCGAACCGATTTAGATAAAATTTGGTATGGAGCTTGAGTCCCGAGAAACAATATAGAAACGTTTTTATTCCGAAAATCAATCCTAGAGGGGTATAAAAGGGGTTGATAGTTTGTATGGCGAATTATTAACCGCTGAGAAGACGATTGAGATGAAACTTGGTACATAGATTTAATATTAGAATTTAATATTATAAATGCGAAAGTATGCCTGTCTAACTGTCTGTTACCTTTTCGCACTTAAGCTGCTGGACCGATTAAGATGAAACTTGGTAAAGAGATAGTTTGAATCCCGGGAAATGACATAATAATAATAATAAATAATAATAAATACTCTTTATTGCACACCTCATACAGTTACAAGCACAAATTTTACAATTAGATACATTTAGGTAGAGGTAACAACAGGCGGTCTTATCGCTAATGAGCGATTTCTTCCAGACAACACACATAGACATAGTGTAGGTTTCATCCCGAATATCAACCCATAAGGTGGTTGGAAGTTTGTATGGGAAATTTTTAACCGCAAATCGATTTAGATAAAAGTTGTGGATATAGTTTAAGTCCCGAGAAACAATATAGGGTAGTTTTTATTCCAAAAATCAACCCTACAGGGGTAGAAAAGGGGTTGCTTGTTTGTATGGCGAATTATTAACCGCTGAACAGACGATGGAGATAAAACTTGCTACATAGGTAGTTTGAGTCCCGGGAAACAATATAGGATAGGTTTTATACCGAAAATACCGCTTTAGGGGGTGAAACTGTGGGTTGAAAATTTGTATGCGGAATTAATAACCGCTGAGCCTATTTAGAAGATTTGGTATGGAGATAGTTTGAATTCTGGGGAACGATATATAACAGTTATTATCCCTGAAGTCATTGCTTAAGCGGGTAAAAAGGAGGCTGTTTTCTAATTCCACGCAGACGAAGTTGCGGGGAAAAGCTTCTATTTAAGAGTAGAAATCTGCATTAATCATAATCTCTTCGTAGTATATAGTAAGTCGTTGCTGGTATAACAATTCAACAATTATTGCAATCATTTATTTAAGAAAAAAAAAATAAGGGAACCACCTTCACCAAAACATGATATACCGAGACCTACAGAGTGTAACAAATACTTTTCCGAAAACCGCATATAAATCGGTTCAGCAAGGTACATACAAACGTACAAGTCTAACTGAGAACCTCCTTTTATAGTAATTTTAGTACGCGGGCGAAGCCGCGGGAAAAAGCTCGTTATTAATATAAATGGTTCAAATTCACGGTGATGCTGATAGTACAATATATAATATGTATAAGAATAAAATTTTATATGCATAGCTTATTTTTAACGGAAATTTTCATGTTACGTAATATTTTTTGAACAACATAATCTTGTAGGTACGTAAAAAAAACCATTAGCTTACTTGTGAATTGTAACTCCGTTCAAAATTATTCAAATCGGGCAGTTAATTCTGGTTTCAGTAATTTACGAGTAGATATGCTAAAATCTGCCCGTACCTACTATAACATACTATGTTAGTCTTTTGTGTGTAGTTTTTGTTAACATACTATGTTAGTGATATAGATCACGACAACCACTGTTATTAAAATATAATTTATTAATTCAGGAATATCAAGTCTGCGGTTCTGCGTGAGTGAGCCGCTGCGCATAATATTTAATTTCGTATTAGCATTTTATACTTAAGTTATAATTATTCATAACTAGCTGACCCGGCGAACTTCGTACCATCAACAATTTTTTTTTAATTTCTCCAATATTTTAATAGCTATTCTGCTTTCGAGGCGAAGATAAATCCAACAAATTAATCATCATTAAAATCGGTCCAGCCGTTCTTGACTTGTAATAGTGTAACCGACACGACTTTGTTTTATATATAAAGATTGATACAATAAAATGTAAATAATATATTATTTCAATGTTGAAGATGTGATTTCGTTGCTTGTGTATCCCGTCCTTATACCGCCGCCATCTTGAATGATGGCCGCGCGAGGCCCGCCCGGTGACATCTAGTATGACTTTTGACACTCTGCACGTGGGTTTGTTTACTTTTGTAATGAAAAAAAATCCTACATATTGAGTTGGTAATCGTCCTGATATGTATTTATTTGTAAAGTGTGACATGTGAGTGTATTTATGTTAAGTGTATATGTGGTTTGAAGTGGTGGGAATTGTCGGTAATCGGACGTCAAAAAAGGCACTCGTCACGGTAGGTATATAGGCCTATTTTTTGTTATTGATAATTTGTGACAGAAATTGCTGCGAGTTTGACAAAACTGGCACATGTTATTTAAAGATTAATAGTATCTTTATCTACGTATGACAATATTTTTGTCCTAATTTGCGTAAATTATTCGTAAAAAAATCATAAACAAACCACGCGGTTTGGCGGTCAATTGCGAAACTATCATTTTAGAAATTGCAAATGAATCAAGTTTTATGCAAAATATTTCCCCGCGATCGTATACTTTATTTGGTATCAATCGAAGCGTAAACTATTGAAGTTTCAAATAAACATAAAAAATACATATGTTATCGATTTAGATTTTTTTTAATAAATATATTTCTGCCAAAAGTCCCCATTCGAAACTGTATGTCAAGTTTGTGATTTTTTTTAAATAATTTTTACTACTATGACCTATTTAATTATTTATATAAACAATTTATCCGTTTCATTAGCTTTAAAACGTAAAAAGAATCATTACAAAAAGTTCAGTAAAAGCCAAGCAATCGATTTATTAACAAAACATGACACGGTGCCGCTGGCGCGCGGTAAATCTTGGGCACTTCACAGCACCTTTTTTTGATTCGCGGGCACTCAAGTGGATATGGATGTTTTATATTTATCTTATATCTATCTATTAAATATATCGTCGCCTAGTACCCACAACACAAACCTTATTGAGCTTACTTACTGTGGGACTAGGTAGATTTGAGTAAGATTGTCCCATAAAAAAAAAACAACGGGGGGTTCTGTCAGTTCTGTCAGTTTTGTTAATTTGTAACTGAATGTAATACAGAACCACATTTAAAAACACTGAGATAAAGAGATATAGGTAAATACGATAAAAACTCCGAAAGGTTATCGCCACGTCAGTCTTAAATAATAATACCATCTAAAAATAGCCGTTGAGGTGACAAAATTGAATCTGAGGGAAGTTCAGAATTAGATGATTTAATTAAAAGTTGTCACCTTACTCGAGACATAACAGAGTTATTAAAAGTTATCCAACCAGATTGGTCCGAACTGAAGGCCGATTCGAAGTATAAAATCCCACATTGATTATTGAAATAGAAAATTGTCGTATTACGTAGTTATACACAGACAGATCTGTCCGCTGTCTGGCGACAAATTGCACCGGTTATGGTAACTGTGCCGATTTTAGCCATTTTCAACTTTATTAAGGTATAGCATGACACAAACTTATTAATTTGTAAGTAATAATATGTTAAGTGTTATGCAGACAAAAACTATAAGTACATAATATATACTATAATCATGGGTCTATAGTTATTCGAAATAAATGATTATATATTTTTTTTATTATTATAGACAAAGGAGCGTGGGAAAATTTAGGGTTTTAACCGTGGTACCACAGCTTTTGTACCACAGGGGGACCACGGGTGATTATTTTCCCCGTAGACCCACCCCTATTTTCCCAGTAAGGTCTAGAACGCAAAATGACCACTCATAGGTAGGTTAGGTTCGTTAGTCATCTTCTAATGGCCGAAGGCCAAACCGCACAGAAATAGGCTCCGTCGACATCACTAACGTAAAGATAAACCCATTTTGGTGCAATGGGTCTACGGGGAAAAAAAATTACCTGTGGTCCGCTGTAGTACAAAAGCCGTGGTACCACGGTTAACACCCGGCAAATTGGCCTATATGACCAATAAGGTCAATAGTCGGTCTTGACTTATGATCCTATGTCCCCTAGATGGGGCAGAGGGCATCCACAGTGCTCCGCCATCCCGTTCGGTCTTGAGCTTCGCGCTTCATTTCGCTCCACGTCCTGCCAATGGTCGCCGCCTCTGCGATGATCGTCCGCCGCCAGGATTGCTTAGGGCGGCCACGTTTCCGCTTTCCTTGGGGATTCCAGTCTAGGGCTTGCCTCGGGATGTGATCGGGTCAATAGTCGGTGGTGTATACTTATTTATACGGAAAATGATGATGATGGAATATCAATTTGCAGAGCTAATCCTTTAGGCTCTAAGATTAATTGAAGAAGAGGAGCCAATCAAATTTTTGATGCAAATTTTTGACGAAGTGGGGGGTGCCCCCATAATTAATTAAAAATAAAATAGAGCTATTTAGTCAAGTTTGATATCATTTTCGTGTGTCAATTCATTTTTGGTATTTTATTTATACCTTTCCATAATAAGAAGAACTGAGAAAACATAAAAAATATGAAATCAACGTTTGATATTTTTTTGAATAAATGCCTATATTTTTTTATTTATGATCGTAACATGATAAAGCCCTGTTATTCCCCTTTATAAAAAGTATATAAATCCTATATTGGTTATAATATCTTAAACGAAAAAATAATAATAATAATAGGCCTGTTATCAACCACAATCTAATTATGTAGGAAAAACGATGTGGTTTGAGCTCTAATGCTTGCCTAAATAATTATATCTTTCACAACTGAATGGACGTCAACCATTTCAAACGCTGTTATTTACCTTGCCTTTGTATGCTTGTTATAATCCGTAAGTGAAATAAAGAGTTCGTTTAGAAGATACCGGAACCGGTTACCAATAAAGGGGTATTAGATCGAGTAAGTATTTGGTAGGGTAGTTTTTTAAAACTATCAATTTAGTAAGACCGTGGCGGAAGACCCTAGAGCTAGACTGACCCGACATTATACCGAAGACATCCCGGACATCAGCCTGTACGAGATTAGAACAGAAAACAATACAGAAACAGCTCAAAAACAATAAGGCACCTGGTGAAGACGGAATTACAGCCGAACTTCTGAAGGCGGGTGGTAAACCGGTCCTTATGGCCCTTCAGAAGTTGTTCGACTCCGTTTTACTAGAAGGGAGAACGCCTAAGGCATGGAACAGAGGTGTGGTGGTATTGTTCTTCAAAAAGGGTGATAACGCGTTACTGAAGAACTACCGACCCATTTCACTTCTGAGCCATGTCTGTAAGCTGTTTTCAAGAGTCATTACGAACCGTCTCGCACGCAGGCTAGATGACTTCCAGCCTCCCGAACAAGCCGGTTTCCGAAGAGACTTTAGTACCGTAGACCACATCCATACGCTCCGTCAGGTTATACAGAAGACTGAGGAGTATAACCTGCCCCTCTGCTTAGCGTTCGTGGACTACGAGAAAGCCTTCGACTCGATCGAAACCTGGGCTGTACTACAATCTCTCCAGAGGTGCCAAGTGGACTATCGCTATATCGAAGTGCTGAAGTGTTTGTACGAGAACGCCACTATGTCAGTCCGACTCCAGGACCAGAACTCGAAGCCTATTCCGTTGCAGCGGGGAGTCAGGCAAGGAGATGTTATTTCTCCTAAACTGTTTACCGCTGCACTGGAGGATGTTTTCAAGACTGGACTGGAGAAGGCTAGGCATCAACATAAACGGCGAGTACATCACTCACCTTCGGTTTGCTGACGACATAGTAGTCTTGGCTGAGACCATGGAGGATTTGAGTACGATGCTCGATGACCTCAGTAAAGCCTCCGAGCGAGTTGATCTAAAGATGAACATGGATAAGACGAAGATCATGTCAAATACCCATGTAGCACTAACTCTCGTTACAATCGGATACTTTACACTCGAAGTTGTGGACGATTTTATATACTTAGGACATACTGTCCAGTTAGGTAGATCCAACTTCGAGAAAGAGGTCAATCGACGAATTCGACTCGGTTGGGCAGCGTTCGGGACGCTACGGCACATCTTTTTGTCCAATATTCCGCAGTGTCTCAAGACGAGTCTTTGACCAGTGTGTGTTGCCAGTGATGACATATGGTACTGAAACGTGGTCGCTTACAATGGGCCTCATAAGAAAGCTCAAAGTCACCCAAAGGGCAATGGAGAGGGCTATGGTTGGAGTCTCTCTGCGTGATCGCATCAGAAATGAGGCCATCCGCAGCAGAACCAAAGTAACCGATATAGCCCTCCGAATCACTAAACTAAAGTGGCAGTGGGCGGGGCACATTGCTCGTAGAACCGATGGTCGTTGGGGCGGAAAGGTTCTCGAGTGGCGACCACAAACCGGAAGGCGCAGCGTGGGTAGACCCCCCGCAAGGTGGACTGATGACCTGATCAAGGTCGCGGGAGTCCGCTGGATGCGGGTGGCGCAGGACCGGTCATTGTGGCATTCTTTCGGGGAGGCCTATGTCCAGCAGTCGACATCTTTCGGCTGATATGATGATGATGATGATGATGATGAATTTAGTAAGTACATCATTGAGTTACCCAAAGGTAAGCGCTTGGCGGGTACGGATTGGAGGAGGAGAGCAGAAGATCGAGCACAGTGGCGTGCCATGGGAGAGGCCTATGTCCAGCAGTGGACTGATACTGGCTGCGGCTGCTGCTGATAATGATAATGTAGCACTTACCGAAATGACCAAAATGACGTTTACCTATCAAGCTAATTTCACCTCTATTGCTAAGACATTAGACGGGGACATAACATTGAATATAAACAAATAATAGCGTTATCAATTAGAGGGGTTCTCCAGTCCATGTTATCTGGTGACATTTTCAAGTGAAAGGTACATCATTGCGGGTTATCAATAAGGGCCCGTTCATTTTTTTAGAGAAAACTTAAGCGGTAGGTATACATCTTTAACTGAGGACAGTCTGTTGGCGAATAGTGCGCTCTAAAATGAAAATAACAATTCTGTGTTATACCTACTTAGACATTACACAAACTTATTTGATTTGTTAACCTTTTGAACGCCACGCATCGGACAGAAAAATCGTGCCACCAGCGCCAGAGCGAAATTTGCACGAGCGCACTCAGATACCGTAGTGATTGGAAAACAACATATCGACGAAACATTTCTTTCCGCCTAATAGTGGATTTAGTTAGGCAAAATCACTTTAGATATTTAGAAATCATAATAGTAAAGATTATTCATTTCGTATTTTTCTTATACACCTAAAAACAACTACAAAAATATGAAAATTAATGTACAATTTTATTTAATTTTGTCAATATAGCCACAGCACTACTTAACCCTACATTGCATTCAGTTCCACATATGGTACAACCATGATATTAGCGAAGTATGACTAAAATCAGGTAGGCAGCGACATCTGTTATACTTATGACGATTATTTACAAACAAAGCTTCTGCAATAGTTCAGCGACTTGCCGCTAGGAAGCGGTAAATGATCGTGGCATCGAATGATCGGATAAATTCCGGAGGTCAGTGTCAAAATATAATTACAACGCTTTCGGAATGCGATAAAAAATTAAATTGATGTGTAAAATAGTAAAGAAAATACTTATTGTGACCTAAAAACTGTGCATAATTGAAAGGTAAGTTTATTTTTATAGTATTACGATATTGAAATATTGTTGAGCAGTATTTTTCAAACGTTCCTGATATGGTACTCCATGCATTCACGTTCATAAATTGTCGATCGTTTGCACTTATTAGAGTCTTTATGACGTTGGTATAAGGTTAAATTTCGCATGTAAGCATGGTTATTAGTACTTTGTAATAGTTTAGTACCACATTTAATACACAATAGAGTATGTAAAAACGACTTGAGTGCCATGTTGTACTGTTTCAAATTGTAACTTACTGCATGGAGTTCCATATGTGGAACTCGAACAAAAAACCCTATTTCTTATAAACCGTCTGTTCTATATTTTTTTTATTATTTTTCCCTAGAAGCAAACACCTATACTATAATAACATATAATTTTATTTTTCAAAAAAAAAAAGTCATGCATTGTAGGGTTAAGCGATAACGTCACGCGCTGACGTGTTATGACGGCTTTGGCGCTGGTGGCACCGTAACTTATTATGAATGTTAGAGTTGGGAGTGAGAGATATTCATTCATTTCTGTATCGATATTTCCGTGGTGTAACTGTATGAAGGAAAATACGTTAGGTTTTTTAAGTGTTTAGTTGAGTAAAAAAAATGTTTAACAATACCATCAAATAAATAAATTTTATGATAAAAGCTAATGAACATCGGACAGAACGGGTGTGTAGGTAAAAATCACCTCGCGCACATTTCATTATTTTGTATCTAAAGAAACTTGGTATATTAGGATTAGGATTAACAAGAATGCGGCGAAGCAATAAGATTAAAAGAAACGACATACACATTGTTAGGTTTTAAATACGGCCCTTATAACACCCATTGTATTTATTCCATTGCGACTTAAATAAAACTCTTTCTTTATTAATAATGCATATACTTATTTAAAAAAATTGTAAAAATTTTAACATTACGATATGTAGTTCCTAAAACTAATCTTCTACACGAATCACAGTTTAATAATTAGTTTTATTATATAATAAAGCTTAAAATGCGGAAAACATTCATAATTACAGTGTTTGGTTAATGTTCATACAATAATCAACATCGACCACTATGCTTTCACGAACAACATTATTTCGAAGTGACGTCACGCCGCTTGACGTGTTTACCCGTCAACGGCGAGGAGTGCCCTCCTATAGATTATATAATTATCAGATGGAGTGCGGCTAACAAAATTTTGTGATTCCATAAAGAGCCAGTGTCCTCGTCGTTACGCACTACACACACATACGCACAACAATAATGAGCCGCTCCCCCGACAGTCGTGCCGAAACGTCTATGCAGTCAAGTGCTGTTAAAAATAATTAAAATATGCAGTCGTGCGTTGTCCAATGCTGCAGAAATGCCACCGATCGAAAGAAAAAAACGGATGGGGTAACTTTTCACCGTTAAGTAAACAATTCATTGCGTAATCATATTAAAAATCAGTAATTTCGTAAACTATTAACTTCATGGTAGCGGTGTTGCCAGGTGGTTGAATAGGGAAACTTCCCGAACGTAAGGGGGTCTATAATCGCCGCCATATGTTGTCAATACGACATTGACTTCTACACTCCTAACTATACGTTTTATTTCACGCACGTTTCCAACGAATATTAAAACGTTACCTAATAGTTAATAACTTTTATGCTTTTGTGAGCAAATTATTCTTTATTATTTTTTGAATAAAATTTATAAATAAACATAATTATATATTTCTAAAAATTATTCCAAAAACTTCGTAAAACAAAAAGCCCATATCTAATCGTAGATTGAACGAGCGAAGTTATATCACCACTACTGATCTGTCAAACTTTCGTCTCATTCTAACTATCGCTCCCTCTCACTCTGAGCGGCTTCAGTAATCTTAAAAAAAAACTTCAAAAAAAGGAGGTTCTCAGTTTGACCCGTATGTTTGTATGTATGTTTGTTCGCGATTATCTCGCGCTTGGCTGAACCGATTTTAATGCAGTTTTCAAAAAGTTCTTGTTACATTCTAAACAAGGTTTAGTATAAAATAAGGCGTTGTTCATTGATTACGTAAGACATTTTTTGCCAGAGACACCCTTCCGCCCCTACGTAAGAAAAATAATAATAATAATCCTCTCTGCAGTAGAAGTAAGACATGGTCAATTCTCCTCCCCCCCTAAATCGTGTTACGTAATAAATTAATACGTAATTACACTGTTAGTTGTCTTCGTCTTAGCGAGGGTACTGCCGTGCCTCCAAATTAAAAAGGCATAAAGTATGCTTAAAATAATAGTATTGGGACGACAAGAAAGGCCACCACACTCAACAGTAGTCGTGTAATTTTAATAAATAGTAAGTTTAGATTTTTTTTAATTTTACCTTTTAGTCGCCTCTTCAGAAATATATTTCATCAAATTTATTAAAAGAGGTGCTTATTTTTTATACCACGACGGTGGCAAACAAGCATACGGCCCGCCTGATGGTAAGCAGCTACCGTAACCTATGGACGCCTGCAACTCCAAAGGAGTCACTGTGTTGACGGCTAAAGGAACAAGAAGTTCCCTCATCGACAACACACTGGGTCCTCTTTGAGCTCTTTGGCAACCTTACTCACCAGCAGGAACACAACACTATGAGTAGGGTCTAATGCTATTTGGCTGTGAGTTTCTGTAAGGTGGAGGTACTTCCCCAGTCGGGCTCTGCTCCAGATTTGAGCGAGATGACATCCGCTGAACGTGCCCTACCACACTTAGCGTGATGCCATTCGCAGTGCCCATACCTCTCTTTTTGACGTAGTTTAAGGACATACCCAAGGCCGGACGTAGTTTAAGCAAGGTCGGTGCTATTCTACCATCTGAAGTAGGTACCACCCATTCGGTTGAACTCGGTGGACCTCGAAAGAGTGTTCAAATACATATACTAACCGCCGACCTCAAAGATAATGCTGACATTGAACGCGAACGTAGGGCCTTATCGATAAGAGCAAATATGATTGCGCGCAGGTTTGCTCGTTGCTCTAAAGAAAGTAAAATTACCCTATTCCGAGCTTTTTGTACCACTTTTTATACCTGCAGTCTGTGGAGCAAATTTACAAAAAGGTCGTACAAGGCCCTACAAGTTCAGTATAATAATGCGTTCCGGGTGTTGATGGGGCTGCCGCGCTATTGCAGTGCCTCACAGATGTTCGCCGAGGCACACGTAACCTGTTTTAAAGCGACAATGCGCCTGCGAGCCGCATCGCTAGTACGACGTGTGCGCGCCAGCCCCAACAGCATCCTTATGATGATTGCGGACAGGTTTGACTGTCCGTACATTATGCACTGTTGTGGACTTCACAAGCCCAGTAACAGTGAACTAACATAGTTTTTAAACTAACATTTTATGAGCCACAGCAGGCTTGAAATAAACGTATTTAATTTAATTTAATTTAAAAATTAAGGACATACCCCGGATCCAAAATTATTAATTCTATTTAACCATATATATTAATAATCTATATGTTTTTAATTCAAAAATACTGTATTCTTAATCGAGAAACTTTGTATTACATGGCAACACTCGTCTGGACACATACATTCAAACCAGCCGCCATCTTGCGTCACAGTTTTTTGAACAGCCATGCTCCGTCCTTTAATTTATTCGTCCAAGGAGGGCAGTGCCTTTTTGTTCTTTTAAATAGCTTTGAGGTATTTTCAATTTTTTTCTTGAGTTACGGGTTATTTTGAATGAAATTTTAACTAAAAAGATAGGTGAATGGTAGAGCTATTATAAATCTACAAAAATATTTTTATAAAGGTTGTTTATTAAGGAGTATTTTGATCTCTCATTTTGGACGTTTTAACACGTCATGGCGCTGAGGGCACGACTTTTCGTTGACGTGTTTGAACGGCTTTGGCGGTCAAAGGGTTAATTAATCCATATTTATCTATTATATATATCGTAGTCTAGTGCCCATAACACAAGCCTTATTGAGCTTACTGTGGGTCTAGGTCGATTTGTGTAAGATTATCCTATAATATTTATTATTATTTATTATAACTAATATTTACATAACTAAATGCAAGTCTGCATATCTACAGCTACATACATGCTTTATCCCACATCTCGATAATTTTGTGGTTGAAATTATACCCTCGTTCTGTTGACAAATTGATCCAATATCTGGTGCACACCTTAAGTTCTGATGACAATTACAATTTAATAGATTCAGTATCATTGTAAATCCAAGATAGCTGCCGCTACAGAATGCCGCGTATTACACATTTCTTAACAAACCTCTAAATCAAGTATAAAATGAAAGGGATTTATTAGTCGAACACAGTGCATTGCGGATCATAAAGTAAGCGGAGTTTAGGCAGATTTAGTAACATAACAACTTGAAAAGAAAATAAGTGGTTAGGTAAATACAAAAGCTTTTATTGAAAATAAACAATGATATAGATAATGTACAATAAGCTATAAAAATAATTCGGTAGGTTCTAGGTACCAGTCATCACTCCACTCTTCTCATCAATGTAGCTAGAGCATTGAAAAGACAAAAAGCTAAAATCGTGGGGCGCTTGAATCTTTTATCAACGGACAACGCCTAATATCATTATAATATATATGAACTTGGTTAGGTACGCTACGCTAGTGGTGTGATGAGTGGTACCTAGGACCTATCGATTATTTTAGCCTTGAGTACATTACCTGCATCATTATTATCATTATTTTCAATTAAACCGTTTAATATACGATTTTTAAAATACTAATTTAACTACTATTAGAAACGGGGTGTTTACCTAACTCAAATATACATGGTAAATACCATACCAATAATAATATTTTAATAGTATCTAGTCAAAACAGAAAATAATTATATTACTTATTTTATTTATGGCCTGGATACGAGACTTTCAAACCAAATCTTTATTGGATAACTCTTCACTATTATGTCTTACAATGATAACAATTGTTTTCCCCACTTCCCACAAAAGTAAGAACATTCATATATTTTTTGCAAAAACGGTGGAAGTTACCACAAAACTTTCAATAAAGGAAATATTCTTCATGAAATTCTCTACCAGTCTTGCCTTTGAAGTATGTTGCTAAGACTTATAGTTTTCAATCTATGTGTCGCAAAAATTTTAACCCCCCTTTTTTACCCCCACCGCACCATAAATTGAGATGGCTCTGCTTCCTAAAATGGCCTGTTGGTCCTAAAGTCTCACTATGCAAAAGGTGATCCCATCATCACTAAAATCCACCACCGACTACAAGCGATATGTCACTGGATAGCTTATTCTAAGTTCTAAAACGATTACTATGACAGGTAGCCCCAAATCTTTGTGTAAAAAAGTAACAAGGTATAAAAGTAGTTTGAGCTGAAACGTTACTACCCAAGTAGCACAGATAGCTGTCCGTCGTCCGTCCTTCGTTGTGTGCGGACGTGTGTTTTGCTAATATTTGACATTTGCCCATTTTATTATTTTACTTAATTGCGATTGGTTAAGAACGGAATTTCTGTTTTCTTGTTCCTCTTGTGCTATTTAAGTGCATGGACTCCGCCCAGTGGGTTGTCCTAGAGTGGGATAGTGGTATTTCGTCGGTTGCGGTGACATCGAGGCGATCGAAGAAATTTGTGTTCTCACGCACTTCGTGGGGATCGAACCCGGATCGGTGGGGCAGCGGTTGTGGCTTGTACGGCGGCGCCACAGGAGCTAGCTCTCGACGCGGCAAAATAGGCCGGTGCACTGTGCGGGTGACGTCACTGCATCGACTACTACGCTGCGCGGCACCGCGCTGCAGTGCTACGAGCTACGTGTTCATCCGCTACGCCGGTCCGCTACGCCACATTGCTTCGCTGCGGGGACTCGCTGCTAAGCTGGGTGAGAATGGAGGCTTCTTTAAACAGTAGCCTAGTGTGCGGCGGCTGCCTGCAGGATCTGCTAGTGGGAGAGGAGTATTTGGAGTGCATGGTGACGTCATGCGGTCAGCTGTATCACTATGAGTGTAATAATAAAACTCTTAATGCAGTGGAAAAGGCTACGTGGGTTTGTCCTGCTTGCATCTGTGCAGCCAAAGTGGGCGGGCTTAACTGCGACACCCCTGTGGGCACTCCTGTATGTATAAAAAATGTGGCATTACGAAAGCCTTCTGAAAGTGGCCATAGGTCTCCGTCTATTCCGTCATCTCCAGTGACCGCCCCGTCCTGCGTGGCTGCGGTGACCGCGCCTACCCTGTCAACTGTGACAGCTGCATCCTCACTGCTGACTACGACTGTGGCGCCTGTCATGTCAACCCTGGTGACCACCCAGTCTTTACCAGTCCTCGTGACTCCGTTAGCCCGGCCTGCATTGCAGAGCTCGGCGACTTACTGTGCCTCTAAAAGGGACCCCTCTGTGGCGATGTCTGCAGGCCTAGAAATCGAGTTGTTGCGGGAGCAAGTCACTCATCTGACAGAGCGTCTGGCTGATGCACTCTCCTCTATTGACCGGTACCATGCTGCACTTACCATCTGTACAAATAAAATCGAAGCCGTCGGAGATAGATTGCTAGAAGTGGAATTTTTGACCCGGTCTCGCGGCGTGGTCGATGATGCTGTTGCGGGTGTTCCGACGCCGCTGCCCGCTGTGTCAACCTCCTACAAAGATGTTACGGAGTTGGGCTCGACGTCGTGTACTGCTGGCCTGACGATCAATCATGGGGTTGCAAGTGTTGTGGGAAACAAGCATTGTCGTGGTAATGATATTCATCCATGTGATGTCCTTCCCAAGGACGCCGTGACGGTAGAAGCTCCTCCCCCCCCCCCCCCCCCTCCGCCCCGTAACTCTACCGATGGCAGCAGGAAGAAGCGTTTCTCTTCTGTTCGTTGCACTGCCGGGCCGGATGCCACACCTCTCAGAGCAATGGAGTGTCGCAAGTACGTTCATTTATGGAACATGGCCTCTGGAGCCGACGAAATCCGGGCATACCTACAGACTCTCACTCAGGATAAAGTCTGCACTGTACAAGAGCTTAAGCCCAGAGGGGATTATAAGTCCTTCAAAATCGGAGTACCTGTGACGTTTTACCAAACTTGCATATCTCCCACTATCTGGCCTGACAATGCTCGAGTTCGACCGTGGTCATTTCGCAAATCAACTGGCAGCGACAGGGAGTCGAGAGAGAAACAGTAATAGCCGCAAAACTGAGTCGAAACTATCGCTAGACCTTATCTATCAGAACGTCAGAGGTCTTAAAACGAAACTCAGCTTCTTTAGACGTAACTTGCTGACACTTGATTGCGACTTTGTAGCCGTGACAGAGTCTTTTTTGACTGCGACTGTCTGTGATTCTGAGCTTGTTGATGGTGACTGGAGTGTTTTCCGCCGGGACCGTTCTTCTGGGGCGCGTGGAGGTGGAGTGTTGCTGGCTGCGCGTGCGAAGCTGGGACCCCGACGCCACCGGGGTCTGGAGTCACCTCAATGTGAAGATATGTGGGTTGCACTCACTAAATATGATGTTCCATGCTTCGTGTGTGTAGTCTACATACCGCCTTCTGCCACGGACCAGATGTACATGCACTGGTTTCAATCGGTTGAAGCTGGGTTACTGACTCTTAATAAGTGTGTTGTGATTATAGTTGGCGACTTGAATTTAAACCCCATGTATACTTCTCAAAGTGTGTTATGTTATTATGCGTATTTTTTATCTGTATGTGGTTTCGTAGAGGTGAATAATGTCAGGAATGCGTTTGGAGGAATGTTAGATGTTGTGCTGATCTCGGAGCGCATACGCGGGGTTGGCGTGCTTGAAGTTGAGGACGGAGGACTTGTACCGCGACGAGACGCCTACCACCCACCGCTAGAGGTCTCAGTACCCTTGGATGAAGCTCTCCAGCAGTTCTCTGCTGAGCGTATCGATCCTAGCAACTTAAATCGGCATCGTGATTGGAACTTTGCCAAGGGTGACTATAAGCTACTGTACAAACTACTATCGGAAGCCAACTGGCAAACTGTTCTTGATAATCAGGATGTGAACCTCGCCGTAGACTGCTTTTATAACATAATTTACAGTATTTTTGATTCTTGCATACCTAAAAAAATCCGATGCAATACTAAAGTTAGGCGATATCCAGTATGGTTCACAGCAGACCTTATTAAGGATATCAAGTGTTAAGCGAACCACCATAAGAAGTAGAAGTCTACTAAAAGCGTTAGTGCTTACAGGGAATTTTCCAAGCTAAGGGCCGAAATAAAAAAAACGTGTTCGTGTTGCGTACAGCGATTATATAGGCCTCATACAGTCTGAATTAAAATGCAATCCCCGTGCGTTTTGGAAACACGTTAACAGTCTTAGGTCAAAGGGTGGATTCGTTGCTCAGGTCAGTCTTGATGGGAAAGAATATTCTGGGCATGAATGCGCACAGGCTTTTGCCACTTACTTCTCGAGTGTATTCTTGCCGAATCCCCCTCGTCTGGACTGTGCTTTTGAGCAAAGAAATAATCCGCAATCCGCTGTCAAGAAACTTAAACCGAACAGTGCAGTAGGGCCGGACAATTTCCCGGCGTTCATCTTGAAAGGGTGCTCCGAGTACCTAAATGTCCCAATTTGCTTTCTGCTAAATTTGGCATTTTCCTCAGCGACATATCCTAACCAGTGGAAGATTTCGCGAGTAAGGCCTATCCCAAAATCGAGCGAATTAGGTTGTGTGGAAAATTATAGGCCTATTTCTATTCTTACGACCCTTGCGAAGCTCTTTGAATCCATACTTCACACAACGTTGTCTAGACAAGTCAAACCTTTTCTGTGTGACACACAGCACGGTTTCAGAGCGAAACGCTCAGTGGACACCAACCTTTTGACCCTGGCTGATACCATCTCAGAACACCTAGACATGGGTATTCAAGTTGACGTGGTATACTTTGATTTTCGGAAAGCCTTCGATCGCGTCGATAACGATGTCCTGTTGCACAAGCTGGATGTGATTGGATTCAGCCCAAATTTGCTGAAATTTTTCGCTAGTTATCTACGCGATCGTAGGCAGTACGTCCAGCATGGGCATTTCGTATCGGACCCATACCATACCCGTTCTGGTGTCAGTCAGGGTTCAATCCTTGGCCCTTTCCTGTTCGGAATCATGGTGAATGATTTGCCACTTGCTGTCCGAAATGCTCGTTGTCTTCTCTATGCAGACGACCTCAAGTTGGTATATGGAGTGGAGATGGAGGCGGATTGTAAGTCGCTGCAGGAAGATGTTACGTCCGTGTTCGAATGGAGTCTGAACAACAAACTCAGTTTCAATACTGCCAAATGCCAAGTCTGTACTTTCAGTCGATCCCTCGTTCCCTCATATGCTCACTACTTTCTAGGATCCGACCTCATCAACAGAGTGGCTTCAGTGAAGGACCTTGGCGTTATATTTGATGCGGGTCTAACCTTTCATGACCACATCAAAGCGCTTGCTTCTAGCTGCTTCCGTAGGTTAGGATTTGTCACCCGTAACTCGAGGGATTTCCGTGACCCTTTTACCTTAAAGATCCTATACAATGCTCTCGTACGAAGCAAGTTGGAGACGTCAGCACTAGTTTGGAACCCTTACGAGGTCACTTACATTTTACTCTTAGAAAAGGTACAAAAGACGTTTCTAAGAACGCTGTACAAAAGGATATTTGGGTATTACCCGTACCTATACCCCACTAAATTCATTTTAGGAAGTCTTGGCTTCAATTCCCTGGAGGTCAGGCGCAACCTAAGCCTGTTGCTGTTTACCTGTCGGGCCCTTCGAGGTGACTGTGACTGCCTTGAACTGGTGGAACGGCTAGTAAGAGTCTTTGTCCCGGATTTGAAAAATGTAACCCTTAGGCCGCGGACATGTGTTCTATTGGCCGTGCCGTCGGCACGTACTGTCGCCTATGCGAACTCGCCGGTGGTCCGTGCCCTGTCCCTGCTGAATGCGCTCCTAGTATCAGCACCGGAGTGTGACCTGTTCGCGTGGCGATGGATGGATGTGTATAATGAGTGTTTAAGATTCTGCGAGTTGAGGGATGATAGGCCGTCAAGTGTGCCGCTAGTTTAATTTAATATAATATTAATATTATATAGTGTTAAGTTTCACAGTGTATTAGTTTAAGACTGTAATGCTGTGTTAACAATCAATAAACAATAACTACTCACACATAGATTTATATAGAGCTCTACGCGTATTAAGACAGTTATATGGACACACTCGCGGTCCTAAAGCTGCATAATAGCTGTCAGTGTTAATTAAATAGCTTAGGGCTGATTAAGAGCTGCATTACGGTCGAGAAAACTAACATTAATACGCAAAAGGTGCTATAAAGGTGAATTTGCTACGACTATATACAGCTTTAAACGTTTTCAAATGCTTTAACCGTGGGTAAAATTATGCCAAGTGCTGTTTAACAAGGTAATTGTGAACTTCTATTGCGCTGACTTAATAAGGGAGCACAAATGAACTACTATGCAGCCAATAGACGTATAATGGAACATAATACAGCTTAAAGCTGAACATGTTTACCGCTAAGCAGCCTTTATACTGCCGTTGATACTGTCCGCATATAGCGGTTGTTTAAACGTTCAGAAGATGTCTCAAGGCTGTTGAGCGGTTCAGTAGTGTATCGAATTAACGTCTTTTACTTCATAGTGGTTCATTTAACTATCTTTAATCAGATATTATCTTAGTAACATAGCATATGTGGTACCGTAAAAAGTCGTAGTCTGCCATTTGCTGCATGAGGATACTAAACTGACGCGCGTATTTATATTTTACTATAACTTTGACAATTCTGAAGTATAAGATAGCCAATGCAATGGCTTTACTTGCAAAATTGCGGCTCCCTAAAATGTCCGTATAACGCCTGTTTAATAGTCACATTTAAGTTAAAGGCGAGAGTGCGAGGAATTATACGTAAAGTAAACAGCTTACAGCTACATACAGGTTCATATATTGAATTCTATTCAGATTTAGGCTGTTTAACAGTACACGAATAATCATTAAATAGCCTTATGCTGCTTATTAGACATGTAACGGTTAACGTCGCTGTTTAACATCAGCCACCATTTTATGGGTATAACCTATACATATTTTGATTTACTTTTCCGAATTATATAATCTTTGTGCCTAAATTATGAACGTATGTATTAATTTGTACTTCCTAATATCGTAATGGTAACTTTTTATGTAATAATTATTAAAAATTACTTGAAATTGTTTGGTCAAAATTTTCCCATATCTTATTTTTAGCATATAATTTAATTATAAACTGAGTATTTTCGTGGCGCACTAAATTTTTCTTAGATAATATATATATATATAATGTCAGTAAACTTGCATTCCCATACATCTTTCTCGGATTAATACATATAAGAGAACATATAATGATCCGAATAAATTAACACAGCGTGATATGGCGGCGCGCGTACGATTTACGTTTAATAATATATGTTTCGAAATACTACCGGCGGTGCCAAATCGCAAACCAAATTATGTTTTATTATTCTTTTATTCAGACCAATGTCTGCCTCCCCCGGTATTAGGAGACATGTGAGATATATTTTCTGAATAAAGGGTCATTAGAGGTCTCTTAGAGAGTCAGTATTCCAATTAATTTTGTATTAAGCAGAACGTCTGCTAACGATACCACAATGCTTAGAAAAAATGGAAAAGTAGAAAAACCGCAGCCATCAGGTGTGTCTCAGTAGCTCAGTTGGTCAGAGCGATGGGCATGTATCCCAGAGTCTTGAGTTCGAGTCTCGCCTGAGGCAGTGGATTTTTCTACTTTTCCATTTTTTCTAAGCATTGTGGTATCGTTAGCAGACGTTCTGCTTAAAACAAAATTAATTGTAGTATGGGGTAGCGCATTGTTATCGGTGAATTCTCAATACAACTTGGGACTCCGATGGCCGGTTGAGAAGTGTAAGACTTCTTCGGCAGATGTCGCTAGGCGTCCCCCTAAGACGCATATGGGATATAGTGGAGAAATTCGCAGCCATCAGGTGTGTCTCAGTAGCTCAGTTGGTCAGAGCGATGGGCATGTATCCCAGAGTCGCGAGTTCGAGTCTCGTCTGAGGCAGTGGATTTTTCTACTTTTCCATTTTTTCTAAGCATAGTCAGTATTCCGCTCTTATAACTCCTATTACCCCTTATAACTCTGTTAAATCTCTGCTACAACACTCTTAAGCAGCTATGTGAACTGTATAATTTGTGCCCATTTAAGAGGTATAAAAGCTGAATAAGCTCGTATACAGCTATTATGCAGCTTTTATATTCAGCTTTAAGCGTAATCGTATTCTATTATTCAGCTGCTATACAGCCAAGTGTGCTACTTGGGTATGTAGGTTTTTTGATACTAAGTTCTTGTATCGCTCTACAGATTATGAAGGTTTTATAAATGTCGATGATTGTGTCATGTTTTTGTTTTTCATGAGTTTTCATTTTTTTTGTGTCATTCTGGTTCATTTATCACACACAGCGATTCGAGATTTTCCGCCATACAAAAAGTTGTAGAATATGAAAAAACCATTCCAATGATATATGGCTGGTCATTATTGGTTTCTAGGCCAGACTCCATACAAATCTGCCCGTCCTCCTTTACAAGTCTATGGTTTTATAGTTAAATATACTAGCGCAATAATTGGAGCATTTGCCTTACAAAAGGTGGAGTAGAAAATGTTTTAATGGTTATTGGTAGGCTATAGGGTGGTTATTAAAATACTAGATTTGAGACCTTGAGGGGGGTTGCGTTGGCCGCCATTTTGGTTTAAACGTGCCATAAGTCCGTTTTTGAACCTTGGCGCTTAAACGGTTATCAGTATGCCTAAAATGTCTATGCAACGTATGAAGAACATAAAATTGTCTACAATATTTCCATACACAATACATCTGTAAGTCTTACAGATATAAAGATACAGGGGGTGAAAAAGTGTATATTTTTTTATATCATAAGAATTTTATTTATTAGCTTCAAAGTTTTGTGCTTCCAGATAAAGAAATGAAGTCTCTACCACAGTTTTGTCATCTTCTTATGATTCTTTTAAAAGATATTCAAAAGTTGAATTCACCCCTAGAGCGCTTATAGAGGGGGTGAAAGTAGTAAGTCTCACACACAAAATCAGTGTTCTATTACTCATCATAAAAAACTACTAGGCGTTGTCAGGTATAGCTATGGATCAATTAGGGTATAATGAATTTAGATTTGACTTTTTCACCCCCTGTATCTTTATATCTGTAAGACTTACAGATATATTGTGTATGGAAATATTGTAGACAATTTTATCTTCTTCATACGTTCCATAGAAATTTTAGGCATACTGATAACCGTTTAAGCGCCAAGGTTCGAAAACGGACTTTTGGCACCTTTAAACCAAGATGGCGGCCGCGCCCCCCCCCCCCCTCAAGGTCTCAAATCTAGTATTTTAATTACCACCCTATAGCCTACCAATAACCATTAAAATATTTTCTACTCCACTTTTTGTAAGGCAATGTATGGAGATGATTCCCCAATGATTAGATTATACGTATACATTATGGATGGTACAAGAAGGATAGAGATCTCTATGTTACAAAAATGTCCGTCAAAAGGCGATAAACTGATGGCGCCACAATGATATTAAATTTGATTAAATTAATTTTGAAATAAAAAAAAAATCCAAAATAATTATTTGCGGAGATGAAAAACACTGAATATTAATTTTATTTAGAAAGTCATATAAGTATTAAATATCGGTAATTCATTTCAAGTGCTGAACTATACCTAGCGCCACCCGGAGATATTTGGAACTATTGTTTAGTGCTTACCGCTGGACACTTTTTCGACCGTTTTCCTATAAGAGAGTTCCATCCTTCCTATACCATCCATAGTATAAATTATAGCAGCACAGATAACACTGCCATCTGTCATGTATCAGTTGTCATTCAGTTGTCTGGAGCCATGGAAAAGAGTGGCCAAGACTGGCTCCTGGGCCCCGTTCTGATATTTCATTAAAGAAAAAAAATAAGATCTCATGTGTCAGAATCTTAACGGCGGAAATTCATATAAATATAGTAACATTCTTTCAATGACTAAGTACATAAAGAGTATGATAATTCCTTATTGACACAAAATAACGGAGGTCTGAATAGGAAAAATATGGATGGTATATGGAGGATGTCAATCTCTATGTTCAAAAGTGTCCGTAAAAAGGCGTTAAACTGATGGCGCCACAATAGCATGAGCATACATTTCTAGCCCGGTCGGTAGTGACCGTCCCTACGAAGCAGAGGGTCCCTGGTTCGAATCCCGGTCAGGGCGTTGTTTTTTTTTAACGGAAATTTATTATGGATATTATGATTTTTGATATAAAAAAATTAAAAATCCATACATAATGGCAAAATAATTATTTGCGGAGAAGAAAAACACTCTGAATGTCTGAATATTAATTATTCCATCAAAAACATAAATGTGAAAGGCTGCCAAGTTCGATACTATGGGAATGCTTCGCCTATAAAAGAAGTGAGATCTGAATAAGTACCAAGTTCCATAAAAATACCTCAAATCATAAATAGTTATAGGAATGCACACTTGATTTCCAGCAGTTTTTAAGGTACATTTTGAATAAGTATCACGTTACATAGAAATACCTAAAATTATAATAGTCAGAGAAACGCACACCGGTTTTTTTAGCAGTTTCCTGATAACATTTATTATTTTCAGTACTTTTTAATGATGTTACTTGGCAAGTTTTCACACACCACACACCTTTTCAATGCAATGAATCGACACCTTTGGACTGCAATGTGTCAAGTTTACCATCAGGCGGGCCGTATGCTTGTTTGCCGCCGTCGTAGTATAAAAAAAAAAAAAAAAAGTTTATAATTTTCTATTAAAACTTGCCAAGTTACATCATTAAAAAGTACTGAAAATAATAAATGTTATCAGGAAACTGCTTAAAAAACCGGTGTGCGTTTCTCTGACTATTATAATTTTAGGTATTTCTATGTAACGTGATACTTATTCAAAATGTGCCTTAAAAACTGCTGGAAATCAAGTGTGCATTCCTATAACTATTTATTATTTGAGGTATTTTTATGGAACTTGGTACTTATTCAGATCTCACTTCTTTTATAGGCGAAGCATTCCCATAGTATCGAACTTGGCAGCCTTTCACATTTATGTTTTTGATGGGATTTCATTTATTTTTGTTAGGTGTAGGTTCTTTATTATTTTTTTATCACTTTTGCTTTAGGAAATGTCTCATTCCACTTAGGTATGTACTTTATACTATAACCCTTTATACTAAGCGTCTAATTCTATTTTACTATTTATTTATAGGTGATTTTTACAAATAAACTGGCTCCTATAAAATGTACCTACTTACATATAATTACATACATCAATAACGTACTTTATTCTGTTTGTAAGTACGCTACCTACATAGATAATTAATAACTTGGTAATACCTACCTACCAGTAGGTATTATAATTGGTGACCTATTATGTAGCCCTAGAAGTGCACCATCCCATCTCATCCCGTGGCGTATCGGAGGGTGAGATGGGCAGTAGTATATATAATTCCATCTTAGAGTATATATGATTTCCATGTTCTTGAATCTGCGATTTTATTAGTTGTAAAATTAGAAATTATTTAGACTATGCGAGAAAAAATAATCTCTTCATTTTTGTTTGACTGATTTAGCGCACCTAGTGTACCTAGTGACCTGCTTTGCACTTCGTAAATCGTGGGTTCGGTTCCCGCAACAGACACACACAGAGTGGTGAACAATTTTATTGTTCTTGTCTTTAAGACAAACATGTATTGTCTTAAATTGGTATGTACCTAAATTTAAATAAGTCTTATCTCATTTCCACTCCATACCTACTTATAGTAGAACAAAATTACACATTCGTTGTTTTCTAAACTGACTCACACTTGGCCGTTTTCAGATTTTTACTTTATTTCGACCTAAAGACAAACCTTCGAGCCAAATTTCAGGTCGGTACGACCATTGGAAGATAGACCCATTTAGTTCATTATGACTTCATAGTAGAACAAAGTTACACCTTCGCTATTTTTAAAACTGACTTACACTTGGCCGTTTTCAGATTGTTCCCTTTACTTTGACCTTAAGACCTATCTCCATGCCAAATTTCAAGTCAGTACGACCATTGGAAGTGGTCTAGGTTTTTGATGAGTCAGTGAGTCAGTGAGTCAGTGAGTGTATAGTAAAAATAGCGATTTTCTGACGTCAATATCTCAAGAACTGCTATTGGTAGAATAATGAAATTTTGTATACTAGACAATTAAGGGGATATCAACAGACACTCGAAATTTCATATGCGTAGATAAAATATGTTTTGAGTTATAGGGTGGTCGAAATTGGCCCGAAATGGTTCGTGTAATATAACCCACGGCCGGTGTGTCGCTTTTTTTTGCTCGAACTTGGCGGACACACTGCCGTGTGTCTAGATATTTAGAACGTCATATAAGTATTAATGTCATAGGGAAGCGTATTTAATGCAGTTTTTGAATATTTACACTTTTAGGCACTTACTATATAAAGTTCATTTCATACGCTCAATATACCTAGCGCCACCCGGAGAGATTGGGAACTATTGTTTACTGCTCACAGCTGGACACTTTTTCGACCGTTCCCCTATATGAGTTACCAATCCTTTTACCTCTATTATCCGTGATGAATACTCTCCTTAAAGTGGCCAAAACCGGGTCATCTGCTACGTAACTTGGATGATAGTATAAAAATTTGGTACCATCGAGCTGGTCTGGTAATGGAGACTGAAGGTCATGAGCACTCTAAGATAAAACAATGGAAGCTCGTTGTGTTTGGGTTTTTTATTAAGTAATTATAACGTATATGTATGTTTATTTTGTATTTATTTAAGTATGTATATTCATATGAATGTGCTGTGTTATCTATTTCGTCTCTTTTGTTTCTATGCACCACCTACTGCTTATTGTTTTTCTCTAGTCTCCACTACCCAAAGGTTGTCTGGAAGAAATCGCTCATTAGCGATAAGACCGCCTGTTGTTACCTCTACCTAAATTTATCTAATTGTAAAATTTGTGCTTGTAACTGTATGAGGTGTGCAATAAAGAGTATTTATTATTATTATTATAATTTAATAGATGACTTTTGCAAGAAAAGTACAGTCGGCATTAAAAGCTTGTCTTAAAAACCGGCCAAGAGCATGTCGGGCCATGCTCAATGTAGGGTTATGTAGTAGCCAATCGGTCACAATGCAAACACTTAAGTAAGATAGGATAATATTTTGCGATAACTCAAATATTGCGATCGCATCATAAACGTAATAAGTTGAGATTTTAAACTACAAATCGGCCCCCTGCAGATCTGGGTTCGTTTTAATTGCCCATGGAATGAAGTTGAGCCGTGATGAGACGGTTGAAATTATAAGTAAATACAGTGAAGTTTTCAGAAAATTGTCAATTGGCCATTTGGAGTCTCTAAGACTATTTGGAACAGGATAAAGCTTGATTTAATACATACCGTCGTTTCATTTGGATAAACGTTTAATGGTAGACGGAATAAGAAATAAATTTTTAGAATATTTCTGTACGTACATAAAAAGTTAATATTCAAGATAAAACTATGGCTTAAAATGAATTGGATTTTTTTTGTGCCTGTAATATTTAAAAAGTTCCCTCGATTTTTCCAAAATCCCATCAGATCCTACCCGATGAAAAAAATCCAAAGCGATCCAGCCATCTTCGAATAATCGCTGAACATTGGTAAATTAAAAAAGACTCCGACGAATCGAGAACCTCGTCCTTCTAAGTTTTGAAGTTGGTTAAAAACAGCACAGCGTTGTCTGAGAGATTAAGAGACTCTTTATACGTTATTAATGCACGGTTTTAACATCAAACGCAATAGTAAGCCCCTTAATATCTCACACCGCTTGGAGAAAAATGGAATGGAATTCTTCTTGTGTCACTCCCACTAAGCCGGTGTACGCTAGATTACGTTCCATAGATCCTGCATTTCAAAGATGGAGTGTACTAACGGTGAGGAGTAAAATACAGACCATCCAAAAGAGCAATGAAGAGGAGCTGCTTAATATTGTAACGGGCCGATCGTACCCGTTCAATATAATTATGAACTATTGATTTACAGAATTATTCCTTAGACTTATTTATATATCTTTAACTATCACCTGCTGGTACTACCTTTAGACGTATACTGTTCTATGCTGCCATAGAAGAATGAGTGCTCTCTAAATTTAAAATCACTGACATTGGAATATGTCTGAAATAACTGTCAATATTATCAATGTAGTCAAAGATCGTATTTAACCGCAAAATTATTGAATTTAGGTATAAATAATTAAGATTTGAAAAAGTGCAGAGTTCTCACTGGTATCTTAACGTTACGATATTTAACTTGAAGGAGGCAGACTCCAGTTCTAATGAGTTAAGTATCCGTAGATTAGATATCTAGAATGTATTTTTATCATGTCTCAATTTCTCATACAAATACAATACAATACAAATATTCTTTATTGCACACCTCTATAACATAGAACAGTACACAGATTCAAATTAGAGGCAGTCAACAGGCGGTCTTATTACTAGAGAGCGATCTCTTCCAGAAGGTTGTCTGGAAGATACCCCAAGGTTTTGGCGTAGCGGAAATCTAATCAATAATAATCGTATGAGTAGGTGCTCATAATAGTTGGTTTAACTTGATTTTTTTTTCTAGAATCTAATGTTTTAAATACCATATACTTTCCCGCTCTACGAAAGTTATGACTGTTGTTGTATTTGCGTGTATCTAATTTGACAGTAATTTACATAGAGACCCTACCTGATAGACTTCTCATTCCTTGATACTGACTTTTGAGTGACGAGAGGGGACTTTCTGCGAAACCGGTATTTCAGACTTTATAGCCATGGATAGTCAGCGGTAGCGTAGGGATAATAGGCAAGACTTTTTATTTATTTATAATATCAACATTGAATAGTTATAAAATAAATATTCTTCCAATGCACTGATCAATTCTAGGTTCTATGATGTCATTTTCATTTACAGGTCTTTTAACTATTTATATGTATAAATAGTTAAAAGAACTGTGAGTGAAAATAGCTGGACATACTAACCGTATCTTCCCTAGGTTAAGCTAATTGTTCTATACTTACTCGGACTCGGACTAACTGACATCGTATAATGTCAATTTTCATGTAAATATTTCCATATCGGTCTTACTTACTGGCCGTTGGTCATAGATTCTTTAAAAACAGGAGGTTGATGAGGAAGCGTGATGGAGGACAGGCGAAACACGGACGAGTTGACTATAGTAATGTAAGGACAGGTTACTGCGCACACGACGTAGAGGAAGAAAACGATTACTAGCCCGACTTACAAGGTACTACTTCACTGGCGATAAGTTTAGGTTCAGGGGTCTCTTAACGACTTAGGGTTCATTACAGTATCAAACTGAAAGTAAAAGTGAAACGCACTGACATGAGAGAAAGAACAGAGCTGCGGATACCCTACAATTTGCTCAAAGCTTGAAATAGAAATAGGGTGAACATATGGTGACGTTTAGAGACGAAAGATGGACATTAAAGGTGACCAAACTGAAAAGGCCTCATGGCTTTAGAAAAAGAGAACAAGTATTAGCCAGGTAGCAGGATGAAATAATTTCTACTGCATGCAAAGGATGGCACTTGATAAAAACAGAAGGAAACACTTGGAGCAGGCTTTTACCCGCATTGGGACTCCAAAAGGTAGAAAACAATAATTCAACAATACATAGATTTACTTAAAATATAATAAAGCTTAGATGAAAATAAAAAAATCGACGTGAAGTCTGAAAGCTTTTGTGACTGTAGTTTACAATATTCAATACCAGACACACACACACACCCCCACACCCATCAACCCACCCACCCACACACACCAGACACACACACACACACACACCCCCACACCCATCCACCCACACACACACACCCACACACACACACACACACACACACACACACACACACACACACACACAGAGAGAGAGAGAGAGAGAGAGAGAGAGAGAGAGAGAGAGAGAGAGAGATACAGACATACAGACACACACGCACGCACGCACACATTTATTCACTAATTTCCAAGGTCGAAGTTTTGTTCATTACCTAATGAATAAATGTGAATAAATGTGTGCGTGCGTGCGTGTGTGTCTGTATGTCTGGTTAGGTAGGTAGCTAACTAGCATATAGCATACCTAAGTGTCTATGCTTGGTGAACGCAAGTAGGCTTAAAATATACTTCATCTGATATTAGCGATCTATGGCCATTGGGCAGTACTAATCGAAAAAGACATAAGAACATTGAAATTTTAATGTGCACGAGACGCTTTCGAAACGTGCCGACAACGTCACGCTTGACGCGCGGGACCAAAGTTTTTGGACCTTATTCGACATTTTCATTGAAATCTTAAGCCAAATATAACTGGAATCGAACCTGCACACCGTCTTCTGTATTTGCGGTAGGCAATTATTTTATTATATTTGAAATCAAGAAAATCTGCAACATTAACCTAATAATATTGGACGAACAATGTCTACCTATACCAAATCATGTCAATCATTCAGGCAAAAGCACTAGCGCCATCTATGGCATCACTAATGGTCTCAGTTTCATACATTTTTGCGGCCGTCTGTTCTTGTCAAAATAACTTAACTTCCGTTGAGTAGATGGCGCTGCTGATTTGACATTCCCAAACCAAAGCCAACGAGACGTTTGTTTCTCTGCAAATGTGACGCCATCTGCTTATGTTTTTTGCGCGTTTATCTTCATTAGCACTGATTCTGTACCCCAGATAATCCCGCCCCCTTCGATCCCGATCACATTGGGCTAACGTTGAATAGCTATTCGTTGTAGGGAAGAAGTGATATTGCAATTAGAATAGAATAGAATAAAGGTTTATTGTCACTTCCAACATACCATACAAGGAAAAAATAGGATATTTTCTTAATCAATACAAAATTAAAAGGAACAAACAGTGTGTCAAAAGGGATGTACTCAGCGTTTGCTGTGGCGCAGACTAGCAACTACAGCGCTGGTTTTCAGTTTGCGGGCGTTCAGCTTACAATATCATATAACAGGCATAGCTGTATTAAAATAAAAATAAAACACTTAATGGGCATACAGATCGAGTCCTTGTAACTTTAGCTTATACTAGCTGTGCCCGCGGCTCTGCCCGCGTGGAATTCGGTCTGTGTCAGCAAGTAGCTAATTCACCCCTAATTTCTCTCCCGCTACCCTGGAGGCGGAACTTGAAGTAAAGTTGACAGATGGATACGCTAGAGGACAGTAGTCCTAACAAAACATTTTACAATTATCACAAAATGAAACTACACTCAAAACCCTAAAAATGAATACTTTTTTATCCTATTAATTTCTTTGGCATTATTTAAACGTCATAGAGTAGTTGGTGTATATCGGACGATACAGGACCTACGAGAACAGGGACGGTTGAAATTGGGTGGGGGGGGCGCAGAAATGTTTTTTTTCTATTTGAGGTGCACTTGGAGGGGGGGGGGTCCATGACCCATGCAAATTTAACTCAATCGAGTGTAGTGGCTACCCCCCCCCCTTTTAGACTGAATTTTTATAGGCTACGGTATAACCTGGCTGGGTATTTTCTTGAATTGGAATTAGTAATCCTTAAGGGGTGGTTGTCGGGATGACAATGCAGAAAAAACCGGCCAAGAGCATGTCGGGCGATGCTCAGTGTAGAGTTTCGTAGATGCCGCCCTTTACAAAACATTCCGTTCAAAAGGTCGTTTATTAAGGGATATTTGGCGGCGCTTACGTCATTTTACTATCCGGCACTTCCTTTCACTATGCGTTTTTGACTGATAATTCAAAAACGGCTGAACCTGAAATGAATTTTCATACGTTTTTACCATACTGTCACAGATAATATACTGATGTCACGTTGAAATTTTTTATTTTTTTGAAATTTTTGAAATTTTCGAAATTTTTGAAATTTTTGAAATTTTTGAAATTTTTGAAATTTTTGAAATTTTTGAAATTTTTGAAATTTTTGATTTTTTTGTAATTTTTGTAATTTTTGAAATTTTTGAAATTTTTGAAATTATTGAAATTTTTGAAATTTTTGTCATTTTTTACTTTGTCACTTTCACTTTTCATTAAACTTCACTTCACTTCACTTTATTCTATTTTATATAATTTTTATTTCATTATACATATGTATAGATAGTTTTTATTGAAAGTACCTTTCAGGCTTCACTTCCATTATTTTTTGAATTTTTTTGGACCTACGGCTCTAAAGTAAGATGGGGGGGTGGGCTATTTTGAAGATGAAACTATCCTTTGTCCTTTCTCGAGACGCATACTATCTCTATACCAATTTTCATCTAAATCAGTTCAGCGGTAAAAAAATCCTCATACCAACTTCCAACCCCCTTTTCACTCCCACAAGGGTTTGAAAACTATCCTATGACGTTTTTCGAGACTCCAATTATCTCCATACTCATTTATATCTAAATTTTTTCAGCGGTTAAAAATTCTCCATACAAACTTTCAACCCCATTTTCACCCCCACCAGGGTTGATTTTCGGGATTAAAACTATATATTATCCTTTCCCGAGACTCAAACTATCTATATACAAAATTTCATTAAAATCCGTTCAGCCGTTTTCACGTGATGCGCGGTCAAATAAACAGACAAACAGATAAACAGACAAAAATTCTAAAAATTGTTGCAACGTGTTCTGTTATCGATTCTAAGTATACCTGCCAACTTTTTTTCGATTATCTTCCATGTACAGACTTTCGACCCTCTTCAGCTTTATTATATGTATAGATTACCTACCTAAACATATAAAAAAAAAACAATTGTATTTCACGTCTCATGGCTACTTCTCTTAAATTTTCTGACGTTGGCCCAATGTGTGGATCGGCCAATAGGCTCCAGTTAGTGGCAATCACTTATACGGTGGGCATAAGATGGCGTGAGAATTGATCGGACAGGTACCTACTCACGACATCAACAAAGAAAGTTTTTTAATAATGGCGGGGCATCGAAACATGATAGAAAGGAACTTCATTAATATGTTTTCAAACATGCGTATGAGGCAGTAATGTACCTAATAGGAATAAGTTTTTGACAAGACATTATCCGTCTACATGATCTGTTAGCCATTCGTCTGGCTCGCATTTGGTCCAGGTCGCTATTTGTCCAGTTAGCGTTTGGTCCAATACGCAATTTGGCCTAAAATCCTTAGTAGCAGTTGGTCCCAATCGGCGTTCGCCATATAATCATTTTGACATACTCGCTGCTCGCCTTAAAAGCAGTTTGTCCTATACGCAAATCGTTCTTATCTTACTAGTAGTTTATCTTTAAGCTAAAGTCATTCCCAATAAAGTAGAAAGCAGGCGCTTTGTTTTGGCATACGTTTACAATCTTTTGATGCTGCTGCCACTGACAAGGCCACGCACGGGGCTTGCAGCACCGCATCATCGTGTAGCCCTACCCAGCAATGTGCAAATTGCAGAAATTGCAGAAATGTTCTCGGAAATTTCCGAGAAATTACATGAAAGAAACTTAGAAAGTTCTCTGTGAGAATGTTCCCATGAGAACTTTAACATTTTGTGTAATATATAATATTACACGCCACATATTAGTAAACCAGGCAGGCATAATATTTAAAATGGCGTGTGTCTACCTCGGTTCTGACACGATAAGATTGTTTATTAAATTTAAGTTCCAGAGAATATTCTCCATAGAAGTTTCGCAACTTATGAAACTTCTCCTCGGTGCATTGCTAGCCCTACCCCTCCCCTGCTTCGAGGAACAAAGGAAATCTAGGAGACTTATCGTACTAGAAACCGGATTATTTATTATAATTAAAATACGCCGCCACTGTTTTGCATTGCAGCATCGGCATTTCGTGTTCCCCCATTAAAGACGTGACTAATTATACATATCTTATCTAGGAAACTTATCGAACTAGGTTCAGTGTCGTGGGCTCTAATTCTATCTATAGATCGTATTTTTCTATTGATAGTCGTAAAAGTAAGCAGGTTCGATATTTTATGATTTTTTTTTTGGCCATTTCACTTTTTTTTTTTTATTACATAAATGAACATAAAGGACATATAGCGCTTTTGGCGTCTATATATGTCGCTTAAAATAATATTATTTCTATTTTTATATGTAATAATTCAAGTAAGTTTTATAAGCGATACGATAATGATACGATAGTTACATCATTTTTAAAGTCACCGCTAGTTTCGATTCCGGTTTCTCTAACGTCTAGTTAACTAGTTCGTTAGGGAAAACTAACAGCCGTTCCGATACTTGATTGGACGGCGATCATCAACTACTATTAGTTGAGTTTTAACCAACAACAGAAAAAATAGACGGCGCCCTCAGCACCAAAATGGTCCTGATAGCTATTCCACTGACAGCTATCCCTTCACCCTCTTTAAATTGTACCAAATACCTACGCAATTTCTCGTATTAAAAAAAGTTTTGATTGGTCATTCAAAGTTTTATCTGGCTAAAATAAAATTTTAGTCCTCGTGCGGAATGTTTGATTCGTGTTATGCTCTACCTCCGATTCCGATGTCATATTCAACCCACAGTCAAAAATATATTTCATTACACACTTTTATTGCTGACTGTACCTAGTACATAGCATTCCCATGTACATTATGGAAGTATACTAAATTTCCACTCAATCACACACCGGAAAGTGGTTGAAATTTAAGTTACAAGATTTGAAGCATATGCTTGTATATACAAGGTGCCCGCGAGGAAACGGAAAAAATAACCACGCATTCTTGAGACCAAAAGAAGGAAAAAATAAATCAAATTGGTACATTTTTTTGGAAAAATTTAGTTTCTGCATAGTTTTCCTTGTCACTTTGATATCTGTCAATAAAGACGTGTAAAGTATGCCATCAGAAAGGCGTTTTGTGCTGAGTTATAATAAAAAGTGTGTTTTTTAGGGTTCCGTACCTCGAAAGGAAAAAACGGAACCCTTATAGGATCACTTTGTTGTCTGTCTGTCAAGACCATTTTTCTCAGGAACGCGTGGAGGTATCAAGCTGAAATTTATACCAAATACTCAGGTCTATTGTCCCTTGGAGCTGTGAAAAAATCAAACTTAAAAGCCAACGCAATCAAAAGATACAGTCGTTTATGCTGCCAATTTTAGAGTTTATCGGCACTCGCAAAACCTACGGGGTACTTCCCGGGAACTCAGAAACTTGAAATTTTGCACAAAGCAACGTCATATAGCATAGACAATGGAAAAATTACAAAAAGTAGACATTTTTAGTAAAATCATACAAAAAATATTTTTTTAATTTTAAACTTACTACCTTTTTCCTCGTAAACGCGTGGAGGTATTAAATTGAAATTCATTTCAAATACTCAGGGCTATAGGACCTTTCAAATGTAGCAAAACCAAACTTTTATGTCAACGCAATCAAAAGAAATAGCAATTTAAGTCGCATATTTTGAAACTGAGTACTCGCAAGAAACTCAAAACCTAAAGGGTACTTCCCGTAAACTCAGAAACTTGAAAGTTGGCACGAAGAAACTTCATATAGCACAAACAAAGGAAAAATTACGAAAAGTAGACATTTTTAGTAAAATCACACAAAAAATATTTTTTTAAATTTTAAACTTACTACCTTTTTCCTCGTAAACGCGTAGAGGTATTAAATTGAAATGAGTAATTAATATACTACAACTTTTGCTTGTTATAGGTTTGTACGGAACCCTCGATGCGCGAGTCCGACTCGCACTTGGCCGGTTTTTTTATAAATTGGTATTAACTCTGAAACTAGGCGAATTTCAAAAAAGTTTATATGACATTTTTGTCTCTAAATAGGATCTAGAATATACTATGAAAATCTTTCCGTTTCCTCGCGGGCACCATGTATACGGGGTCAAGCTAAATAAATGTGTGTAAAAAACACAAGCAGTTTAGCTTGTTTCAAATTGTAATAATCATCGTGCAACAACTACACTATTACTCTATGCAATATTAAGACGCAAGCAAATCAATCTGTTTCATGTTTGAATTCGACATTCGAGTCTAACATGAGATGCCCCAGCTGGCATGCCAAATTCACAGATGCTGATCTCTCCAGAGTAACAGCTTTATACAACCGTACTAGTCATAATCTTCATCCGAAACCAACGACGGTACAATACCAAGACTGACAACAAGGATGATTTAGATTCGTCCATGACTGACACTACACTGTCTATACAGCTTGCCTTCAAAATTCAGGGTTTCGGTATCAGAGGGCTATCGCGAACCTCCAAAATCGAAATTTCGCTATCGGCGTCTCTTGCGCTCGAATCAGCATGTGCGATAGAGAGGGAGATAACGAAATATCTATATTCAAGGTTCGCGATAGCGGGTCAGGTCCGGAAGCGCAAGCTACCGAATAGCAGTTAGGTTATTTGACAGCGAAATCGCAATCGCAAAAAACATCGTATGGACAAGATGCATGGAACGTATGCTTACATTACATTAGCAATCCAGGAATTGTCCGGTGCTTGCCCGAAACCAACCAAAAACACAAGCTGAACAGACACTTTCAGTAATAATGACATTATTACTGATAGTGTCTGGTCCGCTTATCATATTCGTAATCGGAAATTACGATACGCTTACTCATGGGTAGCCCACGATATTATGGGCCTTATTCTAACTTTAAAAGATGTTATGACACGATCCAACTTTAATACAACTGCAATGCATTAACTGTGTACAGCTAGCGCCTAAACGTCTGAATAAGAAATGTCAGAATTTTCTTGAAAATTATTCCGATGCAACTCCAATACAACTTCAATATTGTATGATTATTTATTGTGTGTTGAAGTTGTGTTTGAGATAGATTGTGGTTATAATTATTGTTCATGTATTTCAAAATTAGAATACGGCGCCATGTCATAGGGCGGACACGCCATACTACAAAACCCGTTTGAACGCTTATGTGTGCACGGCACGTCTGTACAGTAAAAGCTTCAATATGTGCGTGAGTTCTTACCTTCAACCTAACAATTGGCCGCCGTGGGGTGAGGTCATTCCAACCGGGGCGGGGCGTAGCGTGGCGATTCTGTATGAAATACTATTATTTATTCTGTGATCATGTGCAACGGGCTCTCAGAAACTAGTGCGCGTGGTGACGAAATAAATTTCATTTAAGTTTCATTTATTCATGTAGAATATGGTTTGTGTTTAATACACTTCAAATTACACGGAAGTTAAAGCGTAAACTTTTATATCACATGAAAATTTATTTACAATGCTTGTTTGTGCACGACCCGCATCTAACAGTTTCATTAAATATTGACCACTTCACATTGGCGGTGCTTCAAAGATATGCGAAGGCAATCGAATGTATTCCTGATGATATCCGTGTTTGTTTATGTACTCCATAAAATACAGTAGGCCTTGGGGTTTTAAATGTAAGGATCAATTTTGCTCATAAAAACTGCAATTGAACTACCTGCAACTTATGAAAAGAACTGAATTTGAAAACTAGTTTTTTTTTAGATATTTCAGCTGTGCTAAAAAGTGCCATGAAATTTTTCGTTTCCTGAAAATATTTTAGTTCAGCAATATTTTTACCATATTTGCTCATAAGTTTTAAATGTCTCCATCAACTTAACTAGTTAATTAACTGCTTATTACAAAATATGTAAAAAATATTTCATTAACTGGAAACCATTCTATGTAGGATCGATTTAAAAACGTAAGGAAACGCGAAAACTGCGTTTCTAAGAAGGTATAAAGGTGCGACCACACCGCTGCTTAAAATACGGTGACGCTACGGAATCGCAGTGACGCATCGTATCCGTACCGTTTTTATCGCATGCCCTCCACACCGCTGCTTAATATACGGTGACGCTACGGAATCGCAGTGACGCATCGTATCCGTACCGTTTTTATCGCATGCCCTCCAAACCGCTGCTCAATATACGGTGACGCTACGGAATCGCAGTGACGCATCGTATCCGTACCGTTTTTATCGCATGCCCTCCACACCGCTGCTCAAAATCGGTTTAGAAGGTTCGCGTCAAAAATATTTCGTATGGGGCACGTCACTGCGTACACGTTGCGTCTGCGTATTTTGAGCAGCGGTGTGGAGAGCATGCGTTAAAGTCGTGACGTTTACGGCACGTCATTGCGATTCCGTACCGTCAGCGTATTTTGAGCAGCGGTGTGGAGGGCATGCGATAAAAACGGTGGGGATATGCGTCACTGCGATTCCGTAACGTCGCCGTATTTTAAGCAGCGGTGTGGTCGCACCTTAAATGTTTTATTTTGATCTGTGACAAACATAGTTCAATGACCTTAGCTGCGATACTGCATATACATACTCTTTGCTAGTCTGGTAGCAAAGACCGAGTTCATCAAAGGATCAAAGGCTATTCGGTTGGAGTACTGAAAACAGAGACTGCAATTTGAACAGATTGATGGACACTCAACAAGGCTTTTACGAGGCACACTCCGGATACTAACAATGCCGTACCATGACTCCGGAAACAAAATTAATAGAAGCATTAGTGAAAGCGCTGGAGCTTTAAAATCTTATTTGGTTAGGGATTTTATCAAGAGCCCTGGTAGCCTGGCGGTAAGACGTCAGACTTTCAATCCGGAGGTCTCGACTGTTACTCCGGCACTCCTCTTCAAACTCCGGCATGTACCACTGAGTTTTTCGGGACCTATGTACGGAATATCATGTGATATTTACCAGTCGCTTTTTAGTGAAGGAAAACATCGCATATGTTTTCGGCAGAGGGGAACGCCTGTCAATGGCGAATCCAGTTGATTGAAAGCTCTAAAACTATGAGTGTAACAAACATCTAAACATACCTACAAAGTTCCATATTATTATTCTACCTACTATTTACTCACAAGAGCAGCGGCAGTAGGATTGTAGCTACGATATTATTTGCTATCAAGGAAATTGAATCTGGGATATAGTTGAAAACATTTCATTTTAGTTTAATATTTTGATCTTATCTGTGTAAGGCGCATCAGATGCCTCATTCTCGATGTATGCATATAATGTTTTTAAATAATATCATTATACCAATAAATTCTTAAATTTTAGACCAGTTATATTCTTATATACACAAACAATACTTTCATAACATAGCAAAAAAAAATACAAGTAATCGGTTTATCGCACTTTAATCTATTTTCAACCGACTCCAAGATTTCGAAGGAGGAGGTTATCAACCGACTTCAAGATTTCGAAGGAGGAGGTTATCAATTCGTCGGGATCTTTGTTTTTGCTTGTTTCTTTTTTTATGTATTTTCACCGATTATTTGAAGAGGGCTGAACCGATTTTGAAAATTCTTTTTTTTTGAAAGAGTATACTTCACAGTTGGTCAAATTGTAACCAGGTCAGGATCTGATGATGGAATCCTGGAGAAATCGAGGGAACTCTTCAACTATCTATTATAGGCACACCTATAGTGATTTGCGTATTTTTTACAGCAACTTGAGCATTTCCGTTTGGGGTAGGTGGAGGCTAAGTGAAGTCAGTTCTTTTTTGTTTAAAATTATTTTAAGAATATTAAGCTTTATTTAAGGCATCAAACGCGGTTCGTAGCTCGTTAGCACGTCTTTATCTCTTTCCTCCAAGCGCACGTCCTTAGCTTTTGCATGCGCAACTAGAGACATAAGTCAATTGGCGCTTTTTCGTCGCTTCACTTGCATAATAATCTAACATTTTCCCACAACACAAGCCTTATTGAGCTTACTGTGGGACTAGGTCGGTTTGTGTAAGATTGTCCTAATCTCCTTGGAATATATTTGATTAAAACCGAAAAAGCTGGGTACGTCCTCTCGCTCTTGAGCATACCTAGAGATAAGAGCGAACGCGACGCGCTGATATATAGGTAAACATTACATTGATATTATATTGGTATCGAATTTTTGTGTCTACCTTTCGTTGCTGGGTGCTTTGATGCATTCATATCAAATGTAATATTGTTTCCTTTGCATGTTCATTTATTTTAACGTTTAAATAATATAGATCAAAAATGTGTACAATACTTAACTAGACATCTGGCTATTTGGGTTTTCAATATTCAAGGTCGTGGTTTGAACCCTGGCTGTTAACACTGAGCTTCTTGGAAAATATATACGAAATATATTGAGTAACTGGAGATGATATCTCTAAGAAATTCTTTGACCCAAAAGTTGTAGTGAAAATCACTACAAGTCTATACTACTCTTTGATTCTGTCAGAGCTGTCAACCGCCAAATATGGCGTACAAAATTTGTTCTAGACGTCACATCTAGTAGAATACATAAATTACATAATAAATAAATCAATGACAGTCGCTTTCGTTAGGTAAATTTGTGTGTTAACCAAATCACGGAATTAAGTTGTCGAGCAGACCCAAGGCACAGAGTCAGAATTTTATTTATAAAACACATTATTTTACATGTCAGGTCTTACAATATATGTAAAGATATAAATTTTATTCTTATTATAATAGGTACTTAGTAGATCAGAAAGTATTAACATTAAAGAATCAGGGACGTAGCCCGCAAACAAATTTTGTTATTATATGAGTGGGTCAATGATATTAGTTGTTAAGTTATTTTTAAAGAAATCGTCAATGGTGTAGCAAGCCATGTCTATTAATAAAACTTGTTTTAGTTTGTTCTTAAATGATTTGTTTACAAATGCAACAAAGACTAGATCACTATATGGAAGCGTGGAGAATAAGAAAGCGGGGCTTAAGGCCAAAAATCAAGCCATGTGATAGAGTAAGTGAGTCTTACGAAATCAATTCAGATGTTAATAAAAACTTACACGTGGCACCACCGCCATGCGTCCTCACGTATTTAATTTGGCCCAAACAAGGGGTGAAGAAATTAAACATAGATGTAAATTTCAACCTCCTGAGGTGGGCCTGCCCAGATGGGGCGTTGAAATATTTAAGTGGTAAATATGCTGGAGTAGGTATTCTATTTTTAAATTAATTTTGTGTTTTCGCGAAGTAAGTAAACATTTCCCAGCGATAATTCTACTTTGGTTTTTCTCATTATTATTTTTTTACCTAGAATCATTGAGTTTAGATAAAGGAGAGGTGTAGTCTCAAACAACATTTACCGAAAATACGGCTCGTGAAAATTTGCAACCGGCTGGTCTCATCACTGACTAAATTCAAATAAAACTAACCAAGAAACTGCTGCGCGATTCGTTCTTACAGCACTATTATGGGGCTATTTTGTTGGGCTGATTGTGTATTCCGTTCTTTATTAGGTATCGGTGCCTAGAATGCTCAATATTGTAATAGTACATTATGATACAAGTGTGCTAAGTTGATCATTGCATACGAAGCGATACTGTGCGCACGAACGCATGTGAGTGCGCATAAGGAAGCTGAGCTTATGTAACGATCAAGCACACGCGTTTCATACGACGTTTTTCAACACACATGCGAGGAAATAACAGAATAGTATAATTAATAACTTTTAGTAAATACATTAATTGTCAGAATGTTTACAGGATAGAGGTACTTACGAACCTAAGATAATTAAATTTAACTAACCTTTTTTGTGATGTTATTGAGTATATGGAACTCTTTTTCAAATAATTTCATAAAATGAAAGACTTCACATTTATTGTGCAATAAATTTTAGTATTTTTTTCTTACGTATTGCTCACTAGATTTTTATGATGACATTTTACTAGTATGTATCATAATTTTGAAATATATCCAGAGGTTGAATTAACGCTTAAGTTGTCTTCTTATTCATTGAAAATATAATTTGTTTAAATTAATAAACGGCCTCCTAGCCCAGTCGGTAGTGACCCTGCCTACGAAGCAGGAGGTCCCGGGTTCGAATCCTGGTCAGGGCATTTGTTTGTGTATTTATCACAGATATTTGTTCCTGAGTTATGGACGTTTTCTATGTATTTAAGTATTTATCCATATTTATCTATTATATATATCGTCGTCTAGTACCCATAACACAAGCCTTATTATGCTTACTGTGGGCCTAGGTCGATTTGTGTAAGATTGTCCTATAATATTTATTTATTTATTTATTTATTTATTTATTTAAAACACGACGAGAAAAATCTAACAAAAAAACTATGATTTGAGTTGTCAACTGCTACAACTTTGCCAACGATGCTCAACTTTGCCTGGCTTGAAAACATGGTTTTCTTCACCAAACAGCCTTCTTGGCCGCTCAGCAGGCAGCTTAGACCGCGATCGCTAGTGTACGCTCGAAGACCATGCTGGGCGTCAAGAGGACAAACTAACTTTTGCTGGAAAAAACTGCCTACACGGTCTGTCCAGACCAAGGTCGCGCCATCTGAGAGGCTTGTTGGCGACCGTCTGGCCGAGGGTTTCCCTTGTGTAGGTGGAGCAACCCTATTGTGTCGTAATAGAATTCAAAAAGAGAACGCGAACGGTACGTAGGTACCTAAGCGTTTCAAAGGCTTGAATATCCTAACAGTTCTGACTAAACCTGGACTAAACTGAACAAATATACAATGAAGCTACATAGTTTCAAGCAATAGAAAACGAATACAAACAAAAGGACGCCTCGTCAAACAGGCTGTCACGGGAAACTATATAAATATTGAATTCCAACCCGTGACCACAGAATAACTAATAGTACTACCGTACAGAAAATTCACTCCTTCTCAAAAGTCAGATTTAGGTATAAAATTATACCTATACTCGCCGCCTGTAAGCAAAATTGAAAGTTATAACCGCGCACGAACCGTGAATCTTCTTTGCGCGCCACAGTTTTATGACCGAGCTGAAACGTTGATTTTGTAAACAATTTTTTTTTATCCGGAGATAGTATGTTTGATTCTCACGGAAATAGGCATGGCACAGCCGTATTCCTTTGAAAATAATTATATCGGTCAGTTCCTTATATTGTTTTGGGCACGGTTTTGGGCAACCAATATTATATATTATATCTTTTATACGGATTATAATCAAGATTTGGGTTTCGAAGCTATTGTGTATTTTTAATTTTGCGCGAGCGCCACGTGACACGAGTATCGTGCGAGCCGAGCGGCAGCCCACAGCCATACGCCTGCCCGGGAGGCGCGGCGGCCAAATGTACCTAAACTGCGTAGTGACACCCCCCTGCCGTGACAGTGAGACGGCAAATCTCATTGCCACAAATTATATTAAAGCAGAAGATAAAATAAAGAGGAAAATGAAGAGAAGGGCCAATTAAGTAATTTTATTATTATTTTCAAGAGAGTTCGTTCGTAAAGCCAGAGCAAGGAAGAAGGTAAAATTATAATCGTAAATTGATCGAATTTATGTTGAACGGAATGGCCGAAATAGCGTGAGTAAAACATTAAAAAACAAATTTAAAAAATCGACTAGAGTCTGTCCGGAAAGAGAAGTTTCGTAGAATGTATGAGGTCCCATATAAACCACGACACTTTTCTTGGCACAATCCGCCGGGAGATTGAAGTTACTAAATTGTAAAGGCCCCCAGACACTGTCAGTAATAATGACATTATGTCTCTTCTCATCCTTCTCATCCTTTATACACATAGAAAAGGACGGGTACAGAAATAATGACATTATTAGTGATAGTGTCTGGTCCGCTATAGAGGCAGCAGGTTGTAATGTAAGTAATTTGTCGAACTCAATCCTTACCAGCTTGCCTATTTTAAGCACGCGTAGAAAAACTATTGTATACAATAGTGACATAATTAAGCTTTTCAGTCTCGTACCTTACTTAGGCTACTCAGCAAGCTTCGTGGCCTAAACACGGTACTCGACCAAAATGGAATCCTGCCTTTTCGCCGAAGAACGTTTCCCAAACTGCTTCATTTACCAACTGTGTCATTTGGCATACTGCATTTTTTCTGAAACTGTAAACTTTTCAAGGTTTGTTTTATTATCATCGTGTAGAAACGTATAGGTTAGGTTTGTTTTATAACAATGCTGAAATTCTTATAGTTTCAGAACAAAATGCAGTATACCAAATGATACAGTTGGCAAATAACACAGTTTGGGAAACGTTATTCGGCGAAAAAATAGAGAACCGTGATAATAAAAACACGGCTTTTAACCGTTAGCCGTTTCACAGATTTCATCGGTTCTGTTAATAGTATTTTATAGTATGAAATCTGTGAAACGGCTAACGGTTAAAAGCTGTGTTTTTATTATCACGCCTATAATAACACAAACTAACAGTGTCATTTTACATTTACATAATTAAACCTTATGGAATTGGGTACTTTCCTGGGTAAAAAAAATATAATTCTATTTAGTCCGTCAGTTAGATTATCAAAAAATATTGGACACCTATTTTTTATTTTGTCAATCAAACAAAAATTGGTGAAGATATAGCCCGTTAAAGTTCCGCGTGACGTCACATTATACTAAAAATTGTACTGAAATGTGACGTCACGCGGAACTTTAACGGGCTATATCTTCACCAATTTTTGTTTGATTGACAAAATCAAAAATACGTGTCCAATATTTTTTGATAATCTACCTGACGGACTAAATATTTTTTTTTAGGAAAGTAGCCAATTGCATGTTACTGTAGGCCCCTAATAGACGGGGAGCGGGCCCAGGAAATTTATAAAAATTTAAGAGCAATGAAACCGCGCAGTTAGTTTTGCCATATGTATAGGTATATCTTTATAACTAGATTTAGACAACCCTACACGTGATCCCTGGGTGGTGCTAAAAGAGTAACAAACTTGGCAGCTGCACTGTCTCATCTGGACCTCGCAGCACTCACTGGATTTTCTTTATCATCTGCTTTCCCGCTACTAATATCCCAGGGAAGAAATGCCTATCTAAATATATCCAGTGACATGTAGCCATACGATAAATAATAAAATAAATATAACTAGATTTAGACGACTGGCAATTGATCATTGGTGGAGGTTAAAAAATACAGACAACGTGAAGAATGCAACTTAATACCTATTGATTTTTATCTGTTGAATTAGACTATATGATATTGTCAGGCAGTTTTGTAGAGAATGTCAGGTGATATAAATATGACGCTGTTCATAATTGTTACCTATGGCCCAATTTGATAACCAAACACTGAAAGTTGCTAATGAAACCACTTTGAATTGGAACTGCCAAATTAATAGAAAAGCAAACTTTTTGGTTTCGTTGCTCTTAAAATTTTATAATTTTTCGGTGTTGGCTCTTAGTCTATAACACGCCATTAGCAAGGTATAATATCGGCGTCATGTGAGTAATACTAATTTATTTTTTGTCGTAATTACATACATAAAGTTTGCATAATTACCACAAAAATGGCGGCGTACTTAATTTACATACATAAGGATTGCACTTAAATTAAATTAAAAACTTTTACCGGCTATTGCTTAGGTGGACTTGATTTATACAAAAAAACGTTTTTTTCATAATACTAAGGGTGGGTTGCACCACGCATAACCAACGAACTGATCAACGTTAAACATGGCGACGGAGCTGTCAATGCTGTCATCCCATGGCAAAATGTCAAACTTTCATACAATATTTTTTTAACGATGACGTTGATGTTAACAGACGGTTTGGTGCAATTTGGTGCTTTGGTCTATCTCTTGTGCTTAACCTCCTTGTACAGTCACCGGCAATAGTATCTTCTTACACGAAGGCCGCAAAAATATGTGACACACTCTTATTTGTAGGTCCATAAGACCGTGTCACATCTTTTTGCGGCCTTCGTGTAGGAAGATACTATTGCCGGTGAATGTACTCTCTTGTGTTTGCTTGTTCCGTCCTTGTGCGATCGCGTCCTTTAGCTGTGGAATGAATGCCCTGCGGAGATTTTCCCAAGGGACTAAGTAAGCACAGTATAGGTTTCTTCAAACAAAAAGTGTTACAGTTTTCTATACGGTCGGCAACGCACATGTGACACCTCTGGAGTTGCAGGCGTCCATAGGCTACGGTAACCGCTTGCCGTCAGGCGCGCGGTATTCTTGTTTGCCACCGTCGTGGTATTAAAACAACTATCCTCAATTAACTTTTAAAAGAGTGGGTTATATGTCGATGATACCTAATTAAAACACATGCAAACAGTTTTTATAATCTTCTTTATTAAAAGAAGCAACTATTAACCGCAACCGGTTGTCTGCTTTAAGCGAGATTTAATTGAACAGCCCCGTCAAAAGCGATGCAATTTCGACAATATCAAAGGACAAGACGAGCTCATTATGGTATGGTATTATTTAGTTTCCGAGGAGCTAAGGTAGATTTTAGGTTTCCACTTTCGGTTATAAATATGGTATCTGCATTTTAACCGACTTCAGAAAACAACGGGGTTTTGTGTTCGGGTTTATGTATGTGTACAGATAATCTTGAGCTCCATAATTAATAAAAAAAAAATAATAATGAATGAAGAATTCCAAAACACATGCTTAGTGAAGTTTAAATACTAGGTGAAATCATTTAATAACTCTTACTATATCGCCTGTTAGTTCGTCTAAACAAGGTCCCTTTTTTCTTTTACAGTCAGTGAAAAAAAGCTACTTACACATTTTATTGCTAAATGAAAATCTCCTCCTTTGTCTTATAGTCATTTTCCGATCTGCATCTGCATGAACATAAAAAATACGCAAGTATATCAAATTTCAGCTCGATCAGACTCGATAAGTCATTGAAATATAACATAACTAAGTTACAACTTAAGGTTGTCTGGTAGAGATCGCTTAATAGCGATAAGACCGCCTGTTTTTACCATTATTTACTTTGTTAAATCTGTTTCTGTACTTCTTTTTCTTTGTGTAGTGCAATAAAGAATATTTTATTGTATAACTAGGTAGGTAATTATTATTGAAGTTAAATAAATAAAAGGTATAAACCATGTAAATTTTGTTTAAGAGTTCCAGATATTTCAGCTCCATTCGCGCGCATATATGTATAAAGCGCATTATCGCTTAGCGGTCTAAATCAATTTTGTAACCTGCAAAAAAATCCTTAGTGTTTTTGGTTTTGGTGCTACCCTGATCCTCATGCCCAAAACCATAGTTTCGCCTCCTTATGCACTTCGACTACGGTAATCCCAATTTCGACTCAGCTACTTTGTCAGCCGCACACAAGGAGATTATAAACATTGCAGTTTGCATCTACTTTACCCAGCTGAAGAAGAGTCTATTTACCCCTACCCAGTGCTTTTCTGCAGGGCGATTCTATTGGAAATAGCTTAGTAACGTTGAATTCGCTTGGCAGTATAGACTTATATATTACTTCGTACAGTCACCGGCAATAGTATCTTCCTTCATGAACGCCGCAAAAATATGTGACGCGCTCTTATTTGTAGGGCTATAAGAGCGTGTCACATATTTTTGCGGCCTTCGTGTAGGAATCTTCCTACTACTATTACCGGTGACTGTACAGACAGGGCCAACGGGCATAACGAAGGGGGCCAGTTTGTCGGTGCAAAACACGATTGTGACACCAACGGCGATCCAGTCGTGAGCGGCACTCCATAGTGTGAGGTGGGCACAAAATGTCAAAACATTTTGTTTAAAATGCCTAGTAACATCTTTTATGGGACTAAAAATGACTACAGAAAGTTACAAAAAGATAGATAGGATCTATTATAATCGGTAATTTAATTAAAATTGTATTTATTTCTTGCTTGCAATAAATTTCATTTTATTTCATTGTGACGCCCAAGTAAAATTTTTCTCGTCGCCCAAATTGTGCAAGCCAAGAAGGTTATATATGACAAGTCTCTAGCCGGCGTTAGAGTTTGTTCGGAAAGAGATGTGGTTTATATGGGAACTGATACATTCTACGACACTTCTTTTCCGGACAGACTCTAACTCAGTTAACAGTTTAGTATACAACAGATGGCGCTTTTTTGCGAGTATGAAGGAGGTAACTGTCACAATGTACAATATAGGGTCATTATATGTTTAGTTTTCAACCTTACTCATTTGTAATAAGGTGCAAAAGTGTAAACATATCTTTGACATCGACTGTACTGACGGGCGTATCTTTACTATTGAAATCTCCGCTTGACAGCAGCTAATGAGCTAGTATCAAGAGACTGAAGAGTAGGTACATTAATCCCTGTGACTTTTCGAAATGGACACTTTTTGCGCTTCAATTTTAGTGTCAACACGAAAATTCCATTGGTTATAATCTCCTTGGTTGCTCTGCCGCCAAGAATTTTACACACTTCGTTAAACTCATCTTTTGGACGAGCGAGACGAATTAAAGTAGACCACAAAAAAATTCTACTTGTCGACTGTAATGCTTCTATTGAGACTTTGTAGACCGAAATACTAGCGCAATTTTTTTGATGGAGCTTTTACGATCGCATATTTAAGCATCGCTGTCCATTGTTTTATGGATTTTCATACAATATTATAGATTATAGCACACTCGCTGCTGGTGCCCGCCCGACGCCGCCTCAGCCATGAGGGGGGGGGAACGCGGCAACAATCCACCGAGAGATCAAAGCTACTCAATTATATAGAGGCAGCGGGTTGTAAAACATTCGACGAACTCAATTCTTACCAGCTTGCCTATTTTGAGCACTCGTAGAAAAAGTACTTATTCTATACAATAGTGACATATACATCGTTATCGCGGGAGCAAAAACAAATGTGTTGAAGAATATATATAACAGAATGTCCGTTTAACATAAACAGAATATTATGCCTACACGTCTTAGCCTCTAAGAAGTTCTTCATATCTAGCACATTTTTTTTGCTAGAAATAATCAATCAAACTTATCTTGCTCCTTTTCTACGTTCGTTAAAGTGCGTATTTTTGAGTTGAAATTTCGTTTCACAGCAGGTTTTTTTAATGAAAATAACAAGTAACGTTAATTTTTGAAATCAAGACTGTTCGTGTGTCTAAAATAGTCCTTTATTTACAAGTTCACACAAATCGATCACGAATGAAAATGTTTTGAATAACAGATGACTGTAGAGGTTGTCGTTAGGACTGCAAGGCTAATCTTTTTAAATATTACTATATGTATCAAGTCGAGAACGAAGGTTAGATATTAAAAAAAACATCGAAAAATTTTGAGCTCGTAGGTACAAATGTCTTGATACTTCTGTCACTTCTGTTATTTGTCATTTGTCATAATCTTTGAGTACTGTCGAATCGTTCTTGCTCCCGCGATAACGACGTATGCATGATAATTTGATAATTAAGCTTTTCAATCTCGTACCTTACTTAGGCCACGAAGCTTGCGGAGTTGTATAAAATACTATTTATAACTTGGGGAGTGTTTTATAAATGAAGTACGTCGACGTCAAAGATGTTTTTATACTTTTAACTCTTTACTCCCTTGTACAGTGGCCTTCAAATATATCGGAGCGGCCAAGGTACTCAAAAATATCTTAACAGGCGTTGTTCAGATATTTGTGACCACCTTGGCCGCTCCGATACATCTGATGGCGAATGTAATACTTAAGGCGCAAAATGTAAACAAGTCTGACGGCGACCATTCAAAAAGGGACAGTTATGGATTATTTTTTAAATGCAAAAATAAGGTACGCAATTTTTTTTTCCAACAACAACAACAAATAAACAGAATGCTGGGAAAATTCTAACTACAGTTTCGAGTGGATAACAAGAGGGAACACACCTTTGCTCAGCAGTGTGACACTAAATAAAAGAGGCTAAAGTAAGGAAACCAGTTTTAAAAATTCTATGATGTTTTTGTAAAATTATGTAAAGTAGTTAGGGCCTACGCGGACGCCCGCCGCGTGCGCACGCACGCGGGTGGCCATTGTAGGTAAAATCCGTCGCACGCATCCGCGCCAGCTAGCGCTGCTCATACTATTTTACGTTAATCCGCTCACCCGCTCCGTGCGTCCGCGCCAGCTAGCGGAGGCCCTTAGAATTAATTTATACGCATCTGTGAATATATGATTTTAATTCAGTATTTAAGGCGCTAGTCGCTGATTGTGGCCGAAAACTGTTACTTTCTAAGGGATATATCTCAATAACGGGTCATTCAAAAATTTTGAAAAAAATATATGTTATTTACCATTTCATGTACAACATTTTCAACGTTTGAATAACTCGTGTAACGTATAGTTTCTCCGTTACGTAAATGTAACGAAATGTCGTTTAACGGTTGATTTTGCTTATATCTACTGAACGGCTCATTCGATTTAAAATATTGTTGAACTAAAAAATATGTACTACAGAACACTACAAACTCAACGTAGGATATTTAAATTGATTACATTTTCTGAAACAACTTGATCATAATTCCACATTTCGTGCGTTATTAGCTCGAAAACGGCGTTGCTGGCAGTCGTGAGCTAGCTTTGAGACGAGGAGGCTGTGTCGCTCGTCGCTCCGTGCTTCCCTTGTACTACATATACTTGTGCTTGGCCCGTGAGCAATAATATCGGACTTACTGTGCCTAAAGACTAAATAACTGCAGAGGGTTCATGCGGTGCAGATATAACGTGTCTTCCCGGAATCAATAATGTATAGACGTTTTATCTTTTAAGATAATGTACTCGTATGCATGTTTATGTACGTTCGTATAAAAAGTGTATTTTATTTAGATTATAATACAAGTAAAAAAACAAATGAAATAAAAATGGAGAAAAAACAAAAATCATGAATATCACATTGCTCTGAAAACAAAAATGGTCATGTAAGTAAACTAAAATTATTATGTTTTAGTAGACGCATGCATCACGCAAAATAGGCATTAGTCGTCGAGTTGCGGAAATCTGCTAGTACTGCAATACAATAGACTAATAATTAATTTAATAAAAAACTCCAAAGAACCGAATTTATTTAAACATATTTATTTAAGAATACCGTGTTCTAAACGAATGTAATATGCGTTTTATTTTAAGATTAAACACAATCTTTAATGTTATACTTTATACTAATTTCTCAAATCTAGAAATTGCGAAGTAAACTGCAAAGTATTGCAGATAAACCGGCCAAGAGAATATCGGGCTATGCTCAGTGTAGGGATCCGTAGTTGCCGGCCTGTTACAATACATCCATTCAAAAGGTAGTCTATAAAGAAATATTTTGTGGCACTTACGTTATTTTACTATAGGCATAACTCAAAAACGGCTCAATCGATTTTATTCCATATAGTTTTTATTGAAAATACGTGATAAGTATTTCAGCCTCACTTCCAGGAATTTCCCCAATTTTTTTGGACCCATGGTTCAAAAGTCAAAGAGCATTTTAACTTTCGAAGCTATTATTTACGAAAGTATTCGTTTTATCCAAAAGTTGTTTAAGAGAATATGCCTTAAACAACTTTTGGATAAAACGAATACTTTTTATCTTATCTTGAAAGACCTATCCAACAATGGGTTTCAGATACTTATTGTTTTACCACTTTGTAGGCGTAATTAAAACACATAATTACTCATACCAAATTTCAGTCTACTAACTATCACTGAGCTAAGCCTGATTGAGAATCTAATAAAAAATTGCTGATATTTAAGAGTTCAATGTATGTAAGAATAAAGGAAAAAAAGCTTTTTTTTATACCACGACGCTGGCAAACAAGCATACGACCCGCCTGATTGAAAGCAGTTATAAAGCCTATGGACGCCTGCAACCCCAGAAGATTCACATGCGCGTTGACTACCCTAAAAAAACTTTACTATGTCGGTGAAATGCAAATAAATACAAATTTTATATTAATTATCAACACAAGTGAATAAATAAATTACTACTAAGGGTTAATACTACCTATCAAATATCTTTAAAAGACCGGCCAAGTTTGTATCGGACCATGTATAATGTAGGGTTCGGTAGAAAGTAGTTTCTTGGAGATAACTCAAAAACGGATGAACCGATTATATGTGAAGTACTAAGCCTTCTTGGTATTTTTTCATATTTTTAGGGTTCCGTAGCCAAATGGCAAAAAACGGAACCCTTATGGATTCGTCATGTCTGTCTGTCTGTCTTGTCTGTCTGTCCGTCCGTATGTCACAGGCATTTTACTCGGAAACTATACGACGTATCTGAATAAAATTTACATATAAGGTGTATTTTGTATGCCGCTACTTAGTTATGTAGTTAAATTTGAAAAAAAAATATTTTTAGGGGGGCGCTACATACAGGTAACTAAATTTAAAAAACAATTTTTTTACCAAATATCAACATGTGACACATCAATCGATAGGTCTTTCAAAATAACATTGAGGTTTCCTTGACTATTTTGTGATTAAGTGAATATTTTCTGAAATAATCGCTTCGAAAGTCAGAAAAGTTGTGTAGCCCCCCCGTAACTTTTGAACCGTAAATTCAAAAACTATGAAAAAATTTGAAGAGATGCGCCTTATCATATACTTTCAACGAAAATTGTTTTGAACATTATCGGTTCAGCCATTTTTGAGTTATCTCCAAAAAACTTCTTCCATAGGCATTAGATACGAATTTTTGGTATTAGTTTGGTTCTTTTTCCATTGTAGGTACGGAACCGTCCTATGCGTGGTCCGACACGCACTTGGCCGGTTTTTTAGACTTACGGATTAAAAGTTAGATGGGGGCTATTATATTTAGACTTTCAAAGCAATTATTTCTGAAAATATTGACTTAATAAAAAAGTGAATATTGACTTAATAAAATATATATATATATATATAAGATATTTTTAAAGCCGTATCGTATATTTACAAAAAAAAAATATTTTTGACATTTAGTTTGGCATATCGACGCTTATGTAAAACAAGTCGGTATCACGAAATAGTTCATTTTGCAATTAAGTATAAGATTAGGCGCAGAATACGCTAAAGTTTATGGTGACTAAGACTCCCGTGTTCTAGTTCAAAAATTTACCACCGTGGCAGCATGTGCCGTATGTCATTGGTGGGGAGTCGACGCCATTTTATCTGCAAGACCGCCCGTTGGCCAGTTAAACCATAGCAATTGACGCCGTCACTGTGTTTGTTTGTGGACTAACGGCACATCTCGAAATAAAACAACAACACACCTTAACCTTTATGTACAATAGTGGCATAACACGAAATAGTTCAGTGGAACAGTGGTAAACTTTTGTGCAACATAGAATTATTAGTGGATGGGGCATTATCCGTGAAACAGTAAGTACAGATGTTATGACTTAATAAGAAATAAGCGAGTATTCACGAAATTAATGAAAATCAACTTATTCACGTAAGCGAAATCAGCTCCTATACTACATAAGATTTAGTTCGTTAGAGGTGTATAATACGAATTCGAACTATGTTCATTATAATTAAGCATCTAATAATTTGATTCAAAACGAGTACAGTCACTATAGACGATAAATAACTATCATATTTAATAATCGTACGTAAATATTTTATTGCAATAAGAGGCATTCTATACGTATTCAAGTAATTATATCTATTAAATAATAAAATTAACATCTAGTAACCTTATGGGTATGTATTTTTTACGACTACCTAGACAGTGTTTTTGCGGCTAGCTTTGTGTCTGAGAATCAGGCTATCTCTCGATAGTTTATAACTTGATACGCTTTGGTTACAGAAATGAACACACGAACTGGAAAAATGTTCCAAAATTTAAAAATCAACCTAAACATTGGAAAAAAGCGGAAGATTATTCGTCAGATGACAGTGTGAAGGATCCAACATTTAAAGACTACCCGCGACGTCGTTCATATTCCTCTTCGAGTTCTAGTGAGGATGACGTGAGTGTACCTTGCAAAACACGGAAACAACACTCAAAACCCAGGTGCAGTGTATTAAATAAAAAACCAGATAATAATATTATGGTATGTACAAATCCTCAAAATGACATAAAAGTTCAAAAAAGTCACAATTCTAATTTTGGGGGCTTGGTAACGGAAAAAGAAAATAATAGCTTGATGTTAACTAGCACGAAAGATACAGACTCACAAAATATTGACGATAATAGTCGAGATATCATGCATGACAGCACTCAAGTATCTGCATTTAATGTGACGTCCGTGGAGTTTATTCAAATTCCTGCTTCAAAATCTCCACCAAAAGCTTCGGGCTCTTCTTCCAGCTCTACTTCTTCCAGCTCTTCTTCCAGCTCTTCTTCCAATTCTTCTTCAAGTTCTTCCTCAAGCAGTTCAGAAGATTCCGAAGACGATTCAAACCATTTCCGAGTGAACAAGGTCAGTTCTCCTAATGAGGTATCCCATATCGAGCCATTATCTTCCCCAGTGTATAATGTTATCGACAACTTTCCGAACACTAAAGAAATCGAAATACCTTCCTCGTGCAACTCCATAGCTGATACTGAGGAGGATGACAACACAAATGATCATTTGAGCTCAACTGTAAACGATAATCGAACTGGACAAGGTAAACTAAATATCAATATTGTTCCTTACTCTTCCACTGACGACTCTTCCAGTTCAGATAGCGATACGACTCATTCAAACGGATGTCTTAATAATGAAAATGATACAACCGGAACTGACACTGCCAAAACAAATGAACTTGCTTGTAATAAAGGGACACGAACACGAAAAAGAAAAGCGGCACCTGAGAGCTGGATTCGCAACACAGCCAAGAGACTGAAAAATAATGGTAAGTCGTATATTTCACGATCGAACCGAGTTGTACCTGAAAAAACATTGAAACCACCTTGTACTATAAAATGTAAGCAAACTTGTAGCCAAATCTTCACTGAAACTCAACGCAAAATAATCTTTGAAAATTACTGGGAAATGGGTGACTTGCAGCGACAACGTGAGTATATTTTACGACATATTACTCCTATCCACCCAAAATACTCATACAAAGTTCACAACAGCAACCGTGGTCACAATAATGCATACTATTTCACTATAAATCAGCAGAGGATAAGGGTGTGCAAGACATTTTTCAAAGCCACATTAGATATCACGGATCGTGTCATCAGAACTGTTATACAAAAAACTGAGGATGAAAACGACAGTAGTGTTTTATCTTTAGATCAACGTGGTAAGCACACAAATCACAAAACAGTTGCTCCGGAAATAAAAGACAGTGTGCGGGAGCACATTAGCAGAATCCCTAGAGTATAAAGCCACTACTGCCGTGCTTGCACTACAAAAGAGTATATCGATGGTGGTAAAAGTATTGCGGACTTACATCGGGATTATACTAAAGAACGAGAATTAAAAAATCTTCCTTATGCGAACTATTTAATGTATAATCATATTTTTAACGAGCACAATATTTCATTCCATCAGCCCAAAAAAGACCAATGCGAAGATTGCGTTTCTTACGCGAATTCAACAGAAACGGAAAAAGCCAAAAATAAAGATAAATTTGATACACATTTAAATGAAAAAATGCTAGCTCGAACTGAAAAGGAAAAAGATAAAAAAAAAAGTTCCAATACTACTATAGTGTGCGTCTACGATCTTCAAGCAACGATGCCGTGCCCAAAAGGAGATGTTTCCACATTTTATTATCTTTCGAAACTTAATGTATACAATTTCACAATCTGCAACATGAAGGATAATAATGTGTCTTGCTACGTATGGCACGAGGGCGAAGCTAGACGCGGAGTTACAGAAATTGGAACTTGTGTTATGAAATATATTGAAGATCTTAAAGTTAAAGCAATTGAACTTAATTCTAAACTTGATGTCATATTTTATTCTGAGAACTGCACTGGCCAACATAAAAACCACTTCATGAACGCACTCTACGTATATGTTGTTCATAATTTTGAGCACATAAATTCCATAACACACAAATTTTTGATTAAAGGGCACACTCAAAATGAGGGTGATAGTGCCCACTCAGTTATAGAAAGGCAAGTGAAACAAGCCCTTAAAACTGGTCCCATATACTCACCAAACCAATATTATCTTATGATTCGGAATGCTAAAAAAACTGGAAAACCATATAACGTAACAGAGATGATGCATAATGATTATATCGATATCAAACACATAGCGTCCGGATTGGGGAAAAACTATACAAAAAACACAGACAACAATGTAGTAAAATTATCAGACATTAAAATAGTGCAATTGTTACTTGCACTATGATGAAATAAATAAATATTCTTTTTTATATAAAACTTCATACAATGAATCAGAAACCTACAAAAGAGTTTTAATAGATACAGGAAAAACCCGGAGTTCAAGGAGCAACAATGAAAGCTCTATAAAACCGGTTTATCAACAACGGATCCCAGTAGCAGAGGCAAAGAAGAAAGGCCTTCTTCAATTGATTGCCAAAAATATTGTCCCAAGATTTTATAGTATGTTTTATGAAAATTTGTAAGACTGATTTTGTAGAGTGATTTGGTCCAATATTGAGATTTTTGTTGATTTAATTTTAAGATTAGACTAGTCTGATAATAATATAAATTATTATTTACTAAGAGTCCTTACACTTGATTTATTATTACTAAAAAGATCTCATTAAAATAATCTTAAACTACGAGTAGCAAACTGTCAAGGACTTTTAATAATTTTATTTTATCTATGGTATTACCATGGCTGTGATTGACTATAAGAAGGTTATTGTTTTTTTTGTTACTTTAATAAGTTTGAGAAGTATTTTGAGTAGTAAGAAAACTTTTGAAGTTTATTTTTTGATAAGGATGGTATTACCATGGCTGTGATTGAGAAGATTATTGTTTTTTTTTACTTTAATAAGTTTGAGAAGTATTTTGAGTAGTAAGTAAGAAAACTTTTGAAGTTTGTTTTTTGATAAGGGTATTTTCTGTAAATTTATACTAGACTATTACGTAAAAATAAAAACAGAGGCATTTTTATAATTAGAAGTTAATAAAATAAAACCATAATTATCCTATGTTACAAATTAAAATAATTATACCGTTATTATTTCTATAAGGCTTAATAATTATTAAGACACATCTTGTTTTAGGCCATTACTGTTCATATAAAAAAATTGCATTCAAGAAACAAAACAAAATAAGTTACTATTCGTTAAAAATGTTTTTCTCTTGTTTGTCTGAAAGACGAATAATCCAATATTGTTCACAAGAAAAATAATATTTCTTGAATCTTTTTCGATTGTAACGTTAATGCACATAAATACTTACTTATTTTGAGTTGCGACTCGATTTTGTCGTGTCACAAGTCTAAGTTATGGTGTTTCGTGGCAGTTTTTTGTATTGATTTATATCTTATTCAATTTGATTTTTGTAGTTTTGAATTCTTATATAAAAAGGGAAGCTGTGACTAAAAGAAGATTTCCGATTGGTTTTTGTAATAAAAAGTTATGTGATTATATTTTTTGTGTTTTTTTAAACCTCTTTCCTGAAAAAACATGCATTTTGAGATACCGAGTTGTTTAAGATAAGCGTCGATATGTATGTATGGAGTGCCTCACCTAAAAGATTTTTTAGCAATTTAGCCAGAAAACTAAGTAGCGGCACATGAAACACACCTCTAGATAAAATTTCAGTAATATATGTTTTATAATAAAAATGGCTGTGACATACGGACGGACAGACGGACATGTTTCAAAAAACTTTTAAGGGCTCCGTTTTTACCATTTTGGCCTTGGAACCCTAAGAAGTGTTTGCGCTGTGTTATATTTTAAAGATCTAAATTTAATGGGCTTACAGCTCTCATTTGTTTGACGATTTCGTGCACAAATACCGCTCCTTACATGTGCATTTTTACTATTCGCAACTAGCAACAGGCTTAGTTTTGTTAATTTATCGTAATTAAGTGAATTTTTACGGGTAATATTTAAAATCGCAACAAAAAAATAACCATCTATTAAGCTCACTTGCACAGCAAAAAAAATCCAAATTCACATGAAAACACCGCTTTGATGTGCATTCAGTTTTTTTTGCTGTACTAGTCAGTATTTTTTTATTTTTTTCTGATATGCGGAATATTTTTAACCATATTTCGTAAATTCATAAATATTTTGCCGCTCACTGTACTTCAAATTCAAAATCTAGGTTTTCATTTTTTTACATAAAAATCTACTTATCGAGATCGTTATTTAGTAGCATTCCTAAAAAATATCACCGTAGTACTTAATCACAGTATTCAAATCACAAAACATCCACAAAAGGATTAGGTATGATTATTATAAATCTGCCCGCGCGCCTCTGAGTAAAGTCATATTCTTTGAACATTATTGCGGTGCATCGCGGCGGATTTACGCACGATCGCAATGAGAAGGGTACGCGGGTGGCGCGGGTAGAGAGCGCCCAAACGCTCAAGGACACTCCGGCGACAATCGTCTTAATTCTAGGAATATATTTAAAATAAACAGAACCGACTTCACTTAGGTACACCTTACCAATACCAAATGCCCGAGTTCTCCAGGATCTCATCATCAGATCCTGACCTGATGACAATGGGACCAACTGTGATTGATGACAATTTTCCAAATCGGTCCATCCGTCTTCGAAGAATGTTAATTGAATTACCAAGTCTAGTTTTTGAATTTATATATAGTTAGAGAATTGTCATGCGGCTCTGGAAATGAACACTCTAAAACTATTGGTTGTTTTTTTCTTTTCTACTGGTAGAGATCATACATTTCCAAGTTTGCGTGGCAATTAGTGCCAGACTCACTCGTACTCGACTCGGGTTTAAGTTGGATTTTTTTATTTACTTTGTAACTTTGCCTTGCGCGACTCCGCTTGACTTTTAACAGTTTGTTTAAATATTGTTGCAATAAAAATTAAACTTATGGCAAGTAAACAGAAAAAAGTTCGAGTAACGATAATAAAAATCCGGTCACACTTTACGATAGACCTACGTATGTATGGCATCACAGACATTAATTGTGGACCCATTGGTTCAACTTACATTGGACATTTCATAGAGTAAGTATTAAATGTACTTTATACATTATATTATGTAATGGGTTTATTGCCTGAAAATACACCCATTCGTTCATTAATTAAACAAAAGAAAATTGCTTGAATCGTAAATGTCTCAACAATAGGGATGATGACTTGAACTAAATAGACTGACTGATGTCATATACAAAAGAAAAAGTGCAGAACACGCTGGTTCGATCCCAGCCCCGGGAACTGGAGGACGAGGTCACTTTTTCCCTTGTATATGACATGTATATAAGTTTATAATTTATATAATAGTGTCTCTACTTAAAATAAACAAATCAAAATATTTATTAAAACAATTTGATTTGTTATTCAGGGATGAAATACAAAGAAATAATTCAGAAACCAGTAAATTTTTAACATTTAATTTTAATTTTTCAATTAATGGATTCTATTAGGAAAACTTACTTGTAGTGCCTGTAATGTAAGAATAGGGAAGATGCAGCTATACAATTTACCATTATTTTGTAATCAAAATGGCGAAAAAACATAAAATAATAGCTATTGAAACGTTATTACTTTAGTTTATACTAATTTCAAATAGGGTAAAACCCGGATAGATGCCCCACATTTTGAAATTGCCTCATAATTCCGAAAACTTTAACTATTCGTGAATAATTTTAATGAATTAAGCTAGTCTAATCTTTTTTCTTTCCCTATGACTTGTTACTGTTGTCCTAATAATTACAGTTTTTGCAGAATTTAAGTTTTTCGAGAGCATGTTTTTGAGGATAGACGCCTCGCAGGTATGGATAGATGCCTCAGAATCAAAATGCAAAGAAGGATAGATGCCTGGGGTATAGGATAGATGCCCTATGGAATAAAATAAGTTAAAATTTATAATAAAATGTTTATTTGGTCTCGTAATAATACTTTTTTAATCAAAACGTCAATTTTAGCATATTTTTTGCATTTATTTAAAAATTTAAAACACTCAACATACGTTTATACAGGGTGAAAAGTATAAATGTGCACTTTTCAGGCAAGAGGTATCGAGGCCGATTGTCGATAAGGGTGATTTCCAATTGTATCCTTAAGGTATCAATCCATACCAAAAAGGTGTGATACTTAATGTAAAACCGACAATAAGAAACCTTTTGCTTGAAAATGACACAAACAATTATAAAATTTAAATATCTTTTACGAAATAACTTTGCATATATTTTTTTTAATGAGATCACAATTGAAACACAGACACACAGAGTGAAATGTAAGTAAAAAAAAGTAAATTCAGCGGTTTCGAGGAGTGACGGGATAAATGCCCCTAAAGGCAACTATACCTCGAAAAATCGGGGCGACTATCCTTTTCGATATGGATAGATGCCTTTTAATTTTTTTACCAAAATAAACACAATGGAGCGAGTACAGGCAGTTAGATATGTACTTAATATATCAGTGTGTTGATATAATAAAAACAGAATCAAAATTATAACTAGTTCAAAAGTTATGCTTCAACAAATACTTACGTTCCAAACTTTGCCAAATTTTTTTTGAGTCTCGCGGAGATATCTGTGCACATACGCTAGACGCATTCATTCAGCGTGGCTGCTTGCGGGGGACTGAGGTGGGTGGCGCTGGCGCATCCTATATAACCTACTGTTTGAGTGCTGCGATATTGGGAAGTTGGGTTTTTAGGAATTGGGGCACCTATCCCAGTGGGGCATCTATCCGGGTTTTACCCTAATAATTAAAATTTGAAGTATTGTGAAACGGACCGTATTTTAATTCACCAATAAGCGCCTGGTGACGTCACTCCTGTTACGACAACTAATGGGGTTGGCATCTGTCTATGGGATTTGGCTTAAAGGGTCAAAAGAATCCAGGTCAAAAAATTAAAAAAAAAACAAGAATTTGACACTGAACGAACAAATATGGCGAGTGACACACATGAGTCACAGGAACTGTAGATCCGTTTAGGCGCGAAAATTTAAATTGTCAGTTTGTAACAGCAATTTTTGACTATAAATTATAGTATTTTCATTTTAAATAAACTCGTGGTCTATTCTACGTGCAATTCTTTCAAATGAAAGCATAAATGAAAATATTGCATCTTGCCTATTAGCAACAACATTGATGACAGCCTGTCTTTATGTGGATTTCAAGGTCTTCACGTGAATATATAACGACTAGAATACCACCCTTAATTCTGTTTTAATCCAAACATCAGTTTTAGTACTTATTATAACTACTTATAACAGTTATAACTAGGAGTGTAGTCGACTTTCGTATTATTTACGTTATAATTTTATTAGGTACCAATAAGAACCTACTAATAATTTATATACAAAAAGTAATGATATCCCATCAAAAACATAAATGTGAAATGAGAGCTAAGTTCAATATAATATTATATACCTTGGTTGTTGACTTCAACGACAAAAGAAGTGAGATATAAATGGGTGCCAAGTTCAATGGTCTGTCCTGAAATTGATTTATACCAACATAATTTTTTATAACAACTCAAAATATCATTTCTTCTTAAAACTTAAGATAAAATATTGAATCCTAAGGTTTGACTTGGCTAGTTCTCATATACGAATTATATTATAGCCTTCGTAAGTTCTACATAAAGCTGTAAGTTCTTATTTTATTCTTCCGAAAATTTGGCTTGTTGCTAGAAACTAAACATCGAACATAGGGCTCTTACATGACTGTTTTAGTAGGTACTTAATAATATGAGAACTAGACAAGTCAAATCTTAGGCTTCAATATATTGTAAATGATAGTAATAAAATTATCGCCTAAAACAAATTGGTAAGTACATTTTTTAAATTTAGTTTCTGCAAAGTTTTCCTTGTCACTTTGATATCTGTCAATAAGGACGTGTAAACTATGCCCCATAGTGGCAACAACGCCATCAGAAAGGTGTTTTATGCTGAGTTATAATAAAAAGTGTATTTTTTTAAATACATATGTACTGTATCAGGTACAGGTATATGGGGGTTCAGTGCTGAATGGATATACACCTATGCCGTTATGTAGTCGCAACTGAGCTGAGAACATGTAAAAAAATAGAATTAATAATGGGAATGTAATAATCAAACTGCTAATTATAGACTGGATTATACATGTTCAATTCACACCACAGTATTTAAAAAAATACTACTAACCGATTTTTATTTTAGTAGCTATCAAACTTAAAAATTATAGTTTGTTATTAAATCAAATACAAACATTGAAAACATTGAAAAAATAATCAAACCAGCAGGACTTGTATTTGATTTAATAACAAACTATTGTATGAGTGGAATATCCCACATTAAAAACATGCAAAAATAATTATTAGAAATTATGTTAATGAAATAACAAACATGTTAATGAAATAACAAATATGTTAATGAAGTAACATAATAAAGGGAGATAGTTGAATAATATTTCTGTTCAAATTTAGTTGTTTACTATATTGGATACGTAACTTGTTACAATATTTAAATATTGAATAATAAGGCAGTCGTAGAGGCAATTAGACAGTACGCGCATGTGTAATCAACTCATCAGTATAACTTCTTTGGTAAGTACTTCAATATTTAATAAAGAAAGTTGGTGCAATAAGCCTCAGATATTTACTTCCGTACTGCCAGTAACAAACAGTTACGAGTATGTGTTAACTTTTTTTTAAGTCGGGTTAAGTATGTTTTATTTTAAAGTGACGATTTCTACAATGTTCTTAAATATAAGCATGACGGGTATTGTGTAATTGTATTTTATACGTGCATCGTTACGGCCTCCTAGCCTAGTTGGTAGTGGCCTATGAAGCAGGAGGTCCCGGGTTCGAATCCTGGTCAGGGCATTTATTTGTGTGTTTATCACAGATATTTGTTCCTGAGTTATGGATGTTTTCTATATATTTAAGTATTTATCTATATATATTTATTATATATATCGTCGTCTCGTACCCACAACACAAGCCTTATTGAGCTTCCTGTGGGACTAGGTTGATTTGTGTAACATTGTCCCATAATATTTTTTTTTATAGTTACCGTTTGATTTTTATAATTGATCAACATCAGTTTAACTCATGATACAAAGGAACAACCAAAATTCTGGATTATTTCTTTTCCGAACTCTTTTTTGAGCAACGTCCGAGTCGCCAGACGTACCGCCGGTCGCTGCCGCTCGAGCAGGTACTCAGTTTGCACGCTAACATTGGCCGCTTTTAAGTACAGTAAAGATACGGTTGCGTCAAACATGAATTTATAATATCCTGTTTTTTTTTTTTCATTCTTATGGGATATTTATAGATAATATATGCAAAAATCCTACAAACTTTTTACCCGGAAGTCGTTAAATAGGTAAAAAAAAAATTGTACCTTTTTTATTTACAATAATATTAATTAGTTTTATTTGTAAACATGACGATATTTAAGTCTTCTTTCTGTTGAAAGCGAAAAACAAGAAACCGTGTCCATGTAAAACCACATAATTTACAAAATGTACGACGCGGGCGATATATATCCCAAAACGTTAGAAACTAATAGGAATAAGTGGTAGTTTGTTCTTACAAATTTTAAAAGACTTGTAGTTGTAAGACTTAGAAACGATATATTCATTAAAATCCTACAATAAAAACGCTTGTAATATGTGTGTACATCAAGATTTAAGTAAAAAAAACAATTTCAACAAGTGTTTTCTTAAGTATATGATCAAGAAAGTGCAATAAATGGACTAATCTAAGTGAATAACACCGTGTCATTGAGTCGTACCTCCAATATAATTGTTATAAAACCGGACAGTGCATCTTGACATTACATTTCGTCGACTACGTCAGCAGTGGTCAAGGGGATTGTAAGTGTCGCAGATAGCTTAAAATTACTGTTGTTTTTGTGTAACTAGATCTAAGTTAATCATTTTCTCGATTTATACCAATTTGTTTATTTTGTAATTTAATAAAGTGTATAAAAATTGTGTTTACATGTCTAGTTCTTAAGTAATGATCTGTGTCTAATTTTATTGATATTATGTCGTAATACCCAAAATGTCTAGATTATAAGAATTTTGAACTCATCTATGAAGAAATGTCCCATAATAATATCAATTTACACCCTCCTACAATCATGTAATAGTTTAAGATTATTGGCTAATAAACGAATGACATACTCTGCACATACCAGCCACTAGTACGAGCACGCTAGACATCCTATAAAATAGATGAACACTCGTACTCGTCGCTACGCCGCCGAGCCCTGACCGCCCGCGCGAAATTATACCCCGTGTTCAACAGTAAGCTCCCTGTACGGACCAAACTCGGACTGTACAAAGCTTACGTTCGAACACGACTTACCTACGCCGCACCTGCTTGGTATTCTTTCTGTTACAGGACAAACAAGGAGAAGCTAAGGCGGCAAGAGACGATGGCGCTACGCATCCTCACCAAGGCACCGAGACGCAAGAGGAACGCCACCATCGCCGAAGAACTACAGTGGGAGGGCCTGGAGCAGTTCGTAGTCAGACTCGCGCGGGTCATGTTTGATCGCGCGGACAACTCTGGCTACAAGCACCTCCAGAACATCGCGCCCTACTACATCAGGCCTCCCGAGCGCAGGGCCCGGGTTCTACCACGAGCCCTGCTACACCTCGGATAGCAGCAGACGCCAGCACCGCGGCTGGGCCATCGAGCCCGCCGCGGACACCGCTGCCGCGGCCGGGCCATCAGGCCCGCCGCGGCTCGCCGAGACTAGAAGTAGATTACATCACCGCGGCTGGGCCATCGGGCCCGCCGCGGACACCGCCGCCGCGGCTGGGCCACCGGGCCCGCCGCGGCACGCCAGGGCTAAGACACGAAGCAGATGACATCACCGCGGCTGGGCCATCGGGCCCGCCCACCCGCTAACAGCAATATTGTGTCTTTCGCCGCGCACGTCGCAAATGCAGTAGCGACGATAAAATCATTAAAACAAGAAAAATATCTGTATACGTCAGAGCTAGTCAACAAGATCGTCGATAAATTGAACCTCATTGTTAGGTACGAATGGGGCAAGTTCAAACAATCTAATTTGGATAGGTCGCCGACGGTAGCTCAAACGAAGCCCCGCTAGGCTAAAGAGCCCGCGTATATGGGAACGAAGCCCAAACAACATTCGGTGCCAGCACGGTTTACGTCTCGCAATAAGTGTGTCATAATCACGAACACAAAATAGAAGCGTGTACTAAATTTTTGAATGCATCGGTAGCCGAACGTTGGGATTGGGTTAAAAATGAAAAGTTGTGTTACAAGTGTCTGCACGCGTCGCACTATGGTCGCTTCAAGTGCAAATACGTACCTTGTGGTGTCAAGGGATGCGAAGCTGGGCACCATAAATCGCTACACGGTTTGAACGCAACTGCGCCCGTGGAAAATAGTACTAGCAATATTAACACAATTGCCATCCCGCCTACGTATTTGGGGGAAGTGTCCATAGATGCGACACGACCGTTAGATACACCACATCAATCATCGGATCCGACTGTAGCGTTCGTAGGCTACATGGTGCCGCGAACGATGGACGACGAGGTCCTGGCTCCCGTAAATGAGCAGGATATAAATTCAGTAGACGTTAGAAACGGATTCGCCTCCATCTCGGACGTAAGCTTAGTCCAGTATAAAGAGGGTACGTCCCTCAGCGGGGGAGGCGAAAGCGAACGCACAATAGGTTTGCCGCCAGTAGAATCTGTAGAACCAGTCGCGAAAACGGGCACAGAACGCGTCAACAAACCGGTTTGTTCCGTAGATAACGTGCAAAAAAGGTCGGAATACCTACCCGACGTAAGTCGGTTTTCGAAATATACGAGGTTAGTCCGCGCTACGGCCCAAGTTTTGGTTGCCGCCGAGGTTTTCAAAGCCAGATTGTCTGTTAGAAATCCAGATACAGAAATGAACGACAATCACATAAGTTTGGCAGAAACTTTATTGATCAAACGGAGCCAGAATGAGTCGTACGCCGAAGAAATACGACGGCTGGAAGTCGGGCGCGCGCTGCCTGAGAAGTCTTCACTACATCAAGTCGACGTGAAATTGGACAGAGATGGCGCGATAGTGACAGACAGAGACGGAACACATATACCCGTCCTGCATGCTGAAGAAGGATTCACAAAATTATTGATCCACCATTTCCACGAAGTGTCCAACCATGACGATCACGCGACCGTTTTCGACGAGTTGAAGCAAAAGTACTGCATTATCAGACTGCGCGGTAGCATTCGTTATCTGACGAATAAGTGCCAAAGGTGTCGGACCTGTAACGGGGCCAACCTCACGGTTCCCGTAGGCGACTTACCGCAAGAGAGGCTCATAGCGAATCAACCGCCGCTTACCGCGGCAGCTGAAAAAGACATGTCTAACACAATCAGCCATCACAGAGAAAAGCGAGGGAACGTACTGTACACACGTCTCATCACACGAGCGATGTACTTAGAGCCCGCCGCCTCCTTATCGGCGCCCTTTACCTCCCTACCGCTACCCAGAATGATATCTCAAAGCGATGTGCCTTCCGTTCTAAACTCAGACGATGCCATGAACTTTTTGGCACAGAAAGGGAGCTATCCGAGGCAATTAACTCTCTGCCCGATAGACTCAAACATCCCATGGCAGAACGGCGCCTGATCCAGAAGAAGATCCCGCCTGACGACCACGTATGGAAGCGCTGGATACGAGAATATCGCCTCAACTTGATGCAGCGATCCAGTGCTCAACAAATGTCTACGAAGCTACACGTAGGCGACATAGCCGCCGGTACTACGCGACGAGTTACATGGTCTAGAGGCGAAATCGCACAACTCTTTCCCGGTCCCGATGGCCACATAAGAGCAGCCATTATACGTACTCGCGCAGGAGAAATCCGCCGCCCGGTTTCCAGACTCATTCTCATCTGCTCCACGCCAATAGACGGTGCTGACGCACGTGGGGGAGAACTGTCGCAGATAGCTTAAAATTACTGTTGTTTTTGTGTAACTAGATCTAAGTTAATCATTTTCTCGATTTATACCAATTTGTTTATTTTTGTAATTTAATAAAGTGAATAAAAATTGTGTTTACATGTCTAGTTCTTAAGTACTGATCTGTGTCTAATTTTATTGATATTATGTCGTAATACCCAAAATGTCTAGATTATAAGAATTTTGTACTAATCTATGAAGAAATGTCCCATAATAATATCAATTTACACCCTCCTACAATCATGTAATAGTTTAAGATTATTGGCTAATAAACGAATGACATACTCTGCACATACCAGCCACTAGTACGAGCACGCTAGAAATCCTATGAAATAGATGAACACTCGTACTCGTCGCTCACTTCTACAACCCCCAGCGGGGAAACACCTGCAACTACACTGCTCAAATGTTTTAAAGCTAAATAAGTGTTTTTATTCATCTCCCTACATGACCTGGTAAATGGTACAGCGGGTCAGCGCTGCTTGGTTCAACGTGGTAATCCGGTCTGCACACAACAGTAAGACTAATATTAGTGAGCGTAGGCTGGTGTGGATGTGTGTTCGAGACCCAGCTAAGACTTTGATTTTTTGTTTTAACTTTTTGTGTTATTTTAATTTATTTTTGGACACAATTTTGAATTAAAAAGCAAGAAAAATCGTGGTCATAGTATGTGAAGATTGCAAATTGAACATAAATGTGACCCAGAAAAGAATTAAATGTACCAATAACGCTTGCAATCATTCATACCATTCGGATTGCGTAAATTTTGATACAACGACCTCAAGAACTACCTGGAAGTGCCCATCTTGCGTGCCCAAGGACAAAAAGGGAGAGAACCCGGGCGGGCGGCTGAGCAAGTCGGCAACACCAATTCATACACCTCAGATGGCGGACATCTCTAAGGAAGTCACAGCAGACCCAATCAATAAGGTGCTAGAAGAACTTAGATCATTCCGCGCAGAAGTTAGAACGGAATTAAATGATCACACTGAATCTTTTAAAAGACTTGAAGCTAACTTTGATGCTATGAAAAAAATATTCATGACTTGCAACAAAAGGTTGGAGGAAAAATCTAATAGAATCGACATCATTGAAGCTCAACTTAGTGAGATTATGAAGAAAAATGAACATCTGGAATCTGAACTCAATTTAAGAGACCAAAAGGAACGAAAAAACAATCTAGAAATAACAGGGATTCCACAAAGCCCAAACGAGGACATAAATTCTGTAATTAACGAAGTAGCCGAACTTATAGGAGTGCCCTTAGCAGCGGAAGACGTGGAATGGGTTCACCGAGTTAAGTCATCGGCCAAGTCAACCGAAGAGCCCCCGGCACCGTCAAATTCTTTAACACTTACCTCCTTTGCTGATATTGCGGGGACTTCAAAAGGTCCTGCTCGTATTATAATGCGCTTTCGGCAATTGCAAACGAATGAATGAATGAATGAATTTTATCGCAGCTGAAAAAGAACTAATAAAGGAACTGGGATTACTACAGCGGCACTCGGCTTCCCCGGCGAAGAACGCAGGATCTACCTAGCTGATAATCTGACACCGGCAAACCGCCAACTAAGACGCCTGACAAAAGAAAAAGCAAGTGAGAAAAACTATAAATTCGTCTGGGTTCAAGATTGCAGAATTCTAGCTCGTAAAACAGAAAAGTCAAAGATCATTCACATAAGTTCTGTCAATGACTTAAATCATCTCTAGGTGCTTGACATTGTAAATATAAAAATGGTTGTTAAAAGTGTTAATTTAAGAATATCGCTATTAAACGCTAGATCACTAAGTACTGGAAAAGATGAACTATTTGAAACAATAAGATCCAAAACCCCGGATGTAGTCGCTATTACCGAAACCTGGCTGTCTGAATCTTCTGATCTCAAATATTTTCAAATTACTAGTTACCGATTTGTACACAAAGCCCGCGGTTTAGGACAGAGAGGAGGAGGTGTTGGTGCCTATATCCATAGCGATTTAACTTGCCGTAAAATTTGTGTTACAGAAACTAGTCTTGAACAGCTGTGGCTGGAAATTAAAATTAGAAAAATTAAAATGTGCCTTGGTTATAGTGTATCGCCCACCCAACTCAAATGTAAATAATTTTATCGATAATCTAGGTGACGCTTTGGCAGACATTGGCCCAGCATATGATGATCTGTTTTTAGTTGGTGACATTAATATAGATTTACTGTCTGTTAATAGTTATGGTAAGTCGGACTTTAATGAACTCTTGATTGAGCATGGCCTGCGCCAAATTGTTAATGAACCGACCCGTATAACCGCTAATAGCCGAACTCTCATAGATGTGATTTGCAGTAGTATACATATAAAAGCAAAAAACCTTTATGTTCAGCATAATGAGTGTCTAAGTGATCATGGTTTTATTACAGCCGATTTCCATATAAAAATTCCAAAAGCTCCTACTCGAACTGTAACTTACCGACCTTTCAATGAATTTGATCTCGAAACATACGAAACTGCTTCTTCCGCGACACCCTGGGAATGGGTAGTAAACTGCAAAAGTGATATTGACTCAGCAGTCGATTGTCTTACGTTTTTAATTCCACAATTATTCGATCATTTCGTGCCGTACCGTACTAAAACTTTTAAACACCCACCCACCCCCTGGATAACAGATAGCATAAGATCGATGCGACATGACAGGGATAAAGCTTGTTCTTTAGCCAAGCAGACAGGCGATAGCAATCACATAAGGACCTATAAAACAGAAAGAATAAGAAATAAACAAATATTTTATTTACACAGTTCCACAAACATGTAAAAATTTAGCACCAAGTTCTTCATATTCAATTTCTAAGTTTTCTGATTCAGTTTTTAAATTCAGTGATTTATCGCTGGATAACGTACATAAAATCATTAATTCAATTACATCAAATGCTACGGGTACTGACGGTATATCAATTAAAATGATTAAACTCACTCTACCACATTCACTGCAAGCAATAACGCACATAATGAATTTATCTCTTAAAAAAGGATACTTTCCCGTGTCTTGGTGTACGGCCCTGATCAAGCCTATTCCCAAAAAAGAGCCCGTTGAATCTTTAAAAGACCTTAGACCAATCGGATTACTCCCAGCATTATCTAAAATCTTAGAAAAAGCAGTTAATCAACAGTTAGTATCATATCTAGAACTTAAAAATATCTTACCGCAAGGTCAATCTGGATTTAGAAAAAGTCATAGTACTACCACAGCTCTCTTACATATTGTTGATGAGATACTAGCGGCCTCAGATGAAAAGAGTGCATCAATTCTCGTTTTGCTGGACTACTCCCACGCCTTCGATTGCCTAGATCCAGATATCCTTTTGGCCAAACTAAAATACTACGGTTGTGACGAAACAGTCTGCTCCTGGTTTAGTAGTTACTTTCAAGGCAGAAAGCAATTAGTAGAGTGCACAAATGACTTAGGACTGGCGGTCCGATCCGAGCCACTGGTAGTGTTGAAGGGCGTAGTTCAGGGCTCGATGTTGGGTCCGATATTGTATTCAATTTATACTGCTGATTTACTCATGACTACGAAATTCTGACTTGCACACATGTACGCTGACGATACGCAAATAATCATGCGTGCCAATCCTAATCCGCTAGAAATTTCCAATGCTATATCTAATCTCAATCAAGACCTAGAATCAATTCACATTTGGTCAGAAAATCATGGGCTTAAACTGAACGCGCAAAAATGTACATACGTAGTGTTAGGCACGAAAAAACAAATTAACGCAGTACATGAAAGTTAACCTTCAGTTGTAATTGAGGGAAAAATACTCGAAGAAACGTTGTTGACGAAAAACGAAAGTTGTAAGAAACCTAGAAGTTTACTTTGATGGAAATCTTAAATTTGAGGAACATGTTAAGAGCAAAACTTCAAAATGTTATGGAGCGTTATAAACACTTTACAAAATTCGTCCCTTCCTTAAAGCAGCTGTTAGAGTTAAATTAATGGAATCGCTAGTTTTATCTAACTTAGATTACTGCGATGTTGTGTATGGTCCATGTCTTTACAAAAAAACAGAGAAAAAGATTCAGCGAGTGCAAAATTCCTGCATGCGCTACTGTTATAATGTTGAAAAAAGGTCCTATATAACCCCCCTATCTCAACACATACAATATTCTTAACATGAAAAATAGACGAAGATTAAAATTAGCAACACTAATGTTTAATATTAAGTGGAGTGGTCGTCCAAAATATTTATACGACAAATTGTTATGGCGAAAAAATGAAAGTAGAACGTGATCAATAGGTATGTCGCATACACAGACTAGTTTTGTTTAAGGGCAGTTTTCGTTTTGCAGCATCGAAATACTGGAATGACTTACCCCCACCTATAAAGAAAACTAAAACTATGTACATGTTCAAAAAAGCGTGTAAAAGTTGGCTTCTGTCACAACAGAAGGCATCGTGTAATTGGTCACCAGTAAAGGTACCCAAAAAAAACCCTCTGATAGGGGTCAACAGAACACGTTCAACTTGACAGTCTGAAGTCATTAATTTCATTATTTACTCTATTTTATACATATCAGCCATTGTAAAAATTCAGAAATGTCGTTTATATAGTTTAAAGCCCATTTTATTTTAATTTACTTTCACAATCGTCTCATAAAACCTTGCTCATTAAGTTAATTATCGTCGTGGCAGCGAACTCCTTTAGTAACTGATTGGCTACTTATTTAGGTTTTAGAATTAAGTTTTGGTTTGGGACTGAAAGCCAGCGGTCTCGCTGAGTCTCCATCCTTTTCACTACACAATGTTTGTAAATTCTTGTAGTAGTTACTGTAATTTATGTCGTTTGTGTAAGTGAATAAATATCTTTTTATTTGTTATTCAATCAAACATACTAATGTATGAGTGGAATACCCACTTTAAAACATGTAAAATAATTATCTTTTTATTTATTTATTTACATATTTGTGGCGGTTAGCGAATAACGATATTTTGTAGGATTTCATTGCATAAATAATACTATGATATATCCGTTACACTAAAAATATTAGCTATGCTATTATTAATTATTTCCAATTCCCCATACTAGCCGGCAAAGTACAAATACTAGTCATTTTACGGGCAAAATGACTGTAGTATTTGTACTTTTCCGTGGACGGCAAATTATCGTCACGATATTCTGGTGCGTTCACATGTATGGTTTCGTTCTATGCGACAGATTCGTCCAGCCCACCGAACGCGACCATACATGTGAACGCACCAGAACATCGTGACGATAATAAGTTGCTGTCAACGTCAAAGTATAAAAGCGACCATTCGGTCATCCAAAATCGAACTATACCATGGCCGCGATTCGAAAAATAAACACACACACTGGACAGACACAGCTCCAACCCAACTCAACCCAACTCAACGCTATAACGACATTGACATTTGCTATTCGAACAGATTTTCATTCAACATTGGTAACACATTGGTCACACATTGGTCTGACATTGGTCCAATGTGTAACCATCGGTAAATGAGTTGGGTTGGAGCTGTGTCTGTCCAGTGTGTGTGTTTATTTTTAACACACGAATCACACGAATCATTCGAATCACACGTATGCGTGATTGTCACTTCTAACCTCTGACCTCCTTTTGAGCCCCGTCCAGCAAATTTCTTTTTCATAAAACCAAATCCGGCCGACCGTCGATTCGTCGTGATAACGTATTCTGGCCTTTCATTCGTTGATTTCATCGAATCATGAGTAATTCGAGGACGTGAAGGGTTCTTGAATAACCTTTCTTCTCGAAAAATACGCAATGTAAATATGAAAATATTGAAGGTTGGCGGTGAAGCAAAATCTGCCGACGCGCTATTTTGTAAGTAGTCTACATTGATTTCTTTTGATATTAAATTGGGAGATTTGTAAAGCAATCGTTATTCCAGTTAATATTTAATATTATTATAATATAAAAGTAAATTCCTGTGTAGTATTAGAAATGCGAAAGTACCTCTGTCTGTCTCTTTTACCTTTTCACGCTAAATCTGCTGAGTCAATTCGGTTAAAATTGGTCATGGGCCTATTTAGAGTCTCGGGGAAAGAACTAGAATAGTTTTTATTAAATAATTAAAACATGAAATAGGGAAAAAATACAATGCATGTGTTATAGTATGCATTCCTAAAAAGCTGTCATTATGCCGAGTCGAATAATCCTGTTGTATAGTTATGAGTAAGTACTGTAACATCAAAGCGAACACGGTTGACAAATAATACGTCGTAATATGGGAGTCAGGGTATGTATTATGGCAGCCATTTTCTTTCTGAGCTTTTTAAAGTAATTTAGACCGAGATGCTGGTACAAGGTACAAACTGTTATTGGGTTTACTAATATATGGCCGAAAATTGTATGGCAAATTATCGCTTTACAAACTATTTTTCCCATAGTTTCATATGGCAGGATTATCAGATGGTATAATATCGATTTGGACTCGTCAGATATGACACAATAATGAGAACAATGAAACCTGTCTAGTTAGATTGGTTTATCATCCTTATTGATAGATCCGGGCATCTGGCAGCTTTTAATGGGGGAGGTCTGTGTCACAGACCAACAAAGTTTTTCAGTTGGAAAAAAGTAATACAAAAATAGGTAAAAACTGCCGTAGGTGTGTCATTTATAGAGGACGGGGCTATATTTTAACATTAGAACAAAATACATTGTGTATTATTGCGGAAACAAAAACAGTAGGCGACTAACTATTAATTGCATTATACAACATTTGGCACTATTTTCCCCAATAACTAGAATCTTCTGGATATGATATAATCTAATTAATTATATAACTTCCCTTAATATTGCATCAAACCCAGAATTTAGGATTTGTTTTCTTCAAGTTATTTGTATTCTTTGACCTCCACCAGCTGCCAGATGTCCGGATCTAGAAACAAGCATAGTATAGCAAACTAACTAGAGGGGTTTCGTTCCTCTCATTATTGTGTCATATCTTACGTGGCCAGCTCTGCGTCTAATTGTTTCGTAATTTTCGCATATTTTTATTTGGAATGCTAACCTAACCTAACCTATTATGCTAAATGAAAATTCAGCCCAATAAAACTATGCGAAACATTCACTTGGTAAACAGTGTTATGCTAACTACACGTTATGCAACAAGTAGTGTGGGAAATAAAATTAGGCGAAAGGCTTTTCGGCGAAATGGCAGTACACCCTGTTATTGTGAAACCACTTGTACGGGTTTTAGTATTTGAAGCTTTCGATTCCAATTTCTATGGAAGGTAGAGGCGGTGGCAGGGGTACCATTATCAATCAAGCGAATTCTTTGAAATATGTTTTTGATAATGTCGAAAGACCAGACAACTGGAACCAGTTTCAAACTGTCAAAGTGACATGTCATTTATCTACTATATTGTTTGTCATTTTATTCGTTTCATTATATTGCATGTTAAAGACATACGATAATTATTAAGTAAATTAATTAGCTTGGCTTGGAAGGCTAGGTAAACTAAAATTCACAATGATACTTAGTTCAAAACTACCACCCTATACGGGTGTCTAGCTCAAGATTATGATTATGACATTAGTTTGAAACTTCAATCAACGACATTACTAAACGGTCGTAATATTAAAGTTTGCTAATAATATTCTCATGAACAATGAAAATGGGACACTTTCTACATCAATTTTCTGCTTTGAGTGTTGTAATGAATGACATTGAGGTTAATTCTCATTATTTTCAGCCCATTTCTACTTCACCTCTATAACCTAACAGAAAGGGTTTAAATTGGGTATTTATTAAGTTGTAATTAGGTATAACATTGCTAATCATGATGACGACGACCATGACCATTGACCATGAACCTCCATTGACCATGTTCCCCTTTACTTGGGGTTTGTGGTCGACCCTCATAGTCATTTACACAAATCTTAGTCTAATAACCCAAGACCCCGCATAGCTATTATTATTGCATAGCTATTATATTAGTGTTGCAAGGTTAGTCGACATGCGGAAGAGCTGCACCATCATCAAATCCAAGCTGACTTAAAACGGTGGCGTTTGGATTAAACTAATGACCAGAGTCTGGAATTTTCGTAGCACTTTTAAATTTTCATAGTGAGTTAGCATTTATCGACTTCCGACATTAAATTAAATTCGGTACCCACTTAAGTTCAAATATCGTAAAACATGCTGGAGTTAATGTATCGATATTTAATTTCAAAGTCGATAAACGAGAACTCATAAAAGTAAGTGCCACGAAAATTCTAGACTCTGCTAATGATACAACCACACTCACACTACGTTATTCACACGCATAGAAACAATGTCGGTGCCCCAGCAACCTCAGACGTTGATTCAGCGACCGCATTAGTTAATGCTAAAACTCAATCAATCTAATGATCTTGCGCTCTATGTTATAACTTGAGTCGAATTCAACTTAAGCAGAATTCTTATCGTCAAACCACGACTCGGTGATTTCCATGAAAAGAATAAAAAATATCAACGGAAATCCTAAACCGCGAAATAATTACGACAGATATTCCAAATTGCTCGACGAGGAAAAAACGCTTTTGATTATATTGTTTAAGTGATTTCTCACAAAATTTTGGAAAAAAGGAACCCTTATAGTTTCGTCCATCTGTCGATACTTTCTTTTGTGACTTGTCTCAAAGTTAATGTAATGCCTATTTGGCAGTACGAGTACTGCACCATGACTGTAAGACTGTAGCAGGTAGTCCAACAGCTCTATAATATTAGTCAAACCGACAATCAGTGACATATTACGATCTCTTTCACTCTCGCTGCGGCCGTGCAGGTGTGAAAGAGAAGTTTTACGGGGTCGTCAGTTTGGTTGGATGACATAAAACTCTGCATTTGAGTTTGTAGCAGAAAAATGTGGACATACACAATTTGTCACTTGCAAAGTCGATGCAATGTTGACTATATGTCGCTTCGTTAGGACAATGGTGGTACATTTTTCGCCGCCAATAACGTAACAGGGCGGTGAGGCGTCACAGTCCAATTTGGGGCTAGCGTCATGAAACTGCGGTTATATTCCGCCATCTGTCAACATCGTTCTGCGGAGCCGCGATATTACTGTGCAGGGATGTCACACAACTACCATTTCAAAAGTAGTACCATAAAAATATTAAGTTTTAATTGTAAGCTAATGGCGATAATAGGTGATAATATTAACAAATATGATGATAATAAACCGTCAGCAGAGCTGCCCGCATTAGTTTTTTTTTTCAAAATATCTTAGTAGGTATGTAAAAAATTAAGGATACATGTATAATCATCAGCAGAAGTAGTTAAGCGGATGGGGTGTTCAAAATGACCTACACGTGCTCTTATTTTCTTAACAATAAAGTCGTATCTAGCTCATTTTGAACACCTCACCCGCTTAGCTACTTCTGCTGCTGACTGTACATGACCTAGTAGGAAGAAGAATGCATGGGTCAGTTTTTTTAATATTTTAATTTTCGTGGGTAACCTGGGTATAAGTGATAGCAAGTATGTATATCAATACCAGAGGCGGCTCGTGACAAAATTGTATGGGTGTTCACTTGAAATAAAACAATGAAAATACTTAAATAGCGTTAGCAGTACAAATTATTTAAAAAAAATACCTACAGAACTATGCATACGTCTGTCATTTGGGTCTGCAAAAATATCTATAACTTTTTTGAAAGACACGAAAACCAAAATAGTTTGTTACTCTCGTCACAACCACACAATTGGACCCGGGGTATGTCCTTAAACTACGTCCGGACCTGGGTATGTCCTTAAACTACGCCAAAAAGAGAGGTATGGGCACTGCGAATGGCATCTCGCTAAGTGTGGTAGGGCACGTTCAGCGAATGTCATCGCTCAAATCTGGAGCAGAGCCCGACTGGGGAAGTACCTCCACCTTACAGAAAACCACAGCCAAATAGCACTAGACCCTACTCATAGTGTTGTGTTCCTGCTGGTGAGTAAGGTTGCCAAAGAGCTCAAAGAGGACCCAGTGTGTTGACGATGAGGGACATTCTTGTTCCTTTAGTCGTCAACACAGTGAATCCTCCTTTTTGTAAAGGGTCGGCAACGCGCATGTGACTCCTTTGGAGTTGCAGGCGTCCATAGGTTACGGTAGCTGCTTACCATCAGGCGGGCCGTATGCTTGTTTGCCACCGTCGTGGTATAAAAAAAAAAAAAAAAAAAAAAAAAAAAAAACACAACCACGGTGTTTTCACATATTGTACACACGCGTAAATGTTTTGGTTTTCGTCGTACATTTTTGCGTAAGGTCAAGTTCAGGCCGTGGCGGTTCCTTTGCCTTCAATTAAAATTTTTTCACACTTTTTAATGAACGCCACATTATAATTGTCCATTTTAACACTCACGTGTAATAACTGATCCCATCAAAAACATAAATGTGAAAGGCTGCCAAGTTCGATACTATGGGAATGCTTCGCCTATAAAAGAAGTGAGATCTGAATAAGTACCAAGTTCCATAAAAATACCTCAAATCATAAATAGTTATAGGAATGCACACTTGATTTCCAGCAGTTTTTAAGGTACATTTTGAATAAGTATCACGTTACATAGAAATACCTAAAATTATAATAGTCAGAGAAACGCACACCGGTTTTTTTAGCAGTTTCCTGATAACATTTATTATTTTTTGTACTTTTTAATGATGTTACTTGGCAAGTTTTCACACACTACACACCTTTTCAATGCAATGAATCGACACCTTTGGACTGCAATATGTCAAGTATATAGTTTTCTATTAAAAATTAGTTAAATGAATGCAAAATGATAAATAAATCCTAATTAAGTGAAATTTAAAAAATATATTGAAACGGTTCAAAGATACGAGACTTCAAAATTTCAAAATTTTACGATTTTTTAAAGTACGATATTAAAAAAAAACATTGATACCATTCGATTTTTAACAGTTTACTGTAAAATAAATTGTATAGCAACCATATACATAAACGCAATATTTCACTGTCAAAATAACAATTCCATAATTTTTCCATACTTTAAACAGGGCGACTATGCAACCGTGACGTCACTGTTGCATAGCATTTTGTTAGGAGCGTTTTGATAAACAAAAGCGAGTGCCAGATTTTGAATCTCATTTTTGATTTTGGTTTTGCTTTAACGCAATTGGCCCAATACAGACATTTGATCCATACAACAAAACGAATCGATTGATACCATACATGAAAAAAATTCATCATGCTTATTGTTGCCTTAAAATATGTACAAGATATATCTTTTGAAATATAACCGTGTCGTTAAAGTTGTTTTGCGATATTAAGTGTGAAAGTGGGTTAAACGTGCACAAATAAATTTAAACGGCATTGAAAAAAACAAGCCTTTTTATTAGGTATCGAATTTCCTCTTCTTGAATAACTTCACGTAATCAGTCTTAGTTTCAACATTATTTATCAGATAACAATCTTGTTGAACGTAATTCTAATCATATACAAAGATAGACTAACATAACGATAAAACTAGATAGCGTCGCTTAAAGTAGTGAAATGTTGGGGTAAATTCAGTAAAATTCGATTAACCGACAGCAGTTGTTATTCGACACACCACAAAACCCAATTAAGCACCAGACCTAAATAATGTAAACACTTTAGCGCCGTTACTATAAATACGTGCATTTTTAAAATCACTTTAAGCGGGTACGTATATAAATGTGTGTAGGCTTAAGTGACACAGTTTAAATTTAAGTCAAATAATGTGTCGCATGAAGGGGTGTTTTCTAAATTTGTCGACTATTTCTACGATACCTTAACCGACATCAAAGTCATCAGATCGCCACGTAACCTGCTCAAACGACGTAGAAAGTAAAGCCGATTCCAACGATATATAAAACTCAATTCTTCCCAAAATGTCGCTTAAGGCCTTTCTCCTTTCCACCGTCGATATAATTCCATCTTAGAGTATATATGATTTCCATGTTCTTGAATCTGCGATTTTATTAGTTGTAAAATTAGAAATTATTTAGACTATGCGAGAAAAAATAGTCTTTTCATTTTTGTTTGACTGATTTAGCGCACCTAGTGACCTGCTTTGCACTTCGTAAATCGTGTTCGGTTCCCGCAACAGACACACACAGAGTGGTGAACAATTTTATTGTTCTTGTCTTTAAGACAAACATGTATTGTCTTAAATTGGTATGTATCTAAATTTAAATAAGTCTTATCTCATTTCCACTCCATACCTACTTATAGTAGAACAAAATTACACATTCGTTGTTTTCGAAACTGACTCACACTTGGCCGTTTTCAGATTTTTCCTTTATTTCGACCTAAAGACAAACCTTCGAGCCAAATTTCAGGTCGGTACGACCATTGGAAGATAGACCCATTTAGTTCATTATGACTTCATAGTAGAACAAAGTTACACCTTCGCTATTTTTAAAACTGACTCACACTTGGCCGTTTTCAGATTTTTCCCTTTACTTTGACCTTAAGACCTATCTCCATGCCAAATTTCAAGTCAGTACGACCATTGGAAGTGGTCTAGATTTTTGATGAGTCAGTGAGTGAGTGTATAGTAAAAATAGCGATTTTCTGACGTCAATATCTCAAGAACTGCTATAGGTAGAATAATGAAATTTTGTATTCTAGACAATTAAGGGGATGTCAACAGACACTCGAAATTTCATATGCGTAGATAAAATATGTTTTGAGTTATAGGGTGGTCGAAATTGGCCCGAAATAGTTCGTGTAATATAACCCACGGCCGGTGTGTCGCTTTTTTTTGCTCGAACTTGGCGGACACACTGCCGTGTGTCTAGATAACTACAGGTTATTTGAACACGTATTAAATGATTATTAATTAGAAAATTCCCGAATTTGCATTCGCGCGCATGCTTTTAAGTTGACTAGTGTTTGTTTATATAGGAGTGGCAACGTCGCGCGCAATCGCTGTCGTGCGGCCGCGCGGTATAATAACCCGGCAACATCGCGTGAGCGGCGCTCCGACGAATTTGGCTATTTTTTCATAGAAATTCTTTTGTTTCACGCGCAGGACTGTGGCGAAATATCTCTTTCACTCTTATTTGATTTAGTATTAGGAAATGTACTGAATCTTGTTTCATTGGAGCGCAATCGTGAGCGCTACGCTTCGCGCGTTACCTATGAAATGAAATGATACAGGTGAGGGGATGATGGGTGATCTCGTTATGTGTAAAGGTAATTATTTTATTGGTATTGGTACAGTAGTTTTTTACGATAGATTTTAAATAGTAATATTAATAATGAGATTAATTAATGAGTATAATTTTATTATAATAATTTATGGGAGGTCACTGCAACAGCGCTCCTTAGGGCGAGCCGCCTCTGATCAATACTAGCTTTCCGCCCGCGACTTCGTCCACGTACAATACGGTTTCTCAAACTAATTTTATCTTCTTAAATAATTTTTGTTAATCCCAGAACCATTGGACAGTCTTTATGAAATGCCTCTCCTTTTTCCCGAATGACTTTACTTCGTTCGTCACCAACTGTGACTTCAAATTTGGATTCATTACTCCATATTATTTTTCGCCACTGATTGACTGTCCAGTTTTTGTATTTATTAGCGAATTTCAATCTGTTGGTTTTCTGTTTTTTAATAAGTAACGGTTTCTCTTTAGCAGAGTAAAAACTATAGCCCATTCTCTTCATTACTCTCTTGCAGGTATCGACTGAGATGTTTTTTTTAATAACGTCCCGCCACAATACGGTAAGTTCTCCTGCTCTTGCATGACGATTTTTCTTGATAATCTTCTTCAACATCCTGTTTTCTGCCTTGGAGGTTATTCGTCGACGGCCAGATTTCTTTAAACAGGACATTGTTCCATGTTTTCGGTGATGCTCGATAATCGTTTGAATTGTAGATCGTGGCTACGACATCTCCTTGGATATTTGGTAAGTAGATTTGCCGTTATTTTCCGCACTTCTTCATTCACTGGTTTACCTCGCACCATCTCGATAGAATAATGATTATAAAGTAATGAAAATTTGCACTGCAATTGCGTTTCTATACAGCCATCTGTCATTTTAGATGACAGAGAATATTCTATATTCAATTTGGAATATAATTAAATATTAAACTTCTTAAAAAACAGTTTTTATCTTATATAGACGACCTATTTTGCCTAAAATATGAACTAGACGTAATTTTTTGCTTGCTTAATGTTAACTTTACGATACAATTACTCTAAATTAAATATCATTATTACACTTTGTACAACGCAACATTAAACTATTTTCAATGGCTTTGTATGTAGCGTATTCCTTTAATCATCAAAGTTAATTCGGATTTAAATAGCAGTCTTTAAAAAAATATCGTATTTTTAAGTGTGACTAGACGATCTAATATGCATTGGGGCTCATACACTTATAGCTATACAAATGAAGAGAAACGCGCCGGGCGTTCCTAAATTAAAACGTTTCTTTACGTTATAAACTACTAAAGGAATGTACAAACTTTTACTGAAACTGAAAACGCTTAGAAAGCCAAAGTGGCTCTCTATGAAGGAAACCCTCTACCCCGTCTGAAACCCTGTAATACTAAAACTTTCCCTAAGCTCTGATGACTATACATACTTACCTCCTGAAAGGAACACTACAACCCTGCGTTAAATACTATAACCCCAATAATCTAATTTCCTATATAAACATGATTTGTCAGACAATTTCAGCGGTTTTTCCTAACAATGGGTCGTGAAAGTTAGTGGTAGATCCCTAGTTATGTAGTAACCCTATAATTTTTAGGAGACTGATAAGGAGGTTGTTGAAACAAAACAAGGATATTTATTTTAGACTTTATTTCCTATAAATGGTACTTTACAACGAAAAGACATTAAGTAAATAGGTATATAAAATTAATTAATAAATTAAATATTCGGTTATAAGTTCCAGTTATTGATGCGGGGTTTTAGTGGTAAAGCTGTAGGATGGTGTCACGATATCTGTAAAAGAAAAGGCTATTCGGTAGTTTCCATATAGACAAAGTCTTCCCAATATTTGCGGTGAAGATTAATGCTAGAAAATTATTTTGTAAAATTTTGTTATTGATGATGAAATTAACTCTTGTCTTATTTGAATATTTTATTTTACTATATGCAAATATGTTTTCTTTTTTTTATCCCCTACGCCCTAAAAGCGACAGTGTTAACGAATACAGACAATAATTATACAATTAAATTATTTTCTTAGAAACATTATTTATTTATTTTAAACATAGTTAGGGAAGGGTAGCTAATGTGTGATAGGGGTTTCTTTTCCCAAATACACACGCCTGTAGTTCGTGCGGTGGGGTAAACTGTCTCATATCCTATCTAATTATTATTATTATTTTTATATATTTTATTAAAAATAAAATATTTTTATTTTTTCTATCAATGACTTTATTAAGTGAAGCTACCAACGTTTCGTAACCTACACACCAGAGGAAAGAAACGCCAAGAAAACCTCTGAGATGCCTAGCTAATTAATTAAATCAAAATTAAATCTAAAATTCAACCAAAGGGACTGTGGTCATATCGAAATAAGTCATAGAAATATGTCGTGTGAGGCAGTTATGCTAATTCAAACTTCAAGGGTAAGCAAATAGTACAGTACGCAGAGTAAGGCATTGTTTCTAACTACCAAACTCTTCATCTAATTATCAAATTTTACAGATGATGTACGCTATTGAATTGAAAGCCTGAATTAACTTATGAACTATTTTCGTTCAGTTGTAGTTGATATGGATCCCCATAACTCACTCCAGCACGACTCAATCTCTCAGTTGAATTCCAATACTTTATTGTAGTGGCTTTCTCTTTGCCAATAATTGTATTTCCAACAATATAATAATATTTATTCATTAATTATTGTGAATGGTGATAAGGTACAAGTCTCACTATGTCAGAGAACATTGTTAAAATTTTCGTAATATTTTTGTATTGCAGCTCATTGTTGGTACAAGGTTAGATGCCTAATTTCAGCTTAAAAGTAATAAATAATTTCAGTTATATAAATAGGCGCCTTCATAGAAGGATCAAGGTAGTGGTTATAAAGAATGAACATAATTGTTCAATGGTTAATGTCGGTTTCACTGTCATACATAAATAATGTTACAATCACACAAGTAATAATTACTTTAGTTCAAGTCAATGTTTATATACCAAAGCATATGAACCGTAAGTATAATAGAGAACACAATCTTTTAAATTCATAAATCAGGTACGTAAGACACGCTAAAAATCGTTCCCAAAATAGGGTAAACGTCTTAATATATACTCAATTAAATTCATATGCCGCAACCGCAAAATGTAAAAATATAACGCATTCCGCAAACTTATAAAATAAAACGCATACGCAATATAGGATAAACGCATCCATCCCTATTTCGATAAATTCGTAAAATGTTTCCGCATACTCCGTTAAATTCCGTACGCATATATATTGCATATAATAATTCAACCAAATTTCACATAAATTAAATACAAGAACCACAACAATAAGGAAAATGTTCATAATATAACAGTCAATTAAAAGCACTTACTCAACCAAATTAGACTTCTTTTGCTGGTCCTATTGGCAGCTCAGGGCGGGGCATCGGTGCTTGCAGCTCGGCTTGTAGACAGAAGTCGGAGTCTCGTGGTTCAGGATATGCTTCTAGCTCACGTTGGCAGCAGAAGTCCAGTCGTTCCGTAGTCCCGTAGTCAGGTTGGAGGCAAGGTGTTCGTAGATCTCAGGTCGGAGTCAAAGTGAAGTCAAAGTGTTCGCAGCTCTGGTCGAAGGCAAAGTGATTCCCTACCGTACGCCCTTCCCTTATATAGTAATAAAAATTCCGTACCGATTCGTCCAATAAGATTGCTTGCGGCGTATTAGTCGAGTTTGGTATGCTTTCGACCACCATCTGAGCCGACAATATTTCTCGGATTTGATCTAATTTGAACCTTATTGATCCTTTAGTTCATACTACTTTAAAGACCAAATTCCTATACTTAAGTGACCTAGTTCGATAATCTCCTACCCCCCATTGGGAATGTTTTTCTTGAATATCTATCCAATTATGCAATTTCCAATGAAGATTTATATGAAAATAGATGAAAACAATAGCCCCGCGTATGATTTAATAAGCCCCTGTAAGTATTAATATCTATTTTCCCCGTAAAATGCCAATATATCTTTGTATACCAATTTGATTCTTAAGACCCCTACGCTACATACTTCTATAAGAAACAAGTTCCTATGAGCGCCCTACCCTTTTTGGAAAACCTAACCTCTAAGAAAACGATTTTCTTTAATTCAAACAAAAGTAAGTATTTCCTAAGGTGTATTTATATAATCTATGATGAAGATAATTTTTCTGCATATATTATGACCAGATCCTATCGGATTTACTGCGTATTTACTTTGTAAAATCTTGGAAGAATATTAAGTAAGGAAGCGTAATCAACGCTCAAAATGTGCTCCACTTTCCTGGTGCCAAAGTGGGCGGAGCTTGTGACAGCGGTGCCCTAATGTCATGTAAAACATTTTGAAATTGTCATGTCGTCAAAATATTATTTTTTTCGGTCCATGACATTTCGATAATATATCGGTATTAAAATGCCGGCTTGTGCCGTGAATTGGTGCAGGAGCCACACAGGCGCCAAAGATGGTGATATTTCTTTTCATCGGTAAGTAAATCACGCATAGATATTCTCATACATTACGGGCCTGTGTCGATGTTATGCAATATAAGTTTTAGAAAAGTAAACATAACTCATTTAAGGAAAAGTATAATGAATGTTCATTTATAAGTATTACCTAGTAGTAATAAATCGACAAAACAAAACCCTTCGAATTAATACCTACTATACTTACTCTGGTAAAATCATACCATTCTGGCCGTGCCATTCAAACTCAAACTCAAACATTTATTCAGTAAGTAGGCCACAAGGGCACTTTTACACGTCAAAGTAAAAGAGAGAAAAAAAAATCTAACTGCACCGGTTCTAACCCTACACCTCTGACCCGAGAAGAATTATGTACGGCAAGAAACTCGGCGGGACTTATTTTTTCAAAACAACAGTACATTAAAACTAAACAATACATATAAGTGCGTTGTTCTATAAGAAAACATATCAAACCAAGTTAGATTAACCAACAATAGGTTATAGTTCAAGAAAAATACCAAAGAAAAAAGATGAGTCCAAATCTGACTATTTGAAAATGAATTACATACAAGTTTGATATACTTTCTTACCTGAACTGTGTATTCTACATAAATTTCCAAATTATAATAATCCATCATCAACAGTTAGAAACAAATTTTGAATTTAAATAAAAAAAAATCTAGTACAACTGGCTAATAGGTATGACTTTTATTTTTCATTAATAATGAATGCTAGAACTTCATAGCATAGTCTTTAATTATCAAATCTAGAGCAGAGCCCGACTGGGGAACTACCTCTACCTTACAGAAAACCACAGCCAATTAGCATGAAACCCTACCCATAGTGTTGTGTTCCTGCCGGTGAGTAAGGTTGCCAGAGAGCTCAGAGGATGCAATGTCTTGACGACGGGGGATCCTCTTGTCCCTTTAGCTGTCAACACCCTCTTTTATATGAAAGCGTCGGCAAAGTACATGAGACACCTCTGGAGTTACAGGCGTCCATAGGCTACGGTAGCTGCTTACCATCAGGTGAGCCGTATGCCTGTTTGCTACCGTCGTAGTATAAAAAATGGATACAAGATGTAAATTTATCTTTGTATTTCCCTAAGCCTGCTAAAATAAATAGTACACATAAACGAACTCATCCGTTATGTTATTTAGTTCTAAAAAAACGAGGAAGCAAAGAGAATTTTAACTATTTATATTGAAGGTATGCTATTATTTTCTAGTCTGGTCATAAATAAAGTTAAAAAATAATCGTTTTTCTTTTGCCATAATCAACCTTAATTGCTTAACATTATGTTGCTTGAGACCAAGAGGGTGTCCCTATGTAACGGATTTATAAAATTGTAAAAAAAATATGTTAATTTATGCTTATTTTGTAGTATGTAAGTCCCTATATTGTAATTAAGCACTTTAATTAAATAAATGAAAGATGGATAGAAGGCTTTCATATTCCTTATTCCAAGAACGATTAAATTTACGTATATTTCATAAGTAATGAAAAATGCACTAAAAATAAATTGTTAATTGATTGCATTAAGTATTTATTACGTGAACCCATCCACGTCAAACGAAGGCGTATTTATTATACGTTAACTTGACATTTTCAGTCATTTGATTTGAGTGTCTCCTGTCCAATTAAACTTCATTGTCAAATCGATTTTGACCACTCACAAGACGGAAACTTTTCTTATTGGTGAAATGGCATGAAACCTTGGCAGAATTAAGGTTAACACAGCGTTGCGTAAAGAATGAGTACTTGAATCTTGAAGCAAATCAAATTATTTTGTTTTTTTAATATTTTTTGATTTGCAATTTTTAAGTAGTTACACTACTATATATAACATCAGTATATGACATCTATTTTCAATGAGTACTTGATTGGTTAACAAGACATAAGACATTTTAGTTTTGTACACATGAAAATGGGTCGTGTTTTCACATGAAATTTGCTTGCCTTTACTCGTCTTGATATTATATGTCGATGTGTAAAATACCAATATAACTTTTATAAGAAAATTCGCTTTTTATCTTAATTTTCATTACTTTCCTTTATTTGTTTTGATCAAAATTGAGTTTTCCATATGTTTATAAGCTAAAACTAGCCTAGAATTCTATCAAACACCAGTAATTTTAAAATCCTAACAATATTTTTACGACAATTTGTTTATTTTAGCGTTTTACCGAATCGAACTCGTTATGTTTTATTAAAACAAAGCTCCCAACTTTATTTATTTCCGTTATTTAACTTCATAATACGAGTTTTTATATAATATTCCCAAAATCGATTTTGGATGAAAAGGTAAGTTCTTAGCTTTTTCACGCTTAATTCGTTCAATTACGTTAATATACTTGCTACAATATAGCTTTAATTACTTTCCCTTTAATTTAAGTATCGATTTCTAACAATACTTAACAAATTAAAAACATACCCTCTCCATTTGGACAAATTTTCAGACAAATCTTAAATATTATTAGATACTACTTTTTGTTATTGAATTAATTATAAATAATACATTTATTCTATACAATAACCTACATTTCATATCGAAAATCCTATTAAAAGCATCAATTTTCATCATTACTTAACAAACAATCTTCTCAGTAGTCGGTCATTTCCATCCCTAGGTATTCTTACAATGAAAACATAAGAAACTGATGATAAAGCAATTTGTAATCAAAATACTAATTTCTAAATGGGTAAAAGAACCTGTCTATGTTACTAACAGTTTGTACTGTGTCATAAAATGTCTTTAGTAAATTATATATTTTTGTCTTTAGTACATATCTCAAGAATGAAGTAAATATTTCTAGAACATACTTTATATACAACCTCTCGCTATTCTATGAGTTTAATTTTTCCTAATAATACATCCCTTATTGAAGGAATCGATCATAAGATTGCTAAAACTTTATGACAAATCTAGTGCGGTAACCAAATTACTGTTTGTCCACTGCAAATAGTACAAACGGATATTTCAGATAATAATTCCTCAAAATGTTGCATACGTATCCCGTTAAGTTGTTATTCATAGCCTCTGTTCCTGTGAAAACTAAAACATACATTAAATATCTACACAAGCTGCGTATATAAATTACATATGAATGCCACTTATGGTCAAAATGCCATTTTAAATACCCAAATAATAATAATAATAACCAGTATTTCTATCTAAAATACACCTATGCAAAATACATAATTAATAGACCAAGATCATGAATGTTTCAAAATCTTGCCAATCAACGGTGAACAATATTTAGCAAAACTCTATGGTATCAATTGCTTATGCGATTATGCAAAAATAAGTAATAATATAAATATAAGTATATCTAAACATAATATAATTTATCGAAAACTGTGAGAAATCCTAGTAAAGATTTCAGGTTTTATATTTTCCAAATATTCTCAGTTGCTGAAAGCAATGATAATAGCTTATCATTAAAGTTCAGGTATGTATGGTTGTTAATAAAACACAATGATGCTTATATACTTCCATATATTTTATTTCCTTTGTCAGATCATTAACTTGATCTTTTCTTACATACTAAAATAAAACCAATATGTAATAAGGTGAGCCTCCACTCTCATACATACTATGTGAATCATTTATTTTTCATTTCTTCATGAACTTTACTCCTGAAAATATCATGTAAAAGCTTACAAATGAAGCTCTATCAGCCTTTAAAGTCATTTCGCTACTTTTCGTACATAGAGGACCCTGTGGACCGCTACAGCTCTGCCCTCCGATGGAATTGACGCGGAAAGGACATTTGTACTTGAAGCAGAGATTGCATCGTAACCCAATAAAGACACAGATATTGATATTTCACCCTCCCAGTGTTATTTCACCCCATTTGACTAACCATCAATCAAAAAGTTGACAGTATCATCAAACGAAGCAAAATTTTTTTTTTTTTTTATAGTGTGATATATAAAAGTGACCATTACTCAGCAGTAATCAATTGATTCCAAGATAATCATAGACCTCGTGGTTTCTCAGTTTCTTGAGTCAGAATTGGTAAAAAGCCAGAATTTCCACCCTGACGGAAGTGCAAGGTTTGTGAGGTCTTGTAAGACCTCACAAACCTTGCACTCTCTAATAGAAACTCCCATTGCCCATTCATATGTATTGTATCAAACAAGATTCTTTCCTTAATTCTCAAACAAAACACAACCAACTTTGTCCTGGCCTTATGAAGGGACAAGAGAAGCCTTCGTCAGGACGACTATCCCTTTACTCTTTTATAACTTCCCCCAATAGTATCCCCAAGTACCGAGAGCCAGTCTACAACCATCTCCAAACCAACTAATACTACCTTTTATGGCGTGATGTCCTCTATTCAAACAAAACCAGATCAATAATAACAATTCTGAAATACTCAAAATCATTCAGTCACTGATCTACCTTATATCTGAACAAAAGGGTGTGTGAAACTAGTTTTTGCAACGTGTATAGTGTCTCATTGTCAAAGAAAGATACCTAGAACTGGTATGTATAAAATTAACCTAACACCAAGATTCCTTTGACAACGATCATTGTAATCCCTTCAAGAACCCCTTCCCCCCCCCCCCCCCTAAGCTTAACTTAAGAAACAACAATATCCGCTGACCATAATCTTGACTTTGTGTTATTAAACAAATCCTACGCTAACTCTTTCTCTCAATCAGTCAAACAAACGATACGTTTTCTTTTGTCATATCATAGCAAGTCTCTCGTCTGTCATCTCTCTAAGTCCCCCTTCCTAGCTTAGTAATCTGTATTTGTTCAAAAACCCAAAGCCATTTTTGGTATATGGTCATATGAAAAAGAAATTATTCCCTAAACTCAATTTTGACCCCCCCATACATTAAGCGAATAATAGTAATTACCTCATAACCAAAATTGCAGAATCATAAAATAGAACTACAACTCTAGTTACTACAATACCTTTTCAAAACCTCGTAACCAGGACTAGAAAACTATAGTCCCAGCTACTACCATTACCTTAACTAAAATTATTAGAACTTAAAAATCTATATAATTTCAGTTGTACCTTTAAGTATAGAAATCATTACAATTGTACTAAACCAAGAACCTCACTTATTTATTAAACCCGCATATAAAGCTTGAATTTCCGAAATTTGTAACTACTATGTTGCATAATTCTACATTTTAGAACAACTCGGTGTGCTTGTATTTCCCCAATATCCCTCGTTATCTATTTTTCCTCTTACTTGTTTAAACTACACTCTTTATTTATTTACTTATTTCTACTAGATAAAAAAAACCGTTTTATCTAAGAATCAAAACAAATGGTAACAACGCCAAGTCAAATCCATGATGTGTATTATACCCGCGAAGTACTATAAAGTAGATAGGCGCTTACGTAATATCAAAACCTCAAATTCAACGTAATTATATATTTGCCTACTTTATTCTAAACTAAAAAATTTCAAATATGTATGTTTGTATACCTGCCCGGAGTATAGACTTGTGTCGCGACATCTATTATTCGATTTATTTTCATATTACTATCGACAAATATTCCTTTTAACTACTCTACTCAAAATATGTCGTCATCTCGGAACCGAAAAGTTTACGTATGAAATTGTCTCCTATCCTATAAAATTTACGACAAGAAGTCATTCGCCCGTTCCTAGCTCTAACGACGTCATCTAGTGACAAGGGAGTGAACTAAAAGCTAATTATAATTATGTGACGGATAAAATCTATAAGGATTCTACAAGAAAACATCGTTCGCTAGTTTACGCTTGTAACAGTGACATCTAGTGATGAGTAGTTGAACTAAAACTGAATAATAATTGTAATATCGAAAAATCTATAAGCATTCTACAAGAAAACATCGTTCGCTAGTTTACGCTAAGAACAGTGACATCTAGTGACGAGTAGTTGAACTAAAACTGAATAATTATTGTAATATCGAAAAATCTAAAAGCATTCTACAAGAAAACATCGTTCGCTAGTTTACGCTAAGAACAGTGACATCTAGTGACAAGTAGTTGAACTAAAACTGAATAATTATTGTAATATCGAAAAATCTAAAAGCATTCTACAAGAAAACATCGTTCGCTAGTTTACGCTAAGAACAGTGACATCTAGTGACGAGTAGTTGAACTAAAACTGAATAATTATTGTAATATCGAAAAATCTAAAAGCATTCTACAAGAAAACATCGTTCGCTAGTTTACGCTAAGAACAGTGACATCTAGTGACACTTTGAAGAACCTCCTGCCTGCTAATTGTTAAAACAAAATTATAATTTTAAAACCATTTGATGTAAGAACATTGTTGGCTAGTTCGTAATTGTAACAACGACCCCTTGCGACCCTTACATAAACTATTCCCAAAACATAGTAAAATCTGTAAAAGCTATTTTTTTTTTTTTTTTTCCAGTCTAAAATTTATATCATGTTGAAGGAATAATCGGTAGTTCTCACTATGGCCAACATAACGCACAATTTTTTCTGAATTTGTTGTTGCAAATTTGTGTATGGACCCCCTTTTTTATTCCAAATCTTAACTTGACATAACTACGTATCGTATTTGTAGGTTTAATTAACACAAATACCGTCCTAACTCAAGTAAACGCAAAATAAAAGCTGAATGTACGATGAGACGATGACGCTTATATACTTGTCTTAGTTAGCTTCCTAAATGATTTAGTTTCTAAATTTAGTCAAGTCTAACCGCATTTAGCAAATAAATTTACTATGAAAACTAGTTAGGATCCTAATTAGGGTGCTAGTTAGGACACTAAAAAAAGTTAAGTGTAACAGGGCTTTTAAACACTAATGTTATCAGTGACTATCAAAGATTTCTTTATCTGTGGAATGACTTTGTGTATTTTAAAATAGGATTGTACCATAAACTTATCAATGCTACTATTAAATTGAACCCGAAAGTATATTAGTGTGTGTCTGTTTACAAAACTAGTTTGTTTTAAGTACTGTATGCATTTAAATCTTATTTCTGTCCCAATAAATAAAACGAAATAAATCAATATTTTCTTTTTCTCGCAAGGATTTTACTAATTTACGAACGCGCTTCGTAGTTTTTAATTTAAATGGCAACACCGCTCTGAGCTCATAGCCGTCCCTACCAACCAAACAGAGCCGTTCAAAATTTTCACAAGTATAGCGTGAATATAGCAATGTTAGCAATGGCCGACCGGCGTTTTAATGTGACACGTTTCGACTCCGGTTTTCTGATTCCTAATTTCCTTATATGTGTCCGTTTATTTAGTAAAACAATAGCAAAAGTACCTAAGTGAAAGAAGTAAGTGTTAACCGACATATTTAATCAACAGTGGTTTAAGTAGTTCGAACGATGGAGATGTGTTTACGAGTTCACAATTTTGTTAGTAAATACCGGCGCCATTTTTACTACGTTTCATGAATTTGTTTTGTTTCTAGATTATATCTGTTGATGAATATCTACACCTATTATGTTATGGATAAAACCAGATTACAATGGAAAACCTATAAGTTACTACGCAATAATCAATCAATCAAGGAAGCTATGCAGTGTCTAAAGCCCTTGAAAACTTGTGACGTAATTGAATTACATTAAAATATCAAGTAAGTACGCATTATTTTGTTTAAAAGTGGACTATCTACCCAATTCAGTTTATTTTACAACCGTATCCCTTTTGTTTTTAAATATATATCTAAAGGTAAACAAGGTTTTGTCCCGTCAAAACTTATATATGACGTTTGTACCTACAAGGTTACTAATGTTACTTTATCTCTACAATGTTACTCTATCTCGGTCATTCCATTAAGTTATTCCAATTGCAGGTTGACAAGAGAACGTGCCTACATGAAAGGAAGAAGCACGGAATTTAAAATTGCCAGATTTCACGACACTGTCCCTACTTCTACGGCTTCAAATACAGGTCCCTAAGCTCCGTGTGTCTCTCTAGAACTAAAATGTAAGTACATGTTTAACCCAACATTTTTAAATATCTATACTAAAGAATTTAATCAAAAGAAAACGCTGCCCCCCGCATTTTAGACCAATAACTAATCATATATATTTTTTTGTAGGTTATGTTTATTATGTTGTTTCTGAAATATGTACACTCCCTATGAAACGAATTTTAGTTTTAGCTACATACAAAGAATATTTTTATTATTTAAAACAGCCTACTATATAAACTACTTTATGTATTTCAGTGAATCCAGCCCCGCAATGCATTGTTAGTCAGTCTGACAGTGGCTGCCCTCCAGATTTCCGACTCTTACTCCAGGTAATTAGTCTTTATTCTTTGTTGGTAAATTAATTATTACAATGAACTACCTAAATTGACTTACCAAAATACTACTCTATGTAGTACAAACACTTTAGTATCACCTTTTGAGAAATTTTTGTTTTACCTGTCCCGCTGTCTGTAATCAAATTTTGAAACTGAACTTTGACCCCTTTCCCTGTTTCTAATTGAGCTGAAATTTTCCACGCCTATGTATGTCACGTGACAATGCAATATTATGATGACATGCAACTGATCTGATGATGGAGCAGAAAGGTGTCTATAAGAACTCCCTCAACTATTCAATTTTATCCCATTGTGTTTGGGCTTGTTGTACTTTTGTAGTCAGAGATTGTATAAGAGTACAGTTAGCAAAGAAAAGCTTATCATAAAAATGAAATTATTGAGAAAAAATGTAGTAAGACTTTTAACGCCCCGTTACCTAAACAATGGATATTTTTTATTTTATTTTTATATTAAGTACTAAGACAGCTATATTTTAAAATCTCCCTATTCTAAGATAGATCACACTGATACCCTAAATGTAGAAGACTAGCCTGACGCCAGTTTCGAGCACCAGAAACCTAGATCACTTTTTTTTTTCTTTGTAAATGACATACATGTAAGTTCACACTAATACCATTCCTATTTAAACTAATTTCAGGCTGATTTCTGCAGTACCTTGAGAGCTTCCAGTCTACCCCTGGCTCCTCGCATCTCTTCTACGCGCTTCACAACGGAAAACAAGTGAGTATAAATAGAATCCCTTCCTAATAAGAAGATTAAAACCTATGGCTGTATATGCATGCATGCCTACACATGTATGTAAGTATGTAGTTAAATATCTACTATTAACGTGGTGCTGATGATGATGATGACTTCTAACATAATTTTTCGAAATCAGCCCTACATGCACATAATGACAAACCTTCATGAAGTAGAGTTCTATGGCCGAATTACTGGTCCTAATTTTGGTATAGACACCTACACAAAGAATCAGGTTCAAACGAAACCTAGGCCTTAAATTTAGTCATCCCATTGACTACCCGTTACTTGCAATGCCACGCTATTGCTATGACCAGAGAGACCATCTCAAACCCCTTAAGAATACTAATATGAGTTCCTATTTTTTTTTTTTACTAGAATACTTTTTTAACGTTTTACCTGTGCTTGGAAGTAATAACAAACTTACTTACTTACTTTATTTAAAGTAAAACGTACCTACATTTAGAATGCAAATAACCATTTAACCTATCCCCAAGTTCAGACACTAGTAACGTTTTTATTTTAATCAATTTTCAGAGTCCCGGAACATCTATACAAAGCGACTTCCGTCTCATCATCGATCAACGCGGCCCACCTTCCTATCATCGTGGAAGACAGATTGGGATCTTCACACTATTCCTATTGTAGCTTTAGTCTCTTAAGTTAGACACTAAGTATCATTTTTTTTATACCACGACGGTGGCAAACAAGCATACGACCCGCCTGATGGTAAGCAATTACCGTAGCCTATGGACGCCCGTAACCCCAGAGGATTCGCATGCAAGCATTTATAGTACCTATATGCTTTCGAACATGACAACTTTCAAAACTGATGATATTTTTTTATATTATTTTATCAAGTTAATCAATATATATAAGCAATTATATCTAATACTAGCTGGGTAATGTTGTTTTAATGTGAATACCCTACAAGTAAATAACATCCTTATCATTGCTAAACCTTTTTAAATAGTTATTTAAACTTTTGTGAGATATGTTAACAAGTACTTGTGGCTGTACTCACTACTTGGCTGGTTTTTAAATATTACTCTAAACTGCCTACATGAAATAATGATTTCAATTTGTAAAATTAGCATACATGTGACAAATAAGCCTTTCAAATTACCGAAACATTAAATGCAGTGTGCAAACTACCAAGTAGATGATCTCTAATAATAGTAAAGACAAAGATCCTGACGAATTGAGGAATCCTCTTTCGAAACTTGAATGTCGTTTGATAAAAGAACATTGTTTGGAACTAGTATGTGTAAATAAAATTTATATCCTAGGTTAGGGCTATTCTGTGGCCTAAGTTTATTATCCTGCCATAATATAATAAATGCCTTTGCTTGATAAAGTTTCTCCAGATGGCGGAGTAAGTGAGATTACTGATAGATGGATTAGGTAGATAGCTTTATTATTCGAAAAATATACATTCATTTATACAATGCCCTGTAGTACTGTTTCCGCGGTGTATCTGTAGGTGAGATAGTTATTCTACTGTTATGCTAATGTTATTTATTGGCACACTTAGCGATATGCTGTTTGTGATACCGGTGTCACTCATGTGTATCTAGTAGATATGTCTAAAGCTGTTTTTTTTTTAAATTTTAATTTGTACCAGCTGGTGTCTTATCTTATACGGTAGGTTATTTAGATAATACGGTGATCTTTTATTGAGGGTTCGAACACCGAAATAGTTTTCTACTTGTATTTGTCAATAGACACTGATTTTGTGTTATGTGAGTGATCGATCAGTACCAGGCTGCACTATGATCATGTTGATACTACTTTTCTTTTGTTATTATTTATTAAACAAGAAATAAACATGCAGTTTTATTAAGCGTGACTCCCTTACCAAATCAGCCCCACCCCAATGATCATTTCTTTGCTACTACTTTTAATAAAGGAACCTATCTTTATTGTTATGTATCTACTAATAACCATTGATTTTCCCCTCCTGAAAAAGGCTACATGTTAACTACAATATACTTTAAAATGATTGATATCTCATGAAATAGAAATGAATATTAAAATTATGGACATAGACTGAGTCATATTTTTACCAAAAACATTGGTATTTTGAATCACCCGCCTTTTGAACTACTCGATATTATTAAAAATGTCTCTTTGTTTATTGAATGAGAATAATAATACGTTAATTATATAGTGAAATACTAATTATTTCTATGATTTGCAAAATAAAACATTGTTAGAACACATAGAATCGAAACGCAACTTTGGTGACAGTCAGTATTAATATGGCTGTCAGATAGTCAAAACAAAGTTTTCGTCGTTAGGTTATAGTTAGTTTTAGTGATTTTAAAACGCGTGAACTGCTTAAAAAGTGTGTGGAAAAGATGCTTTCGAGCACCAGTGAAGTGATGCAATTATGTTTCAAGTGTATTTCGTGATATACCGTGATTTAATGTGCCTACAAAGTTTACCCAACAATTCGCGCCTAAGGTAACCATATGATTTAAGAATGCTTCCCTCTGCCCTCCGCGTATATATTTTTTATTGTTTCAACAACAATATCAGTCTCCATATCCATTAACACGGTCAGCAACTGAAACCGCTTAAATTATCCAACCAAATTATGTGTAAATACTAATATGTATGATTCTAATCCTGGTCACGGCACCAACTGAAGAGAAACGCACCGGGCGTTCCTAAATTAAAACGTTTCTTTACGTTATAAACTACTAAAGGAATGTACAAACTTTTACTGAAACTGAAAACGCTTAGAAAGCCAAAGTGGCTCTCTATGAAGGAAACCCTCTACCCCGTCTGAAACCCTGTAATACTAAAACTTTCCCTAAGCTCTGATGACTATACATACTTACCTCCTGAAAGGAACACTACAACCCTGCGTTAAATACTATAACCCCAATAATCTAATTTCCTATATAAACATGATTTGTCAGACAATTTCAGCGGTTTTTCCTAACAATGGCTCGTGAAAGTTAGTGGTAGATCCCTAGTTATGTAGTAACCCGATAATTTTTAGGAGACTGATAAGGAGGTTGTTGAAACAAAACAAGGATATTTATTTTAGACTTTATTTCCTATAAATGGTACTTTACAACGAAAAGACATTAAGTAAATAGGTATATAAAATTAATTAATAAATTAAATATTCGGTTATAAGTTCCAGTTATTGATGCGGGGTTTTAGTGGTAAAGCTGTAGGATGGTGTCACGATATCTGTAAAAGAAAAGGCTATTCGGTAGTTTCCATATAGACAAAGTCTTCCCAATATTTGCGGTGAAGATTAATGCTAGAAAATTATTTTGTAAAATTTTGTTATTGATGATGAAATTAACTCTTGTCTTATTTGAATATTTTATTTTACTATAAGCAAATATGGTTTTTTTTTATTTATCCCCTACGCCCTAAAAGCGACAGTGTTAACGAATACAGACAATAATTATACAATGAAATTATTTTCTTAGAAAAATTATTTATTTATTTTAAACATAGTTAGGAAGGGTAGCTAATGTGTGATAGGGGTTTCTTTTCCCAAATACACACGCCTGTAGTTCGTGCGGTGGGGTAAACTGTCTCATATCCTATCTAATTATTATTATTATTTTTATATATTTTATTAAAAATAAAATATTTTTATTTTGTCTATCAATGACTTTATTAAGTGAAGCTACCAACGTTTCGTAACCTACACACCAGAGGAAAGAAACGCCAAGAAAACCTCTGAGATGCCTAGCTAATTAATTAAATCAAAATTAAATCTAAAATTCAACCAAAGGGACTGTGGTCATATCGAAATAAGTCATAGAAATATGTCGTGTGAGGCAGTTATGCTAATTCAAACTTGAAGGGTAAGCAAATAGTATAGTACGCAGAGTAAGGCATTGTTTCTAACTACCAAACTCTTCATCTAATTATCAAATTTTACAGATGATGTACGCTATTGAATTGAAAGCCTGAATTAACTTATGAACTATTTTCGTTCAGTTGTAGTTGATATGGATCCCCATAACTCACTCCAGCACGACTCAATCTCTCAGTTGAATTCCAATACTTTATGGTAGTGGCTTTCTCTTTGCCAATAATTGTATTTCCAACAATATAATAATATTTATTCATTAATTATTGTGAATGGTGATAAGGTACAAGTCTCACTATGTCAGAGAACATTGTTAAAATTTTCGTAATATTTTTGTTTTGCAGCTCATTGTTGGTACAAGGTTAGATGCCTTATTTCAGCTTAAAAGTAATAAATAATTTCAGTTATATAAATAGGCTCCTTCATAGAAGGATCAAGGTAGTGGTTATGAAGAATGAACATAATTGTTCAATGGTTAATGTCGGTTTCACTGTCATACATAAATAATGTTACAATCACACAAGTAATAATTACTTTAGTTCAAGTCAATGCTTATATACCAAAGCATATGAACCGTAAGTATAATAGATAACACAATCTTTTAAATTCATAAATCAGGTACGTAAGACACGCTAAAAATCGTTCCCAAAATAGGGTAAACGTCTTAATATATACTCAATTAAATTCATATGCCGCAACCGCAAAACGTAAAAATATAACGCATTCCGCAAACTTATAAAATAAAACGCATACGCAATATAGGATAAACGCATCCATCCCTATTTCGATAAATTCGTAAAATGTTTCCGCATACTCCGTTAAATTCCGTACGCATATATATTGCATATAATAATTCAACCAAATTTCACATAAATTAAATACAAGAACCACAACAATAAGGAAAATGTTCATAATATAACAGTCAATTAAAAGCACTTACTCAACCAAATTAGACTTCTTTTGCTGGTCCTATTGGCAGCTCAGGGCGGGGCCTCGGTGCTTGCAGCTCGGCTTGTAGACAGAAGTCGGAGTCTCGTGGTTCAGGATATGCTTCTAGCTCACGTTGGCAGCAGAAGTCCAGTCGTTCCGTAGTCCCGTAGTCAGGTTGGAGGCAAGGTGTTCGTAGATCTCAGGTCGGAGTCAAAGTGAAGTCAAAGTGTTCGCAGCTCTGGTCGAAGGCAAAGTGATTCCCTACCGTACGCCCTTCCCTTATATAGTAATAAAAATTCCGTATCGATTCGTCCAATAAGATTGCTTGCGGCGTATTAGTCGAGTTTGGTATGCTTTCGACCACCATCTGAGCCGACAATATTTCTCGGATTTGATCTAATTTGAACCTTATTGATCCTTTAGTTCATACTACTTTAAAGACCAAATTCCTATACTTAAGTGACCTAGTTCGATAGTTATGCAGTTGTAGTTGATATGGATTCTCATAACTCACTCCAGCACGATTCAATCTCTCAGTTGAATTTCAATACTTTATTATAGTGGCTTTCTCTTTGCCACTAATTGTATTTCCAACAATACAATAATATTTATTCATCAATTATAGTGAATGGTGATAAGATACAAGTCTCACTATGTCAGAGAACATGTTAAAATTTTCATAATATGTTTTGATTTACAACACAAGGTTGGTACATAGTCAGATGCCTTATTTCAGCTCAAAAGTAATAATTAATTTCAGTTATATAAATGACACTTCATAGAAGGATCAAGGTAGTGGTTATGAATAATGAACATAATCGTTCAATGGTTAATGTCGGTTACACTGTCGTACATAAATAATGTTACAATCACACAAGTAATAATTACTTAAGTTCAAGTCAATGCTTATATACCAAAGCATATGAACCGTAAGTATAATAGAGGACACACTCTTTTAAATTCATAAATCAGGTACGTAAAACACGCTAAAAATCGTTCCCAAAATAGGGTAAACGTCTTAATATATACTCAATTAAATTCATATGCCGCAACCGCAAAACATAAAAATATAACGCATTCCGCAATAAAATTCGCAAACCGTATAAAAATATAACGCATACGATATATAGGATATAGGATAACCGCATCCACAAAACGTATAAAAATATAACGCATTCCGCAAACTTATAAAATAAAACGCATACGCAATATAGGATAAACGCATCCATCCCTATTTCGATAAATTCGTAAAATGTTTCCGCATACTCCGTTAAATTCCGTACGCATATATATTGCATATAATAATTCAACCAAATTTCACATAAATTAAATGCAAGAACCACAACAATAGGGAAAATGTTCATAATATAACAGTCAATTAAAAGCACTTACTTAACTCCAAGGCCTAAAGAGAATACACAGAAAAGAAATAAATTTTAGAAGTGAATAGGTTTTGCCTCACCAAATTAGACTTCTTTTGCTGGTCCTATTGGCAGCTCAGGGCGGGGCCTCGGTGTTTGTAGCACGGTGCTTGTATCTCTATGCAGCGGCAGAAGTCAGGTCCCGTTGCTCCGGGTGGTGCTTGTGGCTCACGACGGCGGCAGAAGTCAAGTGCTCGTAGATCTCTGGTCGGAGGCAAAGTGCTCGTAGATCTGGTTGGAGGCCAAGTGCTCGTAGATCTCTGGTCGGAGGCAAAGTGAATCCCTACGGTACGCCCTTCCCTTATATAGCATCAAAATTACGTATATAAACGCTAACTACCCCCGTGCCGTCAGAGAGGTTCGAAACGTCCGCCTTGTGGTAGCTTGGTTAGATTGATTTAAGCCAATTTGAACCTTATTGATCCTTTAGTTCATACTATTTGAAAGACCAAATTCCTATACTTAAGTGACCTAGTTCGATAATCTCCTATCTCCCATAGGGAATGTTTTTCTTGAATATCTATCCAATTATGCAATTTCCAATGAAAATTTATATGAAAATAGATGAAAACATTAGCATCGCGTATGATTTAATAAGCCCCTGTAAGTATTAATGTCTATTTTCCCCGTAAAATGCCAATATATCTTTGTATACCAATTTGATTCTTAAGACCCCTACGCTACATACTTCTATAAGAAACAAGTTCCTATGAGCGCCCTACCCTTTTTGGAAAACCTAACCTCTAAGAAAACGATTTTCTTTAATTCAAACAAAAGTAAGTATTTCCTAAGGTGTATTTATATAATCTATGATGAAGATAATTTTTCTGCATATATTATGACCAGATCCTATCGGATTTACTGCGTATTTACTTTGTAAAATACCAATATAACTTTTATAAGAAAATTCGCTTTTTATCTTAATTTTCATTACTTTCCTTTATTTGTTTTGATCAAAATTGAGTTTTCCATATGTTTATAAGCTAAAACTAGCCTAGAATTCTATCAAACACCAGTAATTTTAAAATCCTAACAATATTTTTACGACAATTTGTTTATTTTAGCGTTTTACCGAATCGAACTAGTTATGTTTTATTAAAACAAAGCTCCCAACTTTATTTATTTCCGTTATTTAACTTCATAATACGAGTTTTTATATAATATTCCCAAAATCTATTTTGGATGAAAAGGTAAGTTCTTAGATTTTTCACGCTTAATTCGTTCAATTACGTTAATATACTTATAGCTTTAATTACTTTCCCTTTAATTTAAGTATCGATTTCTAACAATACTTAACAAATTAAAAACATAATCTCTCCATTTGGACAAATTTTCAGACAAATCTTAAATATTATTAGATACTACTTTTTGTTATTGAATTAATTATAAATAATACATTTATTCTATACAATAACCTACATTTCATATCGAAAATCCTATTAAAAGCATCAATTTTCATCATTACTTAACAAACAATCTTCTCAGTAGTCGGTCATTTCCATCCCTAGGTATTCTTACAATGAAAACATAAGAAACTGATGATAAAGCAATTTGTAATCAAAATACTAATTTCTAAATGGGTAAAAGAACCTGTCTATGTTACTAACAGTTTGTACTGTGTCATAAAATGTCTTTAGTAAATTATATATTTTTGTCTTTAGTACATATCTCAAGAATGAAGTAAATATTTCTAGAACATACTTTATATACAACCTCTCGCTATTCTATGAGTTTAATTTTTCCTAATAATACATCCCTTATTGAAGGAATCGATCATAAGATTGCTAAAACTTTATGACAAATCTAGTGCGGTAACCAAATTACTGTTTGTCCACTGCAAATAGTACAAACGGATATTTCAGATAATAATTCCTCAAAATGTTGCATACGTATCCCGTTAAGTTGTTATTCATAGCCTCTGTTCCTGTGAAAACTAAAACATACATTAAATATCTACACAAGCTGCGTATATAAATTACATATGAATGCCACTTATGGTCAAAATGCCATTTTAAATACCCAAATAATAATAATAATAACCATTATTTCTATCTAAAATACACCTATGCAAAATACATAATTAATAGACCAAGATCATGAATGTTTCAAAATCTTGCCAATCAACGGTGAACAATATTTAGCAAAACTCTATGGTATCAATTGCTTATGCGATAATGCAAAAATAAGTTATAATATAAACATAAGTATATCTAAACATAATATAATTTATCGAAAACTGTGAGAAATCCTAGTAAAGATTTCAGGTTTTATATTTTCCAAATATTCTCAGTTGCTGAAAGCAATGATAATAGCTTATCATTAAAGTTCAGGTATGTATGGTTGTTAATAAAACACAATGATGCTTATATACTTCCATATATTTTATTTCCTTTGTCAGATCATTAACTTGATCTTTTCTTACATACTAAAATAAAACCAATATGTAATAAGGTGAGCCTCCACTCTCATACATACTATGTGAATCATTTATTTTTCATTTCTTCATGAACTTTACTCCTGAAAATATCACGTAAAAGCTTACAAATGAAGCTCTATCAGCCTTTAAAGTCATTTCGCTACTTTTCGTACATAGAGGACCCTGTGGACCGCTACACAAACTTTCGACCCCTTTTTTACCCTGTTAGACGTTGAGTTTTAAAAAACGCTGAAATTACTTTTATTGTTTTTTAATTATTAGTAAACGTAAGAAGTTTCAAATCTCTTAAACCCCATCCATACAAACTTTCAACCCCCTTTTTCCCCCTTAGGGGATGAATTTAGAAAAACCCCTTCTTAGTGGATACTAACGTTATAAAAACAACCTATTGTGAAAAATTCAGCTCTCTAGGTCCAACGGTTCGGGCTGGGCGTTGATTTAAGTGAGTCAGTCAGTCAGTCAGTCAGGACTTTTACGTTTATATATATAGATTAGCTACACGCACTATCATAACTCAAATTTTTATTATTATTACACATTCACCGTGTATATATATATATATATATATGTACATTTTTTTTTTCATTTTACACTTATTCATTTTTTTTTCAGTTTATAATATTTTTTATATTTTTTTTTCATTTTATATTCATTTTATTTTCATTTTATTTTAATTTTATTTTCATTTTATTTTTATTTTATTTTCATGAAACATTATTTAATAAAAATCTAAAAAGCAATTGAGAACGGAGCGATAAAAAAAAATTAGCTTCAGACTACGTATAATTAGGTAGAGTGAATATTTTTTCAAACGAGTGAGCGTGCCTAAACCAAGTTCTTACAGATAACTTTGGACACAACAGAACTGTCAGCTAAATACGGAAACGTCCGTGCATTTCGCTAGTTTTTTGATTTTGAATGGTTGATCCTCGATAACTTTAGTGGCGTTTTTCTGATAGTTAATTTAAAAACAAATTATTTTGGTACACTATTTTTAACAGTGGCAACCCTAGCCCGTTTACGGCGCGGTTACTGTCGGGCGATTGTAAAGGTGTCTCGTGACGCAACAATAGACTTGGATGTCTTACAAACAACTGTTAACGGCCCTTATACTTCCGTCACGTCGACTGACATACATCAGGTTTTACTACCGGCAAATGGGGTAAGTTGGGTTAATGGGTTAACTTTAGACTAGAGAAATACTACCCAATTATATGATTATGGTTGACATTTCGGTACTATTACAATTTGAGATCTGGAACTGTCGTACGTCAATTTTTCATCAAGCTATGTCAGCAGCATATTGATAAATTATGCTTATTGTAACCTCTGTATACTCGAGTGCGGAATGAGGCAAAGGGGGCTCACGTCTCCCAGGCTGTTCAGCCTCTAGGTGGATAAGCTGATAGCCGGACTCAACAGCATGCATGTCAGATGTCATATTGATGGAGTTTGCGTAAACAACATCAGTTATGCGGATGACATGGTGCTGTTGGCTCCGTCTGTCAGTGCCTTACGGAAGCTGCTAGCGGCGTGTGAGACGTGTGCCAAAGTTCATGGTCTGCAGTACAATCCAAGAAAAAGTGAGGTTATGATATTTAAGACGGGAACGAAAAAGCCGACTTTCCTGCCTCCTTTTACACTAGATGCCACCCTAGCTTTCGCAAAAAAGTTTAGATATCTAGGTCATATAATAACTTGTGACCTGAATAATGACCTGGATACTGAACGAGAGCGCAGGGCACTGGCTGTTAGGTCGAATATGCTGGCTCGCAGGTTTGCTCGATGTACAGAAGAGGTCAAAATAGTACTGTTTAAGGCATTTTGCCAATCATTTTACTCGAGCAGCCTGTGGGTTAAGTATACAAAAAGAGCCTATGAGGCCCTGCATGTGCAGTATAACAACGCATTCAGGATGTTGCTGGGATTACCAAGGTGGTGCAGTGCTTCGGGTATGTTCGCCGAGGCGCGCACGGACGGTTTTCAGGCCATCTTGCGTAAAAAAATCGCGTCGATGATGTACCGATGCCGGCATAGTCCCAATAGCATCCTGAGTGTGATTGTCGATAAGTACGACTGCAAGATCCAGCTAGTCGCATTGGATCGGGCAAATAATGGCATTTGCTAAATTTAGATCAAAATAGATGACGGCATACCTATGTTGGTCTAAATAAAGTAATATGTTGTAGATATTAAAATGTATTTGTATGTAGTGTAGTTAGTAATGTAAATAAATGGAATTTAGTTACTAAACCTAGTCGCTAAGGATTCGTTTTTTAAGTTAACTAACAACATGTATGAGTCACAGTTACTCGAAATAAATGCATTCATTCATTCATTCATTCATACCCCTTAGTATGTTATCATTATCAGATTTAATTTACTGTATTTTGTACAAAATACCACAGTCATATAGTTCATAGAGTATATTGAATAGTAGTTAAAGCAATGACGGGTAGTCAGAGTGACCGCGAGGCAACCGGATGGCTCGCGGTATTTGAGCTCCCGAAGTGTTGAGGAATCGCCCTGTGCAACCCGAACTGATGCAACTTCGACTGGAGCGGAAATAGAGGTGTGATTTTTTTTTATCGCGAGGCAACCAATTGAAACAGCGGTGGCCTGAAAGGGTGTACGATGGTTATATAATAAAATTTTAATGCCATACCTCCAGGTGCGACTGGTGCCCAGTACGAGCCCTTTTTCTTCATCACATACAGACACTGGATACAAATTGCCATCCGCCCCGACCGAACAGATATCCATCAGAGTTGGAAGCCGGACAAATATTAAACTGAATTCCAATCATGATTGGAATTGAATTAAATTTAATTCAATGCAAATTGGAAATTTATATGCTAATGATGCTGTGATGATGTGATTATCACATGTAACGTCCTGGTATTCTGTTTAACATTCACATAATCTAATTATTACAACCCTTGAAATCTAACAAATTAAATTTCCGTGACACTCAGACATGTTAAATATATAGAAGACGGTAACTCACGTTTCGTCTTCGTGGGTTATAGCCAACGCGAATGGCTCATGAATAACCCTTAGGGTGTCCCTTATATTGCAGTTTTGAGAAATTGATAAGGAATACCCATTAAATGTATTTGTTTTACCCCAAAACACTCTACAAAAAAAGTCAGGACATTCCTGTAACTCTAACCCGTGCCGGCTAGCTGCTTGCACCGTCCCTTGCCGGCTAGCTGCTTGAATTCTCTAAGGGACGGCCCTTAGAGAATTCAACCAGGATGGAATAGCCATGTCTGTCATTTACGATACAAGGGGTAGGAAGGGGAGGGGAAAGTCAAATGTATGACTATTCGTACGTAACGTACAAATAGCTACGTCAAATAAACGTCAGTCCATACATGTGTATGTCCACTGCTCATATGTTTCCGGCAGAGGGGAACGCCTGTCAACGGCGACTCCGGTTGGTTGAATTCTCAAAGTAATTTCCCCATACAAGTTACTATGTAGAAATTTAGGCAGAAGAAAAGCTGCTACTTTTTTATCGGTTTTCGGTTCGTAGCGAGATTTTTTCATAAAAACCAGCCAAGAGTGTGTCGGGTCACGCTCAGTGTAGGGTTCCGTAGTTTTCCGTCCGTCACAGTAAGTCTATAGACAGATAATTCAATTTCAACCAACTTGCCTTTCCTATAAAAGTAGGGGAGCCCAGCCTTCAGTAACAATTTTTGGAAAAAAGAACCTATATAACAAGAAAGCCACAAAATATTACTCGACTGTGAAATAATGTTTTAAAAGATCAACTACCTCCCTATCTGACTAACTCTTTAGTAACTAAAATTTGAATAAAAACCGGCCAAGAGCGTGTCGGGTCACGCTCAGTGTAGGGTTCCGTAGTTTTCCGTCTGTCACAGTAAGTGTCCCCACTTAAGAGTTAAAATAACACCGCCATGTAGGATATGATATGAGCGTTCCACGTACAGCGACATCTATCGGCAAATTAAGTAAACTATTGCGCGCGAGATTTAAGTAGGGAAGATGATTTTTATGGCATAATTCTTTATTGCGTGAACCGATTTTCACCGTTTTTACTTTATTTGAAAGCACGTCATTTCATTGTGATTTTGTAGAAATTACAGGTACAATAAACACCTGCTTGTACGGTTAAATTACAAACTTAGTTCAGAAATAATTTTGTATTTTTTTTCAAAAACTATTCAACCTACCAAGTTCAAAATAATTTTCCTAGAAAGTTTTTATAAAGTTCTACTTTTGAGATTTTTTTCATATTTTTTCAAACTTATGGTTCAAAAGTTAGAGGGGGGGATACATTTTTTTTTACTTCTGGAGCGATTATTTCTGAAAATATTTACATTATCAAAAAATGATTTAAGTAAACCCCTATTCATTTTTAAATACCTATCCAACAATATATCACACGTTAGGGTTGAAATGAAAAAAAAAATCACTCGCCACTTTACGTATAGGGGAGGTACCCTAATAAAACATTTTTTTCCACTTTTTATTTTACCACTTTGTTGGCGTGATTGATATACATATTAGTACCAAATTTCAGGTTTCTAGTGCTAACGGTCACTGAGATTATCCGCGGACAGACGGACGGACGGGCAGACATGGCGAAACTATAAGGGTTCCTAGTTGACTACGGAACCCTAAAAACGTTCAAACAGGAGTAGGATGCACTGATGATATGAAAATAAATTTTTTTTTTCGTAATTTTCGCGCTCGCAATGGTCTCCATTGCGAGCGCGGACTTCTGGCCGAAGGGTGTGGTATTTCGGCGGTTCCGGTGAACTCTGCCAAATCCTACACCTGCGCAGGTGGCACAACAGCAAATCGTAGTGTCGCGAAAATTATAGTTGCTTAGTTTAATTGTATATTATGTATGCTAGTTTTAAGGTATGTATTTATTTATGGACCCATCCCCTAGTTGCCTAAAAATAAATAAAGATATGATATGATATTGAACTGCTGCTCAAAGAATGGGTTAGGTTAGGTTAGAATTGTGACCGTCAAACAACCTGAACGGCTGCTCAAAGAGTGGGTTAGGTTAGGTTAGAACTGTGACCCTCAAACAAACCAAACGGCTGTTAAAAAGTGCATTAGGTTACGTTAGAACTGTGAGCCTTAACGTACCCTTAAATGACATATAATAAAAAAAATCTGGCCACTAAACTTCATTTTAATGAGTTTGTATCAAATTTAAGTTGTAGTAACCCGCTTAAATGACCGCAACGGTCATAACTTTGAATTACCCGCGCGCGCCACCCGTGGTCGAATTCCGGCGCGCTACAATGACTAAGAGAAATGTAGTTGACTCGCTCTTAGTTTTAATGTGCTGTCTCGCTCCCGTGACAAGATGGCGCGTTGACGTGTGAGGAGTTAGTTGCCGGCTCTCGCGCGCATGCTTACGTTCGATTCTTGTAATTTTCCTTATAACTCTTATAAGTGTGTAAAACGGTATGTAGTTTTCTTAATTAATAAACAAACCTTTCATAAGACTATTGGTTTCAAATCATCCCTGAGATCCCATTCTCATATGTGGCGCCCACGTGAAATAAATAACAAGTTCGACAAAAGTGCAGTTGAAAATAAGTATTTTCTTTTGTGATCATGCCGCCTAAGTTAGTGCTGAAACCTAACACAAAGTCTGTTAGTCTTGATCGTATGAGAGCCATCAGAGCCATGGAAAAAAATCAAAATGGCGCCAGCGCCTACGGCGAGGCGAGCCTGTTGATTCCGCCGTCTTCAATGCCAATGGCGGACGCGACTATGTTTTTAAACGAAAACGTGCAGAGTATCATCGAGGCGTTGCAGCGATTGCAAACCGAGGCGCTGAGGGAACTACTTGTGTCTTCACGTACGTCCACGCCATATGCCATAGATGCGTACAGTGAATGCGCACAAGTCACAGACGCAAATATCCTACGGGGATTAGCGTTCCTTTTCAAAGAAAATGCGGCAACATGGTGGCAGGGCGTGAAGCACCAAATTACGTCGTGGCAGCAAGCGAAAGGGAACCTTATAAGTGCCTTCGGCGATCGCCGCCCGCCTCACCGTATCTACATAGAGATATTCTCATCGCCGCAGCAAACGGAGAAAACCGACGTGTTTGTGGCACGTATATGGTCCCTTTTCGCGCGGCTCCCCGAAGGAGACATTTCCGAAAAGGCGCAACTCGACATGACCTATGGACTTCTAAGCAATCGAATAAGGAAGAGGTTACGAAGGGAGGACTTCACGAGTTTTAGAGCTCGTTCGCACGAGAGTTAAAATAGCGTTGCGTTATAACCCGACGTTGGCGGTATTTTACCGTTGCGGATATTCATGTTCATACGAACGCTTAAAAATCATTGTGAAACCGTATTCGCTGAGGTGTGCACGTGTAGTAAATTATGAATTCTAGAGCAAAATTATTGGCAATAGCCATTTGTGTTGCGAGAAGGCAGAAAAAGAAAATAAAATCATATTGGGTACATCCCCTTAATGAACAACGATACTTAAAAGGACAGTTTGTGTCGCTTTATGAGGATTTGAGGCGCTATCCTAATAAATTTTTTAACTATTTCCGTATGTATTTAGGTACATTCGATGAATTATTGGCAATCGTGAGTCCTCGAATAACTCTTCAAGACACCAACATGAGATCTGCGATACCAGCTGTGCAGAGATTAGCAGTGACACTGAGGTAAGTGTTAAGGATGTAACACAGTCAAAATAGTATCTCACACAACGAAGGCCCACGAAAAAATATGTAACAAGTAGAAGTTTGGTATGTTAATCGTTTACTTACTTCAGCGTTGTATGGAAACGGCCTCTCGGGCGAGCTTCCGAAAGGCGGCCTTAGTTGTATAAGATAAATTATTGACTTTATAAGCATTAAAAATATAATTTTAAGAATCAGTTTCATTTATTAATGTTGGTTACTACATGACGCTTAGCTAATAGTATTCTTCTGACGAACTTGCAGTTACATTCGTCATAGGGCTCAGGACTAGTGTTGAACTTGATGTATCTGTGGGTGACGGACTGGGAACCGGGACGTACTGAGAAAAATAGCTTTGTGCGGATTGCGGTCGTGAACTGTTTCCAATAGAAGTAGATGTAGTTGGGCAGTATTGATATTGTTCTATAATCTTTATTTCCTTTGATGGCGGTACGGACTTGGGTGGTACTGTAGAGTGCTGCAGATTCATGGACATGGACGACGGTTGTGAGAATTGTGAGACCTGCTGCGGTTGTCCATGATAACTATGATAGGGAATTGTAGAGTGCTGCATATTCATGGATATGGATGATGGTTGTGAGGCTTGTGAGAACTGCTGCGGTTGTTCATGTATTGATGGACTAAGATATGGCTGATAATTTTGTGATAGCTGAGATCTATTGGCTCTGGAGTACTGCTGAATTACTTTTAGAATTTTCTATTTTAACAGCCATTTTATTATCATCATCCATTCTCTTTAATGACTGAACCAAAGACAAACAAAATGACGTGTCTTCATCTTCCGCTGTGTCATTTTTAATTGATTTTAAGACCTCTTCTTCGAAGGTCGAAATAGTTCTTTCCTTCTTTCTTTTTTTGACTTGAGGGTTAGCGGGCGGAGCAGACAACGTATTTTCTGAATTTTCTACGTCATATTCTGTGTGCTCAGAATCGTTACTTGCTGAGTTAACGTTTCCCTCAGATTCTGCCCGCTCTGCAACATTACTTGCTGCCGTATAGTTCCCCGATGTGGGCGCATCCTTTACATATGGAACCAAAAATAATAATTGGTCGTAATATCTATACTTTTTCTTTTTTTTTGCCCCTTGACCCGATGTAATATCTCTCTGGGCCTGGTACTCTCGCCGAAAATTATCCCGGATGTGTTTCCACTTAGTTTGCACTTCTTTGCCTAAAAATAAAAAAAAATGTTATACAATTTTACATAGGTAGGAACTAAATAAAAGCAAGGAAAAGCCGGTAGCATCCTAGGTACAATGCCACTAGGACCTCTTTTAGTTTTACGTTCATTTTAGTATTATTTAAGTTATTTTCTTGTAGTAGATTAGTTTTAGTGAATAAAGTAGTAGGTATTTAAAATAATAATAATTAAAGTTTTTTATTGTTACAGATTTCTTGCGACTGGTAACAGTTTTCATGATCTACACTATCAGTTCTTAATGGGAGTGTCAACCATACATTACATTGTTAAACAAGTCTGTGACGCGATATGGGACTGTTTAATGCCTATTTACATGGCGGAAAAAACCAATGATGACTTCAAAAAGATATCGCAAGAATTTTACCAGCGCACTGATTTTCCTAACCTAATCGGAGCTGTGGATGGCAAACACGTAGAAATAACCAAACCCGATCAAAGCGGATCACTATTTTACAATTATAAAAACTATTTTTCTCTGGTTTTAATGGCAATTTGTGATGCTAATTACTGTTTTATTTGCATCGAAGTAGGGGCGTATGGTGGGTCTACCGATTCTAATGTATTTAAAAACACATTATTTTACAGGAGATTAGAATCAGGGCAAATAGAATTGCCACAACCCAATACTTTACCGAACGATTTAAATGGAAAACCAATGCCCTTTGTGTTGATCGGTGATGAAGCCTTTGCTTTGTCTGAACACGTTTTAAGGCCATATCCGAATCGCAATTTGACTGTGCAGCAACTTATCTACAACTATCGTCTTACACGAGCACGCAGAATGATAGAATGTAGTTTTGGTATCCTATCTAACAAGTGGAGAGTTTTAACAAAAGCCATAGATCTTCAACCCAAAAACACGATATCAGTAGTGAAAGCTTGTTGTATATTACATAATTTTGTCAGGATCAAAGATGGGTTCCAATTCGAAGATACATTATATGATAGTACTTTACAATGTTTGCGAACGACAGGGTTAAGAAGTAATAGCAGAGGGGTAGAAGTTCGAGACTACTTCGCAAAATATTTTACGTCACCACAAGGTTCCGTTCCGTGGCAATACGATGCAATTAATAGACGAAGATTAGAGTGAACATGTTAATTAATGTATTGCTTTTAAAAAATAAATAAATAATGTAGTGTACTTACATCTTTTATTTTTTTCTGCTTTACTAAGTGACTCCCAGTCAACGGACAATTTATTAGCAATCTCCTCCCAAGCATCATTCTTCAGCAACTTATTCGCATACTCAGGTAGAGATTTCACGTACAGTAGAGGTCGACATTCGACCTCCATAATTAGTAATTCGGGATCAAGCACCCACGTCGTCATTTCAAATGGCGCGAACTACAACTAGCGACACACGTGCGACCACTACGAGTGGGCGCGGCCAACTGATCGCAGCGCCAGCGCTTTTTTAACGCCAGTCTGAACATAAACACGGAGAGCGATATGCTCAATTCGATTTAACGTCCAACGCCCAACGTCAAAAATCGAACAGTGCTCGATAAAAAAGCGCCACGTTTTAAACCCGCTTTCGTATGAATAAGTACAAGGTTTACAATTTGTTCTATTTAAACGTTTTTTTAACGCCCGTTTAAAAACCTCTCGTGCGAACGAGCTCTTAAGGAGCTACTCCGTCGTGCACGAAGTGTAGAGGATTCTTTCGACGAGGGGGAGAGGTAAACAACACCGCCACAGGCTACAAACCGCGCGGCAACCTCGAACCACCGCGCGCCTCCCGCTTCGACTACCACGACGCGTACGGGTACATCGCACGCCAGCAACGCGCCGACCGCGGCCGCGCCGCTCCGTGCGCCGCCATCTTACGCGCCCGCGCAATCGCGCGCGCCGCCGACGCCGACTCAATCGGCGTCTGCACACGCTGCCGGCGCTGCCGCCGCGGTGCCCGCCGCCGCTGACGAGAGCGCGAAGAAGTCTCGGCCCGTTTGTACCTACTGTCGAAGGTATGGACACTCTAAAGAGCAGTGCCGAAAGCTCTTGAACTCAGGTGAGCCCACTTCCCATAATAACTCTCCAAGTGTGCGACCTAAACCTAACAGTGAAACAGGTGATATAAGTTTTTACAGTTTTGATTCCAAACTATGCAATGCCGAGATTCCCCAGTCTAAAAATATAATACAAAGTACCTATTTTGCTATGAGTGAGACATGCAGAAATTTGAACCTTATAGCTAATAGTAATAAAGTCGAAAATGACGCAACTAATTATTGTTGTGACTACGATAGGCATAATTGTAATAATATTCCTTCATGTAACACTATACATGACAAATGTTCGCGCTGTTTTGTAAGTACATTCTGATAAGGTTAACAATATTTCATTTGTTACGAATCCGGTGCAAACGACTAACCCTCATTCGTGTAACGAACAGTTTCGCTGCTGCAAACCACTTAGTTCTGATTTACTTCCGACGTGTTCTAAGAGTTTAATTATTTCGAGTGAAGACGCGCGAAACAGTTCGATGACGGATAGTCGTAAACAAGACGAGCCCTATTTGGCAAACTACCGTAAGTCACTTTTGGTTGTTAATGAAAATAATGTCTACGGAAGTCTTCAAAGTGATAATTTGTCAACACTATGTTGTAATAATAATACTGTATGTCCGTCGTCCGCGCAAAACCGTGTTAACCCGTCGAACGGCGCGAGTGTTTCCGGTTTGACCGAGAATATGCAATTGCATGTTAACCCTTCGCACGGCGCGAGTGTTTCCGGTATAACCGAGAATATGCAATTGTATGTTAACCCTTCGAACGGCGCGAGTGTTTCCGGTTTGACCGAGAATATGCAATTGCATGTTAACCCTTCGCACGGCGCGAGTGTTTCCGGTATAATCGAGAATATGCAATTGCATGTTAACCCTTCGAACGGCGCGAGTGTTTCCGGTATAACCATGAATATGCAATTGCATGCTAACCCTTCGCACGTCGCGAGGGCTTCCGGTTTAACCGAGAATAGGCAAATGCATGTTAACCCTTCGCGCGTCGCGAGAGCTTCCGGTTTAACCGAGAATATGCAAATGCATGTTAACCCTTCGCATGGCGCGAGTGTTTCGGAAGTTGACACGTTTTTGATCGCGGATCGTGGCAATATTTCTGATGAAGAATTAATGAGTTTGTATACGGCAAATGTTGATTGTAAGGACGAAACAGTGGGCCGGGATTCACGACCAATTTTTAATATTGAAATCTTAGGAGTAAAAGGTACGGGTTTAATAGATACGGGTGCTAAGCGTTGTGTCGCGGGTCATACACTATATGCTCTCTTTCAACGCCGGAACCACCCCCTCCGCAGTATAACACGGAATATTAAGCTCGCTGGCGGTGTGTGGCGAATGATGGAAGTACTCACTACTACGGTACAGGTGCGATTAGAATACCGAGTTGTGACGATTCCATTTTTAATTTTTCCAGATGCAAAGAATAATGAGACGTTGTTAGGTATCAATTATCTTATTGCTGCTGGAGTGTCTATTGATGTTCCTAAGGAGGTATGGTGTTTCATCAATGACCGCACGGTTTCCTATAACCTATGTTTCGAGCCTTCTTCGCCATGTGTGACCTGCGCTGCCACAGACGTCCTCCGTGATGACGTGGGTACTCACCTTACACCAGCTGAGCGTCAGGCGCTTGCTGATGTCCTCACCAGGCACGCACGCGTTTTCACACCAGGGGGAGCTGCTACCCCTTATGCAGAGCATCGGATAGAGACAGGTGAGCACCCACCCATAGCAGTACCACCTTATCGACTCAACCCAACCAAAAAGGAGCTGATGAAGAAGGAGATTGATAAGATGTTAGAAGACGACATCATTGAAGAATGTGAGTCTGCTTGGAGTTCACCGGCTCTTATGGTACTGAAGGCTAACGGTGCTATCCGCTTCTGCGTCGACTATCGTCGTTTGAATGCGGTCACCAATTCCGATAGTTACCCGATGCCACGCATCGACGACTTATTGCAGAGTACGAAACGGGATTGCTATATGAGCTCTCTCGATCTTCGTTCATCGTACTGGCAGGTATTGTTAAGGGAGGAAGACTGGGACAAAAGTTAGTTTGTTTGTCCCCTCGGTACCTTCCGCTTTAAACTAATGCCTTTCGGTCTCAAAAACGCGCCAGCGACATTCCAACGGCTGATCGATCGCCTGCGTGCCTGCTCGGCGTTACAAGACGTAACTGTCTTAGCTTACTTAGACGACCTTTTGGTGATTTCCGAAGGCTATCAACGTCATCTACAAGACCTCGAGGCAGTTTTCAAACGCTTGGCTGAGTTCAACCTCCATGTCAACAGGGAGAAGTGCGCTTTCGCGCGTGAAAGCGTCAAGTATCTCGGCCACGTAATAACGCAACAAGGCGTTTCCACCGATTCCGATAAGGTGAGTGCTGTACTCGAGATGAAGGAGCCAGGTACTGTGAAGCATCTGAGAACCTTTCTGCAAACGTGCTCATGGTTTAGAAAGTTCATACCGAAGTTTTCTAAAGTTGCTGAACCACTGACACGCTTAACTAGGAAAAATCAGGTATGGATCTGGGGATCTGAACAGACCCAGGGATTCCTTGAGCTGAAGCGTCTTCTGACTACAGCTCCAATCATGGTGCAAGCCGACTTCAGTCGTCCCTTTATCCTCCGGACAGACGCTAGTAACTACGCCTTAGGTGCGGTATTATTACAGGGTGAAGGGAATGAAGAAAGGCCAATAGAATACGCCAGCCGTCTTCTCAACGCAGCGGAGCGCAATTACTCCACAACGGAGCGGGAAGCGCTCGCTGTGGTGTGGGCGGTAGAGCGGTTTCGACCTTACCTCGATGGCCAACCGGTCGTAATTGGTAGTGACCACCAGCCACATCGTTGGCTGCTGTCATTAAAGTCACCAGCAGGCAGGTTAGTACGTTGGGCCCTAAGGCTCCAATCCTTTGATATCCGCTTCCAATACACTCCAGGAAAGGCGAACGTAGTGGCCGACACGCTGAGTAGACCAGTCTGCTCCGGGAACTCCCGTGAGGACTGCGGAGTCTGTTCAGTTGTGGTCGACCTGCCAACAAAAAACCCGGTAGACTTGCGACGTGAACAACTCGCTGATCCGGAAGTGGAGAAGATTATCAATTTGGACGGAGCGTGGCTACTTGATGGAACAAGGGGTACTATACAGGTACAATCCCGATTCAGATAGTGAGACTCCACAGCTTGTTATACCCATTAGTCTTAGAGCGGAAATCCTGAAGGAGTGCCACGACTCGCCGGTAGCGGGACATCCTGGCATCGATCGTACGTACCAGAAAATTGCCCAACTATACTATTTTACAGGTATGCGGAGAATAATAACGGATTATGTAAAGGCCTGCATACACTGTCAACGTTATAAAGCTACAAATACCAAACCACCAGGTCTTTTGCAGACACCGCTGATGAACCAGCGCAACGAGGTGCTGGCAATGGATTTATTCGGTAAATTACCGGTAATTCGTTACGCCTTAAAGAGTGCAATATGCCGCACTACAGGTAAGTCACCGGCTTATTTAAACTTCGGCAGGGAAATGCGGTCACCCACAGAGGTCGTCCACGACCTTCGTGCTATCTTGGATAAAGATAATTTTGTCCCACAGATAACTCCGTATCTTCAATCATTTTTGAATTCCTTGTCAGGAATTCGTGAACGTGTGGAAGTACAACAAGACAAGGCGAAGCAGTATGCGGATGCATCCCGCCGACCTTCGGAGCAGTTTGAAGCAGGTGACTTGGTGCTCTTGAAATCACACTTGCTTAGCAACGCTTCCAAGGACATTACTGCAAAGTTCCTCCCACGCCGCGATGGACCGTACGTTATAACAGAGCGGGTAAGTCCTACCACGTACATCATCGCCAACACCGATCAGCCAGAGACATCTCTAGGTAGATTCCACATTCAGGACCTTACCCGTTACCAAGGTAACGAAGGTGATACCCCAAGACCTGTGATTCCAAAAAGGAATCGGGGACGCCCAGCGAATGCTGATAGGGTACTAGTCCAGGAGCGGGGGCGTTCTCCAGGACTAGAGGGGGAGCATGTAGTAACCCGCTTAAATGACCGCAACGGTCATAACTTTGAATTACCCGCGCGCGCCACCCGTGGTCGAATTCCGGCGCGCTACAATGACTAAGAGAAATGTAGTTGACTCGCTCTTAGTTTTAATGTGCTGTCTCGCTCCCGTGACAAGATGGCGCGTTGACGTGTGAGGAGTTAGTTGCCGGCTCTCGCGCGCATGCTTACGTTCGATTCTTGTAATTTTCCTTATAACTCTTATAAGTGTGTAAAACGGTATGTAGTTTTCTTAATTAATAAACAAACCTTTCATAAGACTATTGGTTTCAAATTATCCCTAAGATCCCATTCTCATAAAGTTTATTATAATTACAGAATATGTCATTGTCATTAGATCAATTAATTGAAGTTTGTTTCAAAAATTTAGTGGGCTTATTAAAATTGTAGAATGTAGATCAATCGATTTAAACCTCAATATCGGCTGAAAAAACACCAAAAGAAGGTTATTTTATAGAGAAAAGGGAACAATTTTGTATTCGTGCAAAGAAAAATACCAAATCCTACATACAGTATTCAATAATCAGATTATTAAGTAAATCGTGAAATGAAATAGTAGTTTATGTAACTGTTACGTAATAAGGGTCCTTAAAACATGAGTGTGGTTTTATGAAATGAGCCGCAGGCGAATTTCATAATAAGATCACACGAGTGTTTTAAGGCCTAATTACGTACAGTTGCATACACTGCTTTATCTACACTCATATTATATATATTAAATTAAGTGTTCGGAAACCATAGAATGACCGCAATTGTACCGTCATGGCCAACTCGATTGTGCCGGCACTCGCGCGGGACCAATCGAGTTGGCCATGGCGGTAACATTATGTTATCAAATTCGATGTTCCAAATTTGAAACTCATTGCTTAACAATATTTGAGCATGCAAAGTTAAAATTACGTTACTGCCGCAAATAAGAAACTTATCATAGTTAAATCGTTTGTTGTAATGCTTGTCATTGTCTACGGTTTTTGAACGCATTTTAGAGTACTTACAGTATGAGTGTAGATAAAATCTTTTATAATTATTTTTCAATTAGCTCTCTCTCTGTACTACAGACTACCGACTATTTTGATTTATCTATACAAATACAAATACAAATAATTTATTGAGAAAAGTATAGTACAGTGTTTGCTCTTACGGACTAAGATTTTTTAACGACACGTGGTTAACAATGCCTGAACTAGGATTCCCTGTGTTTCAGCGAAGGATAATATTCGTTATTTTTTAATTATTCACTTAATTATAAACTATAAGTATTACACAATAAAAGTCTTATCACCTTAACAAAATAAGTAGGTTCTTAAGTAATAAATATCAAAGGACAGTAGGTAGTAATTTTACGACTAATAGTAATTTCTCTGTATCATCGTACGTAATTTTTTGAAGGGCGCGTCGTAGAATATTCTTACAACAGGCATAGCTAAGTGGGTATGTCTAGTTTTGCATTTAACCTGTTGTATAAAAATGGGCCCGAAAAGACAAAGAATCTAGATAAAAATACGTGATATCTTTTATATGACCATTATAAGGCACCAAGATATACCACGTCTATCACATTTTATTATATTTATTTTATTTTGTAAAATAAGAACCATAAATTATCTTATCACATTTTGTTTTAGTACAAACTTAAACCATAATTATGCCGTAGTCACACTTTTGCGCTGTATGACAAAATGAATTAGGTGCAAAAGCGTAAACTTTTTTACGTCACTCCAGGCGGTAAGCGAGATTTACCGCCCATGCACGCAGCAGCAAATCTGACTTCATACTCAGTAAAATTCTGTACCACGTTCGGTAATAAAGAAGGCCTCAGATCGCTTGTTTATGGCCCGAACCGAGGGCGACGAGGACGAGGAACAAATGCCCGCCATCTGAGCCGTTCTTTATTTAACCGCCCTAGGTGCATAATGTACTATTTAAAGGCTACGAAACGAAAGGCTCAAACATCAGATTTCCAGTATTTATTGCATCTCAAATTTCATGTTGACACAATTTACAATTTACAAGCACGTACGTAGGGTAGGTATTGCAATTTATGAGGCAAAAAAGTGAATGGAAGATGTTTTGTATCTGTTCTTCGAGAATTCTGAAAAGAGAAATTAATTGGCCGTTGTTCAAAATTGTTTGTTTAGGTGATTTTGGTAATTTACATTATTTCGTTAAAATGTTGCATACTTGTTGAGGCATACTTATATTATTTTGTGTTTATGTCTAAATGACGTAATTTTGGTTGTTACGGTTTTACGCTAACATTACAAGTTAGGTAATAGGTACTATTAATAATTTTAAACAAAAAAGAACCAACTTCATTAGCCCCCACCTTTCCAAAAGGAAATGCTCGAGCTGCTGTAAAAAATACTCAAATTACTATAGGTGTGCCTATAATAGTTGAAGAGTTCCCTCGATTTATCCAGGATCCCATCATCAGATCCTGACCTGGTTATAATGGGACCAACTTTGATACTCTTTCAAACAAAAAAAGAATTTTCCAAATCGGTCCAGCCGTCTTCGAATAATCAGTGAACATACATAAAAAAAAAAACAATCAAAAACAAAGATCCCGACGAATTGATAACCTCCTCCGTCGAAATCTTGAAGTCGGTTGAAAACGGGCTATTTACCATGTATATTTATGTTTCTTACGTTCCCGGTATGTCGGCACAGTGACTATTTTTGAAAATGAAAATGAAAAATGATTTATCGGTTACACAATAAGTTTTCACTATTAACAAAACAAGAATCTTCTTTTAAAAAACACAAATACTTATGCCAGAAGCCATAATTGGCGTTGATCAGTCCGTCAAGTGTGTTTGGTGCAATTAACCCTTACATTATCGACTCCCGGGTTTTTTCCCGAAACAGTCTGTTTTGGATTTAAAAACTTACAGGTCACTGGATGCCAGACATTTGACACACATTACATCTTCCCGGTTATATTTGGTAAATACCCCGTTGCTAGAGTACAGACAACCAATTTGATTCCTAGGCCACTCTAGAACCTTGTCACAATAGCTAGTTTGGTAGCGAATAGGATACGTTTATACGTATCTACTGGCAACTGTCATTACGACGAGGTTCTAAAGTAGCCTAGGAATCAAATTGGTTGACCGTACCAAGGTGTAATTTTCTTTGTTTACAACATTTAAAAGTCCCAATGAAACAGACTATAGTTTATTCAGCTGTGGTCGAAACGTAATTATTTTCGAAAAAGCTTTTCACAGCAGTCGTTTTATTTCGAAACGACAGCCACCAACTGACCTAACCGACAATTTTTCCGGGAACACATGTACGTATTTCCGTTTGCAAAGACTTAATATCCGGCATACTGGCGCTGCCATTGCAAATGAACATTTTGACTGTTTAGTTTGCCTCAGAAGTTATTTTTACTACTTTGCTACAGTAAAAAGTTACATTTTACGGCGTTTTAAATGAAACTTGGCATTTAAGGCTTGTTCACGTAATAAAGTACCCACCTAGAACTAAGTCTTCACAGGAATATAGATTTTTTTTTGAATGCTTAGTACGTGACATTCCAAAACATATATAATCAAGTTATAAAAAAGTATAAAATAGATATCATTGAGTAAATAGAATCAAAATGCCGAGAATAAATGAAAATATTCGTAAATTAATTATTGTCGCCTATTGCACCGAAAAGGGTATCTCGATGCGACAATTAGCAAAACGATATAAAATATCTAAGGACGGTGTGCGAAAAGTGATCAGTAAATTTGGGCAATTTCATACTCTACATGATCTACCACGTCGCGGTCGGAAAAAAGGCTGCGTGAAGCCTAAATTGGACACCGCAATAGCTTCCTCGTTCCGCCATAATCCATCGGCCTCTGTTCGAGATATCGCCAAAAAGGTAAAGACATCGGTTGGAAATGTACAAAACGCTAAGAAGAGAAATAATCTTGTGACCAGAGAGAAACAAAAAATCCCGAAAAGGACCCCTGCTCAGATCGAAAGAGCAAAATGTCATGCTAAAACTTTGAGCAAGTTTTTCAATCAAAATCGCGACCGATGCATATTAATGGATGACGAAACATATGTAAAAAAAGACATGAGAACTTTAACGGGGCTTCAATTTTATACGTGTGTGGCTGGCCGGGATGTTTCGGAAGAGCATAAGTCCATCGCTTTTGAAAAATTCGCCCCTAAAATCATGCTATGGCAAGCTATTTGCTCATGCGGGCTGAAGAGTTCGAGCTTTTTTACTACTGGCACAATCAATGGAGATGTCTACCGACAGGAGTGTATTAAGAAGCGAATTCTGCCCTTATATAGGAAACATGAACGTCCCCCTATATTTTGGCCTGATTTAGCTTCAGCTCATTACGCTCAAACAACCTTAAATTTGCTCGATAATCAGAATGTTATTTATGTGGCGAATAACATGAACCCGCCAAATTGCCCAGAACTTCGCCCGACAGAAAGGTATTGGGCGAACATCAAGCGATACCTGCTCAAGAAAGATGCAGTAGCGGACAGTGATGCTGACTTCAAAAGAATATGGAACGCAGCCGCTCGTCAGTTCACTAACACGTCAATAACTACACTAATGACAGGCGTTCGAAAGAAAGTAAAACAATTCTGCAGTTCCTGAGGATTCCGCAAAAAAATGCATTTTATTTTATTTTTTTAATGTTTTCTTATATAATAACCTGTTTTTGTTATCTGTAGCGTTAGAAGTGAACGATTTATTTACGTTTTCATATGGCTACTTTATTACATGAACATGCCTTATACAGGGACGTGCAAACAGCGTTTTTGTGGCCATAAATATTTGTTAGGTAGTAATTTTATTCTGATATAGTTAGTTAGTCAGCATTAGAACTAGCTAGGCGGGTTATATATTCTTCAAATTGAGCTTGATCCGATTTTATATTGTCAAAATAATTTTAAACAAAAAAGAACCGACTTCACTTTGACTTCAAATTTTCGAAAGCAAATGCCAGAGCTACTGTAAAAAAATACTTAAATACCTATAGGTGTTCCTATAATATTTGAAGAATTCCCTTGATTTCGCCACCAACTGTCAAGTATACCTTTTTAAACCAAAAAAAAAGAATTATTCAAATCGGTCTAGCTGACTTCGAATAATCGGTGAAAATACATTTGAAAAACTAGCAACAAAGATCCCGACGAATTGAGAACCTCCTCCGTCGAAAATTCGACTAAAACAAATGCGTTTTCAACCGACTTCAAGATTTCCAAGGAGGAGGTTATCAATTCGTCGGGATATTTGTTTTTGCTATTTTTTTTTTAAATGTATGTTCACCGATTATTCGAAGACGGCTGGACCGATTTGGAAAATTCTGTTTTTGTTTGAAAGAGTATACTTTACAGTTAGTCCCATTGTAACCAGGTCAAGATCTGATCATGGGATCCTGGAGAAATCGAGAAAACTCTTCAACCACCTATAGTGATTTGAGGATTTTTTACAGCAGCTCGAGCATTTGCTTTTGGAAAGATGGAGGCTAAGTGAAGTCGGTTCATTTTTGTTTAAATTTTTTTTAACAATATACTCAAGTCAAGCTCCAACTTGCCCGACTGATGATGCTGACTGTACAAAAACAATGCCGTAAATTTTGGAATAACTACAATAACATACAATTTCTAAAAGGGTGCTTATAAATTATACTTTTTTTCTATAAGAATAAGAAAATAGCAAAGTTTATAAACACAACGATGGTTGCTTGTAATTAAAAAGGAACTTACCAATTGCTATCTATTTTAAAATGTTGTCCTCAACTGCCGTCAAGTTCTTATGTTCTCTGCCAATTTCAGTAGAATGTTTCTCAAAATATTTGCGAATAACGGATAGTTTTCACCCATAAGCGGTCTCCGCAGTTGCGGTACGCAAACCTAAAGAAATACACAACACACGAATAAATAAATATTGTAGGATATTACTACAAAACTTTACCCAATACGCCTAATTGTTGTATTGAATGGAAAGTTTCCATTTTGTTTTCTAACGCGCATTAGCGAGTATGCGTTGCGAGGACTGTGTTTCTTACGTAACAATACTGCCAATCCTAGAGCTGCGTTGTGTAAATGAAGCGATTTCATTGGTTATTAACAAACTCAATTCCCGCAACGCATCTTGGCTCATCTCTGGTGGAAACCTAAAAATGGCGCTAGATTTCGATCCACTCTAGGTAAACTGGAACTTTAAACAGGCCGGACCACAATTATAGTACCGGAATATCACGACTAAGGAGACTGACGCCTTTTGCACATCTCCGCGGCGGAATAGATACCGTGGCACCGCTACACAATTGTTTGTGGGCGGTTTGTAAAGGCGGAAAGGCAGCGGAGATGTGAACGTGTACTAGCGAACGGAACGCGACACCGCGCTTGACAGAGACTCCGCGAACTGCCGTTTCGCTCTTGTTTTGCACTCCATACCATGGACAGCTCGGCGAAATCGTACAGCGGTGCCACGGTGTCAATTCCGCCGCGGAGATAAGCAAAGGACGTGAACGCCGTGTGGGCGGCGGCCTCTTGTAGATCAAGCTATTCACGCCTGCTGCACGCACCTCCTTCAGTCCCCTTCAGTCGTCATACCACGCCTCTCTGTACCACTCAGGCGAGTACTCATTCAAGCGGCCGGTCAACATCAGACAGCAGCTAAATATGCAGTGCCTTTAAACACATTTGATGGGAGAGGCATACTTACCACAGCAAGGGCCACAACCAACAATGGGCAGACCAGGTTGATGACCAGTGACAGGATGGTGCGCACAAACCACCAGATACCGATCACCACGACCACACTGGCCAGCATTACCTGTGAGAAAAGATACCATTTACTTATTAACCCTTTGAACGCTATACGTCATATGCAAAAACGTCACTCACACGCCAAGATCACGGACGCAAGCGAGCCAATATAAACCTTACTTGAAAGTATGAAGATTACTTTGACAGCGTATGCCATAACCACCACACCATACCCACTTAAATAGAAATAGAAGGCACCAATAGAAAAGTAAGGGAAACAATTATGGCCGCGTTTCAAGCAAAAAAAGCATTTGACTTATTACAAAATATTATTAATCAAAGTCGTTTTCACTGAAATATAAGTAATTATAACGGATATTTTTTCTAAAAATGAATATAATATAAATGCGTTTCTTTACTTTATTTTATTTTTCTATTAACACCGAATATCTGCGTTCTTGGCGCTGCACGCTGTGGTCATGGTCATGACTACTTACTCATGGCACGTTCAGGTGTTCTTGGCGTTCAAAATGTTATGTAATAAGGACATATTTGTCTGGTCAATTTTGATTCTCCCACTCATCCCCAAGATTTAGGAGTAGTCGCTACTGGGTAAAATCTTTCAACCTCATTCTGGGTTAGAACCCTAGTCTTCTTATTCGTGTAAAGGGATCAAATTTCTTGAGCTTAAACTTTTGCTTGCTTTTTGATTTTGGAAGAATCCTAGTAAGGACATCTATTTTGCATAATATTCATTTATTTATTCCTTGACCTGGGAATATATCCAGGCATTAGCAGGAAAATTCGCACCCGGGAAGTATTCCCGGAAACGGCCTTTGTGTTAGATTTACTAGTACGCCGTTAGTTCCGTTGCTAAAACGATACAGCATAACACCGCATGCAGCAAACGATCGGGCTAAAGACCGATTAGCGTGCAAGCCAGAATAGTTACCAAATAGCTGTATAATGACATGGTAACGCAGTTTAAAGGGGCTTTGTTTTAGGTGATGTATTTTATTCCAATCTGCACGTATCTGACATTAAACGTGTATATTGGCTAGGCTTTAATACAAGACATCATAGTGATTCAGTGAAGGATAAAACTACGATACGGGGTGTCTGGTAATTAATAGATATAAGCTTCTAACCATCGACGGAGCCCTTTAGACTGGTCTAGCACAACGACTAATAGGTTTTGTAAAAGTCGAGATAATAGTTGTTTCCTTTTTTAATAATTGGCACCATTTCATTTCAATATATGGCGTAATCGTAATAATTGTCTACCGTGAAATGGAATCTACTTGTCTTTACTATAAGCCACATTCTCATTTGGCCAAGACCAGATCCAATAGGATTTGTAACAAAGCCTTTGTTGTGGAGTAAACAGTTTTTTATAACTTCTATTCTGTACTGAAACTAGTTTAGATTTTACGGGAGAAGTTGAATAGCCGTAGAAATCAAACTGAAAATGTACTTAAGTACATTTACATTTTACATATTTTTTTTATTTTTCCATTCCATGTTAAAAAAGATTGTCAGAGTACCGAAAGCCATAGATCATAAATAATAAATAAAAGTACTTACTACGTTCAGAAGGCTGTGTAATAACACCCCTGTTTAGGTATGCCAAACGTACCTAAATGTGGCCGTCTCCCGTCTTCTATACTACTGAATTTAAACTTCCGTGAGACATACTAGTTTCATTTTTGAGAATAGAATTATTCATATAATTCCCTTGGCAGTTTATGTTTGGCTTGGCATTTAATTATAAGTCGATTAATCAAATAGGCATCACTCTTTGTTAATTTATAACAAAAGAGGGTGGGCAAATTGGCCTATATGACCAATAAGGTCAAGCGATATGTCACTGGACAGCTTATCCTAAGTTCTTAAACTTTTATTATGACAGGTAGCCCCAAATCTTTGTGTTAAAAAAGTTAACGAGGCATAAAAGTAGTTCGAGCCGAAACGTTACTATGTAGGTTTTTTGATACTAAGGTCTCTAAGGTATCGCTCTACAGATTATGAAGGTTTTATAACTGTCGATGATTATGTGTCATGTTTTTGGTTTTTTTGCGTTTTCCTGTTTTTTGCGTCATTCTGGGTCATTGATCACACAGCGATTTGAATTTTTTCACCATACAAAAAGTTGTAGAATATAAAAAAACCTTTTCAATGATATATGGCATTATTGGTTTCTAGGCCAGAGTCCATACAAATCTGGCTATCCTCCTTTACAGCGATTTTTTAGCTCTCAGGGGGATGATAAAAATGACAAGGGGAATTTTAAAAACGACAAGGGAAAGAGAAACTTGGCAGGGGACTGAGTGTAAGGTACATGTTTAAAAAAACATGTAGATTCAGCTCAATCGGACATCAACAACTGGTTCAAACAAAATAGAATTCAACCAACCGGAGCGGCCATTGACAGGCGTTTCCCTCTGCCGAAAATATATGACCAGTCAATGGTCATATTTATTGCATGGACTGACATTTATCTGACATGGCTATTTGTACTTTACGTACGAATAGCCACATTTGACGTTCCCTCCCCCGCAAAAATCGGCAGACTTTTTTTGTATAGAAAATGACAGACATGGCCGCCCCGGTTGGTTGAATTCTCTAAGGGTTCAAATCTAGCTTGTAAGATTTTACCTACACAACAAACTAACTCACAAAAACTGAGTTAAATATAAGCTTGTAAAATACCTGGGCATCGTCGTGGGCCCGTAACCAAACGCTGAAGCTCTCTAGCGCGCTCTTCGGGTCCAGGTTTTCAAACATACTGGAGGTAGGTGTGGCTTGTCTAAACTAAAACAAACATACAAGGTACTGATTTAAACTTTCACGGTTTTTACACATATCTATTTGTACTAACAGGACTTAACCGCGTATATAATTTTAAAATTACCTTCGACGTTTCGAGGACGACATTGTCCCCGTGGTCCCGAAGAAAGACTGGCTCCAGTTCGCGCAGCTAGAAGGTGTTGATATCAACTGGAGCCAGTCATTCTTCGGGACCACGGGGACAATGTCGTCCTCGAAACGTCGAAGGTAATTTTAAAATTAAACCGTTAGTACAAATAGATAAACATACAAGGTTACAATTCAATTCAAACAATAGGATGTGAGATATTGTCTTACAATTTATGCTAACATGGTCACTAAAATTACATTAGGCATAACTACTGGAGTAGGTAATTAGCCGCGACGTCAGTTACTCCGTGACGAAGGCTCATGCAGCTGTGCCGAAATATCGGTAATTGCCCCATTTTTAACATTAAACAGTTGTTTTACATTAATTTATTGGTCACTATGTTTAGTTTTTCGTGTCATAAAACATTTGAAATACTTTGTAATTAACTTTGTACAGTCGCCATCAAATATATCGGAGCGGACAAAGTACTCAAAACTATCGGAACATGCACTTGGAAATATAGGCGTTTTTCCGATATTTGTAACCACCTTAGGCGCTCCGATATATCTGATGGCGACTATACATGAAAGATGAAATTGCAACACGTGTCTATGGTTTACAGTCAGTGTTATTATATTAGCTAAGGTCGTTGTTTAATAAATGATCCCTCTTGTACAGTCGACTACAAAGAAATGTATCCACTCTTTCACCTTTTTACGTTGTAATAAGGTCCAAAATTGGATACATATTTTTTTAGTCGACTAGTATTAACAATAATGTCATGTCAAGCTCATTTTCAACACCTCGCCCACTTTACTATTACCACTGATGTCTGTACCAAATACATATATTTACAGTACATTGAATACAGACAATATTACATCGGAAACAATTTGAAATCGAAGCTGCAGAAAAATAGAACGGCAAATTTACACATAAAATAGGGATGGAGCAAATGGTGCATACAAACTAGGCAATGTGACCGGTAAATTTACCACTTGATCTTGGCCTCTGAACAAAACCTGATAACATGAGGTAACTTTTATTGAAAAGTTAAGGCAAAATAATCTCCATTTCAGAACCAAAGTAACCGATATAGCCCTCCAAATCGCTAAACTAAAGTGGCAGTGGGCGGGGCACATTGCTCGTATTAGAACCGATGGGGCGGAAAGGTGTGGAAAGGAGTGGCGACCACGAACCGGAAGGCGCAGCGTGGGTAGACGGGGGGGATCTGATGACAGGCTGAGACAAGGTGGAATGATGACCTGGTAAAGGTTACGGGAGTCCGCTGGATGCGGGTGGCGCAGGGCCGGTCATTGTGGCACTCTTTGGGGGAGGCCTATGTTCAGCAGTGGACGTCTTTCGGCTGATATTATGATGACCTTAATTTTATTAAAAATCTTAAAAATTTAAAAATATTTAAACTTGGAAATTGAAACGTGAAAGTGATGTGATCATGAGAAATGAAAATGTTTTTAAAGTAACCAGCGATCGACAACAATATGTCCCGCCAACAAATGTATTGTGAGCGCGTTGCAAGCGTTGCTGTAGTGGATCAAACAAACGTGTTTGCTATGCAATATTGCTGCCGGATTGTTTTATTTGTTGTCCGTACAATCGTTATTTACCCCTGACACAGCGGTGAATACTGCTAAAAATCTGCGCTTCACTGCACTCCATAGGCGATTAGGATTAAGTCAATAGTGAAAGCAAAGAATATTTGCAGACAGAAGAGGAAGCCAATTGCTATTGACATTGAAATGGTTACCAGTAATTTAACCCTTTATCCGCCATAGTCTACCAGGCTTCAATTAATTGGCAGAAAGCCAGGATAAATGTTAAGAAGATAAAATTTTATTTCTGTGTAATTGTGTATACTGTGTACACACAATTACACATTACGGATATTTATTCTTTCGTCATGGTTTATTTTATGTTATCTCAATAGTAATTATTTAAAAACCGGCCAAGTGTGAATCGGACTCGCGCACGAAGGTTTCCGTGCCATTATCTATAAAAACATGTCTGTTGTATCGGAGCCCCCTTAAATGTTTATTTTATTCTGTTTTTAGTAGTTGTTGTTATAGCTGCAACAGAAATACATCATCTGTGAAATTTTCAACTGTCTAACTATCACGGTTCATGAGATACAGCCTGGTGACAGCGGAGTCTTAGTAATATGGTCCTGTTTTTACCTTTTAGGTGAGGAATCCTAAAAATTGGGAATGTTCTCTTAAGGACCAATATCGATATATCGGAATCCCGGTATTGGAAAGTTTTCGTAAAATTTTATGTAAATTTGATTAAATTAATGGGTCAAAGTACAAATTTGCAGATATTGAGTCTAATATTATAAGTAATTATTATTTTGCATGTACTATCGGGTTCAGAATTGCATGGCCAATTTATGAATGATTTCGTTGATAAATTGACCATGCAATTTTGAACCTGATGGTACCTACTGCACTATATATCTTCTTTAATCTTTGTTTGTTCAGTTTAAATATGGCTGGCTCATTAATTCCGCAGGGACATTTAAATTGAACAAACTCACCCCATATTTTTTCGATTGGTTGACGATTTTTATCAAATCAACCTAAGATGTTTTGGAATTTAACTACGAGTCCTACGACTAGTAAAATGAGAAAATCCGTTGATAACATTTTACAGAATTTATTTTTACACAGCGAAATGTATCATTATCCGTAGAAAAAAAAATACAGTTAAAATATCAGTAAGAAAATATCGTAGACCCTTGCAGGTACTTGTACTACTTATTAAGTACCAACCTATCTAATGTGTTTTCTCATATTGAAGTAATCATTCGAAGCTTAAAGAAAACAAGATTTGAATAGTTTTGTTAACTATGTAATGACAGTTTCGCCGATGATATCTGTTTGCTTAGGTCAAAGACGTGTGAAACTTACATCTGAAAATTTTAGTTTACGGTTCTGTTGAATGTCCGCTATCGAATAACTCTAACTAAACCACCAAACCAATTATAAAGGCACCTACATTCGTATGTAATTGTATAGATTTAATACGTATTCAATTCAAATATAACATTTATGACATTATTTAGACAGAATTATTAATATGGCCACTGTACTATAGTCAGACTCAATGTAAATTTTAAAAATGTGGATTCATTCTATCTAGAATTACATAAAAATGTTTAATGAATACCTAAACATCAGCTTTATGACCGCGCCTTTCCACCAGGGTTGATCCTCCAGGGTTGGAGCCTAGTGGGTCGCGCACCGTACGGTTTAAGAAGAATTTCCTCCAACGAACGCTGCGGCTGTGGAATAAACTCCCTGCTGAGGTTTTCCCCGCTACAGTATGAGGTTCTTCAAAAAAGGAGTGTATAGGTTCTTAAAGGGTAGGCAACCCACGTGTGAATCCTCTGGGGTTGCAGGCGTCCATTAGGCTACGGTAACTGCTTACCATCAGGCGGGCCGTATGCTTGTTTGCCACCGTCGTGGTATTTAAAAAAAAGACAAAAAACGTTATGTTATTTATTACCTTGTACAAAACAACGATATGTAATACTAGAATATAGGTATGATATGAAATTATATAAACGTTGTGTACCCAGTTGCTGGACCACAAATTTAAAAGACCAAAAATCATCCATCAAGACGACTGTACTTATATGAAAAGAATATTAACAAGTTGCAGCTAATAAATACAACAAAATATGATTAACTGTTAAGGTTGATTGAGTTTTTAACTGATTTTAGCCTTTAAATAACGTTTTTCAATGGTCACCTCCAATACCGGTATTTATACCGGAATTCCGGTATTGAGCCCTAATATCGGATTCAATACCGGTATTGAGAATCGTCCGATATTTGCATGCCCTACTTAGATCATGGGATCTGGTAGCTGCCCTCACTGACCGGAAAAGGAGTCCATTCCATCTGACTCCTACTTTCCGAAATGTATCCCTTCCGTTAATCGACCATCTTGAACTTCTCGGAATCTCACTGACTTCGAAACTGAACTTCGGCCCACACATTGAGTCGAAAGCACAGTTAGCAGCAAAAAAGCTGGGCATCGTCAACAAGGTGAGGCAGTATTTTACACCTAGGCAGCTGCTCGACCTTTATTACCAAACACAAATACGGTCCGGTCGTGTGTAGAATACTGCTCACATCTGTGGGATGGTTCAATCGAGAGGAGGGCCAAGATAATCATCAATGATGATGAGCTGACGAATGCTCGACTTCAAAGTCTGGAGGATCGTCGCAAGGTTGCCAGCCTATCCATCTTTTATAAGATACATTTCGGCGAGTGTGCCGAGGAACTGCACAACCTTATTCCTCCGTCCCTATTTTACCATCGGACTACCAGACAATCGGCACTCCGGCATCGCTTCATGGTAGGTATTCCACATATACGCACGAAGCGATTCGCGTGAACTTTCCTTATGCGAACTGCCAAGGAGTGGAACGGCCTGCCCGAGTCTGTGTTTCCAATTGCGTACAATGTGAGTCTCTTTAAATTGAGAGTAAATATGATTCTCATAGGTAAGCGTGCTCCACCGTAGACCGCATCATCACTTACCATCAGGTGAGATCGTGGTTAAATATCTGCCTATCCTTCATTAAAAAAAATTGCACGCTGTCTGTATATCGTCGCCTAGTATGCATGTAAGGGCATTGATTTGTGTGTTCATCGCGGATATATTTGTTCTAATGTTCTTGAGTTATAAAGGAAAAAAAATGTCTATTTGTGTAAGATTGTGCCATTGGTCGCATTAAAAATCAACATACATCGTGTCCGAACATTCTCCGCATCGAGTGATGATCAAAGTCGTCGCACATTCCAGCGGCCCTGTGCATAAGGTTTGATGCGGCGAACAGCGATACGAGAAGTCTCCTGTTCACAACCTGGCGGTCTGGGAACAGAGAGAACTCATCTTTAGCAAGCTAACCCGGTTAACCTTTTAACGGGATAAATTTTGACATAAATTATGCGAGACGGAGCTCTATTACCTACTTTGAAATAAAGTTCAAATACACAGTGGTGGGAAAATATTCCCTCTGCCTTATAAGTCTTATAACGTCCTAAACTCACGAACGCAGCGAAGCGTAGTATAACATTGGACAAAACAGAACTGTTAGCTGGCTACTGGGACGTCCCTGCATTTCGATGACTTTTTAATTTTGAACAGTTGTTTCGCGATAACTTTAGTAACGTTTTTCTGATTCTTATGTTTTTTTAGGGATTGTAAAGGAGATGAATATGATGTGAGAGTTCTTATATGCGCAAGATCGATCAAGGGCTTATGGAACTAGAAGGCGGAAAAGTGATCATCATAAAGGTCTTGTTATACTGGTCTTCATTAGCAAGTAAAACGCGAGTTCTCAGTTCAAGGGGGACAATGTTGTTCTCAAATCGTTTGAATAATATCTGTGTTGTGTAAAAAAAATTACCATGTTATGTACTATAGTGGTATTTTTTGAGGATGTCGGAATCTTACTACCACCTACCAAGTTCTACCTACAATTCCGACATCTTAAAAAATTCATACTATACCTATATGTCTGGAACAGTCATATTCCAAATAATGTTTCCATAAATGATTAGGTGCATACAGTCAACAGCAGAAGCAGGGCAGATACCCCGGTTTTGGCCACTTTAAGGAGAGTGTCTATTCAGACGTCCGTCCGTCATTTTGTGTCAATAAGGAATTATGACACTCTTTATCTACTGAGTCATCTACTCGTATATCTATACATATAATAAAGCTGAAGAGGGTCGAAAGTCTGTACATGGAAGATAATCGAAAAAAAGTTGTCTGGGTATACTTAGAATCGATAACAGAACACGTTCCAACAATTTTTAGAATTTTTGTCTGTTTATCTGTTTGTCTGTTTATCTGTTTGTCTGTTTATTTGACCGCGCATCACGTAAAAACGGCTGAACGGATTTTGATGAAATTTTGTATAAAGATAGTTTGAGTCCCGTGAAAGGATAATATATAGTTTTAATCCCGAAAATCAACCCTGGTGGGGGTGAAAATGGGGTTGAAAGTTTGTATGGAGAATTTTTAACCGCTGAAACGATTTAGATAGAAATGAGTATGGAGATAATTTGAGTCTCAAGAAACGACATAGGATAGTTTTCAAACCCTTGTGGGGGTGAAAAGGGGGTTGGAAGTTGGTATGAGGATTTTTTACCGCTGAACTGATTTAGATGAAAATTGGTATAGAGATAGTATGGGTCTTGAGAAAGGACAAAGGATAGTTTCATCTTCAAAAAAGCCCCCCCCCCCCCCCATCTTACTTTAGAACCGTAGGTCCAAAAAATTTGAAAAAAATAATGGAAGTCAAGCCTGAAAGATACTTTCAATAAAAACTATCTATCTATACATATAATAAAGCTGAAGAGGGTCGAAAGTCTGTTCATGGAACATATTCGAAAAAAAGTTGTCAGGGGATACTTAGAATCGATATAAGAACACGTTCCAACAATTTTTTAGAATTTTTGTCTGTTTAAGTATCTGTTTGTCTGTTTATTCGACCGCGCATCACGTGAAAACGGCTGAACGGATTTTGATGAAATTTTGTGTAGAGATAGTTTGAGTCCCGGGAAAGGACAAAGAATAGTTTTCATCCCGAAAATCAACCCTGGAGGGGGTAAAAAGGGGGTTGAAAGTTTGTATGGACAATTTTTAATAGAAATTAGAATGGAGATAATTTGAGTCCCGAGAAACGACAGAATAGTTTTCATCCCGAAAATAAACCCTTGTGGGGTGAAAAGGGGGTTGGAAGTTGGTATGAGGATTTTTTACCGCTGAACTGATAAAGATGAAATTTGGTATAGTATGGGTCTCAAGAAAGGACAAAGCATAGTTTTCACCCCGAAAATCACCCTAAAGGGATGAAAAGGGAGTTGGAAATTTGTATAGGGAATTATTAACTGCAGAATCGATTTAGATAAAATTTGGTATGGAGATAATTTGAGCTCTGGAAAAGGAAATAAAATAGTTTTATCTCGGAAATTATCCCATTAAGCGGATGCAAAAGGGGTGGAAGTTTACATGGGGAAGAAGCAACCAATAACCACTGTACGTATTTAGGTCAAATTTGATATTGAAATAATTTGTAATTTTTCGGTCAAGTTGTTCATATTTATAACATGTTACCCGTCGATGCTTTAAATTTACCTTTACCCGCTCTTAAGAAATACTTGAAAATGTCATTAATGTCAAAGGGTTATTGCAGGTTCGAGGACTATAGATATATGACGGACAAAGATGCATGGCCCAAACCAAAAAACTACTACAAAATCATCTAACATTTATAAGACACGGTTTAGGTAGGAAAACATATCAAACGTTTTGTAAAGCAGTCAGATTAAGATTTATTTTACTTTATAAACAATTACATTATCTGTCTCTTAAGCTGTTTTGATATGTCTTCTTGAAGAACTACGCATTATTTTGTATCTTTAAGATCTTTATTTATCGTATGACTACATGTCACTGGATATAGCTAGGACATTTCTTCCCTGGGGTAGTAGTAGTGGGAAAGCAGATGATAATGAAAATCCAGTGAGTGCTGCGAGGTCCAGAGGGGACAGTGCAGCTGCCAAGTTTGTTACTCTTTAAGCACCACCCAGGGATCACGTGTAGGGTTGTCTAAGGTGTTTCCTACGGACGCAGAGTAACATTGATCCCCAAGATCTAATAATGTATTACTGTTTTGAAAAAAATAAACTAAGTCCCGTCGAGTTTCTTTTCGGTCATAAATTCATAATACTTCTTGGGCTAGAGGTGTAGGGTTAGAACCGGTGGTAGTTTTGGAACGAAGATCCTTATCGGACGGTTCGCGGATGTAGTGTAGTGAAAAGTGAAAGTGAGAAGTGACAAAGTGATAAAAGTGAAAAAAGTCGAAAACTTAAAAGTAAAAAATGTCGAAAATGTCATAAATGGCAAAATTTCTAAATTTCAAAAATTTCAAATATTTTAAAAAATACAAAAAGGAAATAAAACAACAAAATTTACAAAAAAGTCAAAAATGAAATAAAATTAAATAACATAACATCGTTCCAACCGAGTGTTCCACGACACTCACGTACTTTATTTTTCTCTGACGTTCATTACTGCATTGTAATGTGCTTTCATTGAAGAATAAACATCTTGATCTACACCAACATCATAAATCCTCTATTCCGCGTTCGGAACCGTATGTAATTACCACCATTATTGCAACCAGTAACGTAACATCAGTGTATTATCTGTGACAGTGAAACACGCATGAAAATTCATTACCTACGGTAACGTAATGAAAATTCACCCCCCCCCCCCCGACCGTTGGTACCTGGGTTAAGTTTGTATGGGTCATGGACCCCCCCCCCCCCTCCAAGTGCACCTCAAATAGAAAAAAATAATTTCTGTATTTGTGACCCTCCCGTGTCCACCGTATAGGTAGGAAATAGTAGTTTATGTAGCGTAATAAGGGTCATTAAAACATGAGTGTGGTTATCATAATAAGATCACACGAGTGTTTTAAGGCCTAATTATGTACAGTTGCATACACTGATTTATCTACAGTCATATTATTTATCCTAAATGCAATTTTCGGAAACCATAGAATGGCCGCCATTGCACCGCCATGGCCAACTCGATTGTGCCGGCGGTCGCGCGGGCGCGTATCGGCGGCCGCACGGGAGCGTGCAGGTGTACATTATGTTATCAAAACTCATAACACATCAATATTTGAGCATGTAAAGTTAAAATTACGTTACTGATACAGATAAAAAGCTTATCATAGTAAAATCGGTTGTGGTAATGCTAGCATTGCCTACTGTTTTCGAACACGTTTTAGAGAACTTACAATGTGAGTGTAGATAAACATATCAAACGTTTTGTGAAGCAGTCAGATTAGGATTTATTTTTCTTTATAATTAAACAATAGGTACATTATCTGTCTCGCAAGCAGTTTTGATATGTCTTCTTGAAGAACTACGCATTATTTTGTATCTTTATGATCTAATAATGTATTACTGTTTTGAAAAAACCTCTTGGGCCAGAGGTACACCTACAGGGTTAGAACCGGTGGAGTTTTGGAACGAAGTTCCTTATCGGACGGTTCGCGGATGGGGGCCTAGGCGAAAAAAAGTCACGTGACCGTTACGAAAAAGCGTCACGTCACGAAAACGCGACACCCATACGATTGAGAAACATGTAAAATGGAATGAAATAAAAAATAAATAAAATAGAATAAAGTGAAGTGAAGTGTAGTGAAACTGAGAAGTGGCAAAGTGATAAAAGTGAAAAAAGTCGAGAACCTCAAAAGTCGAGAATTTTAAAAATGTCGAAAGTGTCAAAAATTTTAAATTTCTAAATTTCCAAAATTTCCAATATTTCCAAAATTTCCAAAATTTCCAAAATTTCACAAAATTTCCAAAACTTTCAAGATTTCCAAATTTTCCACTATTTCCAAAATTTCCACTATTTCCAAAATTTCCAATATTTTTAAAAAATGCAAAAAAAATTAAAACCACAAAATTTACGAAAAAGTAAAAAATTAAATAAAATTAAGTAACATAACTTCGTTCCAATCGCACTTGATTCACACACTTTCCACGACACTCACGTATTTTATTTTTCTCTGACGTTCATTAGTGCATTGTAATGTGCTTACATTGACGAATAAATATCTTGATCTACACCAATATCATAAATCCTCTATTCCGCGTTCGGAACCGTATGTAATTAATTACCAACATTATTGCAACCAATAACGTAACATCAATGTATTATCTGTGACAGTGTGGTAAAAACGTATGAAAATTCATTACCTACGGTAACGTAATGAAAATCCGCTCCCCCGACCGCCGGCGCAATAATATTGGTCATGGCGGTGTAATGGTGGTCATTCTAATGGTTTCAATGGATTCTTAATATGTGTGTAGGTAAAGAAGTGTATGCTTCTGTACATAATTAGGCCTTATTACGTAACAGTTACATCGCCATGTCCGTCCGTCTGTCCGCGGTCTAGCTCAGTTACCGTTCACACTAGAAAGCTGAAATTTGGTGAGGCCTGATAAGAACTTTCAATAAAAACTATATTGAATAAAATCGGTTCAGCCGTTTTTGAATTATTAGTCAAAAACGCATAGTGAAAGGAAGTGCCGAATAGTAAACTGATGTAAGCGCCGCCAAATAAACGACCTTTAGAACGGATGTTTTGTAACAGGGCAGCATCTACGAAACTCTACACTGAGCATCGCCCGACATGCTCTTATCCGGTTTTTTTTTTTCATTGTTATCCCGGAAATCACCCAATTAAGGATTACTAATTCCAATTCTAGCAAATCCCCAGCCAGGTTATACGTAGCCTATAGAAATTCAACGTCTAAAAGGGGGGGGGGTAGCCACTACACTCGATTGAGTTAAATTTGCATGGGTCATGGATCCCCCCCCTCCAAGTGCACCTAAAATAGAAAAAAATCATTTCTGCATTTGTGACACCCCCCCCTCACCCCCCAACTGATTTGACGGGAGGATCGATCTGGATGATATTTGCCGTGGACATGAACGTATATATACAAAAGTGGTCCTGTATCGTCCGATATACACCTACTACTCTCTATGTCGTTTAAATCAGGCCAAAAACAAATATAATAAAAAAAAAGTATACATTTATGAGTGTAGTTCATTTAGTGGTAATTGTAAAATATTTTATTAGGACTACTGTCCTCTAGCGTATCCATCTGTCAACTTTACTTCAAGTTCCGCCTCCAGGATACCGGGAGAGAAATTAGGGGTGAATTAGCCGCTTACTGACACAGACCGAATTCCACGCGGGCGGAGCCGCGGGCACAGCTAGTAAAAAATATATAAAATAGAATAAAGTGAAGTGAAGTGTAGTGAAATTGAGAAGTGACAAAGTGATAAAAGTAAAAAAAGTCGAGAACCTTAAAAGTCGAGAATTTTAAAAATGTCGAAAATGTCAAAAATGTCGAAATTTCCAAAATTTCCAAGAATTTCCAAAATTTCCAAAATTTCCAAAATTTCCAAAATTTCCAAAATTTCCAAAATATCCAAAATTTTCAAAATTTCCAAAATTTCCAAATCATCCAAAATTTCAAAAAAATGCAAAAAAAATTAAAACCACAAAATTTACGAAAAAGTCAAAAGTAAATAAAATTGAAGGGATGTTTACAAAAAGAACATAACTACACCCGACATGTTTTCTCAGGAAACGAATAAAACTTAGTAACTCTACAAGAATTACCCGATACGGCTAACCGTATCGGGTAACCAGAATCTAAATTCTTGTTAATAATGTTTGTTTATGATGACACACATTGAAATATTACATTATTTTAATTTAATGATCATTGGTTATTGAAAAAAGCACGTAAATAACTTCGCCAGTGTTTTTGTAAAATATTTGTTAGTTGTGTCGTTTTTGTACGAAAACACAGCAGTTTTGCCTACAAGGCTACTGTATACTTTTTTGCATTTTGTATCTTTTTGCATGCAAACTGCTATATTATCAAATTGTGTTAAATTTGAATAGCGTTATCTTAAAAAAAATTTTTTTGGGCTGACACTCGGACGAAACGTGTCATTTTTTTTAATTTTATTTGACTAATCTGTAGCCCTATCATATACGAACACAATGATACCCATAACTCAAATCTGAAAAAAATGTTAGTTATGTTATTTTTGTAAACATCCCTTCAATTAAATAACATAACTTCGTTCCAATCACACTCGATTCACATACTTTCCACGACACTCACGTATTTTATTTTTCTCTGACGTTCATTAATGCATTGTAATGTGCTTACCATTGACGAATAAATATCTTGATCTACACCAATATCATAAATCCTCTATTCCGCGTTCAGAACCGTATGTAATTAATTACCAACATTATTGCAACCAGTAACGTAACATCAGTGTATTATCTGTGACAGTGTGGTAAAAAAGTATGAAAATTCATTACCTACGGTAACGTAATGAAAATTCGCCCCCCGACCGCCGGCGCGATCAGGGGAGAGATCACCCCTTAAGGATTACTAATTCCAATCCCATAAAATCCCCAGCCAGGTTATACGTAGCCTATAAAAATTCAACGTCTAAAAGGGGGGGGGGGGTTAGCCACTACACTCGATTGAGTTAAATTTGCATGAGTCATGGAACTCCCTCCTCCAACTGCACAAACAGAAAAAAATCACTTCTGCATTTGTGACCCCCCCCCCCCCCCCCAATTTCAACCGCGCCTGTTCTTACCTTTCATGCTTTGACTGATTTGACGGGAGGATCGATTTGGATGATATTTGCAGTAGACATAAACGTATAAAAACAAAAGTGGTCCTGTATCGTCCGATATACACCTACTATACTCTCTATGTCGTTTAAATCATGCCAAAAAAAATTAATAAAAAAAAGGATTCATTTATGAGTGTAGTTTCATTTAGTGGTAATTGTAAAATATTTTATTAGGACTACTGTCCTCTAGCGTATCCATCTTTCAACTTTACTTCAAGTTCCGCCTCCAGGGTAGCGGGAGAGAAATTAGGGGTGAATTAGCCGCTTACTGACACAGACCGAATTCCACGCGGGCGGAGCCGCGGGCACAGCTAGTATTTATATAAATCTCCGCTGTTACGATTCTGACATTAGTTCTTTTTTCTTTAATGAAATGTCAGAAAAGAGCCTAGGAATCACATTTTCCACTTTTTTCTATGGCTCCAGATAACTGAATGGCAGCTGATACATGATTGTGTCATCTGCACTGCCATAATTTACTCTTATATCAACTAAAAAGCATAGACTTGTAAATTTGGCCATACTTTAGTAAAGCAGAATATAGCCAAAACCGACACATTGGCCACAACCGGTACAGCAGCCCTATTAAAGTGTTATAAAAAATATAGACATTAATATTCAAAGGATCACAATGACGTGTTATTAGTAAACTCCGGCACGCCGGCTTGGTTTTACATTCGATCTCAATACTTTTTGCAGTAGGAGAGTTCTCCTGTTGCAGTTTCAACGCAGTTGCGTTGCGTGACTGGCATTTTTGTACATGTAATGTTTTTGATGAGATTATTATATCGTCAAAAACATTACGTGTTTTACTCTATGATATTCTGACATGTTATTAATTTTAGTTGCTACCTATGTTTATTTTTATTATTTTAATGCAATGATGTAGATATGATACTATGTAAATAATTTGTAAATAATTTATAGTGTAATGTAGGAAAAAAATTACAAAATTTGCATGCCTATTTTATTGGCAAAATGTGCTGAACTCACAAAACTTTATATTTACACCTTATCTCCGTGCCACATTTCTAGCAAATAAATTTCTTATTTCTTATTTCTATGTACAAACATTTGTACGAGGGTCTATGATAAACGACTTGCTTGTCCAAATCCGCACAGCCCTGGGCACCAAGTTTCACACCGAACTTCTCATGAATAGTGCCCTCATAGGCCGAGGACCGGAAAAATTGTGGAACACAATCCGAAATAAGATTATGCTAGGGAATCACGACCCTCAGCAATGAGGAAAACAACGCGAGGAGATGGAAGAGGAGGGGACTGATCAAAATCACAACCAACTTCATTGAATTTGGTTTTGTTGTAATATAAATTATAATCGTCTCGTTGAGTACCTTGATATATGTGTTACAAAAAGGACAGTCGGCGATAAGCTCATGTAGCAAAAGTATAATATAAAATGGAACTCACCATATCGACTACGACGCGGTAACATTTCAAATTGCGTTTGCCCATTTTTTGTTGAAAGCAAACCCTGCGCATCAGAATGATTTTATTGAATAATTGATTACATCATACGGCTTAGTACAACTTTTAATTTAACATACTTTTACAAAATAAAATGAATTAGTGACTAATGACGTTTTTGACATATAACTTATTTTTCGTTTTAAGTTGTCAGTGACCAAGATGTTTCATTCAGTTAAAAAGTTTGGATGTCTTACATTCAGATGTAACATAAGGATGAACAAGAATTCAAAACAAATAATTTGCAATAGAGTTTGTCCGGAAAGAGAAGTGTCGTGGTTTATATTGGGAGCTCATATATTCTACGGCACTTCTCTTTCCGGACAGACTCTATAATGGAGCTAAAAAAATATGAGCTCCGGTTTCTTTTATATGGATCCCGCAGGCAACTATCATAACAATAGAAATAATTCAGACCAATCATAATTTTTCTACCTGTAATTATAAAATCATATCATGAATTCTAGTATGTTATAGATGAAATTCATAACAAATTTGTGACCACCTGAAGCATTTATCAATATCCTATTGTAACATAAAAAGTGTTATTTCATTTTAACGGCCTCCTAGCCCAGTTGGTAGTGCCTACGAAGCCGGAGGTCCCGGGTTCGAATCCTGTAAGGGCATTTATTTGTGTGTTTATCACAGATATTTGTACCTGAGTTATGGATGTTTTCTATGTATTTAAGTATTTATCAATATCTATCTATTATATATATCGTCGTCTAGTACCCACAACACAAGCCTTATTGAGCTTAGTGTGGGACTAGGTCGGTTTGTGTAAGATTGTCCTATAATATTTATTTATTAATAATATTTATATGTTGCTCTATAATAATAATAACATATGGGTTGCACGCAATGCACGCAACGGTAAATAACAGTGTCGAACCCATGTTGTAGAGTGACCGACAATAGGATCTTTCTACATGAAGGTCGCAAAAATATGTGACACCCTCTTATTTGTAGGTCCATAAGAGCGTGTCACATATTTGTGCGGCCTTCATGTAAGAAGATCTCCGATTTCCGATTGAGCTGAAATTTTGCGCGCATGTGAATATTATGGTGAACTATTGATCCTCTAAAATATTATTCGCCGATTATCGATTCGCAGACAACCACTCGCAGATAGGTTCTTTGGTAGAAACACGATTGGCAGAATTTCATTACGCAGAGTAATCTTATCGGAGACCAGTCAGTGCGCAGATTATTGATTCGCAGATTTTCTTTTCGTAGAATGATCGTTTTGTAAGTGGCACGATTTGCCGACCAACCATTAGTCGAAAAACGGTTCAAATAATGATCATTTGGTATGAAATATTGTTTCCTAGGCATTTTATAAAACGCCGCTATTTTATGATATGCCTAGCTAACATCCCTCATATCGTTCAAAGCTCATCCATTGACAGCATTAGGCATATCGTAAGTAGGGTACCTATTTATACATATAGAGTGTACGGTACGAGTACAAATTGTCCTGTATATTTTTATTAGTTATTACGCACATTGTCATTTGTCTGGCTAAATCTTAAGCATAATATTATATCAGCTTTTGCCCGCAACTTCGTCTGCGTAAAATTAATCCCCCTTTTTATGTCTTCAAGAGGTTAGTTCGGGATAAGAAATATTCTATATCCAACTCAAACTATATCCATTGCAATTTTTATACAGGATGTTTTTTCAATAACTAGCCATATTGTGAGAGGCGCTTACGGATAAGGTAAGTCGGTTCAGCGGTTATTGATGCCCCATACAAATTTTCACTCCCCTTTTCACCCCTAAATCATCTAATTATGGGATTACAATATTTTATAAACTCATTTATTTGCCGTTGTCCCTATACAAGACCATAGGCCACCAACTGCAACAATTAAGACGCGCAATATTCCCCGCCGTACAAAACAGTGTGAGCGTCATAAGATAAGATGGTCATTATAGTCATCAACCAACCAAAACCTCCTAAATGTAATTATTCCCTTAGTTAAAAAATGGTTGTAAAACAATATGGTAACATTTAAAGTCATGTTTTGAATACTAGAATTTTATTTTGTATATATTTATTGATAAAATATGTAGTTTAAGCCTGAAATCATTATATAAAACCGGCCAAGTGCGAGTCGGACTCGCGCACCGAGGGTTCCGTACAAACCTGTAGGTATATATGGCGGCGTCCATTAATCGCGTCATATTGTATAGGGGGGGGGGGGGGGAGGGGGTCAAGAAAAAATCACCAATGATCACCACAGGGGGAGGGGGGTCTGGACACATATCACGTGTAATTTTTTTGTTCCTTGTGCTATACTGTATTATGGTCAATAAAATAAAAATTATCAACTTTTAAATGAATCAATCTGTCAAAAGCAGAGTATAATTGCACTAGCACTATGATTGTAAATGTTTTTTAATGGCAATTGACATATTATTTTGTGAAATAGGTTTTTAGGGTTCCGTAGCCAAAGTGGCAAAAACGTAACCCTTAGTTTCGTTGTCTGTCTGTCCGTCCGTCCGTCCGTCCGTATGTCACAGCCATTTTACTCGGAAACTATAAAACGTATCTTAATAGATATTTAAATATAAGGGTGTCTTTTAAAATTGCTGAAAAAGATATTTTAAGGAGGGGCACTACTCCATACATGTAATTATATGTCAAAAAAAATTTTTTTTTACCAAATATCGACATGATACACATCACTCGATAGGTCTTTCAAAATAACATTGAGCTCTGTTTGATTTTTTTTTTATTTAGTGAATATTTTAAGAAAAAATCACCCCGTAACTGTCTAAAAAACTTGTGTCCCCCCTGTCACTTTTGAACCGGAGATCCAACAAATACGAAAAAAATTGAGAACATTATCGGTTTAGGAATTATTGAGTTATTTCCTAAAAACTCATTTCATAAGCAGATACGACCTTTTGATAATACTTTTTCGATAGTAGGTACGAAACCCCGTGGTCCGACACGCACTTGGCCGGTTTTTTTTCTATTAAAGATAATTTTATTTTATATGTATACATGTAGTTTTTTTACCCGTTACGTAAGTAGGTTCACGTGTTAGAAAACTGTACTTACTTTAGTGAGCAAAAAATTACACGTCATATTGGACAGGGGGGGGAGGGGTCCTGAAAATATCACCAAAGATCACCATGGGGGAGGGGGGGGTCTAAAACAAGCCAAAAACGTATGACGCGATTAATGGACGCCCCCTATGGGTAGTAACTTTAAAATTATTAAAAATATTTTGTATTGTATGATGTAACTAAAAATGTATGGTTTTCGCAATTTTTCCTTTATTCCTGCTATAAGACGTTGCTTCGTACCAAATTTCAAGATTCTGAGTTCACGGGAAGTACCCTGTAGGTTTTGATTCCCTTGCGAGTTTCGAAAATTTGCGGAAGTTTGCGGCATCTTTTGATTGCGTTGGCTTAGAAGTTTGATTTTTTCACATCTCCAAGATACAGTAGACAGTAGAGAGTATTTAATATTTTAAGCTTGATACTTCCACGCGTTCCTGAGAAAAAGGGTCTTGACAGACGGATGGATGGACAACAAAGTGATCCTATAATTTGATTTTAGCGCAGACTTCGCTTGCACGCAAGTGTCGCGCCATATTTGAATCGTGAACGTGTTTGGCCCGGTTACCCTCATCTGGCAGAAAAATATTGGTCAGAAATACACTTGACATAACGTGTTTCGCAGAAACACTTTCGGTCGAATGGTTATTTTGCATAAAGGTAGTATGAAGTTGGCATAACTACTACTACGCGTACCACACGTTTTGCAGCATATTGTTTTGCAGAAAATTACTTTGGCTGACTTTGGTTTAGCATCATTTTATGTACCGTAATAATCCTATACATAATAATCATATCCGTAATAATCATATATATACTATTACAATAGCATAATTATTTTCTGCTAGCAGAAAAGTGGGTTAGGTAAATTTTACGTAGTAGAATTTAGATTTAATTAGGTTAGGTTACAACTGCAACCCCCGCGGAAACAAACTGTTGACAGAAAAATGGATTAGGTTAGGTTAGAGTTGCGACCACCCGCGGAAGCAACTGTCGCCAGAAAATTGGCTTAGGTTAGGTTAGTACTGCGACCCCCGCGGAAAAAAATTGTTGCCAGAAAATTGGGTTAGGCTAGGTTAGAACTGCGATCCCCGTAGAAACAAACTATTTCCTGAAAAGTGGGTGAGGTTAGGTTAGGTAAAAGTATTTGTGGCGGCCGCAACGGGCCATTGCTCCTGGTGGCTGGAGCATACCGCGTTAACTCGCACGTAGCAGCCTGACCGGGAGGTCGCGTTGGGAAGACACAACAAATTACTGAAGACACAATTGGCAGATAACAATTTCATTAACCAGAATACCGACACAAATATGCTCATTATTACAGCGCCTGCACGTTTTTATGAGCAATACATCCAATCCCGCATATGTCTTGTACAATATGATAAGACAATGAAGATTATTTTGTAATCAAAAACATATTCGGCTTCACAACTTTATGCCGCCTAAATATTATGCAAACAAAAAATTCTGCGAAAGTACTATTCGTTTAGAAGACAGTTATGCTCATCAATATTATGCCAATATAAGATTCGACATTATAAAAATCTGCGAAATGATTTATGCCAAAGCATACACTGTGTAAGGTGTTTCTGCCAAACGTTACTTCTGCCAAGTATCATTATGCAAAACAAATATATGTCAAAAAAGTTTCTGCAAGATAATAGTAACCCGTCTAATGATTCTCCGAAATATTATTCGCAGATTTTTGATTTGCAGACAACGACTCGCCGAACAACGTTTTGCAGAATGGTTTATTCGTAGATGTATCTTTTGCTCGACTAACGTTTGGCAGCTCTACGGTTCGCAACTACGGTTGAATTTATAATTATAAAAAGTGACTTGACACATGACTGACAGTTAAAATGTTGCCTGGAATAGCGAAGATTAAATAGTCATGGGTATATGTCGATAAAAAGTATCGAAAAGTGTAATGTTGTACTAAACACTACCAATAATATTCCATTTAAAGGATCCATAAACGTTACCAAATTGAAATTAGTAAAACGCTGAAATGCAACAATATTCAAATTAGACTAGAGTTTTGAAATAAGTTGCCGCTGAGAAATAAAAATGCAATTTGTATAAAATTATTGGAATTGGTTAAGAGCGTCATGAAAGGAAAGGTCCATTAACTAATTAATTTTACCATGGCACACTCCGCCATCGATATTATGCAGTGATACGACGAAATGTTATAAATAACTTTCATGTCATTTATAAACAAGTCCCTACAATAAAAGCACTAAACTCCAAATTAATAGGAACGATGAATTTTAATGGATGTGATTTTACACTAAGAAGAATACTTCGCCAAATGAGTTTTCTATTCAAGGAAATTACTAATAATAGAAAAATGCTGATGGAAAAAGACTACGTTAGACTTAAAAGAGTAATCTACCTAGACTTAATAAGGAAGTGCAGATCTGAAGGCAGAGATATTGTGTATACTAAAGCCTTCATGTCGTTTGCATCCCTCTCAAACGCGGGTTATTTACTTAGGTGCGAGAGGGACGCCAATTACATAAAATCTTTCATAGTAGCCCCGTTTTAGATAATGTTTTAAGTAGGCAGGTATTGAGTTTTATTATTATAAATATTTCCCAATAAGCTTTATGTTGTTGTACTTTCGGTGTGGCAGACTAAGTGGATAGTCCGGGTTTGAAACCGAACTGATTGTCGTGAAGTGTCAGATATTTGTCCAACTGAATATTAAGCAAGCCGTCAAGCACCTTAGCCAGAGTAGTCACCTAGTCACAAGGATATAGGCCTATAGATAATTCTATCCGATATATCCCCTACCTTACTCTTAATTATGGGCACCAAAATAGTTCTCATTAGCACCAAAGGCAAGTATGAGTAGCGAAGACAAGGCGAATAGAACATGGCGAGCACTCTGTGCAAATGTGGCCAAAACGTGCCTGTTCCATCCAATAACACACTTTTTGTTTTTTCTTATCGGACGTTTGTGACGGTAACATAGCAGAGCAGCCCGTCTGAGAGCCGCCACGATACTCAAATATATAAACGAGAGATAATATTTTTATATTCATCATTCATACAAAATCCAGATCTACAGCAATCACGCATTTCTTTCGGAAAGTCAATTGATTTTAAATAATCAGTGCAAAGCATTTTGTACCGACTAATTTGATAAGCACTCCTGTGCCCGCATTTAACCTTAAAATTATTATAACACTCAAACAAGTAAGGATAATTTTTCGGTCGAATTACACCTAAGTTAATTCGTAAACATAACGGGAAATGATCCGACCAAACTGTATCTCTATTTTATCAACAAATAATAATTACTTCGCACAAGCAACGTAAACAAACATTTTGTCATCATGTTACCGCATTATGTATTTAAGATGCTGAATAACGATGGTGTAACGGGGCTTTAAGTCTTAATCAAATAGCAGCGACAAGTCGCGGTGTTTGTAGAACTCTTAATAAATAAATAAAAATATCGATAAGAACAGCACTGGCCGACTTGCGGCAACATTTGTGTTTGTTGACTTGTCAAGTCACTCCGTACAATTATAAATTCTACCGTAGTTCAGTTCTACAGCATCTGTTTTAACTCGCAGAACAATTATTGGAAGAAATTCGTTTGGCAGAGGGTTCACTATTGTCTTGCAGAAACTTTTTTGACATATATTTGTTTTGCATAATGATACTCGTTCGTAATGCTGAACGTTGTTCGGCGAGTCGTTGTCTTCGAATCAAAAATCTGCGAATAATATTTCGGAGAATCCTTAGACAGCCGAATACAATGCAATATTATGATGAGATGGGGCTGATTTTATGATGGAGCTGGAAGGTGGCCATAAGAACTCCTCAAAAACTCAATCATAATATTGCATTTTCATGCGCGCAATATTTCAGCTCAATCGGAAACCGAGAAGTGGGTCAAATTTAACTTAAGAGATTTAATGACAGACAACGCAGGTGAAACTGAATAAAAGCGTGTAAAAAGTTTCAGATAAAATTATAGTAATTTTTATAAAAATTGAAATTGATTTATCCCGTAAGAAAAAAAATTCAAGTATAATTATTGTTAAGTCGCCTTTTATACGGGATTGTCATACGATGTTTTTATTTAAATTTGTCGCCTTCTTCCAGGGTCTAGATAGAGCTTAGTTGTTGCTCGTTTAAGCTGAATACAAACATTACGAAGACAAGCTGCCGGGTACGGTTACTCAATCGGATGAACACCGTTTACGATTGGTTAATTTGACGTATATGCTGGTGCCATACGTTAAGTTTTGAACACAGTTTTTTGTTGCTCCACACACTTCAGGATCCAGCTACCATAGAGAAAAATCAGCCAGAAGACGGATATCCGGCTGCAAATTGTCTGTGGTTCCATACAAAAATTTCACTACCATACACAAATTTCCCACTTTTACTAAGATGTCTATGATATTCCGCGCATAATTCCTCTCAAATGTGTGATGCGCATTAGTTGAAATTATCTGTCGGCGAAACGTTCTTCGTCGAAAAATCAAAAGATGAATAGTGCTGTCGGCGAAACGTGCGTCGGAGAAAAGTTCTGTCGACGAAAAAAAAGATGAATAGTTCTGTCGGCGAAACGTGCGTCGGAGAAAAGTTCTGTCGACGAAAAAAAAAAAGATGAAAAGTTCTGTCGACGAACAGCCCGTCGTCGAATCGCCTGTCGGAGAACCGTTACAGATTCGCAAAAATGTGTGACATGCTCTTATAGCCCTACAAATACTTATAAATAATTTTGATGGGTATCAAAAACATAAATGTGAATGAATGCCAAGTTCTTAAACGGTTTCGCTTATAAAATAAATGAGATTGAACTGGGAACCAAGTTCTTTCAAAGCTCCTGCGTCTTGGCGAGTTTTTTCTTTTTCAATACTTACCTTTATTTGATTCATAACTTCAACTCACGTCTGTAATTACTAGAATGGGTAAAAACTTGTGAAGTTACACTGTTAAGTAGCAAATAACACAACAGATCATTTTTAGGAGCTTGGAAAGAACTTAGTTTCCAGTTAGGTCTCATTTATTTTTTAATCGAAACTATTTAAGAACAACATTCATTCACATTTATTTTTTTGATGGGGTATCATTATTTTTTGTCCAGAAATTAAAAATATCAAGCTATATGTATTTACACATTTTAACATTTTAACCTTATCTACATTTTACCCTTTTTACCACTTAATATATTTCACCCTTTTAACCTTTTTACACTTTCCTCAATGTACCCTTTCATTTAAGATTCATTACGAGTACAATTAGAAAAAAATGCTTTATTCAAAAGGCGACGCCAGTTGTTAATCCGTTTAAGGGCATCATTAGTATCATAGAACTTAATTTTCATATTCCATATAAAATATGAAAAATATTGAAATTTACTGTTTTTAGACTTTTCCTATTGTTTACACATGATTGCCAAGCGGGAAGCCAAATTTTCACTTTCAGGTCAAGTACATAGTCAAAGGTTTTGACGAGTGAGTCAGTGAGTCCGTCAGTCAGTGGTAAAAATAGTGATCTTTGGAGGGCAATTATCCCGTGAATGGGTAAATATTTTTAGCTGAACTTCAGGATTCAGTAAATAGAAGGTTATCAGACTCACAAAATTGGAAACGTCAAAGTCAAATAGATTTCATGTTATTAGGGCATAGGTTACATGTAAATATACCCACGGCCACTTTGCTCTGCGAACTTAGCTGGCGCACTGCCGTGTGTCTAGATTGTGTCAGATATTTTTTGCGACCTTCATTGAGTAAGATACTATTACAGGTGACCTAATATCATAAAACTTTCGTGAGACTCTTACATATTAAAAATATTTATAACGGGTTACTCACGTCATTTAAGTCGATTTTGGCTCGTCATGTTTCAAAAATCGATTTAAATGACGTTATAAATATTTATAATATGACTTAATACCGTTTGTAAATATATTTATAATCTAAAATAAGTATATCTTTAAGTTCTGTTATTCTATAATTGTACACTAACAAAACATGCAGACAGATATGTTTATGAGCTAAGGCAAAGGTTGTTCATTCTTGTACTTATTTTGCGATTCTGCCAACATTCAGAGGCAGATTAAATTTCCAACCCTATCCTATGTCTCTCCGCTTGACAAATTAAAACTAAACTCTGCAGTGACTTGTGTATGCAAGCACTTTGCGGTCATATTTGGTTTAAACTTTGCATTTTTAAAATCCAATCTTGAGCGGAAATGTAAAGTTTTTTCATCCTAGATTTTGTTAGTTAACAGGAAGATAAGAGTACAACATAATAAGCTACTTTATAAAAACTAAGCACGACTGGGTCTGTTTTTTAACGAAGCTTTTCATAACAAAACTCAGTTAAGATTCAAGATTCAAGATATTTATTCATGACGTACACAATATTACATAAAAAATTACATACTAACAAAATAAAGACATTGGTGTAGCACCACGAAATGGATGGATGGATGGAATGGATGGAGAATAATACTGTTTTGAAATATTTTTGGCTAAGTAAAAATGTCCTATGCTAATTGCAACGTATGACCGTAACCCAATTTTATTATTAATGGTTATTATCTGTTAAAGATTACGTCGTAACTAATTATAAGTCGGCAGTGGTCGCTTTGAAAATTGTTATGAAAATCCATACGTATATTATAAATGGGAAAGTGTATGTGTGTGTTTGTTTGTCCGTCTTTCACGGCAAAACGGGGCGACGAATTGACCTGATTTTTTAAGTGGAGATAGTTGAAGGGATGGAGAGTGACATAGGCTACTTTTTGTCTCTTTCTAACCCCCCACTTCCCTAAAATGGGGGGTGGAAGTTTGTATGTAAAGCGGAACCGTGTTAACCCGAATTTAATGCGAGCGAAGCCGCGGGCATAATAGCTAGTTCTATATAAATGTTTAAGTGTTAAATGTTATTACAAAATTTGCCGGCGACTTTCAAGCATTGTCAAATCACATCCGTGTACCAATCTCATATCTCCAGCGTCTCATTTTCACTGTGCCGCGTGTATGCCAAGCCTTATTACTTATAAAAGCATGTTTTATTATCCCTGACATTTAAAATGCTTGTAGCTCGTAGTTAGCACTCACGTGACGTTTTAAACGAAGCAATATTTAAAAGCCCACGGCCCCGTTTATTACATAAATCTGCGGGGATGTTCTTGGTTCGTGGTTTATTTTACCGTGTCATAGCTCTGCCCCAGTCACGTTACGTAAAGTTAATAAAAACAGTAATTTATCCTGAAGCTTTATATTATAAAAACTGGCACCCTTTTAGCTCGGGTACCGGTTTAAATGTTATCGTTAAACGTGATACCTTTTTATTTCGGTTTTATTCCAAAAAGTTCCTTTTTTAGCAGTTTGGTAGAAGTATAATAAATGGGTTTGACCCATTTTATTTACTTACATTCCAAGCTAAGAAAGTTCGTACTTTGATGCATTTATTTCAATAAAAACCGGTACTCTATCAACATCGAATACTGGTTAAGCGTTATCATGTAGGTACCTATACTACTACATATACGTGCTAAAGATTTTCTCTCCTCTTTCATGCCTTTTTATTTATTTTTCCAAAAACTATTCTTTTTACCAGTTTGTTAGGGGGATGTTCCAATTTCGTAACTAGTTTTGAACCATAAAATTTATTCGTTATAAACAATAAAATTCACCAAAGACAAGAAAGCTCACTTACCACTTGCATCTCCTTCCTGCATAATAAATATGTTCATTTAATTAATTTAGGTTACAATTAACATTCTCAAAACATACACATTATTAAAAATCGTAGCCAATCCAAAATAAACAGTTTTTATCCAATTTCTAACCATGCTATAAAACTTTTATGTTATTTATTACGTTATTGGTTTTCACAATGTTTCTATTTTTCAAAAAGACAGAGCCAAAACATGATATGTTTTGTGATGGTGTCCACAAAGACAATGATAGGAACATTATTTTGACAAAAACGGGACTTAATCGCGTACACTTATCTTTATTATTTTCTTGACGTTTCGAGCGTATAAAAGTAAGTTTACTTGATTGAGTCCCATTTTTGCGAAAATAATGAGTGAAAACCGTGTGAGTAAATCAGTACCTACAGTGATAGGCACCTACTAAAAGTTAACTTATTCCACCAATTCAATACGTTTACTGCGGCCATTTTCTACTGCGCGCACTTTTACGCTCGGATGATACTTTTTTAAGCTGTCGCAAATTATTAAGTACGTGAGCTCGCAAACGGAAATGTTGTGGAATCATAAATATTACTGTCTCTTAGAACCGTTTGAAATTTTTGCTAAGGGACATTTAATAATACCGTTTACTTGTTTCTGCTAAAACTAGTTTTATTTAAGTACTCCTAACTAGCTTAACATTTATTTGCCATTTGTTAGTCCCAATTAACAACTTTCAAGGGTTCCATATACAACCAAAAGCTATACAACCTACAGTTCTAGTAGAGGCTGTATAAGTTGCTGAATAAGTCGCCACTCCAGCCGTTATAAAACAGAAGTTTTAGCATACTCCGCACTCAGCCGTACTTGCGAAGTTATAATAGGTTTTGTTCAAGTAAATAAGTTGTATTGAGAGCATCAATGCTAGAAATATGGACTGTGTAAGATGGATGCTTCGTAAGGTTTTAAGGTGCATTACCGAAGAAAACTTTGCCATTGATTTTTGTGGGATACCATTTCTTTATTTTTATATATATTATAATAAATTGTTCATTATCATTCAGTTTTATTCATTAATATAATATTGAAACAATTATGTATGTATGGCTAATAAAAGAACTAAAACTAAAAGCGCCCCCTGCGGCATGGTGCGATCTAACTGTTTTCCTCTCTGGGTTGCGAAACTAATTTATTGAGCAAGATATCTGCCAGCTTTTCGGTCTTCTGTGGCAGGAATAATTTTTCAAAAATATTACGTACTAGTTTTTTTTTGTAAATGACCGTTTGTTTCTTAATAACAGATATAAATAGGATACCTACTGGTTATTGCTACTAAGTCATAAAGCTCTATAAATGGAGTACGCTTCGCCTCATCTTTCCAAACAAACAAGTCTGCCAAAATCTGAGGGGGGCGAGGTAGCACGCATGTGATGTTTTTTAGTCAAAGGTACATCATTGTCGGTTGTTAATACAGTTTATTTCTAAATGAATTTTTATGGCAGCAACGCGTTATTGACAACCGACAAAGATGTACCTTTGGACTTGAAAACACCAAACATATTTGACATATTCTTTTTATACTTCATAACTCTAAATGGAGTAATAGATAGTCGACTGTACATACGTTAACATATGGTTCATTATTGGATGCAGTCTTTGCAAATGTCAAACAAAAAAGCCAAGGATCATTTTTGATTGTATTTTCAAACAAAATATAGAAGACAGCAATCCTTAAGCGCGTTAAATATGGAGAAATGTCAAACGTCAAATAGTTACTGCCCGTCAGAAAAAAAACGATTGTCTTTGAATCGATTCTGTAAACGAAGCTTGATTTTCGATTTAGGTTAATTCTTTTATTACGAAAGTAATGATAAATAAAGTAAAACTTTACTTACATCTGAAATAGTATTTCATCTTTTTGTAACCTAGACGAAATATAACATGTTTTACATCCAAAAACAGCGCATAAGGGCATTTTCACGGAGCTTGTTATCCATCGACAGCGATGACGAAAGTGCGTGACATTCGATTATTGAAATAGTTTTTATAGATGTACTAGATTTTCCTGCCAATACTTTTGACAGAGGGGAAATGATACCTAAGGCCTCTCCTGGTTTAGAACTCTCCGTACTAAGTATATACACTGAACTGAATCGAACCTTATTTATAAGATTTGTCATAGACAGGGGTTTTTCTATCAGTGTATACCTGACCGTGTACTTAAGACAGAATTACATTATCCGTGGACAGCCCTGCTCTATATCCGATTATACTTGACGTACTGTCATAGACCCTTTAATATATGAAAAATAATGAAGTCATATACATTACTAATCTGCCCTTGAAATTATAAACCAGGCACTATCAGGTGAACAAACGTTAAACATTGAAATCAGGTTAAGCCATCCTTATCATATTCACCCAGAGGCAACATACATAGGTGCTTTGCTTTAATTGTGTATGTATATATATATATATATATATATACATATATATATAAGCATAGCACCTACATTACGAATCGCGCATTACAGCTTAATAATTACATTACTATTCTGCCCTTGAAATTATAAACCAGGCACTATCAGGTGAACAAACGGGTTAAACCATCCTTATCATATTTACCCAGAGGCAAGATTCCAGTGCAAACAAAACTTATGGTAACAAGAGCAACCCTTATACAGCTTACTGCGGTTAAGAAGTCTTTAAGCAATAATCCTATGATAATAGAGGCGACGAAGCTGGAAACCGCCGACCATATTGTTGGAGCTATAACGTAATCACGGCGAAGTTTGGAGTGGGACACATTGATAGTAAATTAGGCAACAATGTAAATTTTAACCGTTTCTGGGACAAAAACATGGAACTAATGGACTACAATGTACGAAATTGCATGTTTCTTTAAATTATATCTGTTTTCGGTATGAGGTGTTGCATGCAGTGTTATCTATAGTAAGGAATTTGACTTATTTTAACAACGTCGAATCGCCAAACAAAATGTATGAAACTGAGGAATGAATTAATGACGAATGACCACACCGTAGTCCGCAAGGGACTGCAACGGCGGATTCGGTGTTACGGACCGCGATAAACTCAGCATCCGTGTGAATGGAATTAAAGGATGGTTTACGCTGTAGCGTTCCGCGTTCTACTCGACACTTCCGACATTTCATTTTGTATAAAGCGTCACATGATTCTCGGAGGTCACGTGGTGTTCTCTATACAAAAATAAGTGTCCGAAGTATCGTGTAGGACGTGGAACGTTACAGCGTGAGCCATCCGTAACGCGCTCCGGGAGCGCACAGTTCAAACACTGTGTAACTAGCTAGATATTTTAAGGCTGCTATAGGTATCGCCCACGGACTAAGACGGACAGTATTCTATTTCCCTAACCACAATTGAACCTTATTACCGAGCAAAACAGTCGTTCAAAGGTGACTAGTAAAAAGTAGTAAAAATGGTCCGATAGAAAGCATAATGTAGGGGGCGGTGTCTCACTCGCACTCGTTACAAAATTGTCACATTTGACACATTTTGATTGTCTGATGACGTCGTTACCTCCTTTGTCAAAACGAGACACAGTCCCCTCGATAACCCTCTCTTTTGGCCTGATTTTGTGACCGAAGAGTATACTCCAGTTTATAATGATAACTTCATTACCATGAAGCCGCGCCGCGTTAGTTGAGGTCACGCACCCAACAACATGTCATGTAATGACAGCTGGATTTTGAAATTACTGTTCTTTTTTCGTACCGACAGCAAGTTCAACAGTGAACTGCATGATTGACACTAAGTTGACAAATTTCCTTTTAGGTAATACTTTAAGATTTTTTTAAGATAATATATCACATTTATATAAAACACATATCTTGTATTATATAATTTTATGTTCGCAACTTTTTCTGTTTCAATTAGTTTTAATTAAATGAAGAGGTATCTGAATGAAAAATAAAGGTTCGATATTAGTATATTGTTTGTTCTGCCTTATTTTCTGAAATACATCAATAAATCTTTATTATTATTACATTTATATTCACTTCACTTATTCATTTCATTCATTCACTTTTTTGCAATTAGTACCTAATGTAGCTGTGTGCGTAATCATTCTGTTTAGTATTTAACCTTTATACTATAATATTACGTTTATGAATGGTGGTGACAACTGGCCGCCTTAAGAAGAAACTATTACGTTGAAGTTTAGTGTCATTATGCCTGCAAAAAGTAAATGTTAAGTCTGCTAGAAGAATATTAAGTGAAATATGTAATAAGTGCATTGTGGAGGCGGAGGCCTCCCTACGTCGACCAGCGATCCGGCAGTAGCGGTAAGTCTCACCAAACGTACATGAAATATCATAGTCACGTTAAATGCTATAACCCCTTTCCCATCTCGTAAATTTAAACTCCAAATACAGTCCTACCACCACGTGGCCATTATGCCACATTTCTGGCATTCGAGCCGCATTAAAAAAATATCCATTGACTTTGAACCAACCTAATTTATCGAAAAATCTTTCTCATACAACCGCTGCTTTCCATTGCGAATCGTATTCGCAGCCTGTTGTCAGTTTCTTCTAGATTACACTCATATTTACATCCAATTCGTCGCATATTTTGTCCGTGACAAAAATGGCGGAAGGCGAAGTGCAATTGTTATTGCAAATAAACACGTTGACACTCAAAAAAGAATATTTGTTTAACAAATTGCAAAAGGCTTACGATGTTTCCAAAACTGTTAAATTGGATAGTCTAGACTCGGTACAGAATTACATGGTATAGTTTTCAGAACTCGATGACGCACGTTGCGACTTCGAAAAAATCGTCATGGAGATTATCATGCTTGAAATGCAGTCGAATCCTAAGACTAAACCTTCAACAAGTGCGTTAGAAAGCTTTGACGATTTATATTTCGCTTGTAAAAATGTAGCTTTGAACTGCAACCGTTTAGTCCAGGAGCCAACCTCAAAAAATTCAACTGAATCCAATGATGATTGTTTAGCCAGGCCGGTCTTACCGAAACTGACTCTCTTTGAGTTTGATGGTCAGGTAGAAAATTGGACCACATTTCATGATACTTTTGGTGTCTTGGTTCACAATCGCAAGTTTGAGAACATAGATAAATTTCATTATCTGCTGTCTTGTGTCAAAGGTCCAGCACTTAATATTGTCAAGAGTCTTCCGATCACATCTTATAATTACCCTTTAATTTGGCAAGGTTTGCTTGATAAGTACCAAGATGTCAGGGGATTGACCGGAAGGTATCTGGATAAAATGCTGAACTTTTCACCATTGACAAAGGATAGCGTAAAGAATTTAACCTCATTCGTGGAAACGTTTGACCATTCCTTAAAAGCGATTCACGCCTTGCAGATTGAGAATTTGGACGACTATTTGTTTTGTCATTTGGCATTGCGCGGGTTAGACAGTCATACTCGGAAATTATTTGAAGAAAGCCGTGATCAAAATAAATTGCCGACTTTCGCGGAATTAATTTATTTCGTAAACAAACAAATAAAAGTGTTGGAACATATAGGTACTTTTCTAGTACAGGCTCCCGGTCTATAAGCAATCAACAAGTCAAAGTGAAGTCACCTGTCAACTTCACGCAACCGAGTCATAAACCGGCCAGTTACAAATATTCGAATTCGACCTCGTCTTCGCAAAAGGTTGGATTAGCTCTTTCGTGTAATGATATTCAAAATAATTCGAACCAAAACAAACTGACTTGCGTGCATTGCAACTCAAATCATCTGATTTATCGTTGCGAACAGTTTCGTAAACTGTTAGTTCAAGATAGGATTGACCGTGTCAATGCCTTGAAGCTATGCACCAACTGTTTGAAAGGTAGTCATGAAGCGTCATGTTGTAAGAGCAACATGACTTGTGGAGTTTGCTCTCGGCCTCACCACTATTTACTACATCGGGATGCGAGTGTTCTGCAAGTATCGGCCGTGCCGACGCTGCAGACGCCCCGCGCTGCCGTGCATGCAGCGGGGCCGTCGTCGCCGCGCTCCGTGAGTGTGGCGTCCGATCCACCCATAACTGAGAATCTTCATTCCGTGACTGAAAGTTCCAGTTCTTACGGTGTAGTGTTGGGGACTACGAGGACTCTAGTTGTTGACATCACTGGTCAACATCAGAACTGCCGTGCTGTTCTTGATTCCGGAACTCAAAGCTCATTTATTACTTTAAGTTGTGCTCAACGTTTGGGCTTACCTCGCAACAAATGTCCTTACACAGTATCAGGACTAGGAGGTGAAGAGGTTAAAAACTTTGGCATGGTGACGTCCGACTTAAAATCGGACGTTCCGAGTTTTCAGGTGGAAATGGTCGTGGTAGAGAAGGTGTCATCTGAAATGCCAAATGTTTCATTTCCGCCAGAAGTTGTGGAAGAATACAAGAGCTTCGAATTGGCTGACCCGTTATTCTTCGAGAAGTCATCGGTGGATATTCTGCTGGACAACGGTGTTGTGTCAGATTTGATTTTAGACAAGCCTACTAATGTCAAATCGAACATTCCAAAAGTTATTAAAACTATTTTCGGTTACGTCGTTAGCGGAAGATTATGCAATGACAGTATACGACTGTTATTGAATTTACACCTGTCAATTTCGCAAGAGAAGACTTTGGACAAAACGCTGCGTGACTTCTGGGAAGGTGAGGAATTGCCGTGCAAACCTGTACTCAGCCCACGAGATCAGCTAGCTGAAGATATATATGTTCGTGACCACTCCCGTGATGAGGGGGGGAGGTATATTGTGCCACTGCCCTTTGTTCCTGATGCGCCTACTCTCGGAGACTCTGGCGTTGCAGCTGAGCGACGATTACTGGCAACGGAGCGCAAACTTGCGCGCTCACCAGTGCTGCAACAAGCATACAATGACTTCATGTTGGAGTATGAAAAACTTGACCACATGGAATTGTATACTGGTAGCGAACCGAGCAAGTATCTGATTCCGCATCACAGTATACTTAGACCAGGCAGTACGTCAACTCCCTTGCGCATTATCTTTGATGCTAGTGCGAAAACGTCTACAAACGTCTCTCTCAATGACACTCAGTTGACAGGACCAAACCTATACCGTGACATAGGTGCCATCATAACGAATTTTCGATTATTCGAATATTGTTTCGCAAGTGATATTTGCAAAATGTATCGTGCTATCCTTGTGCGCGAATGTGATAGAAAATATCAACACATTTTCTATCGCTCGTCCGTTGACGAACCAATAAAAGTCTATGAATTGAAGACGATTACATATGGCATAAGTTTGAGTCCATATCTGGCCATACGTACTCTGCTGCAGTTAGCCAGTGACGAAGGTAAACGTTTCCCTTCGGCTGCTACTGTTGTACGCCAAGGTATCTACATGGATGATATCTTATGGTCATGCGCAACCTTCTCTGAAGCATGTGCATTACAGCACGAATTAATTAATTTGCTGCAGTGCGGAGGACTTGTCCTAAAGAAGTGGTCGAGCAACTCGGAATAATTGTTCGAGCGAGTTCCAGCTGAGCACCGTGAAACTACTGTCATCTTTCAAAAAGACAGGGATGACGTTTCGATAAAGCTTTTAGGCTTGAAATGGTCTCCGGTGTTTGACGCGTTCAGTTTTTCCCTGAATAAAAAAGACACTGTCAATACGAAAAGATCTGTACTGAAGACTCTAGCGTCAATTTATGATCCGGTTGGATACATTTCTCCTTGCACATTTGTTGCAAAGTGCATTCTCCAGGATCTTTGGGAAATGGGTCTCGGTTGGGATGATCCACTACCTCAAGATGTATGTGAGCAGTGGTTAACATTCATTGATGAACTACCTCGACTATCCGAGTTCCAGATCCAACGACACATTTTGCTTCCAGATGTAACTGAATGTGAGTTGATTGGATTTAGTGACGCGTCTTCTCGTGGGTACGCTGCTTGCATTTACGTCATCTCACGACATGAGTCGAATGTGAAGTGCAGATTGCTCATGGCAAAATCGAAAGTAGCTCCTGTCAAAGTTCAGACGATACCTAGGATGGAGCTTATGGCTGCAGCTCTCCTTGGAAAGCTTATGAAATACGCAGGTGAATGCTTGACTCGGGTTAATGTGACGAGAATTACAGCATTAACAGATTCTTCAAACGTTTTGGCGCGGGTACAAACTGATGCGTATAAATTAAAAACATTTGTGTGTAACCGTGTTACACAAATAACAAAGTCAATACCTCCTCATGCGTGGCGTCATGTAAACAGCGAAAACAACATGGCAGACGTCGCCTCGCGAGGAGTTTCTCCGTCGCAATTCATGGCTAGTAGCTCTCAGTGGTTTGAGGGGCCTGCCTGGACGTATGAGGATCGAGAAACCTGGCCTGTGTCTATATATATAAATAAAAATGAAACGCAAATCCCGGAGATGAAATTAAATTCAAATATATTTAATTTACTATCTCAACAGACGGGAGAAGAAGGGAAACTGGAATTTGTAGAACGTTTCTGCAATCAGGTTTCATCCTTTTCAAAAGTGCAAAGATCAGTCGCCTGGATCTTACGCTTACTGCGACGATTTCGCGGTGATGTTTCAATTTGCAATCAAGTCTTAACTACTACAGACTTAAACCACGCTCACGATAGCTTGATCAAGTTAGTGCAAGCTGCCTACTTCAAAGAAGAAATAAAAGCTTTGAAAAAGGGCGAAACGTACATTCCCTCGTTAAGGAAACTTGCACCCTTTCTTGACGCTAGTGGTTTCCTCAGGGTGGGGGGTCGTATCTCACACTCTGATCTGCCATACAATGCGAAGCATCCCTTATTATTGCCGAAGCAGTGCAAGTTTACAAAGCTTTTGGTTGAATATTTTCATAAGAAATATTTACATACAGGTCCGCAAACCTTACAATATCAACCAAAAATATTGGATCCTGTCGGCTCGTAGCCTCATTCGATCAATTCACGCTATGTGCAAGAACTGCTTCAAATGCAAACCAACGCTGCTTCAGCCTAAAATGGGTGATCTTCCGTCCACTCGGCTATCGCCTAATAAAGTTTTTGAGCATGTAGGTGTAGATCTAGCCGGACCTTTTTGCATAAAGGAAAGTTTACGGCGTAATGCGAAGATAGAGAAGGCTTACTTAGCAGTCTTTGTGTGCTTTTCCACTAAAGCCGTGCATTTGGAAACGCTCTCTTCTCTTTCCGCCGATTGCTTCTTGACAGATTTGTATCACGTCGCGGTCTTCCGGCATGCCTTTATTCGGACTGTGGTACGAATTTCACACCTACTAGCAAATATCTCGCTGATGTGCAAAAATACATTTCCGACAACGGCACTCAACAAGATATTTTGAACGGCTGCTCTCTGCGCTCGATTAACTGGCAGTTCAACCCTCCAAGTGCCCCTCACATGGGCGGATTATGGGAGAGCTGCGTTCGCGTTGCGAAATATCATCTTGTACGTGCTGTCGGTGACAAAGCTTTGACGTTTGAGGAACTGTCAACGATTTTTTGTAAAACCGAAGCTATTATGAATTCTAGACCGTTATGTGCATTACCGGCTAGTGATAATCCTCATGAGTTTAACGTTTTAACGCCAGGACACTTTCTGGTAGGCAAGAGTCTGACTGCTGTACCAGAGTATGATTTGCAGTCTGTACCTATAAATCATTTGTCACGTTGGCAATATTTACAAAATTGCTCCCAGCTGTTTTGGAAAAAATGGAGCCATGATTATTTAAATACTTTACAGCAAAGATCAAAATGGTTCACCTCGCCTCCCAACATTAACGTAGGCGACTTAGTGTTGGTCAAGGATGATCGAGTCTCGCCATGCAATTGGCCACTTGCAATTGTCGAAAAGACACATCCCGGTTTGGACGGCATTGTGCGCAAGGTTACTCTGCGTACAAAAGCCAATAATTCTTTGTCGAGACCAGTTAATAAACTGTGTCCTCTACCCTATACCCACTAAATTCCCATCTTCTTTCTTAAGATAGATTTTATTTTCTCGCGCCTCAGATTGCGCACATTTTATTTCTTTTCTTATTTTATGAGAAAGCTACATAGTGCTTTCGGTGGGGGGTGTTTAGTATTTAACCTTTATACTATAATATTACGTTTAGGAATGGTGGTGACAACTGGCCGCCTTAAGAAGAAACTATTACGTTGAAGTTTAGTGTCATTATGCCTGCAAAAAGTAAATGTTAAGTCTGCTAGAAGAATATTAAGTGAAATATGTAATAAGTGCATTGTGGAAGCGGAGGCCTCCCTACGTCGACCAGCGATCCGGCAGTAGCGGTAAGTCTCACCAAACGTACATGAAATATCATAGTCACGTTAAATGCTATAACCCCTTTCCCATCTCGTAAATTTAAAATCCAAATACAGTCCTACCACCACGTGGCGATTACGCCACACATTCACATCATCTTTCCTGGCGATACCTATATGTACAAGGTTTGTGTCGTAAGGTACTTGTTTTGTCTCCCTAGCTAGAAGGGTGCCCGATATATACTTGGACTTTCAAAAGGCTTTCGATATAGTCGATAATGACATTATGTTACAAAAGCTAGCCAAAATAGGTCTTGTCCCCCGAATTCTAAAATTCTTTGCGAACTATCTCAAACATAGGAAGCAGTTCGTCAAATATGGATCTTACCTATCAAAACCGTACCATACATGCTCTGGTATTAGCCAAAGATCGAACCTAGGACTATTTCTATTCCTAGATCTAATTAATGATCTCCCAGACGTTGTGAATAACTCTATTCCTCTACTGTTTGCCGACGATGTAAAACTCTTCATGTCAATAAAGTCTGCCATCGACTGCCAATCCACCCCTACAAACGAGAAATTCGTCAAATTTGAATACGCGGAATAAAATGTTTTGCAATTAATTGCCACAGAGGGATGAAATTTCATAGGAGAGGGATGGCATTTGGGCATATCGTTTTCCACATCATACAAAACTCATAAAATAAATGCCATCCTATTTCAATGATTGTAAGTGCGTTTTTCCTAAGTTCTCCTCCACCGATCGAAAAATTCACCTTGCGTCCGGATTCCAACTCTGATGGTTCGATATCTGCCCGGCCTGGGCGGATGGCAATTTGTTTCCGGTGTCTGTATGTGATGAAGAACGAGCACGCTTATTTTCAATCGGTTGCCTGACAATTTTTTATTTTATTTTTTTCTTCACTCTCGTACAGGGAACCAGTCCAACCAGGAGGGATGGTATTAAAATTTTGTTTTATAACCAGCGTATATTCTTTCAGGCAACCGCTGTTTCAATCGGTTGCCTCGCGATAAAAATTTTTTCTTGCTCTCCCTCTCTATTTTCGCTCCAGTCCAAGTTGGGTCAGTTCGGGTTGCACAGGGTGGTTCCTCATCACTTCACGAGCTTAAATACCGCGAGCCATCCGGTTGCCTCGCGGTCACTGAAACTACGCGTCATTGCTCTGAATATTATACCGCACTCGTACGAAGCATTTTAGAGAACAATTCAATGGTCTGGGCTCCTTATGAGGCTAAATATTCCCTTATGCTGGAGCAAGTTCAAAAAAAGTTTCTCAGACATATGTACAAAAACAATTACTTTTACTACCCATTTCTGTACCCTGCGCGCTTTCTGCAGGGCTATCTAGGATTCGAATAACTTGAAATGAGGAGAACCCTCACTCTACTTAACTTCATCTTAAAAATATTGAGAATCAAGACAGTATCAGCCTTATTAATAACATGGTAAAACTTACCGTTCCTAACGACTACCATAACAGGCGTTCCCCTAATAGCAACCGTAACGGCGCGTACCAACCTCTACCTGTACTCCCCATTCCTCACGCTGCTGCTCTCCTCAACTCCGTGCTCGCAGCTTCACCGCAGTGTGATGTGTTTGCGCACAGTGTGGCGCGACTAATAACTGAATGAAAGAGAGGGCTTGAGAGATGGATATGTGAATCAAAATTATTTTATTTTTTAATTTTATTTTTAAGTTAGTCTAATTCCGATTGTAACGCTTTGGTCTAAACTGTTATGTTACAATTTTTGGTTCAATAAAATAAGATACCACGCCTAGGGGTTAAGGGGGGGGGAGCTTGTATTGGGTACCGCAGAGTCCCGTCAGCGTCCGCCGGTGGGAAACTTGCGGACTGCTATGGACGTGATGCTGACGTGACGTGACTGCTATAACGTTACAGTGCTTTTGCCAGAAATATGGAAACTCAAATAAAACACACAAACCAGGTAATTTTAAACAAAAACCGAGTTTACTTAGACTCCACATTTCCAAAAGCAAATGCCCGAGCTACTGGAAAAAATACTTAAATCAGGTGTCAAAATAAGTATGCCTATAATATTTGACGAGTACCCTCGATTTCTCCAGTATCCCATCATCAGATCTGACCTGGTTACAATAAGACCAAGTATACTCATTAAAAAAAAGAACTTTCCAAGTTGAAAACAGAAGTATGCCTAAATTTTGACGAAAGGCGATTTTTTTTATGTATTTGGGGACAATCTTAGTTACTTACTTACTTAGACAATACAATTTTAACCATAAAACTTTCGTGAGACTCTAACATATTACAAATATTTATAACGGGTTACTCACGTAATTTAACTCGATTTTTGCTCGAGATGTTTCGATCAATTTACGATAATAATTTTCGCGCTGCCGTCGCCCGTTATAAATATTTGTAATATACAATACAATAAGTTAAAATATTTACATATCTAAGTCTTTGACCACATTTGAACTATTACTTGTTCAAAAGAAAGTTGTTTTTTCTACCCGCCAGTGTGTCCCGCAAGGCCCGGGGCCGGTCGTTAAATTTTATTTAAGTTTGAAACTCGTTCGGAAGACGTGTTAAACCTCCCATCTGTTCAGCAAAACTGTTATGTTTATTCGTACAGTTATTTTCTATTTTCTCTTATTAGTGGCTGTTTCGGCTTATGGGTTTTATAGCCTAATAGCTCGAATAACCCCAATTGTCTAACTTCCCTCTTATTTTGGTCGCACAATTTAAGTTTAATTGAGCGTTCAACCGATATGGAAACTAAACTTAACTATAAAATGATTCAGCTGAGCAGTGCCTAATGGACTAAAAGCTAGACGGAGAGCTGGCCACGTCAGATATGACACAATAATGAGAGCAATGAAACCTGTCTAGTTAGATTGCTTTACCATCCTTATTGCTAGATCCGAGCATCTAGCAACTTTGAATGGGTGGAGGTCAGAGTAACATACCAACAGTTTTTCAGTTGGAAAAAAGTAATACCAAAATAGGTAATGCCGAAAATGTGTTATTTATAGAGGACAGTTAATTACATAATTTCCCATAATAGTACATCAAACCCAGAACTCCAGGATTTTTTTTCTTCAAGTTATTTGCATTCTTTGACCACTTTAGAGCTGCCGGATCTAGATGTAAACATAGCAAATTAACTAGAGGAGCTTCGTTGCTCTTATTATTGTGTCATGTCTGACGTGGCCAGCTCTCCGTCTACTAAGCGCGCCGAGCGGCTTCGCAAAGGCAGATTCGATATTTAAATGCTGATCATGCTTTGTTTTTGTTATCTACTATTCGACTTTTATAGAACTAGAGACCACGACACAGAACCTTGCTTTGTTTTGGCATACATCTGCAAACCTTTAATGCTGCTGCCACTGACAAGGCCATGCACGAGGGCTTGCAGCACCGCATTATCGTGTGCCCTACCCCTCCCCTGCTTCGAGGAACAAAGGAAATCTAGGAGACTTATCATACCAGAAACCGGTTTTTTTTAAATTAAAATACGCTGCCACTTTTTTTGCACTGCAGCATCGGCATTTCGTATTCCCCCATTAAAGACGTGACTAATTTTATATATCTCATCTAGGAGACTTATCGAACTAGGTTCGGTGTCGTGGGCTCTTATACTATTACATGACTGAAGATGCTTTCCACTCACACTTTAGGTCGTATAATAAAAGTAGCATAAACATCGTCCCCATAAGTAATTAAACTAATGCGGAAGGCCGGTGAAAACTTATTGTAGAGGGCGCTGTTTTTTTTTATACCATGACGGTGGCAAACAAGCATACGGCCCGCCTGATGGTAAGCAGCTATCGTAACCTATGGACGCCTGCAACTCCAAAGGAGTCACATGCGCGTTGCTGACCCTTTTCAAAAAGGAGGATTGACTGTGTTGATGGCTAAAGGAACAAGAAGGTCCGTCATCGTCAACACACTGGGTCCTCTTTGAGCTCTTTGGCAACCTTACTCACCAGCAGGAACACAACAAATATGAGTAGGGTCTAATGCTATTTGGCTGTGGTTTTCTGTAAGGTGGAGGTACTTCCCCCGTCGGGCTCTGCTCCAGATTTGGGCGAGATGACATTCGCTGAACGTGCCCGACCACACTTAGCGAGATGCCATTCGCAGTGCCCATACTTCTTTTTTTGGCGTAGTTTAAGGACATACCCAAGTCCGGACGTAGTTTAAGGACATACCCCGGGTCCAGAGGATATACCCCGGACAGAAAAATTCCATACCATCAGAGCGAGAGACAAAAGATGAATGGTCCTTAACAATGTACGGAAACTGTATACTGTCGAAGGCTTTTCTTGGGCAAAAATCTTGTCTATAACTTTTTTCCACAGAATTTTAATTTTAGAATATTTCTGAAACTGGAGAATTTCCCTATAGGTATTTGAGAATAAACAGTCAGTCATTTTCGCTAAAATAAATAGTAGATTGTGTAACACCCTCGCTACGCTCTGGATTCTAAAGTAGACTCCTGAGCGTAGTGAGGGATTCAAGTGTTAACGCGTGTTAAGGTGAAAATAGTTTTGTTCCTATGTGACACATACTCGTACTGCTTTTCACACCACCTTAAGAGGAAAATAAAAAATGTTATTATTATATTTATTTTAACTTTATATGTGCTTAGTGTGCTTCCTGAGTATAATGAATCGATTAATTCAATAAGAAAGGAGATCGTCAATTCTGGGCCATCTGATATAAACCGTATACAGTTTATACTTCAATGTAAAATAAATACTCATTTTATTACTAAAGGTCAGGGAGGGAACAGTCGCTAGGATTTTTTCAGGAGGCTGTAGCATGAAAAATATAAATCCCTGAACTAATTGTTGCAAGCACAGAGCACAGTGCATTATTAAACTTTCATATGTAGCAAATATATTTGCTGTTACTTTCACCAAAAAATATATATCCATTCTTTTTTAGAAATTGGGAATCGAGCCACTGTGTACCCGTTGCTGCACACAGTGACTAGGACCCCTAGTATACAGTGGTTCTAACAGTACACAGTGGCTCGAGTACACAGTGGTTCTAACAGTACACAATGGCTACGTAAGAATCGAACCTAAATAAACTTTATAACAAAAAACATTTTTGTTTAATAAAACGGTAATTAGAATAGGTAAGCCTAATTCCGGAATAATCGTTCCTGATTCATTCTTCATTTAAAATAGGTACTTACCTAATAAATGTCGCATGATTTATTCACTTTCATTTGATTAAAAAAAGAGTGCAAGAATTATTTTTAATAATAAAAGAACTTTTATTCTTTTTAATATTCAAGTAAATTTTAGCCCAACTAAGGTGCACAGTGGTTCGCGAGCCACCGTGTACTTTTCTGAAACGAACGACTGTTGACCTTCGCGCCACTTTGTCAAAGTCAAAGTCAAAGTCAAAGTCAAATAGTTTATTTGTACAACATGGGTATATAGTACAAACAGAGGTACAGGTCTTACAGAATTAGAGTAGCATCACCATGTCGGGCCACAGGGCATACAAATTTTAGTGTTTTTTCTTTAAATCTGTAACTACATGTTAATATTAATTGCAGTCGGACAAAAAACCCTTAACAGTATAATATGTACTATCCACTAAAAAATCGAATAATTTTCTTTTGAAACTTATAATATTTTCTATACTTCTTATTTGTTTCGGAACTTTATTATAGATTTTTGGAGCCATACCAAGTATACTTTTCTTTAAAAATGCTGTGTCGGAAGACATTGAAGCTATTTTATTTCTTAAACGAATACTCTTAAATCTTTTAAATAAGTGCAGGTTGCTTTTAACAAAAATAACTAATTCATAAATATACAAACAAGGCAGAGTAAATATACGTAGCTTTTTAAAGTGTGGTACGCACGCGGTGTATTTTAGATAGAACTAAAAACAAATAGAAACATCGAGGGCCTTGAATTATCAGCCAATACTAAGTAGATTAGACACAATCTCGTTCGAGTTAAGAAAAAAGAGGAGTGAAACTTACATGGAAATGTAATTTTGATAGCATTCAACACAAAAACACCATAATACATTCGCATGGCGCCGAAGCGGCTCACTAACTAGTTCGTACATGATAGGGTACGGAACACTTCCGATTGATGTAGAGGACAAACATATAGCTCTTTCCGTTTCCCGCACAGCACATTCGAGCCACTGTTCCCACCGAGCGACTGTACCCTCCCTGACCCTAGACAAAATATTACAAAAAAATTAAACGGGAATTAGAAATATTAAATAAATAATTTTAAACAAAAAAGAACCGACTTCACTTAGCATCCACCTTTCCAACACCAAATGTTCGATCTGCTGTAAAAAATACTCAAATCACCATAGGTGTGCCTATAATAGTTGAAGAGTTCCCTCGATTTCTCCAGGATCCCATCATCAGATCCTGACATGGTTACAATGGGACCAACTGTGAAGTATACGCTTTCAAACAAAAAAAGAATTTTCCAAATCGGTCCAGCCGTCTTCGAATAATCGGTGAACATACATAAAAAAAAAAAAAAAAAAAAAAATAGCAAAAACAAAGATCCCGACGAATTGATAACCTCCTCCTTCGAAATCTTGAAGTCGGTTGATAAACATTATGTTGATCTTTCCGCGATTAAAATACAGCAAGACAAGTCGTTAACGTCCTCATCGCATTGACATAAAGTTTAACTTCACCTGGACTGAAACGGGTTTGTTTTTTGGTTTGACACTGTCAATGTCTATCGTTACATAATCGTCATAATGATCGTCAATTTTTGTTAGGTGATGCCCAGATTATTTAGGACCGTTTAAAAATGATTTTTACTTTTAAAAAATCGTTTCTAGATCAGGACGGTGGTAAAAAAATTGCGTAATATAATGGGAAAACTGCGAAATCATGCATTTAAAACTTAAATCTGACAAGAACAATATTTGAAAGCGAGCATGCCTATGATTTAAATATTAATGTAAAAAAGTACCGATTTTTTTTAAGAAAATGTACAAAAGTGGACTTAAAAACAAAACGGAAATAATGATGAAATAATAAAATGTCATATTTTGACCGTATTTATAGTTTCTGTATTTCGGTAAACAAAGACGGCTGTCAAACCATCGTTGATACTATTAACTGAACATTCCTAACACCTGTTACGAAGGGATAAGGTTTACCACCGTTAAGTGCGATACCACTAGTATCTGACATTGCAAAATTGAAAAAAAAAGATGCGTTTCTTTCTCGAAGGAGCATGACATTATGCCATTATGAAACCCAATTTTAATATTCAAACTCCGATCAATAATGCAAAAATACGCAATTTCAATCTTTAGGCGTTTTAATACAGTCGATTTCTAATTTATTCCGTATTCGTAGGCTTAGATATTATTTTAATATTACAATGTTCTAACTTACCGAACAGTATCATAACGCAGATTATGTAACGATAGACATTGACAGTGTCAAACCAAAAAACAAACCCGTTTCAGTCCAGGTGAAATTAAACTTTATGTCAATGCGATAAGGACGTTAACGACTTGTCTTGCTGTATTTTAATCGCGGAAAGATCAACATAATGTTCATTTATTTAGTATTTCTAATTCCCGTTTAATTTTTTTGTAATATTTTGTCTACTTTAGTAATAAAATGAGTATTTATTTTACATTGAAGTACAAACTGTATACGGTTTATATCAGGTGGCCCAGAATTGACGATCTCCTTTAGTTTTTCCAAGACCATTGTTGGAAATGTCATAGTGACAGTTGCCTTTCTATTCCCATTGAATATCATGGCACTAATTCGTTTATCTGTATTAAGGATGTTTCACGCTGTTCCGTTTCGCGTCCTACACGACACTACATTCACTTTGTATTCAGAACATCACGTGACCTCCGAGGATCAAGTGACGCTTTCTATACAAAATGAAGCGTCGGAAGTGTCGCGTAGGACGTGAACCATCCTATATGGGAAGACGATTTCGCATATGTTACATTGGTATTGTGAATGACAGCTCACATTTTGAGTTGTCATTCACTATAGCAAAATATTAAATTTTAAATGACAACTCCATCAAGCTTATTAAAAATATTTATAACGAGTTGCCATTCACTATAGCAAAATATTAATGTTTAAATGACAACTCCATCAAGCATATTAAAAATATTTATAACGAGTGACAATTCACTATAGAAAAATATTAAATTTTAAATGACAACTCCATCAAGCTTATTAAAAATATTTATAACGGGTTAGGTACTCACGTAATTTAAGTCGATTTTTGCTCGACAAGTTTCGATCAATTTACGATGATCATCCTGCCTGTCGTCTCGGAAGGCCGTTCGTGAAAATTATCATCGTAAATTGAGCGAAACATGTCGAGCAAAAATCGACTTAAATTACGTGAGTAACCCGTTATAAATATTTTAATATGTTAGAGTCTCACGAAAGTTCCATTTCCATCAAGCTTATGTAAGATAAAATCGAAGTCTACTGCAATATTATATTGCAAAGACGCAACAAGTTCGCTATCTTTTCCTCTTTGTGACCGAATATTAAATTTACTCTCTCAAAAACTTGGCTCGTTTATTACAATAACATTATCGTAAAGTTTTTGTACAAAGGTTTTTAGAAAAAAACTTTCCTGGAGAACAAGTTTAAAAAAGACTATTATGAATATTAAAACTTTCTGTAATAAACTGTGGATTCTTCTTTTATAGTTGTGTTATTTCATTTACTTAATAAATACATTTAGAAACATAAGTTCTATGATTCTATCGACTCGTATTTTTTAGAGCGCAATGAATAACTTTGATGCGTTGTTATTCGATAATATTGCAGCTGACTACATGTACAACTAAGTATTATGCAAATATATTGAATGCAATATTAATCAATTAATTGCATCGAATGGATTCTGATTTAATTAATTATTCACCTCAGGTATATAATATATTGAGTAGGGGAGACCGACGGGGGGTTGTGACGGATGAGAATTGAAACATCGTCGATTTTTCGGAACTTATAATACTAGACTAGCAGTCCGCCTCGAACTGAGAACTCGCGATTTATTTGCAAACGAGACGACCAATATAACAAGACCCTTCTAAAGATTTTTTATTCGCCTTCTAGCTCCACAACCCCTTGATCGATCCTGCTCATATACAAACTCTCAAATTGTATGTATGTATCTCTGCTACAACCCCAACAAATGTCATAAAGATCAGAAAAACGTTACTAAAGTTATCGCGTAACAAACCCTCAAAATCAAAAAGCCATCGAAATGCCGAGACGTCCCAGTAGACAAAGTTGTTTGTAAGAACTTAACTTCGCTTACGCTCGCTCGTTCGATTGCTGCGCGCGTTTGTGAGTTCAAGTCTCGAATTAAGAAACGCGCGCTGTACCTCTACCACGAGTCATGCAAATAAGCCCAATTCGAGATTCGTTCACGAATTCGTAGATTATTTGTATGGAGAATTTGTGCAGAGCCTCTAGCGGTCACTTATAGAACTAAAAATTACTGCCATACCATAAGTTAAATTATCGTTTATGCAATTCGCTCACGAAAGTTCGATTGCTTGTTTCGTTTGTGTAGATTTCAATACTTTACAAAGTGACGTGACGTGACAAACGTCACATCCTTCACACCAACCGAAACAGATTGTAGGTAAGCCAAAAAGGTTTTACTTCCTAAGTACATTTTATCTGAAGGTTTAGAACTGTAGACAATTATATGAGCAGTGAACAATAATAAGCATAGAAACCGTACTAGCTCTGAAAAATTACCATATATTTTGTGGGTGTTTAATATGCTTGCTAGGCCGTAAACCAGGAATAATTTCCGTTCGTCATCGTGTCCCAAGCGGTAAATTTTAAGTGGTTAAGGGCGGTAAATAATCAAGCTTCGTGATGGTCAGCTGCCGTTCCTTGAGTGAGTTGAGGAACAGCAGCCATTTTCTCACATAAAATATATATAAAATAAAATGACCATCGCGCCCCAGTTGAAACAGGTGATAATTTATATGCTATTAGCTAAACATCGGTATCAACGTTCAAATTTCGTGGCAATGTACGGTTGGCAGAAAAATAAATACAAACAAATCACTTAGTATTTTTAACCTTTATTTTGTATATGTAAATAAAAAAGCCCCTAAATAGTACATTTCCTAATTAGGGTGGTAAAACAAAGAAAGGCCGCGCAATCGCAATTGTTGCGGCCCAAGCTGCAAGCGAGGGACGTAATTATGCGATCGAGGGCTTTCTTTATTACCTCCCGTGTTGGAAAAATATGTGCACATTTGGCCAGAAAGCGGCTCTATCCGTACGCGTAGCGTGCGGAAAAAGCCACTTTATGTCCAGGTGTGGCATACAATATTTTACGAGTTAGAATAGATCACTAAAATTTGTTCCATAGATTTTGCTGTCAATCTTTGACGTCTGTAAGAATATATCCATTTTAAATGACTAAAAGATCTTTCCACGCTGACTGAGGTAATAGGAAGGTATGTCAAGCATTGAAAATTTTGCACACAGTTTTTATTTACACTTTCTGGTATTTCAGCCTCGTTGTTTTTAGATAGTTGGTTAATTATTTGTACAGTCTTATAACCAGGATTTTTCTTTAATACACTTTTTAATTTAAAATAAACTTTTCTGGCATTTTGATGTAACCTTAACGTTGATATTTTTTTTTGCAAACCATGAACAATGTTTAATGATTCTGCTAGACTCAGTTTTGGATCCTCCAATAATTTTATTGACTTAGCAATTATACTAAAGTGTGTATCGACGAATAGTAACTCAGTTTTTAAATTCCGGTTACGGAAATTTTTTTTGCTTTAGAAATTGCACTCGCTTCACGCGGATTTAAGGCATCGATGACAGATTTGATTTTATCATAATGCATGTGATAATATGAGGCAGCATTTAACCATGTTCCCCATCTTGTTATCACGGGTCGGGGTGGTAGAGGAATATTTACACACATTTGATGAAATAAATTTGTCCTTGAAGGAGCGTTACGAAATATTTTTTTGATACAGTCAATCAAACTGTTTATGGTCGGGTAAAGACTTCTAATTATCTCTGCGACTCGATTACATCCATGTGCTATGCATGTTACATGAGTCATATTTTTATATTTCTGAACAAGGTTTTTAGCTGCTTTTACCATGTAGGAACCGGCATCCGTTATAAAAAATAATAATTTATCCATGTTTTTTTTGTATTCATCGCCCCAAAGATCTTCAAGGGTTTCCTCAACGAGTTTGGTTATTATCGAATGGTTAGTCGCCTCCAATACCTTAGAAGCAAATAAATGTGGCTGGGTACTAGTTCCATCTAGAGCTCCGATCAAAATATTTGCCACTTTTTTTCCCACGGAATCTGATGTTTCATCAACACTGAGGTAAATCATTTTATTTTGTAATTTCTCTTTCAATTCATTTTTTTTCTTTTCATACAATTCAGGTAAGCATTTTACTCGTATTTTTGTTTCACTCGGCACAGTAATATCGTTTCCATATTTATGATTTAAAAGGTTTTCTACAAAATTTCTAAATTTAGGATTGTCTAATTTTGACCACGGTATATTCGAACAAATCATAAACTCTGTTAAATCTTTATTAAATTTTTCTTGTGCATTATTTTTATGAATTTTGTTGTGTAAATCTGTTTTTAAATGGCGGTCGATACTAGATTTAGAGGGAAATAATTTCGAATTACACAATTTGCAATATACGATATCGTCTTTAATTTCGAAATCAGCATTATCTCGTATTATATCCTGTAAATGGCAGCGTGAATCAGATAATTTATCTTGATGAGATTTTGATTTCAAATGTTTCTCTATATTGTACCTTTTCTTTTTTATATTCATTTCGCAAATAGTACAGCAAGCACCTTCGTTAGTGAATATAAAATCAGTATACTGCGTCAAATCCATTTTCTCAAGTCTGATAGGGAGTTGGGTAAAGATTTATCAATGCTAAATTGTAGTTGTAAGTGTTTTTAAGAACTATTATCGTTGAAGATTTTACCACATATTATTTTGCATGACAATTAAATTGACATTTGTTGCCTATTTGGCATTTAGAATTTTTTTTACAAATGGATAATGAAATGAGTATTGAGGTTCTATGACGTATTAAGAATATAAACCTCTTTAAATATATGTACAGTTTACCAAAGTACGATTAAGAATAAAAATAAATTAAATGTTATTTATTACTAATAAATAAAACAATGATACCTATGTATTTCTTTTTTTGCGACCCTTACCAAGTGCCACGAAATTTGAACGTTGATACCGATGTTTAGGCCTATTACAAATAAAATAAAAATCATCAGCCGACTGTATAGCACTGAAAAAACCGTAAACTAGTCACATGAATATATGGTATTTAGGGTATCAGCAGACGGTTTTTCTACCTCAAATCAGCCGGCTGACGATTTTCCTGATAATAAGAGCATCAAATACTGACGTTCCGCAACCCACCAACGGAGTGACAGCTGACCTACGCGAGTCATCATTATACTTCGTCCTTAACCACTTCAAAAATTATAATCGCCTGGGACGCCTTGCGATTGGTCATGAAATTTGTTTCTGGCTTACTGAAATACAAGCTATGACAGTAAGCCTTTTTTTTACCTGATTTAAACGCGCGTGACTTTTAACGCATAAAATGTTATCAACTGACTTCAAGATTTCGAAGGAGGAGGTTCTCAATTCGTCAGGATCTTTATTTTTACTATTTTTTCATAACGTTCACCGATTGCAACTTTTTTTTAAACAGGGAAATTACGTATTTCGTCATACATATTCAAAGCTAGGAAAAGGGGTGAAAACTGTCAGTACTTCATCCATCCATCCATATATTTATTTCGTCGTAGGATATAGGATTACCTAAGAAAACCAAATTGATGAAATGTCAAATGTACAAATAACACTACTAGTTTAAAACGTCCTAGAACTACGACCATATGTAGTGTTAGGTGATTCTTAATTTATTTGGTTATTTTGTCAACATGACAGTTCGACTTTTTGTGATCAAGATCATAGTGGATCATAGGTTTATTTCTTATTATTTAGGTCTATTGTATAATCACAAAAGGATAAGTACCCTTTCAGGATGTTGTTGATTCTCTAAAGTATAGGCAGTTCGCTATTTTACACATCCCACCTGCGTCGACGCCGACACGTTGGCCAAGTCCTTTAATTTATTTACCAGCGAACAAGCCGGAGCGGCGCCCGACATCCGAAATCACTACAAGACTATTACATATAGTTGTCGTTCGTCTAACTATTGTTGGTGTCGAGGCAATCGATCCGTGGAGCAAGGGGCACGGAGCCTCACGACCTAACAAACGCACAAGGGAAGCTAAAGATGCTCCAGCAAGCCGCCGGTTTTCATACATAACACAACGCAGGATTGCGGCTTTGCCGCTTCTTGCATAATGATAGTTTTATTTCTATTTATAAGTTACACGTACGAGTAATTGTTAGTAGTACTTATAAGTTTCTACTTTGTGACAATGTTACTTTAAAAGGCTATTTCGCAATAAATAAATCTTTAATATAATTATGTACATTATCATTTCAAAGTGCCCTGTATAAATCTGGATGTATTTTAATTAAGCACTATTTTATAGTACTTGAATGCAATAATTCGAAGATGCCGGCCTGAAACACAGTTGTTACTTCTTGAATATAAAATAATACACCTTCCTGGGATAAATAGTTTGCCTTGCCGGTGATAAGTTAGCTGCTACAGCAATCAATCAGAAATGAATGATGCACAAGAACCTGTAAAAGATGTTTCAATATTATTTGTTATTTTTCACAGTTTCATTGTAATTATTATGATTGAAAATGAAAGTGTTTATAACTATCATATCAAATTTCAACTACTTACCATTCATTTTAGGTTAGAGTTGGTATTTTTGTGTCGATTTAAAATCAGATTAATTGACTATTAATACATAAATCTCACAAATATTCAGCAGTTCTTGGGTCTAGATTTCTTTTTTAAAATTATTCTTATTGAAGTGTTGATGTGGATATTTCTATTTCTCATATCGGCTTGAAATTTACCGTTTCGTTTTCCAGTTCCAGTTATCATACTATGCAGTCTTCTTAACAAATTATGCTTAATATAAGGCTTTGTCGATATTATTTCATCAATTAATAATATATAAATATAACACCATAAATACGAATGGTTTTCACTTTCACCATGTTTTGACATCTCACCCTACAATTTGATAGTGAAAGAGTTTTCTACAGTCGATACGGTATTTTTCGGTGACGTATGTCAAATTAGTGTCTTATGGTAGCGTTTTAATAAAACCTATCGATAACAAACTGCACTGACTACATCCGTCTCGTTCTACCTATGAGACGGATGTATGTCAGCATAGAGATTTCGAATTTCTTGCTGTCGATACCGAAGGAAAACTATTCGAAGCCCGTTGATTCGTTAACGACTGCAGAAAGGTTTCAGAATTTTCTGTAATGACTCGTGGTAGAGGTACTGTTATGAGCTCACTAGCAGTTATAGATTCCGAAAAATCTACTGTGTGACAACTCGCCTCTGTCACAACTTACCTCGGTCTCCCCTACCAGACATAATTAATCTAAAGCTGTAGTAAGTCATATTAATATTATCTACAGTAAATGTACGGTTTAATTCACGTATTATTAGACACTACGAGTACGCGTTTCAGAGAGGTAAATCTAAAAGTTTGTATAACAAGCCGAAGTGTGTTCTATTTCGGCGGTTCCGAGGGACTGCCGAATTTACACCGGAGCAGCGCAACAAAAGCCGTGGTATCACCTTAATGAGTGTTTTAGTTTATATTATTATGAATGCTAGTTTAAAGGTATTTATTTATTTCATAACATGAGTATGGGTGAGGTAAATATAAAATTTAAAAAAGTTGCAATTTGTAGCATAAAAGTTAGTACATATATATACAACAACGTGTTACACCCAAGACTAAAAACCTGAAAACTGTTTGTTCAGACTCAAGAGTGGAATCCATTGCAGTATATCTTAACATGTGTATAATTTTTCTTTAATTTTCAAATTTTGTACGTGTCGAGTGTACAAGTTTCTAATACTACAGTTTACGATTCTATCGAGAGGTTAGGAGAAAGAAGTTGAATATTTAATAAAGGCTGGCAGCTTTGACGAATTTGTTTTTCACTGTACATAGTGTCATGTAGGTTGTCATTGTTAAAGTATATCATCTTATGTTATGTCATACAAATTGACAAAGTAGGTTGATAGGTTGACATGACATGACACATGTAGAGATGTGACAACAACGCAACAAATGTAGAGTTTACAATTAAATACAATTGCAAAGAAAACTAAACATGACGACTATCTTTCGAAATAAGTAACTGATTGAAAAATAAATACTCGAGATTAATTAGCAATCGTAAAAATCATTGGGGTGCTTGGGGTTTTTAGTGGCTTAAGTAACACGTTGTATATATTCGAGTTTCGTATGTATGTATCATTTGCACAGTGGCGTAACTATAGAGTGGCAGAGCTGACAACATGGCCACGGGCCTCCGCCGCGATAAAGGAGGATCCTGACATTTTGTGTAAAAGGGGCCCCATACTATGTATTTGATACGGGCCCCACTTAGCGTAGTTACGCGACAGTATTTGCATGTAATACAAATCGGTAACAAATTACCAGTGAACCGGTATCACCAGCAATTCTTGCACAACACATTTAGAAGGTTGCCTTTGTGAGTGAGAATGCAAAAAAATAACGAAATAGGCTAAAAATAATGGACTAAGAGCTGGCCACGTCAGATGTGACACAATAATGAGAGCAACGAAACCCATCTAATAAGATTGTAATACTATCCGTATTGCTAGATCCGGGCATCTGGCAGCTTTTAATGGGTACAAATTTTCAGTTGGAAAAAAGTAATACCAAAATAGGTAAGAAGTACGGGGTCTATATTTTAATATTAGAGCAAAAAACATTGCGTATTATTTCGGAAACAGAAACAGTAGGCGAAAAACTGTGGATTACATTACACGTCGTTTTGGACTACTTTCCCGCAACAGAAACTTTTGGAAATGATATAATTTAGTTATTTATATAATTTCTCATAATACTGCATCAAAACCAGAACTCAAGGATTTGTATTCTTGGAGTGGTGTGCATTCTTTGACCTCCACCAATTTACAGCTGCCAGATATCCGGATCTAGAAATAAGCATAGTATAGCAAACTAACTATTGTGTCATATCTGACGCTCTCATTATTGTGTCATATCTGACGTGGCTAGCTCTCCGTCTATAAGGCCCATCAGTAAGCCCGTGGGACGTGACCTTTGCCTCCACCTGGGCACTTGACCGACGTATAACATATAGACGGGTCTATAATATATTTTTGTGCTAAGTAAAGGCCCGCCATCTTCTTGGCCGTTACCTTGCGGAAGGTTGACCCACGAAAATGGCGAGTTGAAAAATAAATATGGGTATCACATTTATTTAGGTTAGCTGGAAGAGATCCCTTGCAGGGATAAGTTCGCCTTTGTACGTTGTATTTTCATTTGTTATGACTGTATTGTGACCTGTTTTAAGTACAATAAAGTGTTTACATACAAACTTTTTTTTTTATACCACGACGGTGGCAAACAAGCATACGGCCTGATGGTAAGCAGCTACCGTAACCTATGGACGCCTGCAACTCCAAAGAAGTCACATGCGCGTTGCCGACCCTTTACAAAAAGGAGGATTCACTGTGTTGATGGCTAAAGGAACAAGAAGGTCCTTCATCGTCAACACACTGGGTCCTCTTTGAGCTCTTTGGCAACCTTACTCACCAGCAGGAACACAACACTATGAGTAGGGTCTAATGCTAATCCGGCTGTGGTTTTCTGTAAGGTGGAGGTACTTCCCCAGTCGGGCTCTGCTCCAGATTTGAGCGAGATGACATTCGCTGAACGTGCCCTACCACACTTAGCGAGATGCCATTCGCAGTGCCCATACCTCTCCTTTTGGAGTAGTTTAAGGACATACCCAAGTCCGGACGTAGTTTAAGGACATACCCCGGGTCCAAAAAATTTCTTGGTGGTCATGTATACGATGGATGAAGGATACTCGTCATACTTTAACGATTTTCCTAGCTTCCTAAACCTTCACATCGCGTCACACGACAGATTACAGCACGGCTAGCACGTCTTACGCGCGACTGGCGTGACAAAAGACAGATCTGCGCGACTTCATGCGTTGTCGCTAGTTGGCAGCACAACTTGCGCGTGAAAGGAGCGACAGACTCGCGATTAAATGCCAGTGTCATAAAATGACAGTGACTCGCGACTTTGAACTTAAATCCTTTGCATAACTTTGAGTTCTCTTCGTGTCAGTTGTAGCCGCGGGTGCATGTTATGCTACCGGAAAGCGAGATTTTTGACAGGCGCGGGAAGGTTTCCCTACTCGCGGCTTAAGTCGCTCTTGTAAGACGTGCTAGCCGTGCTGATGACGTTTGCCAATGCAGAAAAATCGCAAAGCCAGAAAATGTCAGACGTAGGTGAAATCTTGAAGTAAATGTATACAAATAAGAATTTATATTATTAATTAAGTATAATTTGCGCTCGACTTTCAATCTGGAGGTCTCGGTTTCAAACTCCTACCGATGATTTTGGAAATTATGCACGAAGCTTTTATCAGTCGCTTTACTTTAAAAAAACATCGCGAGGTAGCCCGCATACAATACGTTCAAAGTAAGTTTGAACTTGACAGATAACTTTATCTATTTGATGTTCTACCTTAACACAAAGAAAATAAAGTCCATATTCAAAACACGGCACCAAATGGTGTGATGCTTGTAAAGTTAACTTTATGATCATGATAACAAGGTAGATATTCAAATGTATAAAACTCATCTGTCAATCGCAAACTGACTTTAATTCATGTGTACACACAAGCCCGATTTGTAGTACGAGAGCCCACGACCAAAATTTTTGTCTCATAGCAATACGGCCAAAACCGCATCAAATCGATAGATACGATTATCCTGAACTCGAAAATACCAATATCAGACATTTTCCGCGTAGCGTTTGATCTGACCGAATTTTCAAAATTGTCAAAGAATTTTACCGAACTGCATCATAGCAATATGTCTGATTTGCAGACTGTAGTTGAATGATAGTTCTGAGATACCGGAAACATATTTTTCAGACGTTAGTGGTGTAGCGCAAACCCGTAAAATCACTTAAAAAAATTAAAAATGAGACAAAAAAAATGTCTCATAGCAATACGTCTGAAAATCTTTTTTATTAGTAAATTTTGGTTATTTGATGCGAACAAAACAATTTTCAGACGAAAATGTGAACGCATTAAATTTTGAGACCGTTTTGAAAATGTTAACAAATTTTACCGACCGGTATCATAGCAATATGTCTGAAAATTGTTGGACATGATAAAATAAGTTGTCCACATGTGCAAAAAATTTATATCAGACAAATTAAGTGTAGCACCTTCTCTATCAGACAACTTTTCGATACTCAGATATCATTCAAAAATCGTATTGAGGCATCTTGAATTCTCTGTTACAAACCAATGAATACGTTGCGACCCTGAATTTATTAGATGATAATTAACAAAGTATTTACCCGAAACCGTAATAGTAAGAAAGGGGCAGGAGCGTAACACGCGAAAAGCCGTACCCGCCGCAGGAGCGTAACAAGCGCTGAGGCCAGGCGACTCCGAAACGTTATTTTCGTTTTTGGGAGTATATGCTACACTTAAAGTGTCTGAAAACAGGTTTTTGGTAATCCTGGCAGCAATACGAAAAGTTTAAATTTTTTTTTATCCGTATTGCTATGATACAGGTCGGCTAAATTTGTTGACATTTTCAATAATGCGCTCAGGCTATATGCTACGCGCAAAATGTCTGAAAACAAACTATTTCGTAATACAATTATAAAATCTATGTACATTTTCAATATCAGACGTATTGCTATAATACCGACTGCCTTTTTTTTTTGACACAGCAGAAATGGCCTCCCACGCAGTTGCTACACTTTCGACCGTTACTACACACCTAGTCGGGTTCAGAATCATATAATCTAACGATTTTATAGGGTTTTTGCCGTATTGCTATGAGACATGGTTTTGGTCGTGGGCTCTAGTACTATTGGGCCAGCAGCTTTATCATGCATGAAAGATTGAGACGTATAAAAGCTAAAATAAAATATCGATTATAAATGCCTACATAATAATTTTTACACAAAAAAGAACCGACTTCACTTACCATCCACCTTTCCAAAAGCAAATGTTCGAGATGCTGTAAAAAATACTCAAATCACTATAGGTGTGCCTATAATAGTTGAAGAGTTCCCTCGATTTCTCCAGGATCCCATCATCAGATCCTGACCTGGTTACAATGGGACCAACTGTGAAGTATACTCTTTCAAACAAAAAAATAATTTTCCAAATCGGTCCAGCCGTCTTCGAATAATCGGTGAACATACATAAAAAAAAAAAAAAAAGCAAAAACAAAGATCCCGACGAATTGATAACCTCCTCCTTCGAAATCTTGAAGTCGGTTGAAAATAAATTGTGGTACTAAACTTCGTTTTTTCTCCCACTGCTGGGCTTAGGCCTTTTCGTATACCTACGCCACTGTCCCGATTCCAATCGTGTCCTGATCCAATATCATCCAGAAGTAACTCGCAACCTTCCGAATGTCGTCTACCCATCGAACTAACAGACGCCAATGGCTTCTTTCATCCGAAAGTGGCCACCACTCCGTCAACATTTGAATACAACTGCCATCACTCTTCTTGGCAACACTCACGACCCAGAAACTTAATAAATGAAAATTAAAATGAAAAATGATTTATTTGGGAATCTTGAGTACAGCTTTTACATGGATTTGCATTTAAAATCTTTAGGAGTTGGTATAATTGTTGTAAGATAAGCCTAGGTAGGATTAGTGTCCTGAGCCCTAAACTAGGTAAACCTGTCTTATAGGGAACAGGGAATAAACCGCCGCTACTTCTACAATCGCCGCAAAAATTATTGTTAGCATACAAATGTTTGAGGAGAAGGTAAGAAAGGATACTTAACCCAGTTATATATCTACATTAAGTCACATGACTACAGTAAATGTGCAAAAATATTAGGTAGGTAGGTACTCTTCTTCGTTTCAAATCGCTGTTTTAGGTTCCGTTTGGCGCGAAGTGGCCGGCGCTCCCTCGGGACTACTGCGACATCGGGCTCTAAGCGCCGGATTTAGGCCTCCGAGATCCCTGTGACATATGGAGCAAGGAATATCGACTTTGGCTGAGAGCGCCAAGGTACAGTCAGCTGCAGAGAAAAGGTACCACCCGCCATACAAGTTTGTAGGGCACGGTGGTACCTTTTCTCTGCAGCTGACCGTACAATGGACAAAAACAATTTCTATCATCTACAATTCTACACACAATATAATAGGTATAAAAGGTACAGGTACTAAGGTAGGTAATGATATATTTTTAGGGTTCCGTAGCCAAAATAGCAAAAACGTAACCCGTATAGTTTCGTCATGTCCGTCCGTCCGCATGTCACAGCCATTTTACTCGGAAACTATAAAACGTACCTTAATAAAATTTAGACATATGTTGGTATTTATATGCCGCTATTTAGTTATGTAGTTAAATTGCAGAAAAAAATATGCATAGGGGGCGGTTCATACATGTAACTAAATTCCCAAAAAAAAATTGTACCAAATATCAACATAATCCACATCAATCGATAGGTCTTAAAATGAGAGGATGCTCCTTTTCACATACTTTCTACAAAAATTGTTTTGAACATTATCGGTTCAGCCATTTTTGAGTAATCTGAAAAAAAAATTCTTCCATAGGCATCAGGAACCTTTTGGTATTAGTTTTTTATACCACGACGGTGGCAAACAAGCATACGGCCCGCCTGATGGTAAGCAGTTACCGTAGCCTATGGACGCCTGCAACCAAAGAGGATTCGCATGCGCGTTGCCTACCCTAAAACCTGCCTAGTTTGGTGTTATGCACTAGGCGTGGCATTATGCGTGGTCCGACACGCACTTGGCCGGTTTTTAATTTGGAGATACGTCATTTTGTAATCATTTTGTACTATGATGAACCAGTATACTTAGTATGACATCGTATCGATCCAAGTGAGATGGTGTAATTTAATTACAATACCTACTACAATCATCGACATACAGACTCTGTCCCAGGGAGAAGTGACCGGCCAAAGTGGGTTGATTAGTTACGTAAAATTATCGATAAATAATTTTAAACAAAAAAGAACGACTTCACTAAGCATCCACCTTTCCAACACCAAATGCTCGATCTGCTGTAAAAAAATACTCAAATCACCATAGGTGTGCCTATAATAGTTGAAGAGTTCCCTCGATTTCTCCAGGATCCTATCATCAGATCCTGAGATGGTTACAATGGGACCAACTGTGAAGTATACGCTTTCAAACAAAAAAAGAATTTTCCAAATCGGTCCAGCCGTCTTCGAATAATCGGTGAACATACATAAAAAAAAATGAAAAAAAATAGCAAAAACAAAGATCCCGACGAATTGATAACCTCCTAGTTCGAAATCTTGAAGTCGGTTGAAAACATTAGTTGAGAGGTATATCGACAAGAGATTTTTGAGCTAAACAAATATAAAGTTTGTCCTTAGCATTCACCCCCGTTTTTTTATCAACCGACTTCAAGATTTCGAAGGAGGAGGAAGGATATCAATTCGTCGGGATCTTCGTTTTTGCTATTTTTTTATTTTTTTTATGTATGTTCACCGATTATTCGAAGACGGCTGGACCGATTTGGAAAATTCTTTTTTTGTTTGAAAGAGTATACTTTACAGTTGGTCTCATTGTAACCAGGTCAGGATCTGATGATGGGATCCTGGAGAAATCGAGGGAACTCTTCAACTATTATAGGCACACCTATAGTGAATTGAGTTTTTGTTACAGCTCGAGCATTTGCTTTTGGAAAGGTGGATGCTAAGTGAAGTCGGTTCTTTTTTGTTTAAAATTATTTTTTATTAATTTTAGAGTTTGAGCGTATAAGTAACAGTAATAACAATTTAAAAAAAACAGAATTGCAAATAAACTCAAAACAACCAAAATATTTCAAAAATAGTACAACAAGTCGGCCGTTTTTGCAAAAAAAAGAAATGATGTATAATAAAAATCTCTTGTCGATATACCTCTCAACTAATATTTTTTATCGATAATTTTACGTAACTAATCAACCCACTTTGGCCGGTCACTTCTCCCTGGAACAGACTGTATAACATCACGACGAGTAAAGTCAAACAATGCCTTTGTGAAAACTCAACACATTTTCAGGTTTTCAAAACTAAAAAAACCCATTTTTTAAGCGTAATTTGTTCTGTTAACTTTAATTTCGCAAAGGTTGCCATGCCATTTCAGGCTTTCACCAATAAGGAAATTGCCACTTCAGAATATTAAAAAGTTTTAAACTTTATTTTTTTTCTTTTATAATCCTTTAACCGTATTTTCGTTGCATCTTGAAGAGGTTTCAGCCTATATACCTACCATGAAAAAATCTGGACGATTCAGCTTATATAAATTATAAATAATTAATCATGCGAATGCATCCACCTCTCATATCAACAAAAAAAAATTATTCATAAATAATCGGGAGGTAAACCTTACGAGTGGGTACTATTCAACCTATAGCAGGAAAAAATATATTAATAAAGCGCCGAAAACTACTTTTGTTGTAAATAAGACTTTTATTGCCCTCTGAACTCGGTGACAAGGCTAGATTGTTTTAACGGGACAAAGCTAAAACCGTGTCTGACAGTGAAATGCTACCACGGAATATTTAACGCCATTCAGCTCCTCTCATCCGCCCTAACCGTATATATTTAAGGTTCAATATCATACGTGTTTTCTGTTAAGTTTATGTGTGGAAATAAATACGTCAGACGCAGATGTGTAAGTTAGTTTTTGCTGCACAAAGCCTTTTCCCGTCAGTTGGGAAAGGTTTTCAAGTAGTTCCGATTCACATTCAGTTTAAACGAGACAGACTTATGGTATTAACTTAGTTTACTATACGGAAAGGACCTACCCACTGTTGCTTGAATGTGTGTAACTATATTGAAATTGTATTTTTATGCCTTGGCGGCATTTAACCCGGATTAATTTGAAGATAAATATTTTAATCTTATGAATCGATTGTTTTTATAGTGTTACAAATATTTCTATTACAACTTATGATAGAGATGGTCTCCTTTTGAAGTACGTAAGTAAGTATGGTTACAGGGCCGCGATTCGAAAAATAAACACACACACTGGACAGACACAGCTCCAACCCAACTCAACCCAACTCAACTCAACGCTATAACGACATTGACATTTGCTATTCGAACAGATTTTCATTCAACATTGGTCTCACATTGGTCTCACATTGGTCACACATTAGACGAAGTGAAACAGATATTAAAACAGAGATTTTAACAAATCTCTAAGGGATATGATCAAATCACGCAGGATGTTGAAATGGAGAATCCATATCATCATTTCCCTAGAAAAATGTAGTCATTTCACCAAATCACTGACTCTGTTTAGTGGAAAGACATAATTGGAAGGTTATTTGTGAAAATCCAGTGCATGCTCACGGTCACTATAAGATGTTGTTAGATTAGCTAATTACGTAATAACTTAAGACAGAAGGTCCCTTAGGTAGGGACTGAATAAATCAACCGACTTGGTATTACATGGATCTCACAACTTTTTACGGTAGAAGAACTGAGTTGCGAACCTTGGTTTTTTTTGACAAGTTTTGTTTTTGATGGTATAAACAACTTTGATACCTACTTATGACATTTTATGCAACAATTTCACGTAATCTAGTCTATATATTCAAGTCATATCTTCAATCTTTCTTTAGTATATCATCCAAAATTGCTTTCTTTTTGACAAAATTGGCATTTAACGACTAAGCCTTAATCTTCCTCTCCAACAGTACTTCCACATGTTGCATGCACTGGATGTTCACAAATATTGCACCGGCCGATTTTGTCTTTCCACTAAACAGAGTTAGTGATTTGGTGAAATGACTGAATTTTTCTAGGGAAATGATGATATGGATTTTCCATTTTAACAACCTGCGTGATTTGATCATATCCCTATAGAGATTTGTTAAAATCTCTGATTTAATATCTGTTTCACTTTATCTAGTCAGAGATTTGATAAAATCGCTTAACTGTAAAGTAAAATATTGTATTCGGTACTTCCTTTCGTCATTTCACTAAACCAGTTCAGAGATTTAATCAAATCACCATTTACCATCTTCCAGTTGAGACTTTATCATTTCACTAAACTTGTTTAGCGAAATGATAAAACTAGTTAACTTTTGAGTTCGTTTCATCAACTTACTGTAGTGATGAGGGATTTTGTCAAATTCCTAAACAAATCTAGTGAAATGAAAAAGCATGTCACGTTTTTAGGCCGATTTTGTCTTCCCACTAAACAGAGTCAGTGATTTGGTGAAATTACTGATTTTTTCTAGGTAAATGATGATATGGAGTCTCCATTTTAACATCCTGCGTGATTTGATCATATCCCTTAGAGATTTGTTCAAATCTCTGTTTTAATCATTTCCCTGCGACATATACATAACAAAAGCCGGTGGTATTAACATGTTTGTTGCTGGGCTTATACAATTACCTTAAATGTGGGCGTTGGCACGTAAGTTAGAAAAGGTTTAAGGTAAACGTCCGGGTGCTCGTCACTACCAGTACAGTACATGTCATCTTAAACTTAAGTTATTCGCAATAAAGGTAAAGGTGAATACAGGGTGTCTACTATGGGCATTAGCGCGTCACAATTTGTTCAGACATAGAACTTTTAGTGGCAGGAATGAAAATGTCATAGGGACTTCCCAACGATGTTAATTTATCGAGAAAACCTTATGACAGTTATGATCTATAATCATTATGAATTTGGAAACTATGGTGGTAAGGGTTGCTACTTATATATCCGGAAACAAAAAAATAAACAAACGTACACGGCTGAAAATGGTTTTATTGTTTTTCAAAGTATTCCCCTTGATGATCTATGCACTTTTGCATTCGCGTGAACCAATTTTTAAAGCACTTCTGCCACTCCGCCTGAGGTACCTCCATAACGTGTTGTTTGAATGCGTCGACAGCATCTTCAGCGGTCGAAAATCGTTGACCGCGTAATTTATTCTTTATATTTGGAAATAAATAAAAATCGTTGAGTGCCAAGTCAGGGCTGTACGGCGGATGACCCGCTAATTCCACATTTTGACCCTCCAAAAATAGAGTTGTTTCGCGTGACGTATGACAGCTGGCATTGTCATGATGAAGAATGATTCTTCGTCACTGGTTAGTTTTACGAATTTGTTCAAATACTTCCGGTAAGCAAATGGTCGTGTACCACTCTGAATTAACCGTTCTACGGTTTTCTAGTGGCACTGTAGCTACATGGCCATTAATACCGAAGAAGCAGGCCACCATTTGTTTCAATGTACTTTTTGCACGAGTAACTTTCGTAGGGTTCGGCTCATTTTGAAACACCCATACCGTTGATTGTTGCTTCGTTTCGGGATCGTATGCATAGATCCAGGATTCGTCACCTGTATAGATGTTATAAACGGCTTTTGAGTCACCACGGTTATATTTTTTTAACATTTTATTGCACCATTCGACGCGAGCATCTTTTTGCTCTTTTGTTAAGTTGTGGGGTATCCAACACGAACAAATTCTTTTTACAGCCAAATAATTATGTAATATGCTATTAATGCTGGTCATAGAAATACCCAGAGTCGCCTCTATCTCGCGGTACGTAACATGTCGGTCGTCCATTATAAGTTTTCGCACAGCCTCGATATTTTGTTGTACAACGACCGATTTCGGGCGACCTGCCTTAACTTCGTCCGTAAGCATACTACGTCCACGATTGAACTCACTAAACCAGTGATACACAGTAGTTTTAGATGGGGCTTCATCACCAAAAGTTGAAGTTAGTTGATCTATGCACTGTTGTTGCGTTAAACCACGCCGAAAATCATAATAAATCATAGCACGAATATTTTCACGAGTGAGTTCCATTCTTGCTGCGAGATGACATTTAAAACCCGTCAAAAACAAAACACGAGCGTTAATAAGAAAGAAAAAATATACCGGCCAGTACTTAAAAAAGTTCAAATTTTACCATGGAGGTCAAATATGCCCTTTAAGAAGATTGTAATCCCGGTTTCCGGATATATAAATAGCAGCCCTTGTATTATTATGAAATATAATCATATTAATTAAATTGACTGCATAAAGTTCGAAAACGGTTTTCATCCATTATGTTTTAGTTGTTAAAATTATATTTTGTTTAAATTTCCCTTTAAATGTCATTTTGAAACTGTTATCGATAATTTTGATAACCGAAGGAAGTCCCTAGTTAATTGTCATTTTTGCATTTCTATGTTTGATTATGTGTAACTAATATATATAACGGAGACGGGCCCGGGACGGAGGCAGGCCGAGGGTAGGTGGCATAGCAGCGGTAGTGCGGGTTGTTTCGGAAACTCAAAGACTAACACTATCAGGAATCAGGATAGCCTAACACTAAACCATTTCACATGTACACGGGCGCACGGTAATGAAATAAAACATGAACACTGGTTTTATAACTGTATCGATTTCAAATCTTTTTAAAACCAGATTTAAAGAGGACAATAAATTACCACTGGTTCGGAAATGAGCCTCAACTGAGAAGAACCAGCGTAAGAAACTCAGCGGGACTTATCTTTTGTTATCTGAAACACTATTAGAACTAAATTGCGTAGATTACATGATACAGATTACACAGGTACAAAAATACTTTCTAATCAGTAATCACAAAATGATCTTAAACACTTTAACTACGAAAATCATTGACTGATTTTATTAGGCATCAGGAAAACGAGGAGAGTTTCCAACTTGCGTCCGTGTGCTACTCAAAATACAACCCGTTAATCTAAACTACCAAACCGACCCGACCCGTCTACATGAGAACGATCAGGATAGTGACTGCTCGGCTAACAAAGCCACAAAGAGTACTGAATCAAGACTGCTTGAATACTGAACCAAGACTGCTCCCAGAAATGCTTGCTCCATCAAGACTGAATCAAGAATGAATGAATACTTAATCAAGACTGAATCCAGAATGAATGCACAGGTACTGTGCTCCTGGTTTTATACTGTCACCAGGTGGGTAATTCTAATCGTGAGTTTTAATAACTACCGGCGCATTTCTTACTTTAAAATAGGGTAAATCGAAACGTCAATTTTATTGACTACCTACACGGACCAAACTGAGACCACTCCCAAGCAAAACAATGCTCGTCGTTTTCCAAACTTGTTACAAATTCAACAAAGGTAACTTGATTGACACAAAATATCATAATTGTATCAGTTGTGATGCTTATAGCGTAGCTCTGCGACAAGCTGTTGTCGTCTCGCTCCGACATATATTTTATTAATAACAATCAAGAAAATTATTTAGGGTAAAAATGTAAAAAAAAGGCGATTATTTTTATTTCGATTCAAATCATGGCCACTCTAGTTTCTTTTATTACATAGATAATGTTTCATGAGAACAACAACTTTGTAGCGCCTTTGTTCAGTTCAGTTATCAAAATACCTACTTTACTGTGTACTGAACGTAGAAACCATTTAGTGCGGCACTAAAACTAGGCTGCGGAGTGAGGCTTAAGTCAGAGACTACAGGAAGTATTGTGTTGATTTATTTGTAGGGTAAATACTTGGTTTTCCATGCAAGCTATAACAAAAATGTTGGTGATCTGTTTAAAGGCATAACTGGTATACCTAGTATTCTAATTATGAAAAATTCAGAAAAAAAAATTATGTACAAAGCTATTGGCTGTTTCTCGCACGTTTCCTCTCATCTCCGCCTCAGTGAAAATGCTGCCTTATTGTCGGGCTTTCCACACTCCGGTTCACTTGATGACATTAATTATTAATTTGTGTTCGATTTCTGTGCAGAGGCATTTTCTACTACGACGCTTCGGGCGTTCGGCTCTACGGGGAGCTCTGCCTTCAGCTCCGCAGATCTTCCCGCTCATACGCTTCCCTTGATCATTGATTTCGCTCTTAGTCTATGCTGCTGCTGCGTTAGTAAACTGCTGCACTGACTTTTTGACATGTTGAATGCGTAGGCAACTTTTAGCAATGGACTGTTGAGGGTAGCGAAAAGTGGTAAAGCCTACTAAAACGCACGTGAGCGAAGCGTCGGGTACAGCTAGTATAACATAAAAACCTTCTTAAGGTCACACGATGAGGATTATTTTTTGAGGATTTTTTTTGGACCCGGGGTATGTCCTTAAACTACGTCCGGACCTGGGTATGTCCTTAAACTACGCCAAAAAGAGAGGTATGGGCACTGCGAATGGCATCTCGCTAAGTGTGGTAGGGCACGTTCAGCGAATGTCATCGCTCAAATCTGGAGCAGAGCCCGGCTGGGGAAGTACCTCCACCTTACAGAAAACCACAGCCAAATAACACTAGACCCTACTCATAGTGTTGTGTTCCTGCTGGTGAGTAAGGTTGCCAAAGAGCTCAAAGAGGACCCAGTGTGTTGACGATGAGTGACCTTCTTGTTCCTTTAGTCGTCAACACAGTGAATCCTCCTTTTTGTAAAGGGTCGGCAACGCGCATGTGACTCCTTTGGAGTTGCAGGCGTCCATAGGTTACGGTAGCTGCTTACCATCAGGCGGGCCGTATGCTTGTTTGCCACCGTCGTGGTATAAAAAAAAAAAAAAAAAAAATTTGTTAACCTTGTGGTACGAAACACTTGGTGTCCCGAGTTCTGACTTGGACTTGGCCAGATTTTTTTTATATGGAGGGTTGGCCGGCTGGGACGACGTGCCCCATACAAAAATAATACATTATTGCCGAGGAGGCGAAGTAGCACATTGCGGGCTGAGTATTTAATTTAATACGAAGCCAGCAATGGCCCTTCGCGCCGAGTCCAATATAGTGCTTTTTTCAAAAATGATGCAAAACAGCCAAATACCAGCACGATGATGAACAAAAAAACAATATTGACATAGTGTATTTCAGAATAACCTCTACGTTAACAGGATAACCGCTACCGCGAACATAGAATTTCCGAAATTACCGCAAGCTATTCGAGATAACTAAAAAGTCGCGGTACCAACATTATAAATAATAGATACAGATGTTATGTTTCGGCTGTTTAGGACCTTTGCCTTAATTTTTGTATGGCTGTTGAAGTTTTTTAAAAGTTTGTACCTCGATAAAAATGGAATTTGTATCCAACATTTTTGTCGCGAAATCGAGCCTGCACTTTCTGTAACTTTTTAAATTTTTGTTTGACCATAAACTAGGCACTTCGTCGCCTCATTTTAAACCGTAAAAGTGAACCTTGCGGGACATTTTTGAAAAAAAATATTTTTGTCGGGTTCAAAAATTTGTTTTCCTACTTTTTCTTAGTCACAATAGGTTTCACCAGTATTTTTGTTACCCGCAGTATGGCCTCAGTGTCGTCAAAACTCAACACGTTCGGCGGCCCGTGCAGCGTTGCGTCGAGCTTAGAAGGGATCACTTTCGCTGCTAGGGACATGGTAGGTGTGTTCATTTTGTATAGGATTTAGGAAGCTTGGCACTCAAAGCAGCGTGAACTGAGACCACTTCCATACGTGTGCATTTGTTGACCCGTTTTAGTAACGGCCTTAGTAGCCGAAGTTTTGCTACGACGTGAATGTTTAACCACGAATATTTTGTTGTATATTTTCGTAATGTCTTTATCTGTGTTTTTTGTCGATATAAAAATTATTTGTTTTACTAACGTCTGCAAGTGAAGCGATCTTAAATCGACGCGGTGGATTTTTCAATTTTTCTTTTTAAAATAATATATACAAGGTGCTCGCGAGGAAACCGCATAATTTTAACAGCGCAATCCTAAGGCCAAAATAAGTAAAAAATATCATATGACTTTTGGACAATTCCGCCAAAAAAAAATTTTTTTGTTTTTTTTTTGTTGTTTTCTGAACGTATTCTCAAATAAAAAATAAATGTTAATGACAAAACTATGCCTAAAAACAAATAAAACTACTTTTTTTTCTTAAAATCAAAATTAAATCAAAGTGTTTCCTGTCACTTTGATGTCTGTCAACAGGGATGCCTATAATGAGTTCCATAGTGGTAAAATTGCCGTTAAGAAAGCATTCAGTCCTGAGTTAAAATCAAAATATTTTATTTTTTTAATTGGTTATAACTCCGAAACAAGATGAATTTCAGAAAAGTTTATTTGACATTTTAGTCTCTAAATAAGGTCGGGATAACGCTGTTAAAATTATGCGGTTTCCACGCGAGCACCGTGTATAATGTATATCGTCGGTCTAGTACCCATCGTACGAGCTTTACTTAGGTTTGGGCTAAGTTAATTTGTGTAAGATTGTTTTTTTTCAGTGCGGTCATAAAGTAAGTATATGATAGAGGGCCCATGTCTTGTTACAAAATACGACCGCCTAAAGAACTATCAGCACTAGATGGCGTTACTGAAAATTCACTGTTTCCATCTCTCGATTAGAGATGGCGTTACACGTCACGGAGAGTCATAATACTTGCCATGGCTACTAACGACATCTACACGTCTTTATGTAAAAGTTCCCTAGATGAAAATCCTTCAACAATACTATTAATCCATAGATGTCGCTTTACAGAAGAAATATTGAGTAAATTGTATTTTTTTATTTGTTATTTTTTTTATATATATCTCAAATATGAACCCAACGGGCGTCTCCGAAAGTTATCTGCTGAGCTATGCTACATATATAGCACTCGCGAACAAAAAACTATATTATTAAGTAAGTAAACAATTAATTATCTGCAAATCCTGCAATGAAACAAAAGTAAGAGATATTTTTTTCGACACATTAGGCCACGTGTGTAGCAGGGTAAAAAACAAAAAATAAAAACATTAAAATTGACAGTGATAAGGTTTGAACTCCGGACCTTAGACTCATAAGTCCATATGTTAATCCGCTGCACTACGAGGACTTTAATTTTAAGACGCAAATTGTTAACCACTTCCCTACATTCAAATATTAACCTACAACTGATTTGCGAATGACAAGACGTTGAGTAAGTTTTGTGCGTTGTTGCCAATTCGGCCGCCTGCGAGACAGCAAGCTGACAACGTCGCGTGGCAACGCGCGAGCTCTGTTAGTTGCCTACCTACGCGTCGCGAACCGTCTGGCGCTGAGCTGAAATTCGACTTCCACGTGTGCGTGTCGCGCGTAAACACAATTAAGGAAATCGGCTTAATATGTAATCACAATTTTGTCTTCACTATGGTCTTCAAGGCACCGCATCTTCTCATTTTATATGTCTTTAGTATACCGTTACATCCTCATGGGTGCCTATATCTAGTTCCAATACTACTAATTATTTATGATTTTTGACGTAATCATTAATGTCAAATTACTGACTCAATTATGAATTGTACTCTAAGTAGGTACCTACCTACAGATCAGACCGCGAATCGGTAACAAATTTCTATGAACTATTTGCTCATAGAAATTTGTCGCTGACTCGCGGTCTGATCTGAAGGTAGGGTCAACCAATTTGATTCCTAGGCCACTCTAGAACCTTGTAACAATAGCTAGTTTTGTAGCGAATAGGTTACGTTTATACGTATCCAAAGGCAACAGTCATTACGACAAGGTTCTACAGTGGCCTAGGAATCAAATTGGTTGACTGTACCTACTTAGAGTAGAATTCGTAATTGAGTGCAGTGGCGGTACCTTAAAACTTGTAAAGTGGTTAAAGGGTGGTATATAATAAAACCTTATCTTATTGACTTCCACAATAGCGTAAAATAAGTACCTATAGATAAAAAAAAAACACTTAATGAAGATGCGACGGTGATGTGGTGGTGATGTTTAGTAAAATTACTATATTTAATACTATATTTAACAGCCTCCTAGCCCAGTCGGTATTGAGCCTATAAATAATGGAGACAGTAGACAAAAAGCAGAAAGTCATGGGGGCGATTTTTGAGATTGGAGCACTCGAATATGAAATTTAAAACTGAATAAAATGAAGAAATTTTGTTTTAAAAATAACAGCGATAGTAATCTAAAGTCATGATTATTTATAATATTAATTTTGTGTGCGATTATATTCGAAGTGAAATTCTTTGAATTCGAGCGCTCAAGTGTCAAAAATCAGCCCCCTGGTTCGAATCCTGGTAAAGGCATTAATTTGTGTGTTTGATCTGTGACAAATACACAAATATTTGTATAGATGAATTATCGAGATCATGGAATTGCATTTGTAGTGGTTGTACCGTTTGCAACAAAAGGAGAATAATTTTCTCTTAATTTAATAAAATTACATACCCTTAAGAAATGGAATAAGTAGTAGTCCTCTGTTTTTTGCTTTTAGTCGCTATCATGTTCTTCATCTGAGCTGTCACAAGTATTGATAATAAGATTGTTTGAAATTCGATCCATTTCCCCTTCCTGACATCGATATTTATTTTCTTCACTTTCGACATGGCGACAAATATTTTCCCAGTCCTCAGCAGTAATAGTATTCATTCGTTCAGTTGCTAAACTCATAATGCGTTGCATGTTTAATGAAACGTTTCTTTTCGCTACATATCCTTTTACCATGGACCAAATATTTTCGATCGGATTGAATGTCGGGTGATACGGTGGCAATCGTAAAACGGAGTGGCCATGTTCTTTTAAAATTGCATCTATGTGGTACTCACGAAACCGCTCTTTATTTTGTTTAATTAAATCATACAAACTGGTTTTGTACATCAACGGGCTATACGAAATGTTGTGTTCTGTCAACCAATCCATCATTTCTTGTTTATGAGAATTTGACGTTGGAGCACGATTCAAAAGTTTGTTGTGATAGGACGCATTATCTACGATAAGTACGCTATTCGGTTTAAGGTTCGGTATTAATTTTTCTTTTAACAATTTTTCGTAGTTGACAAAGTTCATCTGGTCATGGTAATCTCCCGTTTTTTGGTTTGCCTTAAACATTAACAAAGCGTTGGGAATAAAACCATATTTTCCTCCTGCGTGCACTATTATTAACCGCTGGCCTGTACTGATTTATTTTTTTACACCAAATTCTGTTCCATCGGTCCAAGCCTCTCCGGACACATGTGAAGTGTGGATGTAGAGGTTTCGTCAGTATAAACTAGTGGTCTATCTTCAGACCGATATTCCGCAATTTTGGTAATTTATTCTTAGCAGTCGTATTTTGTGTCTTTCCATTAATATTTTTCGGTTGTCCACGGTCTTTTTCCATTTAAATCCTAATTTTTGTATTTGTTTTCGTAAGGTGGAAATACCAAATTTGTAATCTATATCGGATTTTAACACAGAGTGGAGTGCCTTTAAGGTTGGGAATTGCTTATGGGACAGATGAAAATTGTATATAGTTCTGACTGATCAAAATCGTCTACTGCTGATGACAGACAAGTACGTAACTTTTTATTTCTCGGGGAGGTGAATTTCTTTGTTATTATTTTTGCATGTTTTTAAAGTGGGGCATTCCACTCATACAATATATTGTCATTTTTTCAATGTTTTCAATATTTGTATTTGATTTAATAACAATATAATTTCTTTGTTGTTTCGAATTTCTCACTATTGCTCTCAGACACAATGTTATAAACAGTAGAGATACAAACACCTGTAGCTTTTTCAACTAACTGGGCAGCGGTATAAGGGGAATTTAAATTTTTCTTCAGTTCAAGTTCAAAATATTTATAACAGTTAAAAATAATTTGCTTACTTTGACTCTCAACCAAAATTACTCACTGCCATATTTTTTGAAAATTATGTAACTTACACTTAGTCGTACGGGCTGACACAAAATTATTCTGATAATTGTGAGAATACAATAAAATTAGACGTAAAACATATATACACAACGTAAATAATATTCACAATTTGACACTGACATTATTTTGGTATTTACTTCTTCAATATATAACAAACCTCTTTTTATGCTGATAGTACGAGAAAATAGAAAATTCAAATATAGAATGCCTGTAAACATACAATACTACTACATATGCAATTCCATGCTCTCGTTAATTCAAACTCAAACTCAAACATTTATTCAGTAAGTAGGCCACAAGGGCACTTTTACACGTCAAAGTAAAAGAGAGAGAAAAAAAATCAAACTACACCGGTTCTAACCCTACACCTCTGACCCGAGAAGAATTATGTCCGGCAAGAAACTCGGCGGGACTTATTTTTTCAAAACAACAGTACATCAAAACTAAACAATACATATAGTGCGTTGTTCTATAAGAAAACATATCAAACCAAGGTTAGATTAACCAACAATAGGTTATAGTTTAAGAAAAATACCAAAGAAAAAAGATGAGTCCAAATCTGACTATTGAAAATAAATTACATACAAGTTTGATATACTTTCTTACCTGAACTGTGTCTTCTACATAAATTTCCAAATTATAATAATCCATCATCAACAGTTAGAAACAAACTTTGAATTTAAATAATATAAAAAAAGTACTTAAGTGATTCTAGTATACAATAAACATACTATTTCTAAATTATACTTAGAGATGTATAAGGTCTCCAAGTGTCTTGAATAAAAAAATATGGATAATCAAGCACCGAATGTTGTGTCTAAAGCCAATTAAACTAAAATTAAATATGATTAATAAAAAGTTACGTAAATGTGTTGCCCCAGTTAGCCTAAACAGACCGGTCTCCACAAACAGCACCCGTTCACGAGTATGACGCATATCTCAGCCATCGCCTCCCTCAACCTTTCTTCGGGAAAGTGGCGACCCGATCAACGACGCCACCATAAGCAGAGCCTTTTAAGCGAGCATGACATGTTCAAGCTGGCGGGCTTTATTAATTAATAAAAACTAGCCATGTTTAGTCTGGTGAGAAACAATATTCTGTGCTCGTATTTTACATGCGTGAACTAAATTACAATATAAAAGTGACATAGAGATGTACATGTCTCTAAGCGTCAGGATCATTAAATATATATCTATACATATAAATATTTGCGAATGCAAGACTTAGAGATGTATAACGTCTCTAAGTGTCCAAATACTAAATAAAAACAAAATAAAATAAAAATGAAAAACAGGTAATACTGGACACTAGTAAAGCTGCTTCATAGAGTAATGTACCTAATAATTTCTCAATTTGTATTGTACTAACTATATCAAGCTACAGGCTTAAAGGCATCGTTATCCTCAATGAATTCCTTTAAAGTATAGTACTCTCTCCTCAACAAATAGCGCTTAACATAAGACTTGAATTTATTTAGTGGCAAATTCACTACATCAGCGGGGACTTTGTTATAAAAACGTGTACAGTTCCCAGCAAAAGACGTACGAACCTTACCGAGGCGGTGGCCAGGCTCAGCAATCTTATCTTTATTTCTAGTGTTATAGTTATGGATATCACTGTTGAGCTTGAATTTATGGATGTTTTTCCGCACATACATAATGTTTTCAAGTACGTATTGAGATGCTACGGTAAGAATATTTGCCTCTTCAAATTTTCCTCTTACGGATGCTCGACCGCGCATTTTATAAATGCCACGTACAGCTCGTTTTTGTAGCACAAATATGGTCCCAATATCAGCTGCTTTACCCCACAACAGAATTCCATACGACATAACACTGTGAAAGTAACTGAAGTATACCAGCCTGGCAGTTTCACTGTTTGTTAGATGGCTGATTCGCCTCACGGCATAGGCTGCAGAGCTAAGTTTCCCAGCTAGGGTAGCTATATGTGGATGCCATTGTAATTTCGAGTCTAAAGTGACTCCTAAGAAAACAGTTTGATTTTCGAATTCCATTATTTCATCATTTATTATAATCTTGCTGCTGTTAATCTGCTTGACGTTGGGAAGTGTAAATTTGATGCACTTCGTTTTCTTGGCGTTCAAAAGTAGGTTATTAGCCGTAAACCAATTTACTACTTTGGAGAGTGTACTGTTAATACTATCGAAGCTGTTTTCTTTTCTGTCCACTTTAAATATCAGAGATGTGTCATCAGCAAATAACACTATATCATGTTTATCTTGCACAATTTTAGGTAGGTCATTAATGTACACCAAAAACAGGAAAGGACCAAGTATTGAGCCTTGAGGCACTCCGAGTGCCACAGGGGACCCAGAAGATTGAGTTCCATTAATAACCACTCGTTGTGTTCTATCCGATAGGTATGATGAGACGAGGTTAAGGGCACCAGCTTTGATCCCGTAATGGCTTAGTTTTCTCTTTAGATTTTCGTGATCAACGCAATCAAATGCCTTCGATAGGTCACAGAATATTCCAACAGCATCTTGTTTTTTTTCCCAAGCGGCAAAGATGTGCTTAAGAAGAACAGCACCTGCGTCAGTAGTCGAGCGACCTCTGGTAAAACCAAATTGATTTCTGGCGAACAATTCGTTTCGGTTAAAATGTGACACAAGTTGATTTAGAATTAGTTTCTCGAAAACTTTGCTCAGTGCCGGCAGTATTGAAATTGGTCTGAAATTGCTTGGTTCTGTTCTCGATCCTGATTTGAACAAGGGGATGACTTTGCTGTGCTTCATTATGTCTGGAAATATTCCTGTATCAATACATTTGTTAAATATATCAGCTAAATGTGGTGCAATCGATTCAACAATGGAATGTAGAACTTTAACAGATAGGCCCCAAAGATCTTCAGTTTTCTTTAAATTTAGGGATTTAAATGTTTTAATTACTAAGTTCGGAGTAACATATGAAAATTTAAAGAAATCTGTACACTCTGCTATATTTGTTTTCAGTATTGCCTCAGCGACGTCAGGCGATGAATGAAGAGACTTTGTTGTTTCTACCGGTATATTAGAGAAGAACTGCTCAAAATGATCCGCAACTTCAAGGTCCGAACTCACTAAATTATTATTAATACGTAGGTTGTAGTGCGGATCTTTGATTTTACGTTTCCCAGTTTCATCGTTGATTACTTGCCAAACAGTTTTTACTTTATCCTTGGAATTTTGGATCTTTCTGGACAGATAATCAGCTTTAGCAGCGGCACACATCATCTTAAAAGATTTAGAAAAGTTCCTGACATAATCTAGGAATTCCGGACTTTTATTAATTCTTCTCAAGTCATATAAATCATAGAGCCGTCGTCTTTTCTCATGAATATCCGGCGTAGCCCAGTCGCTAAATTTCGTCTTGACCTTGCCTTGCACCTTCTTCGGAATGAAACAGGCATCAAATTCCCTTTTAATACAGTTAAACAACTCAATACTCATACGGTTAGGGTTTTCCTGGGTAAATGGAACATAACATAATTGTTTCGTGATATTCCGACTGAATAAATCTAATCGTCTTTCGGAAATTGGTCTGCACATAGTGACTTGTGGAATATCCTTAGTTTTTCCGCTAAAAGAGGCTTTTTGTCCACAGTGGTCAGAACTTAAGTTGTTTATTATAGATTTACTAGTCGCATCCTTGTTACTGAAAATGTTATCTATACATGTAGCACTGGTTGCTGTGATTCGTGTAGGCTCACAAAATAAATTTACTAAATTGTAGGATTTGAAAGTACTAAGTAACCTTACACACATGGATGAATCTTCAAGTAAGTTGATATTAAAATCACCACACACAATAACACTTTTATTACTACAAAAAACACTTGTAAGAACTTCATCTATCACTGACTCAAATGTGTTATAGTTTGCCAATGGAGGCCTGTACACGCATATAATTATAAATTCTTCTAACTCGACACAAGAAAGTTCAATATGGCGTTCCACAGACAATTCAACAATGTCTTTCCGCTCCTTACTTTTTATATCATGTTTTACCATTATTAATGACCCGCCGCGAATGCAGGATTTTCTAAAAAATTTACTTACTACACTATGATTGTGGAAATTAAACATAAATTCATGACCTTTAAGCCAGTGCTCCGTTATACAGAGGATATCAATGTTCGAGTGTTGTACAAATAAATCAATTTCCAGTTGTTTACTGGTAAACCCTTGAATATTTTGGTGAACTAAGTACAATACATCAGTTTTACTACTTATGCTAGCATCACAGTTATGTTTAGGAACGGAGCCGGCTGGTGCACTCGTTGTCGTAGCAGTCAGTTTAAATTGATATCACCAGACGGCTGCCTCTCTAAATCTGAGCCCCTGCAGTATGAATCGGGATTCGTCTTAATAAAACTATCATCCGCCGTGCTAGTCACGACGGGGTCTACAATATTGTATGCTAACAGGTTAGCACAATCTATAAGACATCTTCTCGGAAGGTAAGTCCTATCATGGGGCATAATAAAATCCTCAATAAATTTATTTGTATCAAAAATTATCTATACCTGATTGTAATTTATCTATACCTGAGTTTTGGATGTGTTCGATGTATGTAAGTATTGATCTATACACGGTGTAACATGAGGAAACCGAATAATTTTAACAGCGTATTCCTGATCATAATTGGAGACTAAAATGACGTATAAACTTTTCTGGATTTCGCCAAAAAAAAAAATTTTTTTTGCTCTTTTTTCGATTTTTTGAATGTTTTTGAACATAAAACCAAAAATATTATTAGTAAAACTGTCGATTAAAATAAATTAGTACATTTTTTTCCGTAAAAAATAGCTTACGTAAAGTATTCCTTGGCACTTTGATATTTGTCAATAAGAATGTCTAGACTAGACCCCATAAAGGGTGAAATCGCCATCGAAAAAGCGTTTTACACTGAGTCACATTAAAAAATGTTTTTTTATTTAAGTGGTAGTAACTCTGAAACTAGGCGAATTCCAGAAAACTTTATACGACATTTTAGTCTCCAATTATGATCAGGAATACGCTGTTAAAATTATTCGGTTTTCTCATGTTACACCGTGTATATCGATTATATAATTATATCGTCGTCTAGTACACACAAGCCTTAACTATTGATTACTTTACTGTAGGAGTTAGGACGATTTTTGTAAGATTGTACCGTAATATTTATTATTATTACCTAGCCGAATTAAATTATTAAGTACAGTCAGCTGTAAAAATATGGGTGTACTCATCTTACTCAAAAATATGTCCCATAGTATCTTATTCCGTTGTCATAAGTGCGTAGTACTATATTTATGAGACGATTTTTTCGATACGTATTTTTGCAGCTGACTGTACATAATTTTCATTTAAAATTCCAATAATTTTGGTTTTTGTTGACCAAAAAGTATTTTTGAGATTTATTTTAGTGACATCTATGAGTTTTTATTATTAAAGAAACTAGCTATATAAAGTGTTACTTCGAGATCGAGCTTAACTGTAAAATTATGAGAAACTACAATAGATGGCGCTTAAACTAAAAATGCGATTTTACGTGGAATTGTTTTTTTCTTAGGTTTAATCAGTTATTTTTGATTGGTTTTTTTGTAATCAGTTTTGGTAATATAATGACGTAGTTTTAGATAACTAGGTACTAGATTTCAAATAACATAAAAAATGATTACGAGCCAGTGGTGCTCTGAGCGACATCTATTGAAGAACATTGGAACAAAACGAGCGATATTCCTAGTGAAATATCTATTTAATCTCATTAATCTATGGTGCGGTTTAAAAAAAAACTATTGCATCAATCAAAAAATAATAGCTTCCTTTTACTATCTAAGCTATGCATCGGACAGACTGACACATAAAGAATAAGGCCATGCTGAAACTCTTGGAGTCAAAGGCCTATCATATTTTGTACCACAGACAAAACTGTTGGCGCTCCGCATAAAATGTAGTCGTTTTACTGCTGTTCCCACTAAACTTGTAAATATAACGACCGCCGAACGCCTCACACTGAACGATTTCACCTTTATTGTTGCAGATAACATTACAACTTTTAGTGTTCCATAAAGTAAATAAAAATCCCACCAAAAACATAAATGTAAAAAAGGAGAGCCAAGTTCAATACAAAAATTATGCTTGGCTGTGGGCTTCGCCGCAAAAATAATGGATATCTAAATGAGTGCCAAGTTCTATGCAAAATCCAAATATGTATTTATAGGAACAAAATAACATTATGAACAAGTATTAAACTCTATTTCTTTGCTTTATTGGATACCTATAACAATTGCTGTTATTTAAAAATGTGAGATCTTAAAGTAGGTAAGATTTGACTTGGCCAGTTTTCATTACATCAGTCATTTTATAAAGTTATTCAACATATATTTTAATTCTGATAAAAACTGGCCAAGTCAAATCTAACCTACTTTAAGATCTCACATTTTTAAATAACAGCAATTGTTATAGGTATCCAATAAAGCAAAGAAATAGAGTTTAATACTTGTTCATAATGTTATTTTGTTCCTATAAATACATATTTGGATTTTGCATAGAACTTGGCACTCATTTAGATCTCCATTCTTTTTGCGGCGAAGGCCACAGCCAAGCATAATTGTTGTATTGAACTTGGCTCTCCTTTTTTACATTTATGTTTTTGGTGGGATATCATTACTTTTTGTAAAGAAAACTAGGCAGGTATTGAGATTTAATGTTTTTTATTGCGTTTCCGCTGCATGGTTTTCTTTTTTATGCTATTGTCTACATTCTCCCGCGCGCCGCCGACGACACACCGTTGGCCGGTTGTTTAGCGCGTATTACAAGTTTTTTGTATGGGGTAACCACTTATTATTTGACTTAACTTTAGTTTTATATTTTTCTCAAACATGCTCGGAAATGTTCCTGTTACGTTAGTAATTAGAGACCAGTAGGGACTCTATTCCAAGGCAGGTTCAGCGCGACGTACGTAAAGGATTTTCATACAACATTAAATCACTCAGCCAGTAACTGAAGCACTAAACAAGTAATTTTATTTCCTTACATGTTTGAGAAAAGCACTATACATGCTTCGACCGTAATCAGCTTACCTGGCTTCGTATTGTAGCCGTCCTCGTCTTCGACTCGGACGGCTACTAAATACTCAGCCAGGAAAGCTTACTTACTGGTCTCTGCAGTAATGTACTATATAGCAAATATAATAACCCTACTCAGCGTAATGCTGCGGCATGCCGTGGCGCTGGTTTTCAGTGGGGACCTACTTAATCTAACTTAAAACTAGGTAATAGTGGTGACACCTACGCCAACGACTACAGTCTATAGTCTATTGGAGCCATAGGTTACTAGCAGAGCTCGGATTTTTCACGGCAAAACAAAACACTAGCGTAATTTAGCCAGTGCTTGAAATATTATTTTATCGATATCGATAATTCAGAACTAGAAGAAATAAAAGTCACCAAATAAAATTAATATGTAATAAAACTAATAAAAACATTTGTTTAAAGTTACTATATATTAGAAACAGACGCAATTTCTTCTTCAAAATCTACGTCAGTACACACAGCAGCACAAGACATTTTATTTGGGTAATAGTGATAGGAGTAGATGATCATTATCTTTTCAACATTCTCTGGGAGTAAACAGTTGCGTTTATCACTATAAATCCATTTATGTACACTAAATGTACGTTCAACTTCAGTTGACGTCAAGGGAGCAAATTTATAGAATTCATTATCAGTTCGGGTAATATTTTCAGATATGTCTCTTAAAATTTCGTAATCAGGATTTCGTTCGAGCACGGCTTCAAATTTACGTATCACTGGTAAAAGTTTACTTCAGTTTACGTAGCAACGAACAGTATCCAGAATGAGGAAGGATTCCGCAATGGATAAAGTCGAACATTGCAATTGTTCTATTGAAGAGGCTATTACTTCGTAGTTGTCGCGAATGAAATTTAACTCCGGTCGTAGTTTGCGTGTTTGAAAACATTTTTTTGCAGCTCTTATAGCTGCCGAGTCATTAGCAAGTATGGAGACGACATCACGTATTTGCTCATAGTATTGAGCGTAATATACCGCAGCAGATATCCAAGTTCCCCATCTGGTGATAATTGGCTCGGGAGGTAGGGGAATGGACGGATATTTTGCCTTAAAAAGGCGTACATGCTCTGGAGATTTTAGGAATATCTTTTTGACATTCGATATCAACCCATCCACACCTTTGAAATTATCTCGCACTTCTTCGGCAACCCGGTGCAGACCATGAGCTAAACACGTAATGTGTTTCATACGAGGAAACGTTGCTTTTAAAATACGACCGGCTTTAAGCATATATGCGGCACTATCTGTGCAAAGTAAAAGCAAATTGTTTACGTTATCATTGAAAGAATTTTGAAACAAAAATTTTAATTGGTTTATTATTAGGTTTGCTATTGTTTCCCCATTTACCTTCTCTAAAACCTTCGACCCCAAAAGATAAAATTGCTTAGAACAATTTTTTTGCAAAGACCGAATCACCACGTTTGTCACACATTTTCCCATGAAATCTGGTGTTTCGTCTATAGATATCCACAAATAATTGGTTTTGTTCACCTCTCTTATACCCTGTATAGTTTTTTTGTACACGAGATTTAAATAAATTTTTCGCAGGGTCGATTCGTCCGGTAAAGAAGTCATAGAGCAGTCGCAACATAAATACTTGTTAAAAAAAACCGGCCAAGAGCGTGTCGGGCCACGCTCAGTGTAGGGTTCCGTAGTTTTCCGTCCGTCACAGTAAGTGTCCCCACTTAAGAGTTAATAACACCGCCATGTAGGATATGATATGAGAGTTCCACGCAATAGTTTACTTAATTTGCTGATAGATGTACAGCGACATCTATCGGCAAATTAAGTAAACTATTGCGCGCGAGCTTAAAGTATGGAAGATGATTTTTATGGAATAATTCTTTATTGCGTGAACCGATTTTCAACATTTTTACTTTATTTGAAAGCACGTCATTTCATTGTAATTTTGTAGAAATTACAGGTACAATAAACATCTGCTTATAAGGTTAAATTACAAACTTAGTTCAGAAATTATTTTGTAATTTTTTTTCAAAAACTATTCATCCTATCAAGTTCAAAATAATTTTCCTAGAAAGTTTTTACAAAGTTCTACTTTTCAGATTTTTTTCATATTTTTAAAACTTATGGTTCAAAAGTTAGAGGGGTGGGGGGACGCATATTTTTTTACTTCTGGAGCGATTATTTCCGAAAATATTTACATTATCGAAAAATGATTTTAGTAAACCCCTATTCATTTTTAAATACCTATCCAACAATATACCACACGTAAGGGTTGAAATGAAAAAAAAAATCACTTCCCACTTTACGTATAGGGGAGGTACCCTAATAAAAAAAAATTTTCCACTTTTTATTTTACCACTTTGTCGGCGTGATTGATATACATACTAGTACCAAATTTCAGGTTTCTAGTGCTAACGGTCACTGAGATTATCCGCGGACGGACGGACGGACGGACGGGCAGACATGGCGAAACTATAAGGGTTCCTAGTTGACTACGGAACCCTAAAAATGACGAAAATTATTGTTGTTGACTGTTGCCCATGGTATGTTGCATGAAATAAGAAAAATAATTAAATCGAAATAAAATTGATGTTTCCTATTTGGTTGCCCCGAACGGTAATTGTGGCGGTTGCTTTTCACATGATTCTCAATATTGCATTTCTTCAGTTTTAGATGCATATCGCACATAGAGCAGTATATAGTGGAGGTCACTTCATTATAGACTAACTCAGGGTGATTTTCAATCCACGTTTTGATCCGATCTTGTACATTACTCATTTTTGTATTAATTGATACCTTGCAATATTAAGTTATTATACGTATATCCAACACGTCGGATTCAATGCGTTGCGAAATAAATAATACCTAGATGCAATTTACGTTTTATACGTAATGAAATGACAGTTAAAGTGTGAATGTCATATGTCATGTGAGATGAAATTTGCAGTCGTTTCTATCATTTTAAATGAGGTGGTATAGTTACTTCGTTCTAAGTTGTACATGCAGACCTACCTCTTTGTTGCTCGACTATGGAAAAGCTAAAATGAAAAGTTATTTTATTACTTATACAGGATGTCCGGTAATTAATGCACAACCTTCTAACCCCCAGTAGGTCACCTTAGACTGGCCAAAAATATTGATTTTGAGCTCTAGTAAGTCTCCTGTTTTTCGAAATTTTCGCACGTTTGTTAGTTTTTAAATTTTGACATTCACACTGATAGGTGTACCATCGAATAAAAAAAGAAAAAATGTACTGAGGCAATACCTGTCATATACTCTAGTAAGACTCGATAGGTGTCGATAAAATAATATTTCAAGCACTGGCTAAATTACGCTAGTGTTTTGTTTTGCCGTGAAAAATCCGAGCTCTGGTTACTAGGTATCTAAGACGGTCCAACGTAATAATAATACCAAGACCGGTCTTATGGAACTTTAAATAGGTATGACCTATCGTAATCCTTGTCATAGTCAGACGTTGTGATGATTATGATAATTGCTTACTACTCAAAGGCCAACCCTATACAGTATAAACTTTTGTTCCCCTCCAGCGCAAGTGCTAATATCACGCGTTGCCAATTCAGTCCACTAGATGGCAGAACTTACAACGTGCAAGGTTGCGTGTGTGAACTGTAGGGGGAAGCACAAGCTACTAGCGTGAAGTGCCTAGCCTAAGTTTTCGATTTAAACCAGAAGGCCCTTCTACGCATATGGGGGCGTCCATTACTCGCGTCATATTGGAAAAGGGGGCAGGGGGTCAAGAAAAAATCACCAATGATCACCACAGGGGGGAGGGGGTCTGGACACATATCACGTGTATTTTCTTTTGTTCCTTGTGCTATACTGTATTGTGGTCAATAAAATAAAAACTATCAACTTTTAAATGAGCTGGAGCCCAAAGGGTCGCGCACAGTACGGTTCAAGAGGAATTTCCCCCCACGAACGCTGCGGCTGTGGAATGAACTCCCTGCCGAGGTTTTCCCAGCGGGCTACAGTATGAGGTTCTTCAAAAAAGGAGTGAATAGGTACCTAAAGGGTAGGCAACGCGCATGTGAATCCTCTGGGGTTGCAGGCGTCCGTAGGCTACGGTAACTGCTTACCATCAGGTGGGCCGTATGCTTGTTTGCCACCTTCGTAGTATAAAAAAAAAATGAATCAATCTGTCTAAAGCAGAGTAAAATTGCACTAGCACTATGATTGTAAATAATTTTTAATCGCATTTGACATATTATTTTGTGAAGTACCTAGGTTTTTAGGGTTCCGTAGCCAAAGTGGCAAAAACGTAACCCTTATAGTTTCGTTATGTCCGTCTGTCCGTCCATATGTCACAGACATTTTACTCGGAAACTATAAAACGTATCTTAATAAATATTTAAATATAAGGTGGGTTTTTGTATACAGCTACTTAGTTTTGTAGTAAAATTGCTGAGAAAGATATTTTAAGGAGGGGGCACTACTCCATACATGTAATTATTTGTCAAAAAAAAAATTCCAAATATCGACATGATGCACATCACTCGATGGTCTTTCAAAATAACATTGAAGTCTGTTTGAATATTTATTATTTAGTGAATATTTTAAGAAAAAATCACCCGTATTACGCATTTACGTGACTTTCGAACCGGAGATAAAAAAAATAATGAAACAAATTGAGAACATTATCGGTTTAGGAATTATTGAGTTATCTCCTAAAAACTCATTTCATACGCAGATACGACCTTTTGATATTACTTTACGATAGTAGGTACGAAACCGCGTGGTCCGACACGCACTTGGCCGGTTTTTTTCTATTAAAGATTATTTTATTTTATATGTATACATGTAGTTTCATTTTTTTACCCTTTATGTGTACGTACGTTACGTAAGTAGGTTCACGTGTTAGAAAACTGTACTTACGTAGCAAAAAATTACACGTCATATTGGATAGGGGGGGGGAGGGGTCTGAGGGGGCTGAAAATATCACCAAAGATCACCATGGGGGATGGGGGGGGGGGGTCTAAAACAAGCCAAAAACGTATGACGCGATTAATGGACGCCCCCTATAGTCCCTACACACAAAATAATTATTCTCCTCCTCCTTGCATTGGTTTCCTCATCACTGAGGGTCGTGGTCATTCAACAGCTTTTCTCTGATGATCTGACGCCATCTTCCTCTATCTGTCGCCGAGTGAAGAGCATCGTGGACGGTAGTGTTGAGAGCTGAGCGAATTTGGTCAGACCAGCGCATTGGGCTCCCTGTATCTTGGGCGTTCACCTTCGACTTTGCCAGTGATGACCAGTTTTTGGAGGTTATCACCGTCTTTTCTAGTAACTACAAATAATTATTCTAAACTATAACAAACATTTATTTGTGTGAAATGTCCCTTCTTATGAGGAAAGTTTCCCACATAATGTTGTTGTTATAGTTTAGGATAAGTACTACGGGTAAGTTCCAGAATAGCTGTTCCAAAATGGTTACCTACTGATTGAGATCCAAGAAACTACTGAGAATGCAGGCTGGGATGCAGATCGGAAAGGAGATGGCGGGATGACTTGCGTTTCACATAATACTGGAAACATACAAATGCCAAAGTTTAATTAAAGGAGGGGCCTTTGCCCAGCAGTGGGACACTAAAATAGGCTGTTAAAAAGATTTATGTTTACGTTTTAAGTCTTCTCTAGCTGTTTGTACTAACAATCTATGGATTCTTAATTGATTCGAAATAAATAATTTGAATTGTATTCAGCCCCCTGACAGACAGGCGAATCGCGGAAGCTTAGTAACAAGGTTTGAGCACACTCTTAGTGCAGACCACTACCAATAAAATATGCAAATCATATGCTCGCTTCTTCATATTTGAACGTTGGCAACAGCAAAGGCATATATTTCGTTCATTTACGCGGCTAAGTCGAAAACGAATCCGAGTATTAAGAGTAAAGTAAGAGGACTGACAATCTTCTTCCTCCTAGCGTTTTATCCCAGCTTTTTGCTCTATTGAGCTTGGGGTCCGCTCGACAACCTAATCCCAGGAATTGCCGTAGTCACTAGTTTTTACGAAAGCGACTGCCATCCAACCCAGAGGAGAAACTAGGCTTTGTTAGGATTAGATCCGGTTTCTGCACGATGTTTTCCTTCACCAAAAAGCGACTGTTAAATATCTAATGATATTTCGTACATTAGTTCTCGAAAACTCAGTGAGGTTTGAACCGAGACCTTCGGATTGAAAGTCTGACGTCTTACCGCCAGGCCACCAGCGCTTTATAAGAGGACCGACAATCTTAATACAAAATCGCATTGCTCCATAGATCAGGCTCATTGCTCTAGCGCTATGACGTCACTATCGCTGGAGGTCCCAGTTTCATCCATTTTGTTCAGCTCTTTGATTGTGGTTATAATTTTCGTACAAACGATGGCGCTGCAGAACCCGAACATGAATGCTAGGTCCAGGGACCGGAAAACCCCTTCATTTGATTAATCGTTTCGATAGGGTAACCCTATTAAAGTCTTACCCTAATGATAGGGTTACCCTATCATTGGGTTACCCTATCGATATGGAAATCATTTTGAATAAGCTTAACCCTTTTCAATGTGGTTTCCGAGTCGAATGGGGTAAAGATAGCTTTAATATTTACCGCTTACCCTATCATAGGGCTACCCTTTTCCTGTCTCTTTTCCACGCAGGCAGGCGGTTCTATCTTTCTCATTTGAAATGGAACAGGAGAGGTGGCGGCGGAACAAATTGAGTAAATATAAGATTTGCTGTCGTTTATTCATTCTGCTAAAGTCACACTCACAGTCCAGTCCTCTGCTCACGTACACAACTTTAAATTAAAGAATTTCTGTTAAAGAAATGTGTCTTACCTTCAGTTTATTTTTGCATAGTTCGCACGTACTGATGAGATGGGCAATAATTATTTTGAATAAGAATAAAAACACAATTTTTATTCATATTCAAATCGATTTGACACAAACCAATATTCATCCTCCTAGAGTTTGTCCCGGCTTTTGCCACGGCTCAGTTGAGCCTGTGGTCCGCTTGGCAACCTTATCCTATGAATTGGCGTAGGGATTGGTAGTCGTTTTCAGCTAATTATGGGATATACGATTTTTTAAGCTCACATGGTCATTCACATTATAATTATTATTTGAAACGGGGTATTTACCATGTATTATGTATATTAGCGTTATTGGGCACCCGATATTTCGGGTGCGAGGTAAATAGCCCGTTTCAAATAATTAATATTTATATAATTAGGGGATGTAATTTAGAAAATTATTTCTGTTTTATAATCCAAGATGGCGGATGGTTATATACTTTTTACTGAAAAATAGTCATGGTACTTATTTTCGGTTAATTATTCGGGGTGTATGGTTAAAATCTGTCGGGATACTCAGATTCACCGTGTATATATATAAAAAAAATTTTTTCATTTTATATTTAAAAAAATTCAGTGTATTCATTTTTTTTGTTTTTCTTTCATTTTTTTTCCGTTTTATTTTCGTTTCGTTTTCGTTTCGTTTTCGTTTCGTTTTCGTTTCGTTTTCGTTTCGTTTTCGTTTCGTTTTCGTTTCGTTTTCGTTTCGTTTTCGTTTCGTTTTCGTTTCGTTTTCGTTTCGTTTTCGTTTCGTTTTCGTTTCGTTTTCGTTTCGTTTTCGTTTCGTTTTCGTTTCGTTTTCGTTTCGTTTTCGTTTCGTTTTCGTTTCGTTTTCGTTTCGTTTTCGTTTCGTTTTCGTTTCGTTTTCGTTTCGTTTTCGTTTCGTTTTCGTTTCGTTTTCGTTTCGTTTTCGTTTCGTTTTCGTTTCGTTTTCGTTTCGTTTTCGTTTCGTTTTCGTTTCGTTTTCGTTTCGTTTTCGTTTCGTTTTCGTTTCGTTTTCGTTTCGTTTTCGTTTCGTTTTCGTTTCGTTTTCGTTTCGTTTTCGTTTCGTTTTCGTTTCGTTTTCGTTTCGTTTTCGTTTCGTTTTCGTTTCGTTTTCGTTTCGTTTTCGTTTCGTTTTCGTTTCGTTTTCGTTTCGTTTTCGTTTCGTTTTCGTTTCGTTTTCGTTTCGTTTTCGTTTCGTTTTCGTTTCGTTTTCGTTTCGTTTTCGTTTCGTTTTCGTTTCGTTTTCGTTTCGTTTTCGTTTCGTTTTCGTTTCGTTTTCGTTTCGTTTTCGTTTCGTTTTCGTTTCGTTTTCGTTTCGTTTTCGTTTCGTTTTCGTTTCGTTTTCGTTTCGTTTTCGTTTCGTTTTCGTTTCGTTTTCGTTTCGTTTTCGTTTCGTTTTCGTTTCGTTTTCGTTTCGTTTTCGTTTCGTTTTCGTTTCGTTTTCGTTTCGTTTTCGTTTCGTTTTCGTTTCGTTTTCGTTTCGTTTTCGTTTCGTTTTCGTTTCGTTTTCGTTTCGTTTTCGTTTCGTTTTCGTTTCGTTTTCGTTTCGTTTTCGTTTCGTTTTCGTTTCGTTTTCGTTTCGTTTTCGTTTCGTTTCGTTTTCGTTTCGTTTTCGTTTCGTTTTCGTTTCGTTTTCGTTTCGTTTTCGTTTCGTTTTCGTTTCGTTTCGTTTTCATTTCGTTTTCGTTTCGTTTTCGTTTCGTTTTCGTTTCGTTTTCGTGTCGTTTTCGTTTCGTTTTCGTTTCGTTTTCGTTTCGTTTTCGTTTCGTTTTCGATTCGTTTTCGTTTCGTTTTCGTTTCGTTTTCGTTTCGTTTTCGTTTTATTTTCATTTTTATTTCATTTTTATTTTATTTTATTTTTATTATATTATAATAGTAGATTGTACAACAAGTGCATAAAACGTACGATTCTACGCGAGGCGTTTAAAAGTCGAGTGTAAAATGGGTTTTATGGACGAGGGTTACACTCTAATTTTCACTTCATTTGCGAGGAAATTATTTATCGGTAATCGTAAAACAATTTCAAGTTGTGACAAAAATATTACAATGAAAACAAATATGGTTCCAACCAATTAATTTTTTAATATATTTTTTTGAATTTTTAACATGTGAATTTAGAAATTTTCTGCCAAGTCATCAAAACATTTCGGGGCATTTCTAAACTATTATCAACTCCTATTTTATTTGATTTCATTTATTTGATTATAGAAAACACGCAATTCAAATAATTATAGCAATACTCAGATAGAATTAGCGGAAAAATCATAAAAAGTACAGTCAATTCCTATTGGACGGGAAAAAATTTGTTTGTATAGGTCAAAGTGGCAGGAATTGATATCAATAAAATTTATAAGTGAATATTGGGCGCTAAGGTGCCAAAAAAATGGTAAAAACCAGTTTTTCGCTTCTAGAGGAAAAACTACGGGGCGGACAAAAAAATAGTTAAATATAACAAATGTGCGCAATTATAAAACAAAGAGAATGAGCCCCAGTAGAGCAAAATCGGTCTAGAGGATCGTCCGCAATTCGCAAAAAAACACATTTTTTTTGCAAATATTGTAAATTCAATAACTCGCGTTCCGGAAGTGCTGGAGAGCTGAAATTTGAATATGATGTCAGTTTTGTGGTCCTCTAACTACAGTTAATTGTTCAAATTAAAATGTTGTAAACTTTTTGCAAACTTTTGCAAAAAGTGACCTTTTTAGGGTTCCGTAGTCAACTAGGCGTCCGTCCGTCCGCGGATAATCTCAGTGACCGTTAGCACCAGAAACCTGAAATTTGGTACTAATATGTATATTAATCACGCCGACAAAGTGGTAAAATAAAAAGTGGATTTTTTTATTTTATTAGGGTACCTCCCCTATACGTAAAGTGGGAGTGATTTTTTTTTTTCATTTCAACCCTATTGTGTGATATATTGTTGGATAGGTATTTAAAAATGAATAGGGGTTTACTCAAATCATTTTTCGATAATGTAAATATTTTCGGAAATAATCGCTCCAGAAGTAAAAAACTATGCGCCCCCCCCCTCTAACTTTTGAACCATAAGTTTTAAAAATATGAAAAAAATCTCAAAAGTAGAACTTTATAAAAACTTTCTAGAAAAATTATTTTGAATTTGATAGGATGAATAGTTTTTGAAAAAAAATTACAAAATAATTTCTGAACTAAGTTTGTAATTTAACCGTATAAGCAGGTGTTTATTGTACTTGTAATTTCTACAAAATTACAATGAAATGACGTGCTTTCAAATAAAGTACAAACGGTGAAAATCGGTTCACGCAATAAAGAATTATTCCATAAAAATCATCTTCCATACTTTAAGCTCGCGCGCAATAGTTTACTTAATTTGCCGATAGATGTCGCTGTACGTGGAACTCTCATATCATATCCTACATGGCGGTGTTATTAACTCTTAAGTCGGGACACTTACTGTGACGGACGGAAAACTACGGAACCCTACACTGAGCGTGGCCCGACACGCTCTTGGCCGGTTTTTTTTTTAAATCGATTGGGAGGGTATTTTAATTTTCGAAAAACGTTATAATTTCGGTTTCTATGCATTAAGGAGGAGTTGAACTACAAATTTCCAAATTTACAGATCATTTGACAAGGAATAAACTTGTTTAAATAATCTATGACCATCAGACACTTTTTGCGCGCGCGGCAGTGGCGCACTATGGCCGAAACGCCCGATCTAGCTGGACAAAATTATTTTACACTCATAGACTAAAATTGACTATTTTTATTATTATTTTGGTATAATTAATGTGAAAAAAATTAACCAGTGTAAGTTGACCTTTGTATAATAATAATTACCAGGGCAGAAGTGGTCAGCTAAACATGGTTTTTAATTTTAAGAGAAATGAAGCATTATTGCAAATGGCACCTAAAATATAAGAATAGCAGAATTAAAATACTTAAATATAGTTTAAGTTAATTATTAATTTTTTTAGGTGCCATTTGTAATAATGCATTTCTCTTAAAATTACACTACCAAGTTTAGCTGACCTCTTCTGCCCTAGTAATTATTCTTGTACAAAGGTCAACTTACACTGGATATCCTTTTTTCACATGAATTATAGCAAAATAATAAAAATAATAAATTTTAGTCTATGAGTATAAAATAATTTTGTACAGCTAGATCGGGCGTTTGGGCCATAGTGCGTCGCCGCCGCGCGCGCAAAAAGTGCCTGAACTTATTGGGATTAGGTCCAGTTTCCACACGATGTTTTCTTACACCGAAAAACCCAGATACATTCTTATACGCGGAACATTATTTAAAATAAAAAGCATGATTAAATGATTCTGTTAAGAATAAATTATTTTTATTACATTTTCTCGCATATATTAGTCCCGACGAAATTATTTTGAATCATTTTAACGGGAATACAATCAACATAAGTTTATTCTTACGATATTTTTTTCAAATAATCATTTTATTCTTGAGTGTCCAACAATGACTGATATTGATCGTTTCATTATACTAGAAGTATCGGTGAACGGCGTCACATTTTGCTGGAGCCATTGAAACAAAGTACTACCTATAACTAGAATAACACAAAATTATATATTTTAACACTTCACAATATGCATTTGATTTTGGTTCCTATAAGCCTGGGTCTAAGATTCAACCGACACGAGCCGTCACGCTCGAATGGCAAGAACAAAAACACCGGCACCACACAACGATCTTTTAGCGCACTAACAAGCAATAATAGCGTCTAGATCAAAGGCGTAAGTACGAAAACATACGCAAATAGATTCTTGTTTGTCTGTAGGCTCGCTCGTGCCGCCATACCGGCAGCGCTTAGCTCGTAGGGTCCTCGTATAATAAATAAGTCAAATATATTGGTCACAGAGTTTAAAATAGCTTAATCGCATTTGAAAAACCCTATCTGATAGGGAAACCATATGCTGGGTTGTAACCACTTACCCGAATTAACTGTATTGACATGGTTAGCCTTTCGTTCGGGTAAGTCAAACGATACGCTTACCGAATTGATAGGGTTTTTAAAAACAACTCTATCAAATACCCAATCTAATACCCCTTTAATGGTTACCGGTTCCGGTCCCTGTAGGTCTAATAAGCACCGAACAAAATGAATGGAACTAACACTTATTGTTACGTTAACCGATTCGTTGCGTCTTCCATTTTCGAAAACTTTTGGCTGTGGCGGCGAACAATTATTTCATGACACGACAGGCGTGTCATACGCCATAGAATATGATGACACGCCTATCGTGTCATCAGCCATGTGTAAAAAATTATGTAATTTTTTGTGTTTTTTCACTGATTTAGACTTGATTGAGTTCATTTGAAATCAAACCAAGGAAGTAAACTGATTAAAACGTTGTTTAAAATTTTTAGTAGCATTTAAACTACCAGTTTTACTTGAAATGCATGGTAAGTGACTTTAAAAATTCAGGTATCACAAACATTTTCTACTATGTACAATTTTTATACATATATGTATAGTGGGCTAAGTTAGCCCGGCTAACAGAATGGGTAAATATATTTTTTTTACAGTTCGACGCGATTTAAAACTATGCATTCAATATTTTCATGATTTCTCCTTGAATTATTTATTCGAGCCATATACATTGATAACAAATAATTTGTCTTGAATCACAAAAACTAAAATCTTCATTCTAATATTTTAAATGTATACTAGGCATACATTTTTATTTTATAATAAAATATTTAAAGAGGGTAAATAGGTAAATAGTTCTGGTGTCTATGACATTAGGCCGTATTCGCAAGCTAAGAGATAGAATGATACATACAACCAATGTTTATATCTCCGTTTGCCCTACAGTTTAGAATGACCATTCCATATCGGACAATGTACACGCGGCTTTAATAATTGCCATTGGCTGTTTGCATTGATATTTCGTAGTCAAAAGGAATATTTAAAAGGTAAAAAACAATACATTAATGGATTGTAGTAGAGTTTCTGCGTAAAAAGAAGTGTTATGGTTTATATGAGAATTCATACGAACTATGTCACTTCACTTTCCGCATGGATTACAACTTTGCGTCCATTAAAACGGTACAATAATGAAAATCATTTTAAGTGTTCCATACCAAATCGGTAAAAAACGAACTCTGTCTGTCTGCCTGCCACGAAGCCAATTTTCTCAGAAACTACTAGACCGATTGAGCAAAAATTTTGTACTCAGCAGTATATGTAAGTCAGCAACCCAAAGGCAGGTATGTAACGCCAGTCTATAAATTTTAAATATGGGGGGCATTTGTTGCAAATAAAAATTTGCAAAACTATAATGTATGACATATCAAATAAAACTAATCCGTTATGAGGATCTCAAATATATTTTTTTGTATAATTTTAACGTATGTAGTTTTGAAATAATTTAAAAAAAAAACCGGCCAAGTGCGTGTGTCGGGGTTACGCATAATGGGGAGTTCCGTACCTTCAATGGAATAAGAACCAAACAAATACCAAAAGGTCGTACCTGATGCCTATGGAAGAAGTTTTTTTGAAGATAACTCGAAAATACCTGAACCTGTAATGTTCAAAATATTTTTTTAGAAAGTATGTGAAAAGAAAAGATGCATCTTCTCAATTTTTTTCATATTTTTTGGACTTACGGTTCAAAAGTTACAGGGGGAGGACACAATTTTTCTGACTTTCGAAGCGATTATTTCTGAAAATATTCACTTAATCACAAAATGTTAAACCTCGATGTAATTTTTAAAGACCTATCGATTGATGTGTAACATGTTGATATTGAGCGTTGGGCGCCCTCCCAATTTTTTTTTTCTGCAATTTATCTACATAACTAAATAGCGGCATACAAAATACACCTTATGTCTAAATTTCATTAAGATACGTCTTATACTTTCAGAGTATAAAGGCTGTGACATACGGACGGACGGACAGACGGAGATGACGAAACTGTAAAATTGACCGTCCCCGTCCCCCCTTATCTCTGAAACTGCTGGACCGAAAATTATGAAAAAAAAAATACTGACATTCCTTATTAACGTATAGATTACAAGAAAAATAATAGGATTCTACACCGTTAGTCGGACTTAAGAAAAAAAATCGAGGCGCCAGTCCGACTCGCACTCGGCCACCCTATAAGATTCTCATGTAATCATGCTGAAACCATCTTTTTTCACATAATGTATTAAAAATCGGTGGATGTGATAAATTATCCGTCAAATACCAACTTTCGTACGTTAGGTAGCAAAAACTAGTGACACAACTTTCCAAAAGATGACCATGCACCCTGTACGGGAGGGTGGGGTTCGACGTGCCGATTTTCAAATGTCATAAGAAAATAGTTTTATAAGAATGTTTGTTTTTCTTCGAAACAACGCAGTAATTGCAACGAAAATCTCAATAGTTTTTTTAATACAAGCATTTATGCGACCAATTTCGGAGCGGAAATTTAAGGCCCTCTTTGGGGAAAGTTGTGCCACCAGTGGGGCAAATTGTTCCGGATAGGTTATGCTAAAAGATTGTCATAAATGTATATGCTCTACACCACAAAGTGCTACCTAAGCTTTTTCGGGCGTCATGTAAAAATGTCATTTTTTCTAGTCACCCGGTTTCTCCTTTAGCTAATGTTTTAAATATTTTACATCTTTCAGTCCTATTTTAGCAGTTTCGCATCGTATAGTCTGGCCAGCCAACGAACGCAGTAGCAATGTACAGCGAACAAAAGTATGACAACACTAAGAATCACTGAAAAAAGCAGCAATGATCATACAATTTTATGTTTTTAATTTTAGTTGGTATTTCCGCCCCTTTCTAATTAGGTGACATTTACGGTGTTTAAAAAGGAGACGGATATATTTCGTTTGATCTGTCATCAACTGCAACAGATAATCTGTTTGAGGCAATTGACATATGCCTTAAAAATTAATTTAAATTTAATTGGGAACGTTGCAGGAGTTCTATCTCACTCGCGCTTAAGATGAGAGAGTGAAATGCACTAGAAACAAATTCAATGTGAATTGAAATGTTCGTCATGAAATACGGTGTCTCATCACAAAGGGTTGCCACATGTACGTATTTTGAATTTTCCGCGCGTTTCTACTGACAGAAATGGTTTGCCAAACTATATCTAATGATCGACCAAAAATTTTTTTTGTACAATTGAGGTCGATCGAGGGAAAAACTTGCCCTTTTAAAAGGGAACATTGAGCCCCAAGTTGGGCATACGGACTAACGCTGGCGTACTGGGAACCGTGTCGATCAATTTAAAAAATAACTAAACAAGAAGATACCTAAATAATATCATTACAATTTAGGAAAACAACGCTTGAATCGATTCAAAGTGTGCAGATAAAGGCCAAATAGGTCAAGCACAAAAAATTTACAAGTGTATCATTTTGATAGCTTCTGAATGTTTGCGCACCCATCCACTCAACCGTCAGGATTAGTGGAAATAAAATTGTTGCCAATATGGCGTGTTATCTGAGGCTATAATAGCGCATTTTGACCGTATCTCTACCTTTATTTAAAAAGTTATTGAGGTCGGCACAATAAACCCCCGGCACTTCCAACCCCACTCTCCCCTACGTTTGTTTTTTTGAAAATCATATAATTTGAAGTAAAATTGAAATCTTGTTGTAAGATGTTATTATGATTAGTTATTCAATGAATAATAATATGTAATAAGTAATGTTTAGGGCGTAAAAATAATGCAACTTGAAAAGGTTGTTAACAACTGATTTTGAAAAATTCAAACAATATCTAGAATATTCCAGAAACGAAGGCTACAAGCTTGTTCTACGTGATAAACAATAATAATTTTGTTGGGGGAAAACCCTTCTGAAATGTAATTTGAAGAAGTTTTAATCGATTTTAAAATGACACTCCTCTCGTGTCATACGCCACACGTTAAAAACATTGATGACACGCCTGTCGTGCCATCCGCACCGAATAGGTAAGTAATGTTTAACTCGTAAAAATAATGCAACTTGAAAAGGTTGTTAACAACTGATATTGAAAATTTTAAACAATATCTAGAAAATTCCAGAAACGAAGGGTACAAGCTTGTTCTACGTGACAAACAATAATAATTTTGTTCGGGGTGAACCCTTCTGAAACTTAATTTGAAGAAGTTTTAATCAATTTTATAATGACACTGCTCTCGTGTCATACGCCACACGTTAAAAACATTGATGACACGCCTGTCGAGCCATCCGCACTGAATCGGTTAAGATACGAGTATTAGACTTAAGATAGGTACTAGGTATAGAGGGTATACGGTAATAATAAAACCAAGATTAAACGGGTGTTTCAGTAGGTATGAAACTTAAGTCTCCCATTGTGATTACTGCTTGCTCCAACGCGTTGGAGTGCAACAAATACATCGACTAAGGTTACGGTATACTCGTACTGTCAGCCGTTTTGAAACGTGTTTTTAGAATAGTCGCGTTGCGTATGTTCTGTCCTTCTTGGGCGCACATGTGTCAACTCTATAGTTGTGCACGCCTTGAGTGCGTCAGTAACGCCATCTAGCAATGGCCTGAAGTTTAGATGAACATGATTTTGTACAGACATTGTAGTCCTTTGTTTACTCGTTCATGGTTCAGCTTAAGCCTCCAAAACATACTATACAATTCTGGCGGCACTCCAAATCTATGAGAAAATACTATTGACAATACGCAAATTTGTTGCTTCCATAAAACAACCAACATAACACCCCGTTTTAACAGAACAAGCGTATTTTGCCGTTACTTAAAATGCGAACTAACAATTTAACATAATAATCTATTCGTATCATTGTAGAAGAACGGAGTCTCCGGTGGCAAAATAAAGTTTGTTACGAGAGCTTGCAGTGAAGAGGCCGTCCGCAAAGTTGCTTGAATTTATGCTTTCAATACATTGTTTACTGAAACATCTGTTCAGCTTTGTTGGTATAGTTGAAGGCCGATTATAATCACCGCAACTTTATTAAAGTTAGGTGAGGACGTTCTGTCACATTGTTTACTTAGCTTTCGAATAGAAACGGTACTATGCATTTAGGTTAATGGGTTGTTTGTTAGTTTATGTGTTTGTGCATAGAAACCAAATATTTCATTTATCTTTAAAACGGCTTACTACTACAGTACGCGAAGTTTTGTGCTCCGATAACTCACAAGTGCGATTTTCTTTTTTAGTTAGTTTTAACGGCCTCCTAGCCTATACTTCGTTTTTTTAGAGATTAGAAATTGAGTAAACATAGAAACAGTAGTTGTCAACCTGTTCTAAATGTTCAATTTAAAGTAAACACACTGCAAGCATACCAACAAACGATTAGTTAACAGCTCACATTTGTGAATAAATAATAACAATTTGCAGATTAAATAATCCAACACAACAATAAAAACACTGTAAACAATTTGTCAAAATATAAGTGACCTTGAATTCTAAATGAATTACAAATGGCTAAGACGACATATGCTCTTGACAAAACCGTTATAAAATGTGAAGTTATGTTGCAATAATAAAATGCGATAGCCAGATGGAGAAAAATAAAACATACATAATCTTTTCTGTGTGTAGCAAACAAATACATGTATTATGCCTAGCGCAATGCTAACAATTGTTAGAAATTATTTTTCATTATTAGTACTTAACGTATTCTAATAGGTCACAAATAAAATCGGACTTGTGCATTATGTCATTCATTTGTATAGGTTAAAAAGGCGTTCCAGTACTCCACTATATCCCATTTAGGTAGTTTCTAAAGGCCCGCAGACACTGTCAGTAATAATGACATTATTTTTCTTCTAATTTGATCAGGGGTTTTAAAATTGGTCACTTAACCTTTTGTAAGAGATGTTTTATAGGATCTTTTTCAGGCACGTTAATGGTAACAAACAAAAAAACAATCCTTTTAAGCGAACAAAATGGCCACGTAGTTACTATTAAGCCCTTAACAAGTTCCGACATGGCGGGTCCAGTCGACAAGTAAGTTTGTAGTTCCGAAGTGACTTGTCCTTCCCATCCTTAGGGCCTGTTCAGACATTGATTGGTGTTTAGTACGAGTTCATAATTTTTTACAAGCTTTTATTTAACTCAGTGTTTGTCAGTTTGTTGTTTAGGTTTGGACATACCCGGGGGTATGTCCTTAAACTGCGTCCGGACACGGGTAAGTCCTTAAACTGCGTAAAAGAGAGGTATGGGTACTGCGAATGTCATCTCGCTATGTGTGGTAGGGCACAGCACAGCGAATGTCATCTCGCTCAAATCTGGAGCAGAGGCCGACTGGGGAAGTACTGCTCCTTGCAGAAAACGACAGCCAAATAGCACTAGGTTGCCAAAGTGCTTAAAGAGGCCAGTGTCTTGACGATGAGGGACCCTCTTGTTCCTTTAGCCGTCAACACAGTGAATCCGAATATTTATATAATACTTTTTGTAAAGGGTCGGCAACGCGCATGTGACACCTCTGGAGTTGCAGGCGTCCATAGGCTACGGTAGCTGCTTACCATTAGGCCAGCCATATGCTTGTTTGCCACCGTCGTGGTATAATAATTACAAAAGGTAAAATTTTCTGAAGTCCAATTGAGCTGAAATTTGGCATAAGTACCTGCATAACTTGGATAACAATATAATTTTGGTAAGGTCGATGTGGATAATTCCGTCATAGGGACTATTCCGTCCACGAGCGTATTTTTCTTTCATTTTCAATCGTAGGAAAAAAACGATTTGCTTTTGATTGCTGAAACTAAAAGCAATCGCTGCTTTGTCAATGAAATTACCAATTTTGTTTGTTAACCAAGTAAAACTCTAATAGACGGAATTAGCCACGTTGACCTTCCCATCGAGCTGGTCTGACTATGGGGACCAAAGTTAGTTATAAGAACTCTGTAAAAAAAACAATAGCTCAATGTGTTTGAGTTTATTAGAACAATCTCGTTGAACAGTAGATGACTTGTGCAATAAAAATAGCTGGAGTAAGATTAATATATGAGGTAATATTCCGCTACGTTTGTTACGAATAAAATGAATAATATTTATTTATGTTGACATTTAGATGTTGACAATAACACCGATATATTTTTTGTCGATAAAATATTTTACTACATCACTTTAGTATTGGTGCCCCGAGTTAGCATACTTTTGAGGTTGTTATTTATTTTCTCTATCGCACAAATGCGATATAAGTGATGGCCTCTCTTTTACGCATTTCAGTTTTCTAATGGTGGCACCACACTTCGCCTATGCGGACAAATATTCGTGTTGCGTCTCTTTCCTATTCTATACAATAAGAAAGAACGCAACACGAATATTTGTCCGCATAGGCGAAGTGTGGTCCCAGCATAAGCATTAGCGTATCTTATATGTGTCATCTACTCATATAATGTTATGTTACGTTCAGCCAGTGTGCACTACGCTTTTTCGACAGGCCTTCAACGTGTCCGGATTAAATTAGTCAAAAGCGAGTTTTGCACATCTGCTTGTCAATCGGCTAATCTGGTAGGATTACCTTTTTTTCGACGCGGGTAGTCAACCTTTTTTGCACGTGTTTTAACTTTTTTTCCTATACATACGATAAACGATGCCAACTCAAATTTTCAATTAATACAAAGTGACAATCGCTCGCCAATCAACATAAATAATAAGTAAGTATACCTAAATATAATATTGCCGAGAGGGCCAAATTTGAAGTTTAATGTTTAATTTATTATTTTTATTTATAAATCTTGAAGCAAATCTAATTAATTTGTGGAATATTTTTGGCATCTCTTTCGCTATACCAGAATCACGTAAGTGATTCGGATAGGAGGTGCAAGCACGTACTTCGCATGCCCTTAGAGTATGGTCAACGGCGCCTAGCCGTTTCAAATTCAGAGATTACATATACCTACATGAGAAAATTGGTCAAGTTCCGCCGTGACCGGGTGGTCTAGTGGTCAGGACGTCAGCCGCGAAAGCTGAAGACGCCAGTTCAAAGGGCTTGGTCACTTTTTAGGGTTCCGTAGTCAACTAGGAACCCTTATAGTTACGCCATGTCTGTCCGTCCGTCCGTCCGTCCGCGGATAATCTCAGTGACCGTTTGCACTAGAAAGCTGAAATTTGGTACTAATATGTATATCAATCACGCCGACAAAGTGGTAAAATAAAAAGTGGAAAAAAATGTTTTATTAGGGTACCTCCCCTATACGTAAAATGGGGAGTGATTTTTTTTTGTGATATATTGTTGGATAGGTATTTAAAAATGAATAGGGGTTTATTAAAATCATTTTTTAATACAATTGCTCAAAAAGTTTAGTTTATGTAGCTGCAAATCGTGCGTTAAGTTTGATTTTATGCACTAGTGCTAAAAAATAATCTGATCTGCAAATCGTGCGTAAAGTTTGATTTTACGCACGATTTGCAGATCAGAATTTTAAATAAATTAGTATTATGCGAGACCTGCTTATAAATGACCCACCTGAACTACGCGCGATTGGGCATAAAGGAGTATTATGCGAGACCCAATAGTATTACTTGAACAACGCGTAATTGAATGAAGCTGTTTTTCGTACACTGACAGAATATATTTTATTTCATTGTAGTTTTTTCGCAATTGTATTAAAAAACGTTGTTCGACACACGTGCGGAAGTGTCATTTTCACTCGTCCCGAGTCTTGACCCTCGCCTCTCGGCTCGGGTCAAGTAACCCCGGTACTCTTGCGAAATGACATACTTCTCCCACTTGTATCGAAAACTACTATTTTGATAATGTAAATATTTTCGGAAATAATCGCTCCAGAAGTAAAAAGAAATGTGCCCCCCCCCCTCTAACTTTTGAACCATAAGTTTTAAAAATATGAAAAAAATCTCAAACGTAGAACTTTATAAAAACTTTCTAGGAAAATTATTTTGAACTTGATAGGTTGAATAGTATTTGAAAAAAAAATACAAAATAATTTCTGAACCAAGTTTGTAATTTAACCGTATAAGCAGGTGTTTATTGTACCTGTAATTTCTACAAAATCACAATGAAATGATGTGCTTTCAAAAACTCTTAAGTGGGGATACTTACTGTGACGGACGGAAAACTACGGAACCCTACACTGAGCGTGGCCTGACACGCTCTTGGCCGGTTTTTATGAAGTTATGTTCAGTTTATAGTTTTATTTTTAGTTAGTTCAATTTTAAGTTTTACTATTAATATTATTTATAATTATTTGTTGAATTTCAGCCTTTGAAATAAATGAGTCATGTGTAAGTATAGCACTTAAAGTATAGGGAAAGGAGCACGTGACTTTTAGAATACTTATTTTTGGTAAGAGTTAACATTAATTAATGTTGATTTTGCTACTATTTCTGTTAGCAAATCCGAGACAGGTATTCCAAAGGTATTAGTATATTTACACAAAGTTAAACATATATTTCAAGTCAATTCAATTCATCAATTTTATAAATATTTTTAACAAAAGCAAACGAACTTTATCAAAGTGGCGTGAATCAACAGCTAGTTATAATAATTAAATTCGTAGTCTTTACTATATCATCATTGCGTCATTCAATCCATTCCAACATTTTCCCTTTAATATCGTGATTTTTTTTTAATTTACCTACTTCATTTTAATGTTAGTAATTTGACTTAACCCTTTTACTTCAAAATGTGTTTAGAATCATTTGACCAAAGCTGTGAAATGAAACCACGTTTCAGACTTAGCCTAATTGGGCCCAAAATGAAGCAAACCGAACTTCGGGAAGGGTTAATGGCCCAACTTTCCCGCAAACGAGTCCAGTTCACACGTGAATAATGATTTCGCGTAAATTTCGCAGAACGTCTGCGTACAAATGCTCAAAACTATTCCGTCGCCTCAAAATTCTAAAGTTATAGTTGGTATCTACACACGCGGTAAGCCATGTTCAAGTATAACAGAACTGGCGAGCAGCACCGTGTGTAATATTACATGAACCAATTGGAGCCACTTTTAACCCCCCCCATAACTCAAAAACTATTTCACATAAACATGTCAAATTTGGCTCATATATTGAAACTTGCGAGATACATGTGTTCTAAGCAGCTCCCGTAGCCTATGGATGCCTGCAACTCCAGAAGTGTGTCATGCGCGTTGCCGACCCTTTACAAAAAAGGAGGATTCACTATGTTGACGGCTAAAGGAACAAGAGGGTAGCTCGTGGTTAACACACTGGGTCCTCATTGAGGTCTTTGGCAACCTTACTCACCAGCAGGCCCTGCTCCACATTTGAGCGAGATGACATTCGATGTGCTGTGCCCTACCACACAGCGAGATAATATTCACAGTACCTATACCTCTCCTTTGGGCGTAGTTTAAGGACATACCCGAGTCCGGACGTAGTTTAAGGATATACCTGGGTCCAAAACCAAAGTCCAAAGTTTGTCACGGTATAACGTGATATAGAAAGACAGTGGCCGCTATACTGTCATTTTTTTATATCACGCTATCGCTTGTCAACCTACTCACTGCCTTAAGTACGCGTGCCATGGCATGTAGAAGCTGTCGCTAGTTGAACAGTTAATTTTGCATTTGCCAGCTAGAGTCGTAGTCAAGTAACGGCGCGAATTCTTCGAATCTAGCCAAATGAACACCAATTACTTTATCTTATCTTATTTGGTTCGTGGGCCCATATAATATGGATACACTTCGACCCAAAGGGATCTTTTGTGTAATTGCCCCCTAGTGCACTTACTCAAGAGCCTTTTCAACCATCTCTATGTGTTGGGTGATGGAGCTCAAGGGCAGTTCTTTGAGGTCCTCTGGATCTGGATAGCCGATACCAATTATTTTAGGGTTCGTCATTTTTTCGACGAGTTTGATAAATTTTATTTTGTTAATATTCACTAAACCATCTCTAACCGACCATTTACCGGCCTACTATATAAAGGAGCAGAACACAGTTTTGCAATATTCCGAGACATTTTTCCCTTTGTGAGTAGCAGGTTTTTTTTAAACTACTAACACCGGTTAGTATGCTATAGATACCTACATCAAGATTGCTTTTCTACGTGTACGAAAATACGTAAAAACTAAATACAAAACGCGCTGTCACTGCCAAGCCAACAAGTTTACTTTCTGGAATTAAGGTGACGGGTATCGCGGTTGACGACTGCATTTTGCGTTTTTATAATCGCAGCTTCCGCTTCTGCCATCTAGTATACTTGAGATGAACTATGACAATTCAATGTTGACATGTTTAAATAGTCAAGCAATCGCGGTCTTTTACAGTAAGATGGCGCTTTGATAATGATTCCATTTTATGTGTACTTACTTAATTAAAGTTACTATTGTATGTAGGTAATCAATGACGAAATAATTAAAGTTACCTATAATATAAAACTACTTGACCAACGCACGCCATTACCTACAGTATCATAATCGCACAATTATAATGTTTTATTCTAAATATCCAAAATAAGCATTCATCATGGCGGTTATATTTCTATGTGTCAAGTACGTGTCAAGTCTTTCAAAATAAAAGTTCAAATAAAATGTACTTAACTGAAGATAATATTATTTGTAACTAATTTGTTTTATGTCCTCTTCTGCTCTGAAAAATCCAGGTTTTTAGTATCTATAACGAAATTAGAGATGGTCAAAATCGCTTTCAATGAGGACGGTAAAGTGCGTTGGGATAAGACCGCATCGGGAGAACATCGGATAATTCAATTACCTATCTGGAAAATTATCCTTTAGTTGCAAATACAAACCACACATCCTCCAACACTATTGTGTACCTGTACCTAGTTGCATTTTGATATAATGGCGATGCCGCTTTTTTCAGGTACATTCACATTTTACTTAAATGTTTCTTCCGGTAGGTATGCTTAATAAAAACGACTGTTGGTTAAGTGAAAAGTTTAAAAAACCGGCCAAGTGCGTGTCGGACCACGCATAGGAGGGTTCCGTACCTTCAATGGAATAAGAACCAAACTAATAGCAAAAGGTCGTATCTGATGCCTATGGAGGAAGTTTTTTGGAAATAACTCAAAAATGGCTAAACCGATAATGTTCAAAACAATTTTAGTAGCAAGTATATAATAAGGCGCATCTCCTCAAATTTTTTCATATTTTTTGGACTTACGGTTCAAAAGTTACAGGGGGGGCTACAAATTTTTTCTGACTTTCGAAGCGATTATATCAAAAAATATTTACTTAATCACAAAATGATCAAAAAAACTTCAATATTATTTTTAAAGACCTATCGATTGATGTATCACATGTTGATTTTTGGTAAAAACAATTTTTTTGAAATTTAGATACATGTATGGAGCCCTTAAAATATTTTTTTTTCAAATTTAAATACATAACTAAGTAGCGGCATACAGAATACACCTTATGTGTAAATTTTATTCAGATACGTCGTATAGTTTCCGAGTAAAATGGCTGTGACATACGGACGGGCAGACATACAGACAGACGTGACGAATCCATAAGGGTTCCGTTTTATGCCATTTGGCTACGGAACCCTAAAAATCACTTATTCTTTATTTGATGATCTCCTAGCCCTGTCGGTAGTGACCCTGCCTACGAAGCAGGAGGTCCCGGGTTCGAATCCTGGTCAGGGCATTTATTTGTGTGTTGATCGCAGATATTTGTTCCTGAGCTATGGATGTTTTCTTTGTATTTAAGTATTTATCCATATTTATCTATATCGTCGTATTATATATATCGTCGTCTAGTACCCATAACACAAGCCTTATTAAGCTTACTGTGGGCCTAGGTCGATTTGTGTAAGATTGTCGTATAATATTTATTTATTATTTATAGTAAATGTATGGAAAATATTTAATTTGTGGCTTTTTAGTACATTACCTAATAATAGGAAACTATTAGAAACGATAGGAATGGAATCGATTGGTATAAAAAAGCAGCATGTGAAAAGTAAAAAAAAAAAAATTCATAAAGTATGGGAAAAGTTTTTCTCAATTTGCGGCTTTTCTATCCGCAAATTATTTTTGATCCCATACAAGAATGGGATCGATTGGCATCAAAAAGAAGTTTACCAAATGTGACCTCATCTCGCATCCTGTATGTTTTTTTTCCAAAATCCGTAGACGACCTTCCCTCAATTTCAAATTAATGAAGATTGATTAATTTGAAATTGAGGGAAGGTCTTCTAAGACCATTTTCGCGTTGCAGCGAGGGATCTGGTAGCTGCCCCCACTGACCCAAAAAGAAATTGAACTTGTATATTATTTCAAATTATCGAAGTTACAAGTAAAAGTAGTTAAGATAAAAGTAATTGCAATTACAAATTATATGTAATCGGGAATACTACTGACATGTAATCTCAATTACAAGCAATTTCAATTACTTAATATAATTGATTTACATGTAATTTAATTAGCAATTTAATTCATTACAAAAGTAGGTACCATCTAATAAATTACGCCCAACACTGAATAAACATCAGGTTCAAGAGGGTAGTATGGAGGATGTATGCTATCTGCTGCCGAAGTCGCGCATACATGTGATCTTTATAGGCAAAAAAGTTTCGTTCTATAAATTCAATTGTTTGTCACAAAAGATGGTTTAATTTGTTTTTGCGTGGCATTTAAGACTGGATCCAATTAATTGTTGCTGTGAACATTTTTTAAATTGGTACCTAGTTGGTTACTAGGAACAGGTTTAGACACGGGTATGTTATGTCCAAAAGGGAGGTATGGGCACTCCGAATGTTATCTCGCTAACTATGGTAAGGCACAGTTCAGCGAATGTTATCACGCTCAAATCTGGACCTGGCTCAGAGCTCGACTGGGGAAGTACCTTACAGAAAACCATAGCTAAAAAGCAAATAACTTAATTCAACCTAAAGTTTAAGATTAATTTTTTAACATGTTTTAACCATTTTCATTTATATACCATAAGTGTTTTTTACTAAAAAAATTGACAAATATAAAAGCATTTGTCGTCTCACATAAGAATTATAAATTGAAATTACACAAAAGAATTAAAAACACGAAAAGTCAGCACGAGTAAGTTAATAACATATAATAGCTTTTGCCCGCGGCTTCGCTCGCGTTAAATTCGGGGTAACAAACCATACAAACTTTCACCCCCCATTTTAGGGAAGTGGGGGGTTAGAAAGAGACAAAAAGTAGCCTATGTCACTCTCCATCCCTTCAACTATCTCCATTCAAAAAATCACTTCAATTCGTCGCCCCGTTTTGCCGTGAAAGACGGACAAACAAAGAAACAAACACACATACACTTTCCCATTTATAATATTATGTCGTGTATAGGGTCGTCACGGTTTTTTGGGTACATTTTTGGGTTAGTTTTGGTTAATTGCTATCTATTTCAAAAGTTTTATCATATCAAAATCCATTACAATATTAAAATACTAGCTTTTACCCGCGACTTCGTCTGCGCGAAATTAACATGAGCCATATGGAATTACATAATAAAACGCAAAATAAAAGTTACTAGTTAGTAAAATCTAAGAGCAAATATAAAACTAGCACGTATGCTATTTCAAGTCAACAGGGAGCAACAATTCCGTATAAACTTCCATTCCGTTTTCATCGCCTTATACATACCAAATTTCATCTAAATCAGTTGAGCGGTTTAAGCGTGAAGAGTTAACAGACAGACACACTATAATATTAGTATGGATACGTATTATATCTCTTCAAGTAGGCTGGGGGAAAAAAAAGAATTATAGCCAAAAGCGTTTTTTAAAATTTTTTAATTTTGAAACATCTTGCTTCAAAGGTTTGAAACATCTTGTCTTTCCACTCTCAATGTTTTTAACTCACTCGTTTTTGAAAAGTTTGAGAAAATGCTGAAAGGTTGACATTAACATAACTAGTAGTCCGCCTCGAACTCAGAACTCACGATTTTTCTAACAAACGAGATGACCAGAGCTCGGATTTTTCACGGCAAAACAAAACACTAGCGTAATTTAGCCAGTGCTTGAAATATTATTTTATCGACACCTATCGAGTCTTACTAGAGTATATGACAGGTATTGCCTCAGTACATTTTTTCTTTTTTTATTCGATGGTACACCTATCAGTGTGAATGTCAAAATTTAAAAACTAACAAACGTGCGAAAATTTCGAAAAACAGAAGACTTACTAGAGCTCAAAATCAATATTTTTGACCAGTCTAAGGTGACCTACTGGGGGTTAGAAGGTTGTGCATTAATTACCGGACATCCTGTATAAGTAATAAAATAACTTTTCATTTTAGCTTTGCCATAGTCGAGCAACAAAGAGGTAGGTCTGCATGTACAACTTAGAACGAAGTAACTATACCACCTCATTTAAAATGATAGAAACGACTGCAAATTTCATCTCACATGACATATGACATTCACACTTTAACTGTCATTTCATTACGTATAAAACGTAAATTGCATCTAGGTATTATTTATTTCGCAACGCATTGAATCCGACGTGTTGGATATACGTATAATAACTTAATATTGCAAGGTATCAATTAATACAAAAATGAGTAATGTACAAGATCGGATCAAAACGTGGATTGAAAATCACCCTGAGTTAGTCTATAATGAAGTGACCTCCACTATATACTGCTCTATGTGCGATATGCATCTAAAACTGAAGAAATGCAATATTGAGAATCATGTGAAAAGCAACCGCCACAATTACCGTTCGGGGCAACCAAATAGGAAACATCAATTTTATTTCGATTTAATTATTTTTCTTATTTCATGCAACATACCATGGGCAACAGTCAACAACAATAATTTTCGTCATTTTTTTAACAAGTATTTATGTTGCGACTGCTCTATGACTTCTTTACCGGACGAATCGACCCTGCGAAAAATTTATTTAAATCTCGTGTACAAAAAAACTATACAGGGTATAAGAGAGGTAAACAAAACCAATTATTTGTGGATATCTATAGACGAAACACCAGATTTCATGGAAAAATGTGTGACAAACGTGGTGATTCGGTCTTTGCAAAAAAATTGTTCTAAGCAATTTTATCTTTTGGGGTCGAAGGTTTTAGAGAAGGTAAATGGGGAAACAATAGCAAACCTAATAATAAACCAATTAAAATTTTTGTTTCAAAATTCTTTCAATGATAACGTAAACAATTTGCTTTTACTTTGCACAGATAGTGCCGCATATATGCTTAAAGCCGGTCGTATTTTAAAAGCAACGTTTCCTCGTATGAAACACATTACGTGTTTAGCTCATGGTCTGCACCGGGTTGCCGAAGAAGTGCGAGATAATTTCAAAGGTGTGGATGGGTTGATATCGAATGTCAAAAAGATATTCCTAAAATCTCCAGAGCGTGTACGCCTTTTTAAGGCAAAATATCCGTCCATTCCCCTACCTCCCGAGCCAATTATCACCAGATGGGGAACTTGGATATCTGCTGCGGTATATTACGCTCAATACTATGAGCAAATACGTGATGTCGTCTCCATACTTGCTAATGACTCGGCAGCTATAAGAGCTGCAAAAAAATGTTTTCAAACACGCAAACTACGACCGGAGTTAAATTTCATTCGCGACAACTACGAAGTAATAGCCTCTTCAATAGAACAATTGCAATGTTCGACTTTATCCATTGCGGAATCCTTCCTCATTCTGGATACTGTTCGTTGCTACGTAAACTGGAGTAAACTTTTACCAGTGATACGTAAATTTGAAGCCGTGCTCGAACGAAATCCTGATTACGAAATTTTAAGAGACATATCTGAAAATATTACCCGAACTGATAATGAATTCTATAAATTTGCTCCCTTGACGTCAACTGAAGTTGAACGTACATTTAGTGTACATAAATGGATTTATAGTGATAAACGCAAATGTTTACTCCCAGAGAATGTTGAAAAGATAATGATCATCTACTCCTATCACTATTACCCAAATAAAATGTCTTGTGCTGCTGTGTGTACTGACGTAGATTTTGAAGAAGAAATTGCGTCTGTTTCTAATATATAGTAACTTTATACAAATGGTTTTATTAGTTTTATTACATATTAATTTTATTTGGTGACTTTTATTTCTTCTAGTTCTGAATTATCGATATCGATAAAATAATATTTCAAGCACTGGCTAAATTACGCTAGTGTTTTGTTTTGCCGTGAAAAATCCGAGCTCTGGAGATGACCAATATAACAAGACCCATATAATGATTTTTTCGCGTCTTCTAGCTCCATGACTCCGTGGTCGATCCTGCTCATATACGAACTCTCAAATTATATGTATCTCTGCTATAACCCCAACAAATTTCATGAAGATCAGAAAAGCGTTACTAAAGTTATCGCGGAACAAACTCTCAAAATCAAAAAGCCATCGAAATGCTGAGACGTCCCACTAGCCAGAAGTTGTTTGTAAGAACTCACTTCGCTCGTTCGATAAAGGCGGTTTATAATTATATCTATTATTTGAAACCGTGCATAGGGTGGTTATGCTAGTTTCCCGTCCGGGTTGCCGTCCACCTGATTAAACTGCTACAAATTTATTGGACTAAGAGCTGGCCACGTCAGATATGACACAATAATGAGAGCAATGAAACCTGACTATTGTGTCATATCTGACGTGGCCAGCTCTCCGTCTACATGGAAAAAACTTTTTGAGGTCATATTTGCCATTGATAATAATTATTTATTCTTTAATTGATATTTTAATTATAAGCTTTTATTTCAAAAACTTGAATATCAATATATCAATAAGTATGGACGGAAAACTGACACAAACTCCACTTTTACAAAAAATGTTTTATTATAAAAAAACCTTTCGAGTATGATTTATTCTCGTATAATATTAATCTAAACAAGACCATATAAGCTCTAGAACGATAAGTAAGGGCACTTCAAAATTTATTATTGCATTACAAAGCTGGCAAAATCGATAAGTGGAAGAAAACTAGCACCTAAAAACTTACTAAGAGTACATTTTATTCAATAGTCCAATCTTAAGTAGAAGGAGTAGATTTTGAAAATTTATACAGGAAAAACAGCTTAGGTACACTTCATACTGATTTGAAACAAGGATTAATATTTCGAGAAATTTTTACAAAGGTAAAGCATAAAAGTCAGCCCTGAAAGCTGACCAACTAGTTCAAAAATGGTCCGGTCTTACCCCATCGTACCTTACTTATTGTTTTTTTCATTTTAGGGATTGTGAGAAATTATATTGGTATATATACTTATACGATTAAATTAATTCCATATCTACTTACCTACCTAATAATAATATTAATAATTCACCATTATCTTTTAAATCGTACGAAAACGAACATGCAATAAACCATATAAACCAAATGGCGCGACCAGACATCGCAGATTGCCGGGACAGCCGAGCCGATTGTTTCTTTCTTATTCCATAGTAAAGAGAGAGATATACAACCTAACACGATGATGTGGACAAATCACTGACAAATGCACGAATGTCAACTTCAAGCGCATTTGATTGTATTCAATGTATCCGTCATTCATATCATAATATAGATCTAGCTTGCAACAGCGCAAAGCAAGAAGCGAAATGAGCAAATGAGAGTAAGCTGGCAACGTCGCCTCGGATGGAAACTGCTCGAACAAACGCACTCTTGTAATATAAATTATGGTAAAAACATGGACGAAGCCGTCTATGGTAAAAAGTACCCATACCCACTGTAAAAATTGAATAATGAATTAGTCTCTTTAATAAGTTGGTAGTTTAAATATATTGGGTAAAAAAGTCAAAATAAAAAGATTAAACTAACTACTAACTTGACTATAGTATGATTTGACTTTTTTTTTGTCCAAAAATACCTATAAATCGCTTAGGATCAGGATTGAAAATATAAATGAGATAAAAAAATAAACAAAAAAGTTAACATCAGCCTAGATTTGAACTCGGACATATCTACTTAGTAAGCAAGCGTACTATAACCTAAGCTATGTGGAACGAATTTCCGCACTCAAAATTACTAATCATATTACTCAAATTTGACACATGAAACATGTCTCTGGCTGCAATAGAATAAACGCCTATAAGTTTTATTGCAGCAATTGCATAGTTCTGATTATTACAGGCTCTACAAGGTTTTGCGTCTAAAACCTTTATTAAGCGCTTAATACGACTATAGTTATCGGTAGAACATTAGTAATGTGCTAAGAAGTAATTATGTTTAATTTCGCAACATAGAATTATTTCTGACCGAAATAAAACTTGCGACAAGTTTTCTCCAAAACAGTTTCATAACGATGATATATATACCTAATTATGTTATACAAGACCAAGCACGTATCGGTAGACCGAACCCAACTATATGCCCCTACAGAAAATGTAACATACATGCTCCAACGTGGTTTGTTTTCTTCAAAAACCTTGCACGAAAACACCTCGATTTGACGTGTTTGCATATATCGTCGCCTTAAGAGAAAGTTAAATGGAGTGAATGGAATCACTCACTCGGGTACCTAAAATAGTACACAGCTAGATTTTAAGATTTAGCATTTTGGCAGCCAATATAAATAGCCAAGCCAAGTAAAGATCGGAGTTCACATTTTCCATCTGTCAGTTTAAAAAAATGGCCATTGCGTGAAATAGCCAATCATTTCATGAAATGGGTTAGGTTAGGTTTGGTCCTATCATGAAGTGATAAATTATATAATCTCTTCACGACTCTTATGCATATGGTGGTCTCTTTTTAAAATTCAATCAATCCTCCTCGTCCTTTCTTGTAGACAACAGTACCTCTACCACGAGTCATGTAGAAAATTCTGAATATTTTTCTATAGGCGTTAACGAATAATCGGGCTTCGAATCGTTTTCCTTCAGTAACAGACCTAAGCTCTCCGAAACATCTCGCGCGAAGTAACTAAAGTGACGTGACGGTTACAACCGTTATATTTTATAGTGATACTATGTCTCACCAAAGTTTAAATTTGTCTTAATCTGTTATAATATATCTGTATTTTACTTATGTTCTGCACTAATTTGTAGTTCCAATTACGTAAAACACAGGTTACAAGTTACGGTTACCAAGTAAGAATTTTCGAAAATGCGCATTCACATAATTTCGCAAAGCGTGTGATTCCGAAAATCAATCAAATACCGTTCGTATCCCATTTTAATAAGAGTCAACTTTTGGAATTACCAGCCACTTTTATCCTATCGGAATTACCCCAATGCACATACAGTAAGCACGCACTCGTACATTCATGAAGATGTTTTTAAAAATATTAAAAAGAAAATGACTGAAGCTCCAACCTTACAAAATTTTAACCCTAAACTGCCCATAGTGATTCAATGTGATGCATCTAAGGATGGAATTGGCTGTTGCCTTATGCAAGAAGGAAAGCCAGTATATTTTGCATCTAGGAGCTTAACTCCATCTGAACAGAATTTTTCACAAGTTGAGAAGGAATTGCTTAGTGTCTGTTGGTCGACCCAAAAATATCATTACTACATATATGGGCAGAAATTTACAATTCTATTATGGGCAGAAATGTACAAATCATAAACCTCTGGAGGCATTACTAAAAATACATATTCATGAAGTCCCTTCACCAAGATTGCAGAGAATGAAGTTACGACTGTTAAAGTATGACATGGAATTCAAATATTTGAAAGGCAAATACATGTATATAGCGGATCTCCTTTCCCGTGCATATAGTTATGAATGATGGTACAGATGACCCTTACATTAACGAAATGGTCCACTGTGTAGGGCTTGCAAGTCACTTGCAATGCACTCCAGAGCAAAAACAAGAACTGATTCAAGAGACTACTAATGATACTGAACTTTCTAAATTAATAGACTATACTAAAAAGGGATGGCCAGACAAAAAACATGTGTTAGATAACTTACAGTATTATTTTAAATTTAGATCTGAAATAACCGTAGATGAAGGCCTAGTGTTTTTAAATCACAGAATAATAATACCTACCACACTACGCTTAAAATTTATAAAACTTTTACATGAAGGGCATCTTGGTACAACTAAAATGAAACTGCCAGAAATATATACTATTGGCCGAAAATAGATGAACAATTAGATACATTTGTAAGATGTTTTGTATGCCAAACCTATCAAAATAAAAATATGAAAGAGCCCCTATTACCTCATGAAGTACCTAATCTGCCTTTTTATAAAGTAGAAAGAAAGAAGAAAGAAAGAAAAACATTTATTGCAGAAACCATCCACATACAGCACCACATAAGTTACAAAAAGTAGAAAATAAAAAAAAATCTTATTCACTATATACTTCAAACTAAGTACCTATTGCTTAAAGTAACGTACATTAATGACATTATTGAACATATTGATGCTGTACGTAATAGAGGCTACAAAAGGTCACCACTCAGCATATGCTCTAGCATAGATATGCCACAGCGCTGGTCTTCCGTGGAGCCCAGGGCCAGAAGATAGCTCAGAACAGTAAAGGCAGAGAGAGTGTCATTCAGCATGTAATATTTATCAAATCGAGGAAAAAGTTGGAAGTTGGAAGTGGGTGGGGTAGTATTTAAACATATCTATACATACAGAAGACAGGCATGCATCAATAAACTTAATGTTGATTCAAGTTATATATAATTGTGTTGTTTATAGTGGAGCATAAAAATACATATAAAAAGGAATAAATGAATAAATATATATATATATATATAATATAACATGATCAATATTTCCAGCTTAGCAGTGTAGATAGGTTTACAGAAAAGGCTCTAACGGTCCTTATGAATATACTAAATATGCATAATTTCACACCATAACCAATTTAATATAAATGATCTAACTAAGATATATGGAACGCGAAGAACACGGCAATTGCAAGCAAAAAAGATGTTGTTTAAATTTAAGTTTAAAAGTGAATAATGTTTTGGAGTTACGTATTGGTGGGGGGTATGTTGTTCCAGCATTTCGTAGCAGAGTAGCGAAAACTGCCACGAAACGCAGCCGAACTGCCGTGTCTCGGACAGAGAAGCCTAATGGCACCCCTCATTGGGCGGGTGGAGAACGTTAACTTGTTAAAAAGGTATTTGGGTTGTTGAAAATTTACCACACCGAAAAGTAGGGACGCAAAGTGCAACGATCGACGTGCCTCCATTTTCAACATCCTACCGCTGTTAAGATAAGGGGTGACATGAGTACGCGGAGGGATGGGAAAGCAGAAACGGGCACAAGCGTTCTGGATGCGTTGGAGGAGTGCCTTAGACCGAGCCAGTAAGCAACCGTTTATCACAGTGTCGACATAGTTGAGCTTTGATAATATTAAGGTGTCGCATAACTTTATTCTAAGGTCGACACTGAGATATTGACGAACCTGGTACAGTACTCTTAATCTGTAGTAACAGTTTTGAGCGACATCGAGTACATGTTGCTCAAAACGCAATTGCTCGTCCAAGAGTAGGCCAAGATTACGAGCTGTGGTGACTCGTTTGAGACGGTCCCCTCCAAGCATAACACTAATATCAAAGCTGGTGACTTTTTCAACTTGGCCTTTAGTGCCAAGCACTAGGAACTTAGACTTGTTGGGGTTAAGAACTAAGTCACATTGCCCAGACCAAACGTCGATACGAGCAAGATCTTGATTCAACAAGTCCAAGGCAGATTGTGTTTCCCGCGGATTGAACGTTTTATAAATTTGTAGATCGTCTGCATACATGTGATAGTTACAATTCTTTATACAATTCGTAATGTCCGCCACGTACAAAATAAACAGGACCGGCCCTAAAATCGATCCCTGTGGGACACCGCAGTTTACAGATGTATTTAAAGAGTAATCTGTCAAGCCAGAAGAGTTACGCAGCCCGACTCTCTGGGAACGACCCGAAAGATAGCTATCAAACCACTTTATGGCTCCCATGTCAAAACCATAGTAAGCAAGTTTAGACAACAATAGTGAGATGTTTATAGTGTCGAAGGCACGGGAGAAATCCAGCAGGACTAGGATAGATGCTTCTCCTTTATCCTGGGCTGTCAATATATCATCAATCACGTCCAGCAGAGCCGTGGCTGTGCTACGCGCTTTTCGAAACCCAGACTGCTTATTTGGTAATATATTATTTGTTTCTAAAAAATCTGTTAATTGCCGACAAACAATTTTCTCTAGGATTTTCGATAGGAAGCACAATATACTAATAGGCCTGAGGTCTTTTAAGTCAGTAGGTTCAGTTGTTTTGGGTATAGGCTTCACTATCGCCGATTTCCAGTCATCTGGAAAAACACCGGTGCAGATGGATTGGTTGATAATATTTGTGATTATATATAAAGTTCGAGGCAAAGTAAGTTCAACCATTTCCAATGTGATGTTGTCAGTGCCTACTGCATTACTTGAAAAAGATTTAATGATCTTCAAAACATAGCTTTCATCTACTGGTTTTAACATGAATCTCGCGGAACCAAATCTATGAAACTCATAATATATTAAACTGCTTAAGGTGACACCTCTTCTCGTAGGTAAATTAAGGAAGTGATTATAAATCTGATCTGGATTATTAAAATTAGAAGTCAAATCATTACGTTTTTTAAAATCGGCGACGTTGCTTTTGATATTTTGCCAGAGAACTCTGGGATTATTTTGATTATTAGTGATATATGTCCGATAAAAGGCTGACTTTTCGGTAAAAAGAGCTGTGTTAACTATGTTTTTTAAATCCTTATAGTATTGTTTATGTGAGGCAAGCCCAGTTCGACGGAATCTTGTGTGAGCATCATCACGGAGCCGCATCATCTCCCTGACTGTATGAGTGATCCACGGGTGAAGCCGTTTTTTTATGAGAATTCTTTTAAAAGGCGCGTGTAGTTCAAAAAGATGTAAAAGCGACATATTGAAAAGATAAACAGTATCGTTGACATTCTCACACACCAAGCGCTCCCAGTTTATAGAATCAAGGTCAGCATTAAAACTCTGCATATCAATATCCTTAAGCGGTCTGTACACTAACCACCTAGGGACCGGCTTACTTTTCCTAATGCTAAGTTCACAGGTGATAAACGCATGGCTACCGAGATCGGGAATGTAGTTCACCGACACATGTCCTATTCTTGCATTCGAACATATTAGATCTATTTGTGTTTCAGAGTGATTAGTAAAGTGGGTAGGTTGATCAACAAATTGTGATAGTTGTAGTGTGCGTAGGAAATCTGATAACTTGATTGTGTTAGGATCGTGAGCGCGTAAGGTATTTATGTTGAAATCCCCCAGCAATACGACATGTTCATATGTCGATAGTGAACATATTGACTCAGATAGTGTATCTAGAAAAACATCAACACTTTGCCATGGGGGCCTGTATGCGGTCCCTATAGCAATCTTACTGCCGTTAAGATTGATACCAAGCCACATTTGCTCAACACACGGAGCCGTCGGCGTCGTAAGTACACGCGGGCGTATATGTTCACTTATATAAAATCCGACACCGCCGCCGCGTGTGCGCTGACCAGCGGGGCGCGGTGAGTGACGCAGACGGAACCCGGGCGGAGCCGGGGCACGCAATTCCTCATCATTTCGTAGCCATGTCTCGTTTATAGCTAGGATGTCCACTGGATGATGGTTAAGGGCTACTAAAAACTCATCATGGCGTGTTCCGAGCGAGCCAGCATTCAATAAACCTAATTTAAAGTTTTTAATTTTAATTACAAATTTGATAACAAAGGAGACCACTAGCAGGCAGAACAAACCATTTATAAGCAGCTGTTTGAGGATCGTCATATGGCGGCGTTCAATTGACGAGAATCTTGGCGAATATATATCAATAAGCAAGAAAAATGTTGTTTGTGCTGAACATCGTTTCTGAAGGTTATTTAGGTAATTATCTAAAAGTATAAAATAAAATAAATAAAGAATAGCATGCGATGTAGATAAATACATATTTATTTCGTTATATATAAGTTGGTGAATAGGTATTGATAGAATCATTAAGATGTTTGTACATGCAGACATTTTTATAAGTTTAGTTCGTATTTCATAGACATAAGGTCGAAAATGGATACTAAAAACTAGTTGCGAGATAACAATATAAGTACAGTTCCCAGTAAAAAATTGACGTGCATATCGTTTAGGTAACATTTGATATTCTTGTTGACATATGTTAATTATCGTGATAATAAGTTTTATTTTAAAAACAGTATTCTTTACAATTAACACACTGATTTGCATCGAGCACAGAGGCCTAACAAATAGACTATAATTACACAAGAGCCTAACAATTATACATAAAATTGCCAACCGTATCAATAAAATATTGAGTAATACATAAGGTGCAAACTTATTCGTTCTTAAAAACCCTACCTATGTCGGCTTCACACCTGATTTTTATTGCCGGATGTCCGGCATCGCGCCGTACAAAGATGTTACCACGAGTCGTCCAGGGGGCTCGCCATTGCAGGCGTCGGGCTTCCATTCGAGTTTTATAAAACAGTTGCCGGTTTGTAGTCGTGAGACGTTCGTTTATGTAAACTCGACTCGTATTGCCGGGGAGGCCGAAGCCCGTTGTATCTATGACACGACGAACGCGGGCCGCTCGGAGCAGCTGGTCCCGCTGGTCACGCCGCACGAACCGCACAACCAAGGGCCGCGACGTCATATTTCCCGAAGTACTTTCACGGGAGGCTTCTGGTCCCTCCGCACCCCTCACGTGCGGGGTTGCCTCGCACAAAGTGCTGGCCTCGCCAGCAGAGTTCGGTCCACTTTGTCTTTTCTGGGCTGGGGCCACACGGGGAGCACCGACCCGCACTACATTCACCACGTCGTGCTCCGACACAGCCACACCGACCTTTTAACCTATTAGTGTTATCAGGTGTAGTTTATTTTCATTTATTGACTCGGGAACCCCTGTGATTTCAAGGTCATTAATGAGTAACTCTTGATCGCGCTCATTTAATTGGCACTTTAGTTTCTCCACTTCAACAGCTAGCATATTGTTTTGATTTGTGTCGATATCATCACTGAGCCGCGTTTCCAAGGACGTGATGCGTTCATCGAACGATGTTAAACACGTAGAAATTGAGTCCATTGTAGCTGTGACCTTGTCAAGCCGAATAAAAAACTTATTAGAAAAATCATTTAGCGTTGACATAACATATGTTTCCATGATCAGCTTAAAGCCTTCTTGAATGTGCTGTGTCATATTCAGGGGGACGTTTGGAATAGTTTCTACTGTGTGAACATCCGAGCTTGGTAAAACCACCTGCGGTGCGGTCGATATGTTAGGTTTTTTACGTTGCGTAACATTGGAATCGCAAACTTCGCTCAAATGAGACACAACCATATCTCGCGCTGGGGAGTTATCACAGTCCGTTTTGGGCATAAGGCTCCGGCACGTAGGGCACGTCCAGCTGTCTTTGATATATTTTTGCAAAGCCTGGAAGCGCTCTTCTGACATGCCAAGGCAGTGTAGGTCATATTTAAGTTTGCATGAACAACAACTCAAATATACATTGTTCGTTATAGCCGTTTGACAGCCAGCACACACACAGTTATCGACGCCATCGATGTCCATATTGGTAGAATTGTGCATAATTATATTGATTATCGGGCGCTGGAGGCGCAGCACAATTAACTTAAAACAATAACACTAGCGTCTAGCAAGTAAATTAACGCGGCGGCTGCAGTGCTAACTGGTTTGTAATCACGAATCGTCAACCGTTAAGTTCACTAGTTGTAATGTCCTCGTTTTTATAAACACTTGGTTTTAAAGACGTAAAAATTACACCACTTCACGTTGTAACTACAAGTTACTTAGTTATGACCACTACTATGCGCAATCTTCACTTTTTAGGGTTCCGTAGTCAACTAGGAACCCTTATAGTTTCGCCATGTCTGCCCGTCCGTCCGTCCGTCCGTCCGTCCGCGGATAATCTCAGTGACCGTTAGCACTAGAAAGCTGAAATTTGGTACTAATATGTATATCAATCACGCCGACAAAGTGGTAAAATAAAAAGTGGAAATTTTTTTTTATTAGGGTACCTCCCCTATACGTAAAGTGGGGAGTGATATTTTTTTTTCATTTCAACCCTAACGTGTGATATATTGTTGGATAGGTATTTAAAAATGAATAGGGGTTTACTAAAATCATTTTTCGATAATGTAAATATTTTCGGAAATAATCGCTCCAGAAGTAAAAAAATATGCGTCCCCCCCCCTCTAACTTTTGAACCATAAGTTTTAAAAATATGAAAAAAATCTCAAAAGTAGAACTTCATAAAAACTTTCTAGGAAAATTATTTTGAACTTGATAGGATGAATAGTTTTTGAAAAAAAATTACAAAATAATTTCTGAACTAAGTTTGTAATTTAACCTTATAAGCAGGTGTTTATTGTACCTGTAATTTGTACAAAATTACAATGAAATGACGTGCTTTCAAATAAAGTAAAAACGGTGAAAATCGGTTCACGCAATAAAGAATTATTCCATAAAAATCATCTTCCATACTATAAGCTCGCGCGCAATAGTTTACTTAATTTGCCGATAGATGTCGCTGTACGTGGAACTCTCATATCATATCCTACATGGCGGTGTTATTAACTCTTAAGTGGGGACACTTACTGTGACGGACGGAAAACTACGGAACCCTACACTGAGCGTGGCCCGACACGCTCTTGGCCGGTTTTTATAACAGTTTTTTAATTAAATCGCGGAGCAACTTAAAATGACGTCCGCACATTCGCTGTTCCGATCTACCCTCTGTCCTGTATGTTAAAAATAATTGTCATATTGGTTACAAGGGAAAATTTGTAAAAGTAACGGCTTTAGGTCATACAATTTATTAGACAGTAATAATGTAGAATATACAAGAACATCTTATCATATTCGTTCGGCTTGAGGTTTTGTGTTCCACCGGGGCCTCCATGGCTGGCTGAGGGCTCCCTTGGTTTCTTTGGGCTTTTGTTATAAAGGGGGAGAAAAGACAACTAATACTGAATGTATACTTAGATTAAGTAATATAGTTAAGATAGCAAATACTTATATTTGTAGAGGTATAGACTGAATTAATATAGATGCAGTTATGTGCAATTTTGTGATAATATATTTTTATATTTGGAAAAGGGAAAGATGTAGTAAAGTGTAAAGCTACCTTTAGAATTACCTGTGTAAACCCTACTTAACAATGTCTAGTCTTGTCTATGACATCTAGCCCCGCTCTCTTCCTATTCTGGCATGCCAAAAATTAAAAATAAACATGCATAAGCTATTTACAGTAATAATTAATTACATTTACTTACACAAAATATTCTTTATCCTAAATAAAAGTAATGCATACAAGTAAAGTCCGTACTAGTATTATAATGTCAAGGAAAATGTCATTGTCTATAATTAAAATAATCAAAAAATTCCTCGACTGAGTAAAAGTATTAGCCAATTCTTAAGTTTACGTTTAAAAAGACTATGGAAATTCTTTTAAATAGTCCTGCAAACGGTTGCTAGATAATACTAATTGCCATACAGGCATACAGTGAGTGCTACTCTCGTACAATTTAGTATTTTTCTCAGGTAGGTACCTTCCACCACCGTAGCACCACGTACCACCTTCTGTATTAAATTTACAAATGTCCTTAAAAGTTAAAAAAAATCGGGATGCATTTTTACAAGTAAACAAATTTCATTGGTACAGTCACCGTCAATAGTATCTTCCTACACGAAGGCCGTAAAAATATGTGACACGCTCCTATTTGTAGGGCCATAAGAGCGTGCACATATTTTTGCGGCCTTCGTGTAGGAAGATACTATTGCCGGTGACTGTACAGTCATAAGTTCCATATTTCTAAACAGTGGTCTGCATGAGGTCATTGAGTACCTATTTACTTTTATTCCAAATAGCTGTGATACAATCCTTTTGCGCTAGGACTGCTTTATTTGCACAACCAAAATTTCCCCAAACAAGAAAACCGTATCTTAATATGCCTGACTTGCAGTCTTTTTATTGCAAATTTTTGCCAACCTCCATGAAGCATATGATAATGAGTTTTTCTTTACGACATACATTATTAATGTGCTTATTCCATGAGAGAGCATCATCCAAGCATATACCTAGAAATATATGTAGTCTGTTGAATTCCGTTAAAGTTTTATCTGAAAAAGTAACAATAAGAGAGCATTTGCACTTTACAGACGTTTCTTTTTACAAATTATCTAAATGTTTGCTTATCCATATTGATGATCAAATTACTTTGGTTTAACCAGGTTACAATGTTTTAGATTGTGTCGATGATGTCGTTACTACCTATGTGCATTGATTTATACAAAAAGGGAGATATATGGTACCAGGCGCTCGATTGTGTGCCATCAAATATAGGTTCCGGAACCTATATTGAATTAGTCGTGTGGCAGAGTCTCTTAGTCCCACTTTGTGCAATGTGCAAAATATGAATATCTTTCTTGCATACCCGTGTTAACTATATAGGTTTATCTCTTTTGCCCATGATGCACATACATTATAGCGGTGTGTAGCATTTTACAAGTGTGTAGGTGCTGGACCACATTTCAGTTTTGTTTACTATGAACGTCACTCATCTTCCTTTTTGTTTAGTCTATGCCTAATATATCTTAGAGTCACGAGTACCAAGACAAGGGATGACAATATGGTTTTTTTAAATAGATTCTCGTATTTTCCAAATAGTCTCAGTTCGTAACATTTTTGTTCTGGTTGTAAGATTCAGGAAACTTCTCGAATCTTATAGCTAACATATAGCAAAACTTTTATTAACAAATCAAACTCAAGCCAAATGGTTGAACAACTGGACTGTATTAAACACATTAAATAAATAAATAATTTATTTATTCAGGCAACCAATGTTCCATAGTTGTGTTAATCCATTCCCAATTTATTTATTTATCGTGTGGCTGTCACTGGATTAGATAGGCATTTCTTATCTGGGGTTTTCCCAATGATCCCTAAAAATTGACAAAATTTGTTTCACTCACTGCAACACAGAGAATAAAAAAATAATTAATACGTTTGACAAAATAAACCAGGATATGAAATCCAACATAAGTAATAACACTTCTATAATTAGAATTGCAAACGTGCTTCGAATTCCAAGCCCCGAGGGTTATTTTCGCTCGGGAAAAAAGCGATGCGTTGCGTAGGTTTAGTTATCAACGAAGATAATTTTATTGATATGTGCATAGATATATTAGATAATGGGAGCGGCGTCCTTACTTTAAATTGAAATCATGACTTTTGTACCAATTCGTATTTTAATACCGACTTTCACCACCTTTTATAGGGGTGGGAGGGTGAAATATACATATTTATATTTTTTTCTGTTTTTAGTATAAATCTAGGCTCGATGCCATATTTTAGTTTTCTGGGACAATTGAGAAGTACCTTCGAGGTTTTGCTCAGTGAGTGGCGAAATCGTCGTATTTTAGGTATCAATAAAATCTAATATATTAATGAAACTTAAACTAGTGTGGGTATTTCTTATGTTTCCCAACTACATCTTGTAATGAGAATTTGGGCTCTCTAGCACAGAATAACTAATAGTACTACCGTATCTCTAGTGTTATCTGTGACAAAAATGAGGCTATTAGTTATTCTGTGGCAATGGTTCGAGAAAAGAAGTGTAGTTTTTTGTTCGTTTTGGCGGGGGCACCACTATGCCCCCAGATAACAATGTTTCTAGTTTCTAGTTAGTAGTTCCCAATGAAATGGTATTACATATTCATTAATATTTTCCTGTTTTTACAGTTTTTTCTTTCTTTTCATAGTTATATAGTACGTCGTTTATTAGAATTATATCTATTAATTTTAACAATATTAATCACTTTAGAATCTAATAACAAACTCGAAATTTACAGACGTTCAAAGAGTTAAAATTCTGCCTTCAACCTTCTCGTAGTTCTCAAACTGTTTTAATAGACAAAGTTTTACTTGTAATCCCATTACTTTAATTAAACAATTTTCTTAAGACTTGTAAAGAAACGTGAAAATTTTACTGAATTGAGTTAGAAGAGTAAACATTCTACAAATGTAGCTCTATTGTCGGCACGCTTTGATTGGAACATTCACTTCTATTTTCCAAGTCAAAGGCTAAAAGACATTGAAGAGTAGACGGCAATGTACTACGTGCGGCACAGAAAATTCACTAAACAATAAAACCCCTGTGGCTGTCTCTCTTTATCACATTTTACTTATATGTTTTGCACTAGATTTGCAACACGAGACGTAACTGACAACATTTTTTTTATAAATGTTTAAAATCATTAGGTACATTAAAAAACTATCAAGGAAACCAAAAATATAGTTAATACAATTTTAAAATAAATAGTTTCAAATATATTCCCCAAAATGTGAAAATAAATGCAACGGCATCTCGGGATTCTGAAGGAAACTCGTACAGTATACAAGAAGAACAGCAAAACATCTCGTTTATAAAAAATATTAGTGGGATACATAGGGTACCTAGGTAGGTAGAATGCTATTCGGTAGTGACGTTGTCGTAGCATTTTCAACCGATTTCAAGATTTCGAAGGAGGAGGTTATCGATTCGTTTTATTTTATGTCTGTTCACCGATCATTCGAAGACGGCTGGCTGGACCGATTTGGAAAATTCTTTTTTTGTTTGAAAAAGTATACTTCACAGTTGGTCCCATTGTAACCAGGACAAGATCTGATGATATGATCCTGGAGAAATCGAGGGAACTCTTCAACTATTATAGGCACTCCTACACAAAAACTTAGGCAGCCCCAGGATATTCACAATTTTAATTCTGTAAATTACGAAGACTCGCTTCCGACCTATAATTCTACACTAGGCGCCGGGCAAGACTCTACTAATACACACAGTAAACCATCATCTTCACTACAACATTCTAAACTGTGTGTCATTAGCAACCACTCGAATTACATGATAGAACAGATAAAGCAGACATTTCCCTGTGAAAACACGTGTGTCTACCTTACACCCGGAGCGGGAACACGCGAGCTTTTTTGTGACCTTCAGAGCAAACTTCAAGGTTTTACTCTATGGGACTTTTGTGTGATAAATATTGGCGATAAAGACTTTAAAAATAGTGTAAATTATCATAGTTTAGTAAAGTATATAAGAGAACAGCTGAGTGTGGTGCAACATACTAATATTATAATATGTTTGCCTATATTTAAAACTTCTTCAAACTTATTCATTAAACGCGTAGAAATATTTAATTTCCTACTCTACAAGGATAATTTGATACATAGTTATAGCCATATTTTGGACTCTAATTTAAATTTGACTTACGATAGGCATATGTTTTCTCATCTAGGTAACCTAAATCGTCAGGGATTTATAACCATATTTTGTGATTTAATTGAACTCCTAAATTCATTTTATATAGTCCCTCTTGAAACTGAGGAAGAGGATGAGCGTGAGCAGTTTTTTCGAGAATACGAACTTAAGTAGTTTCACCATAATGCATCAAAATATACAGGGTGTCCTGAATAAGTTGGATTGCCTTGAAATTACATTAAAAGAACTGCATAAAGATGGTATGTACCCGAACGTACTTTGCCTCACAGAAACTTTCATAAAAAAAGGGACCGAAAGCAACCGTAATCTTCCGGGATTCCAACTAGCATCCAGATCAAAGCAGAAGAGGGGGGGGTCATGCATCTTAACAAAACATAATCTTAAATCTATACCGTTGCAAATCTGTAAGGATCTCGCTATAACAAATATTTTTGAATGCTGTGGAATTGAAATATCAGTTATGAAATTAATAGTAATTAATGTTTATCGCGTCCCTAAATATGCATATGTAATTTCTTTTTTACAACAATTACAGAAAATTTTACATTATGTAACCACAAAAAAGAAAAAATATAAAGTCATTGTAAGTGGTGACACTGGTGACTGGAACTTTAATACCCTTAAAAAAGACAACCATACATCTGAATTAATAAGTTTGTTACATAACTACAATTTTGAAATGCATATAAAAACTCCAACAAGAGGAAACTCGTGTATTGGCCAAATAGCTAGTAATATGAAGAAAGTCATACCGAACGTACTTTCACTAGCCCTTTCTGACCACGAAACAGCTCAATTCATAACAATCCAATTAAAATCTACCGCTCAACGAAAACCATACTACATCGTTACAAGAGATTATAGCTCTGAAAATATGGCTAAATTTAAAAACTGTATGTCATCTTTAACCTTTTCACAAGTTTTTAACGAAACGGAGACTGACGCAGCATTCCAGAGCCTCCATGAACTATTAGCTCTATTCAATGACTTGTGTTTTCCATTTGTTCGAAGGAAAATCAACAATAAGCCAGTTAATAATAGATGGCTAACCCGTAGTTTACGGCGATCATGCCTTAGCAAGAGAAAATTGTATCTTAAATATATCCAAGAGCCGACGAACAAACCATCTAATAAACATAAATACGCTAACTACACAAAATTGCTCCAAAAGTGTATACATAAAGCTCAACAACTACGTAACAGTAAAGTGATTAATCTTGCTAAAAGTAAATCACATGCGACTTGGCAAGTTATTAATGGTCATCCTTTTACCGAGCCTCAATTTATCAATTGTATTGAAAAAGATCAAATCAACTACACAGATCCCACAGAAATAGCACAACTCTTTAACAACTTCTTTATTGATCTCACTAACACACAGGTTACAAATAGAGGACTACAAAATCAGGCATATCTAGAAATACCTGCAAACACAAAAACTATATTTCTCAAACCTTACGACAAACAAGCCATGCACAAAATTATAATGTCCTTAAACAACAGTAATGCAGTAGGCGTGGACAATATAGCAACTAAAGTATTAAAGTGTTGTGCGGACGAGATTGCGTTATCGCTCGCACACATAGTAAATTTGTCGTTCGAGCAAGGAAAGTTTCCAACCAATCTCAAACGATCCATTGTCAAACCAATATACAAAAAGCTTGACAAAACCCTCATGGGCATTTACAGGCCTATAACTATCATACCAGTTATATCTAAAATCTTAGAGAAAGCTATGCACAAACGTCTATTAGATTTCCTCAATGCTTGCTCGATAATAAATGATCAGCAGTTTGGCTTTCGTAAAGGGAGTTCGACTACGCTGGCATGCTTTAATCTTATAAAATTAGTATCAGAATCAATAAATAATAAAACTCCAATACCCGTAGCAGCTGTCTTTCTGGACCTAAGTAAAGCGTTTGATTTTGTAACAGACTCGATACTATTGTCCAAGATAGAAAAGTATGGTATAAGAGGAAACGCGCTAAACTGGATACAAAGTTACCTTTCTGGGAGGGAACAATGTGCGGAAATTCAACGGATTATCAATGATGAACAATGATGAATAAGGTCTGAATATAAATATAACTGCTGTGGAGTACCGCAGGGGAGCATACTAGGTCCATTATTATTCCTTTTATACGTCAACGATTTGCCTAGACACGTGCAACATGACTGCATAATGTTTGCCGATGACACTACCTTGATAATAAAATCTGACAATTTAAGTAATTTTTGTAAAGACATAAATGACACTGTAATTAATGTAATTCATTGGCTTGACAATAATAATTTAAAATTAAATATTAATAAAACATGTGTAATGCAATTTAGGACATATAGAGGTACAGATATCGACTTAGACATTCAATATGAAAATGAGACAGTAAAAGAAGAAGAATCCACTATGTTTTTAGGCATACATATAGATAAATACTGCAGCTGGAAAAACCATGTTACTGACGTATGTGAAAAGCTTGACAAGTTTGTATTTGCTCTTAGGAGACTAAACAATATTACATCTAAAGCCGTAGCCTTAACAGCTTACCACGGACATGTCTCCTCCGTTCTGAATTATGGCTTATTGATCTGGGGCAACTCTGTTGATATCCACAAAGCATTCCTAATTCAGAGAAAATGTATACGCGCCGTTTGCAACGCCCATTATCTAGAACCATGTAGACCACTATTCAAATCCATGAAAGTTCTACCCCTACCATGCATGTACATATTACAGGCATCGCTCTTTGTAAGAGCGCATCCTGAATATTTTGATACAAATAATACCTTTTATCCTAGAAACACCAGACGGGAAGACCAAACATTCTTGCCTAGAGCAAGAAAAGATATATTTAAAAACAATGCCTTTTACATGGTAATCCTCATATACCGTAAATTACCAAAATGTATATCAGATAGCCACACGAAATTGTTTAAAAGTGCCCTCTGTAAATGGCTATTATCAAAATGTTATTACTCTGTTGAGGAATTTCTGTCCGACGGGAATCAGCAACTAAGCCATTTCTTATTATTTTGTTGATAATTAGTAATTATAATATAATTAGTAATAGTGTAAGTTATGTTATTTATTTATGTTTGTTATCTAATTTACCTATCCTATAAAATTTAATTTGACATTCTAAGATAAAATAATTTGTAATATGACATTTTTAATAATTTTGATATCTAGCTTAGTGCTATAATAATTCTACTGACATGACATATTGTATATAAATTGCTTGCTTGCTTGCCGCTTGCTCTACTTATCATTGCATGCCTACTATAAGGTAGAACATAAGGACACCTATTTATTATAAGACCAATGTAAACACTATGTTCTAGCAATAAAATATTTCATTTCATTTCATTTCATTACAGTAATTTGAGTATTTATTACAGCAGCTCGAGCATTTGCTGTTGGAAAGGTGGATGCTAAGTGAAGTCGGGACTCGGGACCGACTTTTTGTTTAAAATTATACTAGTAAAATGGCGTCTACTCATATGTATGCCTAGGTGGCCTCGGGTTTTGTATAAAACCGTTATAATAAAGTGCTTTGGTGTCGGTAAAATTATAACAACCGGAATGAAAAATATCCACAATTTTCTCCGGGATATGCTAGTAAGGTAACCATGTCTCAGAGGAGGCTCAAATTACACTTTAACATTATTTAGAACTTGGAAACTGGGTCGCAGCATGAAGCTATTTTGTTTCACCCAGGGGAATCTATATAAGAACATTAAATAATGTGGAATAACTAATTTACATACTTAAAACGATATTCAAAAACTAAGACGATATGCTTAGTTTTTCTTACTTAGGGCCAAAACACAATTACGCGATGCGACGTCGTGTCATGTTGAGATGTCAACTTCCGTCAGTAATCTGACAGTTCCTGTCATACATTGTAAACCACTTTGTATGGCTTACGCCTGAAAGTCGGAAAGTCACGAGACCATTATTTGGATAGGTTATGAAATCACGCGGAGTACGAATGTTTTTAAGAATAAGAATAAGATTATTTATTTCGGACCAGGTCCATATACATTTTAATTATAATAATAATAACATTAATCATGTTTGCCTATAAGTAATATTAAATTTTATAATAGATTACTATAAATTTATACTATACATTTGTTAGTAAGCAATTGGTAAGCAACAAGAAAGTTTCTTGTTGCTTACCAATTGCTTACTTTTTTTTAGTTTCTTCTTGTTTAATGTATGTTCTGTGATTGAATTTCAAAAAACTTTAGGACCACCTAAAACTCTCATCGCCCATGATTATAAAAAAATCTAACCATTCATTTTCTTTAATTCTTTTAAAATGCCGTCGAATTTCATAAATCCACAGGGGGGCGATCGCGAAACTCAGGCACCGGGAGGCTCATTACCGAGTTTTAACGTAATAACCCCCAAAGGTCCCGTGGGTGACATTCCATTGTACGCATTAACTGAGTTGAAAAGTGTCTGTAAAATTTATAATGCACTTGTGCGATATTTTTTGCATTAAATATCGCGTTACACGGCTATGGTTGCGAGAGAACGGCGCTCAGTCAGGTAAGGCTAGTTTCCTGTTGAAATAGTTTTATCCCTGTAGGATGTACGAAATGGAATTTGTTAATCCCCAGCTGGTACTTGGTTACCAAAATGCATTTTACTTATACCTACTCGTACTTGTATGATACAGATCATTAGAGTCACAATTTGCTTGGCTCGTTTCAGTAAAATGGGTTGTAATATGTTTTCCCGTTTTCTGTGCCAGTTTTCAGTCCTATAGGCGCACTCGAGGTAACTCATAAAATTTTTAAATCTTATCTCAGAATTTAAACCGAAAACCACCCTGAAACGTGGAGTCAATGGCATTTTGGTGTTTTGCTTTTAACACTACAGTACATTCGGAGACCAAGTTTACACCTCATGAACTCGTTTTTGGTAAGTTATGCTCTTTACCTAACAATTTGTCAAGAAGTGTAGATCCACTTTATAATTTTGATAGTTACCCACTCGAACTAAAGTATCGACTACAATTTATCTATAGCACGAGCAAGAGAAAATCTACTCCAAAGCAAGTTAAAAAGAAAGATAAGTTATGATCAATGTATTAATCCCATTAAGTATAAGGAAAATGATTTAATTCTAGTTAGAAACGAAATAGGTACTAAGATGGATCCTTTGTATACAGGTCCATATAAAGTAGTAAGAGATATGTCACCAAACGTGGAAATTATGAAAAATGGAAAAAAAGACTTAATTCATAAAAATCGAACCAACTTGTTTAAATAAATTTGATATATAACAAAATCATGTTATGTAACTAAATAATGTATGTATGCAGGTGTATTAAAAAAAAGTACTCAATTCATATTTTTTTCTATTTGATGGAAGGTGTAGTGGTAAGATAGAATAATTAAGCTATAGTTCTATATTCATGTATACACACTAATTGTAACCTATATGAACCCTTGCTTAGCTAAATATATGAGTTAGTTATCATCCAACCGTTGTGTCATTTACATCTCCCAACCTCGCGCAATACACAATATATTTTCACAATACATTTTACGTAGCATTTTAATTTTGTATGGATTATACTTTATTTATTATAAGGTACTTTATACACACTTATCACTGTACCTAACAGGTAAGTTTTAGTGATGGGACAACACAAAAATAAATGTCGATATTAACATTAGCAGTATGTGCAGTAAAACTCTTCTATATTTGCATTAACACGTTTAATTTTGAAGATAAAGTAAATTATTTAAAATTAGCATTTCACGTAAAAATTACAATAGCGGTATCTATATAAAGATATTTCACATTCAATACCTTCCTTAGTGGTCAGAATGTAATTAAATTACAATAAGAAAAATATTTAAAATTAGCATTTCACTTAAAAATGAAGAGAACTGTACCTATATAAGGATATTTCACATTCAATAGTTACCTTAGTGGTTAGAATGTAATTAAATTACAATAATCAGAATATTTAATATTAGCACTTCACATAAAAATGACGATAACTGTACCTATATAAGGATATTTCACATTCAATAGTTACCTTAGTATCGTAAACGTCTACTTTCCGCACAAAAGGAAAATAAAAAGGATGGAGTACTAGCAAAACTGGTAAGTACAAATAAAGACTCGGCTGGTAATTTGGCTGCAGGAAAATAATGGATTAATGAGGCGGATGATATGGATGGTGACAGATGATTCGCTGGCTGAACGTAGCCTAAATTAAAGAGCCAGGTCTTTGTACGCCCGTCAAACGAGGCAATTGGAATTTTGGGAAATTTAGCAAAACAACAAAAAAAACTATTATGGCACAAAAACACTGGATACAAAAAAAGGAATCGGATTTATAACGTTTTTTTTTTAAAATGTAAATAATATGATATTCTCGAAAGACAGGATTGCTAAAGCTGTTGTTGAAATTGAAAAGAGTTCGTGGGCAAGCGTCCCCTTCGGTTTAGGCGAACCCAACAGCTCGCTGAACTCTCTTTCTCACTTGGAGAGCCCGCTGGATGCGGGCTCTAATTTTCCGACGACGGTGGAGAATCACGCGGAACACGCGGCGGTTGCAGACCGTCTCGCCGCTCCGGCACCCACAAGCGCCTTCCGGAATCCTTCCGGCTCAGGCGGTCCCACTGTATAGCACTTGCTATATAATATATATAGCCTTTTTGCCCGGCAACGTATTTGGTTTTGTTTTTGCTTCAATTACGTATTAGCACTTGCTATATAATGTTTGAACGCAAAGATCTAGAGAAATAAATCGCACTTCACCACGATGCAACTAAGCCAATTATAGCAAAACCCTCAAACCAAACCAGAATATGTGTTTTTCTTTAAAAATCTCCCCATCGATCTGACACACTTAATCAAAAATCAACTTTTTCTTTTTTGACAATCTGGAATACCTCAAAAATTCATATTCAAAATTAGGGAGGATATTATCTCAATTTTATAACTGCCAGTCGTATTACAAAATGCGGACTGATATAAGCGCCATCTACCCGTAATGCCGTGAATCACAATGTACGCTTTTTTATATATCAACCGTGACCTAGCCTTAGACCTCCCTTAGACACAGAAGTTCAGAAGTTCTAAAGAAAGTCGACAGATGTCGTATGATAAACGTAGCGTCATGCTACAGCATCTCCCTACCAAACAAAGAAACAAACAAACAACAACACAAGAAAACACAAGAAAACTAACCCCAAGCAACAAAAAAACACAACTTAATGCTAAGGCTAAAAAAGGTACAACAAGAGAACCCTAAACGAATTCCAAGAAAACAAAACCAACCAGTTATTAACATTACCCCTAAATACTAATCTAATAGATTAAGAAGATGACAAAACGCCAACCAACGCGTCACGCGGTCCAAGACGTGACGGCCGGGATAGGACAGAAACTGCACCTGGCCACAGATCTTAATCCCTCACATCGAGTCATCAAATTATACAACCAGGCTATCATAGACCGGGAAAGATAAACGAAGCCTTAAGCACCAACGGTAAAAAAAGTCAAATCTAGAAAAAGGAGCAAGGAAACGCTCAAACGAAAACAAAAAAAAACCGGCCAAGTGCGAGTCCAACTCGCGCACCGAGGGTTCCGTAAACACCTATAACAAGCAAAAACCTCTACGCGTTTACGAGGAAAAAGGTAGTAAGTAAAAAAATTAAAAAAAATATGTTTTTGTATGATTTTACTAAAAACGTCCACTTTTCGTAATTTTTCCTTTGTCTGTGCTATATGAAGTTTCTTCGTGCCAAGTTTCAAGTTTCTGAGTTTACGGGAAGTACCCTTTAGGTTTTGAGTTTCTTGCGAGTACTCAGTTTCAAAATATGCGACTTAAATTGCTATTTCTTTTGATTGCGTTGACATAAAAGTTTGGTTTTGCTACATCTGAAAGGTCCTATAGCCCTGAGTATTTGACATGAATTTCAATTTAATACCTCTACGCGTTTACGAGGAAAAAGGTAGTCAGTTTAAAATTTTTAAAAATATTTTTTTGTATGATTTTACTAAAAATGTCTGCTTTTTGTAATTTTTCCATTGTCTATGCTATATGACGTTGCTTCGTGCCAAATTTCAAGTTTCTGAGTTCACGGGAAGTACCCCGTAGGTTTTGCGAGTGCCGAAAAACTCTAAAATTTGCAGCATAAACGACTGTATCTTTTGATTGCGTTGGTTTTTAAGTTTGATTTTTTCACAGCTGCAAGGGACAATAGACTTGAGTATTTGATATAAATTTCAGCTTGATACCTCCACGCGTTCCTGAGAAAAATGGTCTTGACAGACAGACAGACAGACAGACAGACAGACAGACAGACAGACAGACGGACAACAAAGTGATCCTATAAGGGTTCCGTTTTTTGCTTTCGAGGTACGGAACCCTAAAAACGATAAGAAACGAATCAAGCAAGGATTACCGATAAGGGAATGGCGGACTAAAGCGCATTTTAGAATTTTGAGGAATCTGAACGGGCCGAAAGAAGAAACTATTTCAAGATATCTTTTATATGATAGGTACCGACGTGCTCGGAATCGGTATCAGCCAGTACATATACCTGTGGAGACACCCGTCTAACCACACGGCACCGAACGAAACGTGGAGCGAATTTACCGCCTCGAAAAGGATCAGCGGATCCACGCTGGAAATTCCGGCGCCAAACGATTTGGTCACCAACGATTCTTGGCGAAGAACGGTTCGTGTTGAACTTGGCGGCGTTACGATGAAAGGCCAAAGCCATCGAATCAGAAACTTTATCGTACACCTCACGAAGCGTCTGAAGATTCGAAGCGCGTGCCATCCGGCTGAGTCCCACATCTTGGTCCACAACCTGATTCTCAACACGTTCACGAATCATTGACAACTCGCGGCCGTACATCAAAAAATTCGGTGTATAAGCAGTAGCCAAATTTATACAAGAGTTTAAATAAAGAGCGACCCGATGTAAATGACCCGACCAACTGCGTTGGTCATTTTCAACTAAAATGCTCAAAGTTGTAATCACGACCTGGTTATATCTCTCCACAACATTCGCTTGTGGCGAATAATATGGGGTATAACACGGACCTGGAATATTATAGCTCGCCAGGAAATTCAGAAATTGACGACTATGAAAAACTGTAGCGTTGTCACAGAGAATGTTAGTAGGAACACCGTACCGCAAAATAACCTCCGACTCTAATGCCATCGATATTGACCTCGCATTCACCAACTTCAAAGGGACCAACCAAACAAATTTGGTAAAAACGTCAACCAAAGTCAAAATATAACGACAACCATTACGGCTAACCGGTAAAGGACCAATTAAGTCAATGGAAAGAAGATCCATTGGAGCCGCAACACGACGAGGAAATAAGCGAAGTCCACGAGGTTGTGAATTTGCAATTTTATAAGACTTGCAAATCTGACATTCGGAAAGGAACCTTGTAACATCACGGTACATATTCGGCCAGTAGTATAAGTCACGAGCTTTTAAATACGTTTTCATAACACCAGGATGAACGTTGGGAAATCCATTATGAATTTCAGCAACCGCCTCTCTAGTCCTTGAAGCAGGAAGAACTATACGCCACGAATTAGGTGCTAAAGGGTTTTCGATAGATACCCTGCGCATTAAGACACCATCCCGAAGAGCAAATGCAGTAAACATTTGAGGATTGTCCAAAACCCCCTGGTAAATTCGTTAATACCAAGGATCTCCAGAAGGATCCATGCCACGCGCGAATGAGATAAGCCCAACTTGAGCGCGGTACAAGGCGTCAGGAACAACATTAAGGACACCTTTTTTATGTTCAATCTCAAAGTCATATTGGGAAATCAAAGTTGCCCAACGAGCCAAGCGCCCGGTAGGATTATCAAGGGTAATCAACCATTTAAGAGCAATATGATCAGTAATGATCTTAAACCTCATTCCATCGAGATACCCGCGGAAATGCTTTATGGAATCAACAACAGCGAGAAGCTCATGTTCGGTTGTCCCGTATCCACGTTCAGCTTTAGTGAATAAACGAGAATAATAAGCAATTGGATGTTCAACGCCGTCCAACTCTTGAGCCAGGACCGAGCCTAAGCCAACCTGGCTAGCGTCACATTGAAGGATAAAAGGTTTCGAAAAATCCGGGCAAGCCATCAACGGAGCGCTCATCAAGGCATCCTTCAATTTAGAAAAAGCTTCACTAGCACTATCGTTCCAATCGATGGGATCACGTCCCTTTCTCTTACCGATAAGTGCCGTCAGAGGAGCAATAATCGAAGAAAAACCATCCACGAAACGGCGATAATACGAACACATACCAATGAAAGCACGTAGAGACTTGGCAGAAGAAGGGGTAGGGTAATCCCTAATAGCTTCTAATTTCTTCGGATCAGTTTGAAGACCACGCTCATTGACGATGTAGCCGAGATACTTCAATTCAGACTTACAAAACTCGCACTTATCTAAATTAACCGTAAGACCAGCTTCTTTCAACCTATCACGAACCTTACGAATAAGCCGCATATGACTGTCAAAATCACGAGAGACCAAAATCAAATCATCAACATAGCCGAAGATAAAATCCTCAGACTCGGGGGTATATTCAAAATTGACAATCATGTCAGTAAGCCTCTGCATCTCGGACGCAGCGTTGGTTAAACCAAAAGGGAGACGAACGAACTCAAAGCCCCTTTGGGGTACAATAAAGGCCGTTTTCTCACAACTGGCCTTATCAGCTAAGGGGATTTGCCAAAAGGCGCTCCTAAAATCCAACGAAGTTAGATATTTGGCACCTCGTAGGTTATCAAGGATGTCCTGGACGCGCGGGAGAGGGTATGAATCCCTGATGGTAACGCTGTTCAACTTCCTACTGTCCACGCAAAACCTGACACTACCATCTGAAGAAAGATCTTGGTAACCATCACCACTGGGGAAGCCCAGGGTGATCGTGAGGGACGAATAACGCCTGACTCTAACATCTTGTCGATCTCTTCGTTGAGAATCTTGAGTTTGACTGGAGATAAGGGATAGTAACGTTGGCGGATGGGCGAACCAACAGTCTCAATCTTATGCGAAAGCCACGAAGTACAACCTAATCCAGCTTTATCAGAAGAAATCTCCTCAAACTCGTCAATAACAGATTGGAGTTTTGATTCCTGCAGTGGTGCAAGCACCGTACGAGGGTGGACATAGCGAACCTCACCTACTCGTGGGACTGCGACAGGAACATGATGTGAAGCGACGTAAAGCTTACCTGACAAACCATCACGGAATGCCTTCTTTAAAATGTCAATGAGACCAACATCATTCCAAAACTCGATTCCTAAAATAAATGCAGTAGGAAGATTACTGCTCACTAGACAGGGGTGCAGAACGCGAATGCCACTAAAAAGAATGGGGACGTCCAAACCGCCTAGAATTTCAATAGGAGAATTGTCGGCGGAGACAACATAAGGCCGGATATCCTCGTGATATGTTATACCGAGCTCCGATAAGAGGGATATATCAATTAGTGAAACCTGAGCACCAGAGTCCAAAAGAGCTCTTACCGAAGAGCCAGCAACTAAAACATCAATAAAAAGTCTATTATCCGGGGAATTATTCATATAAACGGGCGACACCGATGGATCTCTCAGTGCGCCACTTATTCGTTTTTTGACGGACCAGAATTACAACTAGGACAATCGCGTGTGATTGCACCAACACGCTTACACTTGAAGCACACTGCCCCTGAAACGTTAGGACAATTACGATAGTTGTGACCAGTTGCATCACACTTCATACACACTATAGAACTGGGTTGACCTACAACTTGAGCACTAATCGGTGCAATAGCCAAACGTGCTGGACGTGAACCTTGAAAGGCTTCAAAATTTTTCGCGACTTCTAACAAACCATCAATATCCCTAACCACGTTAGTTGCAAGACAAGGATGATATCTAGGATTCATTCCATATTTAATAATGTTAAACAGGTTGTCTTCGGAATCCGGTGTACGAAGCTTTGCGTTTAGATCGCGCGCCTGAATAACAAAATCAACTACTGACTGGTTGTCCTTCTGTGATAAAGCACGAAGTTGGCTCTCAAGCTTGAAATTGAAATCGGCTACGTCGAAGGTTTTAACGAATTCAGACTTTAATTCCGCGTAAGTAAGACCCGGATATCTGATTGCCCTAAAATGTTTCAAGGCACTATCTGACAACAATTCATGGAAACGTCTGACAACATATGAAGGATTGACGTTACGCGCCATACCTTCTTCCTCGATTCGAAAGAAAAATTCGCGAACACAAGTGTCCCCGGAAAAGTTCAAGTTCCATTTCGTAAGTGAATAATCTTTGAAAGGAAAAGGCGGGAGAAGTCCGGACATATGCATCACTTGGAGTCGTGGTTCAGAATCAAAAAACTGTTCTTCATCGTTTGCCATTGGTTCTAAAATCCTCGGATGGTGCGAGTTTAACGACGAGTGTGCATGAGGTGTCTCAGCAATTGATCCTTCATTACTTAAGTGCGACATGGCGAAAAGTCGAATGTTGTCTAGCGTTGCAAGTTCAAACAAAAAAATAAAGTTAATCGACCTAAAAATTAAAATCCGAAGTTCGAGTATATCAGTGGTGTAAACCAAGCGCTTAAGTCAAAGAAAGAAAATAACACTCGAAGTCTAAATGCTAAGTTAGAGTTCGAATTAAAAAAAAAAGTTCAGTTTCTGAAAAAAAAAAAAAACGCAAATCATACATTCTATGTCTGACTTACCTGCGAATTCCCTAACGTCTACGGACTCTAACTACAGGACTCAAACTATGAAATAAGGTATTCGGGATATGTTACGAGTAATTGAGAAAAAGGCAAAAGTAAAGGTCAACAGATAAATTCGTTTTTTTTAACATAAATAAAAGCAATATTTCAATATGACGGAATTCGGGTTAATGATGGGACGTAAGGAGGCAGCAGGCTGAAACAAACCAAAATCAAGGTTAATAGAACCGCGACCGGTCTACGGTCACCGTCTCACAAATCCAATAAAAATTATTTAATTACAATTATTAAAAGTAAATTCAGAGTTCTTTACCTTATCGGGCGCCATTTTGCAGTAAAACTCTTCTATATTTGCATTAACACGTTTAATTTTGAAGATAAAGTAAATTATTTAAAATTAGCATTTCACGTAAAAATTACAATAACGGTATCTTTATAAAGATACTAGCTATGATACCCGGCTTCGTTCGGGAGTTGATATGAGATTACGTGGTAGATGAAATAAAAAAACATACTATGACGTAAAAAGTAAAAAATATATTTTGAAAACATTTTCTATATTTACATGTATTTACATTTTCTCATTATTTACACTACTTGTTTATAAACAAAATTTTTCATTTTATTGTCCGGGGTATATACCTATATATAAATTTTTCGAACTTCCTACTCTTGAGCAAGCTACATATAGCTGACCGTGAGAGAAGCAGGATTCTTTGAGGTTGATGCCACAATATTTCAAAGTTTGCCCTTGCGCTTTGTTAATTGTAAAACTAAAGGCTAATTTAATTGGAAACTGCAATCTTTTAAATTGAAATGGCAATTCAGAAGAGATCAGTGGTATTCTAGGTATAAATACTGTGTGTCCTTTGTTCTTTCCAGAAATAAGTTCAGCTTCAATGACATTATTCGATAGCTGTTTTACGATCATCCTCGTTCCATTACATAGTTTTGGGGAGTTGAGATTTCTGAGTAGTATGATTGGAGATCCAATTTTCAGACGAAGGCAGTGTAATGGCATTCCTGGTACTTGTAAAGAGTTTAGAAATTCAGTAGGAAAGTTGACACTTTCTTCAATGGATACCATTGTGTCGATCGATTTATATACTTTCTCTTCACCAGGTATTTTCTTTAGAATATTAAAATTGATATCGTCAACAATATTATTTTTAGTGGCCAAAATTGCTCTTTGAAATAACCACTCTACGTTGGTATAGTTCTGAATAATATTTGGATAAATTTTGTCGATTAGTTCGTTTTCAGTAGTGGCTATGTTACAGAAATCACTATTGAGTTCAATGAGGCCGGTCGTTTGGTCCTTCGCCTCCTTCCTACCACCTCCCTCCTCCCCCCCTCCCTCCTTCACCACCTTCGCCTATTTGTAAAAGTATTTTAGCAAAATGTGCTGTTGTTTCATCTTTTGATAATTCAACCCTCATGTTTTTTGTTAATTGCAGTATTTGTACTTGCGGCCAGAGATGTGACTTTTTTAAGCATGCATTGATCTCGTCTGCTGGTGTTGATTTGGGAATAACTGGAAGTGTTTGTCGAAAATCTCCTGAGAGTATGAGTAGAGCTCCTCCCATCATTTCGGAGTTTTTTCGCAATTCTTGTAATGTTCTGTCCATGGCTTCTAGTGATTTTTTATGGGCCATGGTGCATTCATCCCAGAAGATAATTTTAGCATGTTTTAGAAGTTGACCCCGTCCAGATGTTCCTGAGATTTTACATACCGGGAATTGTTGTTCGGCTATATTCAACGGTAGTTGTAAGGCAGAATGGGCAGTTCGTCCTCCTTCCATAAGTGTGGCTGCAATGCCGGATGATGCTAGTGCCAGTGCGATGTGTTTTTCAGCACGTATTTCCGCCAGTATTAGATTTATTAGAAACGTTTTACCGGTGCCTCCTGGTGCGTCCAAGTAAATAATTCCACCAGTGTTGTTATTTATTCGGTTCATTATAACGTTGTAAATTTTTTTTTGATTGTCATTGAGGAGTGGTTTGTTGTGAGCAATGTATTCAAGTAGTTCATTAACGTTGTAGCTTTTTTCCTTTGTAATGTCGTAGTTTAGCACACTGAAAGTATTTCTTTGTGGTGCTGGCATTCCAATTTCTACTAAGGTCTGGTTATTTATTGCTAAACATTTATCTTCTAAGCGAATGAGTGTTTCATTGAAGATGTCGTCATTGAATTCTATAGTCAGTTCTGGATTAGCTTGTCGGATTTGGTACAATATATCATCACTCATATTCCTTTTGAAAGAGTCCCATAGCTGTTTTGGGTTTGATGGGTTACATGTTGTTAGAATTATGGCGAATAACTCTCGAATTTGTTCAGCTGAAGCTGTGAGTGTGGCTTCTTGTAGTGTTAATTCCCAGTGGTTATCGTTTTCCAATAATCCTAAACGTTGACATGCTTCTCTGTAAGTCTGGCATATTTAGCCGTCAATAGTCCTGAGATCTGTGAAACTTGTTGGTCCCCGTATTTCGTGTAACAACATTCGGAGATAGAAACATTCGGCATTATTTGGATGTACAGTGTATACTCGACCTATTGCGTTAGTTTTCATTATTTCTGGATGACCCTCTTCTGGCATTCCTTGTTTTCGTCGTTGAAAAATTTTCCTTGTTTTGTCCCACGTATAATAAATAGGGACGTCGACATACAGTTACGTCTTTGCAAATGGATCCGTTTGGCAAAGTTGGAAAAAAGCTGTTAATGTTGTGTTCTGAGGTGGTTCGTTTGCAATTTTTCTAGCCGAGTCTTTTGTGAAGTAAACTCTCTGTCCATTCTCCAAATGTACTGCTAGATGTTGCACAGCTGGTTCGCGTTCGTGTATGGGAAAACTCAAAATCCTCCACGCTGCTTCGTTACTGTTGATGTATCTTCCCATTTGGTACATGAGGATTTCATCATTTCTATTATTTTGTTCGCTATTTTGGACTATTTTATTTGGCGTATGGCTAATTAATACACTGTGTTGTAAATTTTTTCATGCAATTATCACAATTTAAATTTCCTTAAGTAGTCAGCAGCGTCACTCGTGAGGTTTTTAAAATCCAGATGTGGTCCATTATACTTTGTTATAGGACATTCGAAAACGATATGGTGAACGGTTTGTTTTCGATATCCACATTCGCATTCTTCAGCAACAGCCCAGCACCATTTTTTTACACAAATAGGCATAGTGCCCCATTCCGGTTCTTATGCGGTTTAGAGAACACCTGACTTGCCGAGGTATTGACGCACGAAGACACGCTGCGTTGGAAAACTCGATAGATGGCGCTAGTGCGCTTGTCTGAATCAGTGATCCGTATTATGGGGTGTGATATTGTATAGACATTGATAGTCCAGTATTATTTAGTCGGGATAGGATTATATTTAATTTAGCGTTAAATTTATGATTTATTTAAACTTATTGGACAAAAAAGCAAAATACAATGGGCGAACTTAGTGCATTTTCACCCAGTCAAACAGATACAAATAGTGTGGGGAACGAGTAGTAAATTAGAGAAAACTGTAACAACAAACTAAAACTCTTCCTCCTCCTAGTGTCTGTCCCAGCTTCTTGCTTTATTGAGCCTGGGGTCCGCTCGGCAACCTAATCCCAGGAATTGGCGTAGACGCTAGTTTTTACCTCTCTGACCTTCCAACCCAGAGGGGAAAAGGCCTTGTTGGGATTAGATCCGGTTTCCTCACGATGACTGGTATTTACTAGTCGCGTTTCGGTGAAGGAAAACATCAAATAATGTTTCGTACATAAGTTACGAGTCGGGGTTTGAACCCGAACAATAAACTAAAACTAATTGGAGAAAACTAATTCAATGTTATATTCACTTTTAGTTTAACCCGCCCTAGGTTTCCTATTCCGAGCATATGATAATTCAATTACCTTTCGAGTATCTGCCCCAGGCATATTTCCTGGCCCCATAGATTTCAGACCACAGACCTGAATCTAGTCCATCTAGTAGATGTCGCAAGTGTCGCAACCTACCTCGAGTAGATTATAATATAATGCAAAACGTACCTATTATAAAAATAATCTCATAGGTCCCTGTAGCCGCTGTAAACAGGAACTCGACGACTCAAAATAATTTTTATAATAATAATAATAATAATAATTTCTTTATTCAGACAACCAATGGTCCACAGTTGTGTTAATCAATTATAATTAAACTTATAAACTAGGTTAGTTATACTAAAAAACAAAGTCAATATTTAATTTACATAATAAACATCCCCAGAATGAGGGTTTATTAGTGCCGACATCCAGTGTCTTTGCAAAGGACTGTCCGGTCTGTCCGCTAACGTGTTTATGAGGCTGTTGGGACTACCCTGGATTCTGCATCTGATCGACACTATTTTTTTTCGCATTACTGCATGAAACCCGTCTACGTCGGCGTCGGCGAACATGCCAGACGCGCTGCAGAACCTAGGGAGTCCCATCAGAATCCTAAACACGTTATTATAGAGGACCCGTAAGGAGTTGAGTGCTCTCTGAGTGTAACTAACCCACAGGCCGCTAGTGTAAAACGATTGACAGAAGGACTTGAACAAGGTTCTTTTTACCTCTCCTGTGCAATTTGCAAACCTGCGAGCCAGCATATTCCCGCGAACCGCCAACGCCCTACGTTCCCTCTCTATATCACAATCGTCTTTTAGGTCACTTGTGATAATGTGACCTAGATATTTGAAGCTGTCAACGACCTCCAGCTCATTTCCATTCAGTTTAATGGGCGGCACGTCTACGTCTACGTCTACGATTGAAACGCGATAAATGCGATTTATTCAAAGAATCGGTCGAATATCTCGGGTTTATCATTGATAAGCAAGGGTTACATAAATCACCCAAGAAAGTTCAGGCTATTCTTCAGTGCGCACCTCCAAAGAATATTACTGAGCTTAAGTCTTTCCTGGGCTTAGTCAATTATTACAGGTGTTTTGTGCCCAACACCTCCAGCGTTTTAAACCCTTTGAATGCGCTCTTAAAAAAATATGTTAAATGGCATTGGAGTGAAGAGCAAGAAAAGGCTTTTAAAGCTATTAAGAATGAGATGGTTTCCGAACGGGTTCTGGCGCACTACAACCCCGACTTACTGACCATCGTAACAGCTGACGCTGGACCTGCTGGCCTTGGGGCGGTCTTGTCGCAGACGCAGCCCTCTGGCGAAGAGCGCGTAGTCGCGTACGCTTCCCGTTCCCTTTCAAAAGCAGAGTGCAACTACGCTCAAATACAAAAGGAAGCCGCGAGTTTGGTGTTCGCGATAAAAAAATTTCACCATTATTTATATGGCCGTATGTTGCCGTTCGTGCTTCGAACGGACCACAAACCCCTTATCACAATTTTTGGTGATAAAAAAGGGATACCTGAAATGGCAGCTAATCGTTTACAAAGATACGCGCTGTTTTTGTCGAGTTACAATTTTAATATAGAATATGTAAGAAGTGAAGAAAACATTGCCGATTTTCTTTCGCGCGCGATATCCAGTTGTTCGTCAGTGGCTGTACAGGATGATACTCAAGCCGTAGATACGTGTTTATACATTAATTATTTCACAGATAGTATGCTCAAACCGGTTTCATTGTCTAATGTCAGGGACGCGACCACAGCTGACGCGATTCTTAATGAGGTTAGGCGTTACGTCATAAAGGGATGGCCAAGTAAATTAACAAACGAAACATTGAAACCATACTTTAATTGTAGATTGGAGCTTCACGTGGAAAATGGGTGTATTCTTAGGGGACACAAGTTGATAATTCCCCAACAGTTTCGGGAGCAAATGCTAACTGAATTACATAGCTCTCATTTCGGCGTCGTCAAAACAAAAACCGAAGCGCGATCGAGAATGTGGTGGCCCGACATTGACAAACATATAGAACAGAAGATAGGGTCATGTAGTATCTGTTGCACGATGCGTAAGACCCCGCCTCGCTCCCCGCTTGCGGTGTGGCCGTACCCTAAACGTCCTTGGAGTCGCGTACATATGGATATGTTTTCAATTGAAGGGAAGCAATTTTTGGCTATAATTGATGCGCATTCCAAGTGGGTCGAATGTTTCCCAATGCAATCAACGGACACAAAAGCGGTCATTGATAGGTTGGTAGAAGTAAATAGTAGGTTCGGTTTAATGCACGTTTTAGTTACGGATAACGCGGCAAATTTTTGTTCAAAGGAACTGGAAACCTATTGCTCAGTTAATGGTATAAAGCATATAACAAGTCCTCCTTACCACCCACAATCGAACGGTCAGGCGGAAAATAGTGTCGGGTTTTTGAAAAGAGGTATAAAGATTATATTGTCGAACAGTAACGCGGAGCCTGTAAACAGGCAAATAGGGAAGCTGTTATTTAATATAAGAAATTCAATTCATTGCACAACCGGTTTTTCGCCCGCTCAACTGATGTACGGCCGCCCGCTCCGCTGTCGTCTCGATTTATTGCAGTCACCTGGTTCAACTGATAACGACACGCTTACAAACAATAACGAATCACACTCGCAATCACCCATGATGTTATTGTCATCCAAAGCTAATCAAAATGTTTCTTCTAAACAGATCTCACAAAATAAGAACTATGGAGGCCGGCGGAAGGTTTGTTTTGAGGAAGGAGATCAGGTATTAGTTAAACATATTTATAACAACGGCACTAAGCATGTATGGAAGAAAGGATGTGTAAAGAAGTCGATAGGGAACAGATTGTACTTAGTTCATATAATAGATTTAGATTTAGTTGTTAGGAAACATGTAGATCAATTACTGTTGTATAAAGGCAGTCAAGCTTTTTGTACCCCTAGTTTTAGTTCTGACGCAGATATTTCCGATCTGGAAATAACGATTAACAGGTCTTTATCTCCAGATCAGGAGACGGTGGGGTAACCAGTCATCGAAGGTCAGGACTCCGAGTCAAGTTTGCTCGCAATTGGGAATGAGTTGGTTGAGTCCAGTTCGGGTGTACCCCCTGCCCCCGCCGTCTCGTCTGCGTCTTATGATGATGAGTTTTTAGATTGTGAGGCGGAGGGGACCGAGACGAACTTGGATCCTGCGACGAATACGGATCGTCGTAATATCCGAACCACTCGGAATCCAAACCCAGTGTATAAATAAGTATTTGGTTGTGTTAGCCAAATTATTCTAAGTTAAGGAGTTTTATTTACTATTGGTGGAGGAATTGTTATATTTGCATATGTGGGTAGTTGTAACTCTCGGCAGTCTGGAGCTGAACATTAAACGTAGCACATATGTGTCCTGCAATTTTGGAGTTTTCTTTGGAAACCTACAGCTAGGACATAACAAAATCTACGATAAAATATGACATTTTCAAGTCAAAGGTACATCATTATCGGTTGTCAATAAGGCGTTACGATAAAAAAATCATTTAGAAATTAACTCTATTAACAACCGACAATGACGTACCTTTGACTTGAAAACGTCACAAATATCGATACTTAAGTATATTATTATCGACGCGTTCCTCGCACTGTCTACGTTTACTTAAAGATAACATTATCTCGTTCACGGACAGGTTGTCTGTGTCTGTGTTTGTACTTGTGTGAGTATATTTTATGCTAGTGTTTGATAATTTTATCGTGTGCGTGTGTAGCGACGTCAATGGAAAATGCATTAGAGTTGACAGTATTTGTGTGCGTTTCCTCGTCCCCCGCGCCGAAATTGGCAGACTTTTTCTGATAGAAATTAGTGCGCGTCTCGCATCCGGTTGGTTTAATTATCAAAGGTCAGAATAGGAAGAGAGTGGGGCTAGATGTCATAGACAAGACTAGACATTGTTAAGTAGGGTTTACACAGGTAATTCTAAAGGTAGCTTTACACTTTACTACACTGACAACCGATTGTAGATGACGGGGATGGTGGTCAGAAAGAGCTTTTAAATACCTATACCTAGATTGGTACAGTGCTTGAGAAGTACTCTATAAGGACTGTGTACACACCGTTGTCAAAAATCGGAGAAAATCCAAGGTCACCGAAGGACGTTATCCCTTTCCAGTCACCTGGCGTTTATACGATCGATTGCAGTTGTGGTATTTCCTACATCGGACGAACGAAGAAAACTATAGCAGAAAGAGTCAAGGAACATGTAGCAGCTGTCCAAAAACCGTCAGGTGAACAAGTCTGCTGTTGCTGAGCATTTACTAGAGTCAGGACCGGACCATTTGATTAAGCTTCATAATCCTAAAATCTTTTCTACGGATCGTCGGTTTTATAGTAGAAAAGTTCGTGAAGCCAGTGAAATAAAAAAACACTGCAATTTCAATCGGGACGATGGTTTTAGGATCTCATCTACATGGAATCCTGTCATTAGTAAATGCAGGCGTCAACGAATACCGCCGGTTCGAAAGCCGGACATTGTTAGTAATGTATGTCGACCGAGTGACATCCCTAGTGTGCAAAACGTTCAAGTTGATAATCAAGACCAAGTGCGGGTAGTTCGAAAAACTCGCGCGGCTAGAAGATGTTGATGTCAACTGAAGCCAGTCTTTCTTCGGGACCACGGGGACAATGTCGTCCTCGAAACGTCGAAGGAAATTTTTAGAAACATATACGCGGTTAAGTCCCGTTATTACAAATAGATATGTTAAAAAACCGTGAAAGTTTAAATCATGGACTGACAATGTCTTTAAATTCTGGGTCAATAGAAAAGTGAAATAATGTAAAGAAACGCATTTACCTTCATTGCTTCGCAATCACGCACTTTTAAAAAACAAACATTGTTTCAGTTAGATTCATTTTAGTCAAAATATCCGTTAATGACTAACATTTCAGTGAAAACGGATTTTTTTAATAGTGTTATGTCATGTGTCAAATGCTTTTTTGCCAAGAAACGCCGCCACATTTGTTTACCTTATTTTGATTTTCTATTGACGATATGACCAATCAATACACCGTAGTCCGTAAGGGGCTGCAACGGCGGATCTGTGTCAATGCAACCGTTATGAGTGGGATTGATTTATTTGGCGTATGGCTAATTAATACACTGTGTTGTAAATTTTTTCATGCAATTATCACAATTTAAATTTCCTTAAGTAGTCAGCAGCGTCACTCGTGAGGTTTTTAAAATCCAGATGTGGTCCATTATACTTTGTTATAGGACATTCGAAAACGATATGGTGAACGGTTTGTTTTCGATATCCACATTCGCATTCTTCAGCAACAGCCCAGCACCATTTTTTTACACAAATAGGCATAGTGCCCCATTCCGGTTCTTATGCGGTTTAGAGAACACCTGACTTGCCGAGGTATTGACGCACGAAGACACGCTGCGTTGGAAAACTCGATAGATGGCGCTAGTGCGCTTGTCTGAATCAGTGATCCGTATTATGGGGTGTGATATTGTATAGACATTGATAGTCCAGTATTATTTAGTCGGGATAGGATTATATTTAATTTAGCGTTAAATTTATGATTTATTTAAACTTATTGGACAAAAAAGCAAAGTACAATGGGCGAACTTAGTGCATTTTCACCCAGTCAAACAGATACAAATAGTGTGGGGAACGAGTAGTAAATTAGAGAAAACTGTAACAACAAACTAAAACTCTTCCTCCTCCTAGTGTCTGTCCCAGCTTCTTGCTTTATTGAGCCTGGGGTCCGCTCGGCAACCTAATCCCAGGAATTGGCGTAGACGCTAGTTTTTACCTCTCTGACCTTCCAACCCAGAGGGGAAAAGGCCTTGTTGGGATTAGATCCGGTTTCCTCACGATGACTGGTATTTACTAGTCGCGTTTCGGTGAAGGAAAACATCAAATAATGTTTCGTACATAAGTTACGAGTCGGGGTTTGAACCCGAGACCTTCGGATTGAAAGTCTGATTACTTACCACCAGGCCACCAGCGCTTAAACAAAAAAACAATAAACTAAAACTAATTGGAGAAAACTAATTCAATGTTATATTCACTTTTAGTTTAACCCGCCCTAGGTTTCCTATTCCGAGCATATGATAATTCAATTACCTTTCGAGTATCTGCCCCAGGCATATTTCCTGGCCCCATAGATTTCAGACCACAGACCTGAATCTAGTCCATCTAGTAGATGTCGCAAGTGTCGCAACCTACCTCGAGTAGATTATAATATAATGCAAAACGTACCTATTATAAAAATAATCTCATAGGTCCCTGTAGCCGCTGTAAACAGGAACTCGACGACTCAAAATAATTTTTATAATAATAATAATAATAATAATTTCTTTATTCAGACAACCAATGGTCCACAGTTGTGTTAATCAATTATAATTAAACTTATAAACTAGGTTAGTTATACTAAAAAACAAAGTCAATATTTAATTTACATAATAAACATCCCCAGAATGAGGGTTTATTGCCGACATCCAGTGTCTTTGCAAAGGACTGTCCGGTCTGTCCGCTAACGTGTTTATGAGGCTGTTGGGACTACCCTGGATTCTGCATCTGATCGACACTATTTTTTTTCGCATTACTGCATGAAACCCGTCTACGTCGGCGTCGGCGAACATGCCAGACGCGCTGCAGAACCTAGGGAGTCCCATCAGAATCCTAAACACGTTATTATAGAGGACCCGTAAGGAGTTGAGTGCTCTCTGAGTGTAACTAACCCACAGGCCGCTAGTGTAAAACGATTGACAGAAGGACTTGAACAAGGTTCTTTTTACCTCTCCTGTGCAATTTGCAAACCTGCGAGCCAGCATATTCCCGCGAACCGCCAACGCCCTACGTTCCCTCTCTATATCACAATCGTCTTTTAGGTCACTTGTGATAATGTGACCTAGATATTTGAAGCTGTCAACGACCTCCAGCTCATTTCCATTCAGTTTAATGGGCGGCACATAACGTGGGGATATGCCACGCACAGCGAAAACCATTACTTGAGTTTTAAGACAGTTGTACCTTAGACCATGAGCTTCAGCATAGTTCTCACATGTGCGAAGCAAATCCCTAAGCGCGCAGACGGACGGACTCAGCAACACCATATCATCTGCGTAACTAATGTTGTTGATCATCTGACCATCTATAGAACATCCCGCATGCATGTTGCTGAGTTCGGCAATCAGCTCGTCCACATACAGACTGAAAAGCTTAGGAGACGTAAGCCCGCCCTGTCTCACTCCACATTCCAACCTGTACGTGTCGGAGACCGCTCCCGCCCACCTTACATAGTTTTCTTGTTGCTCGTACCAGTGGCTGAACAAATCGACTAGCTCACTAGGCATCCCAGTGGCCCGCAACTTACCCCACAGTAACCGATAGGAAACCATATCGAAGGCTTTAGATAAATCCATAAAACATCCGTACACTGGTGTCTTTCTTTGTGTGTAGTACCTGACGGTCTCTTTTAATGTGAAGATGGCGCTCTCCGTCGAGAGGCCGGCTCGAAACCCGAACTGAGCGTCTTGAAGCTGTAAATATTTATCAAGTTGTTTATTAAGAAGACCGTCAAGCACCTTTGCCGTCACCGTAGCCAGCGATATGGGTCTGTAGTTATTCCTATCAGAAACGTCCCCGGTTTTGTTTTTAACAATGGGTACCACTATCGTGCGGGTGAGAGCCGCAGGTAAATAACTATGCCGAATACAGAGGTTAAAAAGCATGCTTAAGACTCGTGGGAGATGTACACCAGCATGCTGGAGGTGCTCGATGCTGAGCCCGTCATGCCCTGGCGACTTCCCGCGCTTCATGTGTTTAACAATTTCAGTAACATCACGAGTTGAGAAATAAACCAGCGGAGAGTCACTCTTTCTTTGCTCTGCGTCGAGCACCCCCTCCCGCCGCCCTCTGCACAGCAACACACCCGGGGTCTCAGTAGTAGGCGAGGCCTGTGTCCTAAACTGACGCATAAAAAGATTGGCAATCTCGCTAGGTTCACTGACCCCATCCACACTCGTGGGTAGGCAAGGCTTCGAGTTCAGGCTTCGAGTACTTTTCCAAAATGATTTAAAGTCCTTTTTTCATGTTGCTTAGCAATAATATCCATTTTAATTTGATTCTGATTTTTTAAACACCATCTTAATTTATTTTAAAAACCTTCCGAGAAATACGCATTTGATCATAGAAGTGTCCACCTGACTGTTTACCATACAAAACCCACAACTCAAAACATTGCCTAGCCTCTCTATGCGCTTTACTAACATGAAGATTCCAGCCTACAACTACCTTTTTCCTCGTTTTGTTTACGCAGCCGCTGTAGGTCAAGGTCGCGGCACGAGCCATCGCCTGAATTGTTTTACAATACAAATCATTTATTATCTGCCTATGCGAGGCACAATTACACATTTGGTCCGCACATTGACTCAAATCAGATGGAAAATCAATTTTCCGAAATTGTTCGTGACATAATAAAGTATAATGTTCTATTTGTTGCAAGTCCCTCTTACCCCATACAATTTTATTTTTAGTTTCGTCTTGGTATTGTAATTTAGACCTTATTACGTTTAGGTTACATTCCACAATTAACGGAAAATGATCTGACGAATAGACGTTATAATCAATGTAAACATTTGTTATAGTTTGCCATGCGGAACACGTGACAAGGCAGTGGTCCAGCCATCTCCTACTGTTATGAACATCACTTATAAAAGTAAAATGTTGCGAGTTCACGTCTAAATGTTCATAGTCCGCACACGTCCACATCTGTTCAGCAGAAAAAGATAACATTTCCTTACCAAAAGTCTCCGAGTAGTGAGCATTATAATCTCCAAACATATAAACGCATTCGACTTCACAACTTTCCACTATAGCACTTAACGTACCTAAGCACTGCGTAAATAACGGCAAATTTTCACTACAATTTGTTGGCATATATATGCTGGTCACTACAAAAACACTATCACCTGTTTGCACTTTGATTGCAACTACGCGGTTATTATCCGACGAAATTACGGAGACGCTCGGGAACAGGGACTTTCGCCATAAAATTGCGACACCTCCATACGGCCGCCCGCGCAGCACTCCGGTCGAGACGTCAACAGCTGATGTTCCCGTGTACGCAAAATCTGTATGTATACTTCCCAAGTATGGAATCTCCGCTGGTAAAAGCCAATGTTCTTGAAGACATATTAAATCTACTTTGTCGCACAGCATTCTTATTTCATTTACTGACGTTTTAACGTTCTTACAATTAAAGGTGGCTAATTTACACTTATTGACCGTACTTTCCATTATTTATTTATGTTTGTCGAGTCACCATTCACAACGTTGCTCTTGAAATATTCGAACCGTCGAAAACAAATATCCTCTGGCCATAACTGCGCATTTAGGAACAGATGTACTTTATCTTTTGGTACCCATATATAGTCGAAAATATCACTTTCAGTGGTGTCTTCGCGAACGTTATATATATACAATGGGACCTTCGTTTCCGCAGCTCTAAACTTGCCTGTATTTGAATTTTGCGCCATTCCCGTACACACCTCCAATCTTTTCTTGCGGGGGCGGTTACGCTTGCTTCCTTCAATCTTCTTCCAGTCCTCCTCTTGAACTTTCCACTCCCGCTCCGATTTAAGCATTTCAGCCATAGATTTACGTTGCTCATTTCCTGAACTTTGTAACTGTTCCTCCTGTGGAGTCTCTAAAACCTGTTCCGTCGGTACATGGCTCCGATCATCACGGCGTGGTGAGTCCAGGTTTACGCTCTCTGTGACATCACTACCCATGACCTGTACCACGGGCTCCTTCATTTTTAAGGTGCAGTCGGGGGAACCAGGTTTCGGACTTATAGATTCATTGACCGTGTGGGATAATCCATACGGACCGCTGTCCATCAAAAAGGATTGCGTCGATGCGCCTCGTTTATTGTTTACATTTATGACCGCAGACACTGAGCTAGTTAACGGCGAGAGGGTAGGCGGCAACTTTTCTTGATGCAACCTACAGTCTTTAGAGTTATTTTCCAGCATTTCTCGGGTCACATAGTTTATTTTGATCTCCTCAAGCTCCCTTTTCAGTATCAGAATATCCTTTAGCACTCGCGTCGCGTCAAGATGGTCAAAACTAATTGGGGGTAGTTTGCTAAGATCCCGGGCCACAAATATGGGAATATTCTCTGGATCGGTTCCCCTGAAAACACTTATAATGTCAACCAGTGATCTTTGTATCTTTCCTTCATTCTTCCGGATTATCATCTTCTTATCAGTTTTAACAGCATCGTATAATAACGACTTCGCATTTAAAATGTCACTATCACTAAAACCCGTTTCACAAATTCGAATCAAGCTAGGATCATCCATAACTTTAAGTTTGTTTTGTACAAACGCTAACACTTCATTTATTACAATATTGCAATTGGAACACTTCACTGCATGCACTGTACTAGCCATTTCTAATTATCGCATACACGCGCGCGCGCGCCGTCAGTTTACGCACACGACTCGACTTTAACAGAAAAGAACCGACTTCACTCAGCATCCACCATTCCAAAATCAAATGCTCGAGCTGGTGTAAAAAATACTCAAATCACTATTGGTGTGCCTATAATAGTTGACGAATTCCCTTGATTTCTCCAGGATCCCATCATCAGATCCTGACTTGGTTACAATGGTACCAACTGTGAAGTAAACTCTTTCAAACAAAAAAATAATTTTCCAAATCGGTCCAGCCGTCTTTGAATAATCGGTGAGAAATAGCAAAAAAAAAAAAAAACAAAGATCCCGACGAATTGATAACCTCCTCCTTCGAAATCTTGAAATCGGTTGATAAAACTTTGATATACAAGTAGATATATAATTTCGAAAGTACTGGTTTACAACGGTAGTGCCAAAAACGGTTAAGTTAAAAGCGAAAGTGGTGATTGTATGGAAGCTCTAGTTGGAGTTATTTTCATAATTTTGACTGATAGGTACAACTTATTTTAAACTTAATCCTAATTGGTCGCGCCTACGCTTATGTAGTGCGCTGCTATTGGTGCTTAAAAGAAGCTCCCGAATACTAGCCGAGCCCGAGCGTTTAGCAACTGCAATAATATATACAAAACAAGTTTGCGTTCGCAACAGTTCGCAAGAGATGTCTAAGTTTCGTAAAACGATCACTATTAGTAAGCTATCAAATTTACTTCCAATAAGTTGAAACTGTTGCTGGTCCCGCCCAAAAAAAATCAAGTAGTGCTTTATCACTGAAGGCTTTAAACTTTTACCGTGTTCGAACACATTTAAGAGATTCGCCAGGAATATTCAACAATGCAATTGCACATCATTCTTAGGGACTATCGTTGGTACGCAAAACGGGTCTACGTGGTCTACTTATTCAGAACATAAACGCATGACTTTCGCAAGTTATAGGGGTCCAGTCCTCCTTGTCCAGTCAACTTGGCTGAGTTTGGTTTATTCTATATGCTTTGAAAGGTTTTACTACCTATAGTTAAAATTTATCAAGTCAATATTTCAGCGGATTCAAATAAATATTTATTTATTAACCGATTAATTATTTCACAACACAACATGTTCAACGACATGACGCCCTATTCTAACTTTAAAACACGTTTAGACACGATCCAACGTCAATACAACTCCAATCCATAAACCACGCTATACAGCTGACACCTAAACGTCTGAATCAGAAATATCAGAATTTGCTTGAAAATTATTCCGATGCAACTCCAATACAACTTCAATATCGGTTAAATTGTTTATGTATTTTAAAATTAGAATACAGCTCATGTTCAAAACTAGAGCGTGTCATGCATGATCAATTTGAGCACGTAGTCGACTTACTAGTAGGTACCGATTAAATCTATAGATAGGGGGTATTTGGTGCATTAATTGTAATGACGTTAATTAAACAATTTGTCGTCGCAAAGTTTGCGTAGCATTAATAATATAATCACAAATTAATGTTATTTAAGGAAAGATTTATTTATTTATTATAATTCTTTCGAAACTATAACAGACATAGACATATATCGAACAATTATCGATCCAAGTTATTTTAATGCCTTTAAGGAAATGAAAAGTGAAGTATGACATCATTAATTATAATGATGATCTCCTATTTTATACTAATGAAGAGCTATTAGGTACTAAACCATCTAAATTGGGCACATTTTTTAGTGCCCATTTATTTATGCAGGGTGTATTTTCAAAATGAGGGCGTGTACCAGATCCCATGATGGTTATATACGGGGAGCTAGCCACGTCAGATATGACACAATAATGAGAGCAACGAAAACCCTCTAGAATAGAATAGAATAGAAATATTTATTTGCCAGAATACGTACCAAAGGTGTTATTAACTTATTTTAAGGAACAGTATTCAGTCGACACAACTTCAACATGCAAACTTTTTTACAAATATGTACACAATGGTACTAATCAGCTTAATTAACATTCATCAATGATACAATTAAAATTATACAAAATTAAATAATGAATTAAGATGTCAAATAAGAATTTAATACATTAAATTAAATTAAAATAATAAATTACATATGTCACATTCAGGTCAGCTTATACCTAATCAATTAATACTTCGCGTTTTATGAAATACTCCAGGTGGTTACTAGTAAAAAGACAAATTTTTAAAATATACATACATGCTAATGGAAGAATTTTATATTTTTTGAAAAGAGGTCTACAGGTTTCGTCAAAACTAACACCAGCTAATGCTCGTACGCAACCTTTCTGGACAATAAAAGCCCTCTGGATGTCAATAGAATTACCCCAAAGTAGAAGCCCGTAATTAAGGGTGGATGCCACATATCCGTGGTATGCTGCTAACGCGGCCTGAGTGGAAATCGTGTTCTTTAAATTTCTCAAGGCAAAAACAAATCGCGATAGTTTGGAACATACTATGTCAACGTGATATTTCCAGTTTAAATGTTTATCAATAACCAAACCTAGGAATGTGGCACTATGAGATTCTACAATTTGAGTGTTATAATAATATTAATGGTAAGATTAGAAAATAATGTAATTGGGATGGTAGAATTGAGTGAATAATGTCTTATTTAGATTAATATTAAGGCTGTTATATTGTACCCATGTACTTACATCTACAAGTGATTTATTTATGTCCGATTCATATGAATTAATGTCAGTTCCCTTTACTATTAAGGTCGTATCGTCCGCGAAGAGTGATGTGACCTTTGTGATGTTGATTGGGGCAGGTCGTTAATAAATAATAAAAACAATAATGGACCTAAATTACTCCCTTGTGGTACTCCCGTCTCATTGGCACGATATGGCGACCTAAACTTTCTCTTTAAAAAATTGTTACCCTCTGTGACCATTCTTGATATTTCAGTGCACTGCGTTCGGTCACTCAGATAACTTTTCATCCAATTGAGAACATTGCCTCTGAGTCCATAGCCTTCAAGCTTAGAAGGAGTTTCAAGTGATTTACACAGTCAAAGGCCTTGCTCATGTCAAGAAAAATAGATGTCACTGGTAATTGGTCATTATTAGCCTCTGATATGTCCTTAATAAATTCAAAGCAGGCCAATTCTGTTGAGCGCTCCTTACAAAACCCAAATTGGTCTGGCGATAATATTTTGTGTAAAGTTAAATAGTCACTAGGTCTCACAAACATAGCTTTTTCAATAACCTTTGAAATAACGGGAACCAATGTGATGGGCCTATAGTTGTTTGGGTCTTTCCGGTCACCTATTTTAAACAGGGGCTTTACAATTGACACTTTAAGTTCTTTAGGAAAAAGACCTTGAACAAATGAGAGGTTAATCAAGTGCGCCACGGGACGACATAAATGTAGAGCGTTACTTTTAAGTAAAATCGTTGACATATCGTCATAGTCAGTTTTATATACTATGCTTATTTGTAGATCTGGACATCTGGCAGATGTAAAGTTGTGGAGGTCAAATAAAGCATAAATACTTCAAGAAAAACCAATTCTAGAGTTCTGGGTTTGATGCATTATTACAAGAAATTTTAATAATAATTATATATTGGAAAGTGCCTAACGACGTATAATATATACGTATATACGTACGTACGTATATGTATATATATATATCAAAAACAAATTCAAATCTAAATATATAAAAGAAGAAACTGACTGACTGACTGACTGACATATCAACGCACAGCCCAAACCGCTTGTTCTAGAGATTCCAAATTTGGCACGTAGGTTCCTTACAAGGTCTAGAGATGCACTAAGAAAGGATTTTTCAAAATTCACCCCCTAAGGGGGTAAAATGGGGGTCCAAAGTTTGTATAACGAATCAAGATTTGTTAGACTATTTTATTCGAAACTTCACAGGAGTATTCCTAACGATAAATAAGCAAACAGGTGTTTCAGGATTTTTGAAAATTCAACCCCTAAAAGGGGCAAATGTGGTCACAAAGTCTGAAAATCAACATGGGTATCGTATCGTTTTTGAGTACTTATAGTACGCGGGCGAGGCCGCGGGAAAAGGCTAGTAATATTATGAAAGTTTGAATTGGTCTGCAGGTGAATAAAAAGTTAATAATACTTCTACAGCGTGTAACAAAAATACTGGTGATCTGTTTAAGGGCATAATTGGTATCGTATTGCGACTAAGGAAAAGTAGGAGAAAACATTTTTGGACGCGAAAAAAAAATTTATCTACACTCATATTGTAAGTTCTCTAAAACGTGTTCGAAAACGGTAGGCAATGGCTAGCATTACCACGACCGATTTTACTATGATAAGCTTTTTATCCGTGGCAGTAACGTAATTTTAACTTTTCATGCTCAATTATTGATGTGCTATGAGTTTTGATAACATACCTAATGTACACCTGCACCCTCCCGCGCATCCGCCGACAGCCCGACACGCGCCTTCCCAACCGCCGGCACAATCGAGTTGGCCATGGCGGTGCAATGGCGGCCATTCTATGGTTTCCGAATCCGACATTTTGGATAAATAATATGAGTGTAGATAAAGCAGTGTATGCAACTGTACGTAATTAGGCCTTTAAACACTCGTGTGATCTTATTATGTAACTCACATGCGGCTCGTTTCATAAAACCACACTCATGTTTTAAGGACCCTTATTACGTAACAGTTACATAAACTACTATTTTTTCTTATTTTGAGTGATTTTTTTATTTTTATGTAATTAGGATACGATAGCAATTATACCTTTAAACGGATCACCAGAATTTTGTTACACCTTGTATATGCTGATAGTCTGTCCAAAAACTTCACACATGAGGTATTTTTTAGCATAGCCGGTGACATCAGATCGTTTCATCCAAACAAAGGGAAATAAGTCCCACCCCTCACAATTGTAAATTAATATTTTAAGCCCCTTTTAAACTAACACTACATTCTCACTTTGTTTTGGACTACTAAATCTCTAATTCTCTATCACTCAATATAATATGCACAAAACACTTATTATTCTCTTGTAAAATATATGTATTTTTTTTTTCTATGTATACAATATTAAACTTATTTACTGACTTGCGCTGCACTGGTCGTTTTACACTAGTGTAGGTTGAAAGGTTCTGACGGAAAATCAGCGCTGCGGGCTCCACCAAGTCCGTTGCAAGCATGCTGAGTCAGCGCCAATTCTATACCACAACACAAGTTAGCTATGTATATACAATATGTAGCTATAAATAGTTCATCCAAGTTTAATGTAATTTTATTTGATCTGATTTGTTTGAATATTTTTCGCTATGCATGTAAGTTGTGGTTGAATAAAGATTTTATCTATCTATCTATCTATCTGAGTGCGTGCCCGAATAACATTAAGAATTTTGCAACGTTGCCATGAGCCTCGGCATACTCTTCCAGAGAGCCCGGAACCGGAAATAGAGCTCAAAAAGATCGCGTGACTAGCGGAAATAGTTCAAAAAGCTATTATTAACAGTCGATGGAACTGACGCAGTTTTCCTTTGACTCGCTTTGCTTTTACTGAAAACGTTTATGAGTTTTTAGAATGTACACTCACGAACTCAGATTATTGAGCTTTGTTCGTAATTTAGCCGTGTTATGAATGACCGATGTTACCGACTAGCTGTCAACTGTCAGTTACATCGGTCATTTATTACACGGCTTGTTCGATTGCGACAGGATGTGGACTGTAGTTTCGTAAGCGCGGAAAGGGGAATGAAAAACCGGGCGTAGACATCTCTAGGGACAGTAGGTTGAGCAAGAAAGTTAGTATAAAGTCTTAGAGTTACGAGCGTGTGATGTGAAGTTACCTTGATTCCGTGGAGTGTGTGGTGCAAGATCGCTGGCTTCCGTTATGGGACCGTTAGTTCAGGCTGCCGTCTCTCGTCGCTAGCTAGAGTATCTAGTAACCGTTACCTCAGATCTTTTAACTTAGACCTTTTAAATTATCACTGTGACACGATGTTGCCACAGTAAACACGAAGCTTAAAAGTCAAAGCTAAACACGGCTAAATTACGAACAATGACAAGTGACTCAACCGGGTTCGTGACTGTAAAGTCAGCAGCAGATGATTTGCGGGTGAAGTGTTCAAAATGATCTTGGCACGACTTTATTGTTAAGAGAATACGAGCGTGTGAAGATTATTTTGAACACATAACCCACTAAGCTATACATCTACATTTTATCCACACTGCTAGCTGCCCATCGGTGGACCTTATGCCTTTTGTAATAAGGTCCACCGATGTATAGTTAACAGTGTTCTTGTTTGAACTAAATATCCCATAACAGATTAATATTACGTTCAGAAAAAAAACTAATTGAATAAACTACGATAATACAATTTGTAAACATTCAAAAAGAAGATGGGTTTATAAACGTAAATAGGTATATTTACTACCTTTTGCTTGCGTAGAAATCTCCTCTCGTTTTGTCCCGCTTGATCGGTATTCCAAATTACATCCAAAACCATTTTTAGGGTTCCGTAGCCAAAATGGCAAAAACGAAACCCTTATAGTTTCATCATGTCCGTTTGTCCGTCCGTCCGTCCGTCCATCCGTCTGTATGTCACCGTTGAGTTATTCCCAAAAAACTTATTCCATAGGCATCAGATACGACCTTTTGGCATTCGTTTGGTTCTTATTCCATTGAAGCTACGGAACCCTCCATTATGCGTGGTCCGACACGCACTTGGCCGGCTTCTTTATGTATAGAAGAAACAAACATTGAAACATAAAAACGGTTGGATCTTTAACATTAGCACGCATCGTATATTTCTCATCATGTGTAAATGAGACATGTTTTCCTTGCATCGCTATAGTACGTTTAATTAAAGCTGCAACGGCAAATTTTGCGATGAACTCCGCGCGAACAAATTAGCTACTTACAACTTTCATAAGATGATGAAACTTTAACTTCTTACCCGCCGCATGAAACAAATAATACGACCAAGGATTATATAAAGTATGGATTGACAATCAAAATGCCGTTCCTGTTTCGGGCGTGGGTACTAGCGCCATCTATCGTTTCACAAATGGAGTAGGTGTCAGTTTCGTACATTTTGTTCGACACTCGACAGACATGGGCCGCGATTCGAAAAATAAACACACACACTGGACAGACACAGCTCCAACCCAACTCAACTCAACGCTATAACGACATTGACATTTGCTATTCGAACAAATTTTCATTCAACATTGGTCTCACATTGGTCTAACATTGGTCACACATGTACACACCTAATACTTTATTATTTATAACAAGCTTTCTTGCTAATAATCACATAATAAATGAAAAACAATATGGTTTCCAAAAGGGCCGAAATACCTCCCAGCTGTTATCAACTTTTGTAAATGAGGTCAACCAGCAATTGAACAACCGAAATCAAGTGCTGGTTGTCTTCATTGACTTCAGCAAAGCATTCGATACATTAAATTATTCCACACTTTTTCTAAGGCTTGAACAAGCTGGTATACAGGGTCCCGCGCTGGAGTGGTTCCGTGACTACCACAGAAACCGAAACACCGTAGTGCGCATCAACGGAAAAGATAGTGACCCCATATCCACGCAACGAGGTACGGCCCAAGGTTCAATCTTGAGTCCAATCGAATATTTAACGTACGTGAACGACATGTGTAACCTTTTCACAAAGGGCTCTGTATACCAATTTGCCGATGATACATGCTTAGTCATCTATGGTAAAAACATCAATGAGGCTCAAGAGATCATGCAAACCAACTTTGACACCCTATGTAAATGGGCCCATGATGTAGGCTTAGTTATCAACGCCAATAAGACCAAACTTGTTCATATACGCTCCCCATATTCAAAAAGTATCAATTCGACACCAACAGTTATTGCTCACACGCACACCTGCTGGCACGGCGCGCACGTGCACGTGCAGTGCACGTGTGCGCCGCTCCAGCTGGTGGATCAGCATACCTACTTGGGCCTTGTTATTGATAAAAACTTTAACTGGAAGCCTCACGTTGAACATGTATGTAACAAGTTAAGATCACGGCGTTCTAAAATGAACATACTGAAAAATAAATCGTTTAGGGGCATACATGTCCAAATGTCAGAGTGTCCAGGTGTCACATTGTCCAGTGTCAAAAAGTTCGAAGGTTATAATGCCCTAATGTCGGATAGTCTATATGTCAGAGAGTCCAGGTGTCACATTGTCCAGTGTCAAAAAGTTCGAAGGTTATAATGCCCTAATGTCGGATAGTCTATATGTCAGAGTGTCCAGGTGTCACATTGTCCAGTGTCAAAAAGTTCGAAAGTTGTAATGCCCTAATGTCGGATAGTCCTAATGTATCAATATTCAATTGTTAATAATTTTAAACAAAAAAGAACCGAAATTGCACAAATTACTAAGGGCCTGTTTCACAATGTCCAAGTAAAGTATTGGATAGCTAATTAACAAATAAATTAACTGCCAGATAAAACTACCTACAAAACTTAGCACTTTATCTACCAGTTAAGCTTATTTGAAGATTGTGAAACGCCAACGATGAGTTTATTCATCAGATAAGTGGCAAGGCGTTCGATCGGGTCTGGCATCGAGGTCTTCTGTCGAAGTTGCCAGCTTACGGCCTGCCCGAGGGATTGTGCAGATGGGTTGCCAGCTTTTTGTCCGGCAGGAGCATACGAGCCGTAGTCGACGGAAGTTGCTCCGAAAGCATGGGCATTAACGCTGGTGTCCCGCAAGGCTCCGTGCTATCCCCAACGCTGTTTTTGCTGCATATCAATGATATGTTGTCTATCGGCGACATTCATTGTTATGCGGACGACAGTACTGGGGATGCTTGTTACACGGGCCGTGCCAATATGCCTCGATCCGTTGTGGTAGAGAGTCGTGAAAAACTTGTGTCCGATATCGAGAATACTCTTTCTGGAGTCTCGATGTGGGGTCAGGACAACTTAGTCAGATTCAACCCCACAAAGACACAAGTTTGCGCGTTCACCGCTAAGAAAACCCCATTTACTGTGGCCCCTCAGTACAAGGCACAACCCTTACAATGTGGTGGAAAGATACAAGTACCTAGGGTTGACTATAGACTCCCGCTTTACGTGGGGTGCACATGTAGAATTAGTATGTGAAAAGCTCCGGGCCGTGCTTGTGAAGTTTCACCACCTCAAGTTTTTCGCAGATAAAGCGACCTTGTATACAGTCTATTATGCACTTGCTGACGCGATACTTTCTTATGGACTTGGCACGTACGGTAGAACATTTAAAACCTATCTTGATAAAATTAAGCACTTACAGATTAGGTTTATGAAAGCTTTAGTGGATATTAAGACAAAACAAATCTGTAGGGACGATTACAATAAATTATTTCTTAACTGTAATATGTTGCCGGTCTCTGAGAGAGTATCGTTCCAGCTCGCGTTAGAACAATATGGGTCTAGTGTGTTTAAAGTCCCTGTGACGAATCCACTGTTGCGTAGAAAATTAGCTAATGAAGCCTTGATTGTACCTAGAGTAGTCAATTATTATGGTGAGAGGACCAGACTTTATCTTGTTCCCAAAATTTATAACGATATACCTTTGCCTATTAAGAAAAGCACCAGCAAAAGTGTATTTAAATCAAAATTAAAAAAGCTTATGTTAAAGCAATTTGAAAATCAATTAGTCTTAAGTTAGTATTCTCTTGTTGAGCTTACATTTTTATTTTTCTATTGTTTAAAGTTAGTACCTACTTAAATAGTTTGTATTATTAAATGTAATTTAAATAAGTTCATGAGCAATTTATGTATAACAGTAACATAATAAAAGGGAGCCTATTTCTGCCAACAAACCGTTATACGGTTTGGCGGAGGTTGTATAAAACTACACATGTACTGTTAATGTGAATAAATGCTTTATTTATTTTTATTTATGTCAGGGAGTATTGGGATCCTCGGTGTGGACATTTCCAGTGACGTCCAATTCCGTAGTCACCTTGAAGCGAAGGCCAAGCTGGCATCCAAAAAGCTCGGTGTGCTCAATAGAGCGAGGCGATACTTCACTCCGGGGCAGAGACTGCTCCTATACAAGTCGCAAGTCAGACCCCACATGGAGTACTGTTGTCACCTTTGGGCGGGAGCACCTGGATACCAGCTTGGGCCCTTTGACTCGGTGCAAAGGCGCGCTGTGCGGATCGTCGACGATCCCAAACTCACGAGCGATATTGAACCTTTGAGTCTTAGGAGGGACTTTGCCTCCTTATGCGTGTTCTATCGCTTGTACAATGGGTTGTGCTCTGAAGAACTGTTTGATATGATGCCCACGGCAGCTTTTTATCACCGCACCGCTCGCCGCCGGCAGGGTGTTCATCCCCACACCCTGGAGCCCAATGGGTCGCGCACAGTACGATTTAAGAGGAATTTCCTCCCACGAACGCTGCGGCTGTGGAATGAACTCCCTGCCGAGGTTTTCCCAGTGGGCTACAGTATGAGGTTCTTCAAAAAAGGAGTGTATAGGTTCCTAAAGGGTAGGCAACGCGCATGTAAATCCTCTGGGGTTGCAGGCGTCCATAGGCTACGGTAACTGCTTACCACCAGGCGGGCCGTATGCTTGTTTGCCACCGTCGTGGTATAAAAAAAAAAAAAAAAAAGTAGCTTATTCAGGACTTTACTTGGACATTGTGAAACAGGCCCTAAGTGTACATTTATTTAGCAGTTAACAAGCATAAAACCTATTCTGTTATAATTGTAACGATATGACGTGAATGCCACTTGAGATTAAAAGCTAAGTGGTTTGACAGAATATCGAATCATTGAATGCAAAATAACATTTACATCCATTTTAACGAAAATGGAGTTTTCAAGTAAGGAAAATTTTGTATTTAGCGTTAATCAAAAGGGGGTCGAGACACTATTAATCGGTGTATATAGATACAATTTTAACACAAAAAATAAAAATTCTACGCAATGGAGGTGCGTATATCGTGAGCTTTGTTCTGCATCCGTGACTATTAACAAGGATAAAACCAAAGTTTTACGTCAAAGTGAGCATACATGCGAGCCCACTGCATCTAAAAACGAGATGCATTTAGCATATCAAAACGGTGTGCAGAAAGTATGTACAAAATTTACTTCTTTGCAACAGACTTATGAAAAATGTACTAGCAACGTGTGAAGAATCGAATTATTCAAACAAACTCCCTTCATTTAACGCAAAGAAACGCTCTCTTTACAGGGCACGCGAAAAGATATTAAATATGAAAACGACTTGTAAAACACTACAGGATGTACAAATTCCTAAAATACTCAAGGACCAATTTTTAGTTTGCGAAGACGGAACAACCGACAAGATATTGATCTTTTCCACTCCTTTGGCAATTAAAACTGTTCAATTATACTCGTATGCCGAAAAAACAATGTTATTTGGGGATGGAACATTTGAAAAAGCTCCGAAACCATTTTACCAGATTTTTGGAATACATGTAGACCTTATACAGTACAGATGAGCAAACTAATATCGTACCTGTGATTTTCGCGTTACTCCCCGATAAAACTACGGAGACATACACTCGGCTGTTTTCTTTAACCAAAGAACATTTTGCTGTAGATATAAAAAAATTCAAGTGCGATTATGAAAAAGCTATAATCAATGGATTTAAAGCCATTTTCAACGACAGTATGGTGAGCGGATGCTTTTTCCATTTTAATAGAGCAATTTGGCGAAAAGCAGAAGCCTTAGGCCTGAGCAATGATAATGCAGTAAACTTATCTTCATATATGCCGCTCTTGCCGAAAGATGCTATAAATGAAGTATGGGATTTAATTTCAGGGCAGCTTCAGGATACAGCACAGAAAAAATTTGCTGAATATTTTACTCAGTATTGGTTATCGAAATCGTTATTAGCAGAAATTTGTTGTGCATTCGAAAGACATCGCACCAATAACGCAATCGAAGGGTGGCACAGTCGAGCCGTCTTAAAAGAAGAATTCTGTTATCAAAAAACCAATTATATCGATTCGTTTATTTATTAAGACAAGAAGGAAAGTTCCAAGATGGACGTATAAAAAGGAGCATATTTGAAAAAGAAAAAAGAAGGAAAGTGGACATATTGTTTGATCGCCAATACAAAAAAAAATTACAAGAGCACAGAGATGGGGATATCTCTAGCATGGAATTACTGGAGAGCATAGCGGAGCTAAGAACATTATACATAGATATAGTTACTATACTTTTTTTTTAACTTCTAGAAGTCATTTTTGTTCTTATTACTAAAAACATGTTCTTTAAGAATAACCAAATAACCTAAGAACATATTATACATAGATATAGTTACCTTACCGTTATTTTTTTACAGAAGTCATTTTTGTTCTTATTAGTAAAAACATGTTCTTTAAGAATAACCGAAATACATATAATGTTAAGCATAATGTTCTTTAATTTTTACTAAACAAAATATATAATAAACGGTGTAAAACCAAAATAGAAGCAGTCTCATTCTTTATTGTTTTTACACCTATTGCAATGGAATTGTTTTCGACTCACTGACATATACAGGGTGACTGATAATTCGACCTATTCCTTGAAAGGGATTATTCTAGAGGTTATTTACAATGTTTTTAGCCCCGTCAACCAGGGGTCTAAATTCAGTGGTTTTCGACTTATTCGAGCTTTTAGTGTTTTTCAAAAAAACGCCATCTTCCGGCCTTAAAATGGTAATTGTGAATAACTACACGAATTAGGATGGTTAATTATTTGTTTCCTGGTAGCCAGTGAACAAAAGGTTACTTCAAACAGAAAAATCATGTCCAAAAAAATTAAGACTAGAAATAAAAGGTAATAAATCACAAGCTATCGTACTTTTTTTTTTATCAAAGGCGATTACCCTAAAAAAAGTGACACTTCGCGTAAAAATAACAGAAATGGATTCCTCAATTCATCATAAACTTTCCGAAAAGGTACAAATTATTGACATGATTTACTAAAATATTGAAAATAATAATAATAATAACAGAGCAGGTAGCGGGTGTACTGGAAGCGTACCAGACCCGAAAGCGGTTTGTTTGTGTCACGTGCGAGTTGTTCGTGTGCGGTCTTTGTGTGCTTGGTTAACCTTATCTTGACTTTTATCTTTTGAGGGTCCAGGTCATAACTGGTTGCCTTTGGGAAGTATTCTGACATGTTCGTGTTTTGTGAAAGATGATGAATGATGATGAAAGCAACACAAATAAAGCTAACCAGGACGTTTGATCCTTCGGACTTTTTGACCATGGACTTTTTGACGCTAGGACTTTCAGACACTAGGACGTTTCATCCTTCGGACTTTCTGACCATAGACTTTTTGACGCTAAGACTTTCAGACACTAGGACGTTTCATCCTTCGGACTTTTTGACCATGGACTTTTTGACGCTAGGACTTTCAGACACTAGGACGTTTCATCCGTCGGACTTTTTGACAATGGACAATGTGACACTCTGACATTTGGACATGTATGCCCCTAAACGAAATAAATTGCCGTTTAATACACTTAGATTATATATTTCGCAGACTCCGTGATAAACTATGGGTTAAGTAGCTACGGACGAACTTACAAAACATACATAAATTACATATACAAACTACAGCTTAGTATACTTAAAATCATTATACCCACATAATACCCACATAATTTTAACATGACTTTTAACGTCAAAATACTTGAATGACAATATTATTCAATCCAATCTCTATTTACTTAATATTAAAAGACTTCATTCTTTTACTTATACAAAAGATATAACTAAATATTTAATACAAGTCAGTTTTTTGTGGTCATGGGTATTGGCACAACGCATACCTATGTAGAACGTCGAACGACTCCGTCTGTAGACTATAGGTACAAATTGATACGCGCATTAATCTGTTGTCGTATATACGTTATGGTACCCCGAGCTTCAAAGGGGCATGGCGAACTCATGATACGCTTCTCGGATCGAGCTCCGCTACTAACGTCACAGCATCCAGCTCCTACCCAACAGCGCCGTCATTGAAAGCACGGGAGGACCTAACCTACGTTCGCCTCTTGGTGATTTCCAGGCAGATTGTGCGCCTGAACCTTCTATATTCTTGCTTTACTTTTATCTATCGTTACAAAAATGTACTGTGGTCAAATAAATTACTTTTTTTATTTTTTTTATTTATTTAATAACATGAAAAAGATACAGCTTACACAAATAAATGGTCCCACAAAACAGTTTTCACGGTTTGACTGTGGGATCGTGACTTATTTATAAACTAGGTGTGCCCGCGGCTCCGCCTGCGTGGAATTCGGTCTGTGTCAGTAAGCGGCAAATTCACCCCTAATTTCTCTCCCGCTACCCTGGAGGCGGAACTTGAAGTGAAGTTGACAGATGACGCTAGAGGACAGTAGTCCTAATAAAATATTTTACAATTACCACTAAATGATAAAAATTTTATAATTTTTTTTTTATCATATTATTCGAGGCATCATTTAAACGACATAGAGTAGTAGGTGTATATCGGACGATACAGGACCACTTTTGTATTTATACGTTCATGTCCACGGCAAATATCATCCAAATCGATCCTCCCGTCAAATCAGTCTAAGCATGAAAGGTAAGAACAGGCGCGGTTGAAATTGGGGGGGGGGGGGGGAGGGTCACAAATGCAGAAATGATTTTTTACTATTAGAGGTGCACTTGGAGGGGGGAGGGGGCCATGACCCATGCAAATTTAACTCAATCGAGTCCCCCCCCCTTTTAGACGTTGAATTTGAGCATGATGAGATGAGAACCGGCCCAGAGCATGTCGGGCGATGCTCAGTGTAGAGTTTCGTAGAGGCCGCCCTGTTACAAAACATCAGTTCAAAAGGTCGTTTATTAAGGGATATTTGGCGGCGCTTACGTCATTTTACTATTCGGCACTTCCTTTCACTATGCGTTTTTGACTGATAATTCAAAAACGGCTGAACCGATTTTATTCAATATAGTTTTTATTGAAAGTTCTTATCAGGCCTCACCAAATTTCAGCTTTCTAGTGCGAACGGTAACTGAGCTAGACCGCGGACAGACGGACGGACATGGCGAAACTATAAGAGTTCCTAGTTGACTACGGAACGCTAAAAAGAGATAAATAGTAGTTTATGTAACTGTTACGTAATAAGGCCTAATTATGTGCAGAAGCATACACTACTTTACCTACACACATATTAAAAATCCAGGGGGGGGGGGGCGTGCCGGCGGTCGGGGGTAATGAATTTTCTTACGTTTTTACCACACTGTCACAGATAAATCAAAATATTTATTCTTCAATGTAACTTACATTACAATGCACTAATGAACGTCAGAGATAAATAAAATACGTGAGTGTCGTGGAACACGCGATTGGAACGAAGTTATGTTATTTAATTTTATGTAATCTTTGATTTTTTTTTGGAAATTTAATTTTTGTTTTGTATTTTTTGGAAATTTTTGAAATAGTTGAAATGTTTGGAATTTTTTGAAATTTTTGAAATTTTTGAAATATTTGAAATTTTAAAAATTTTAGAAATTTTAGAATTTTTTGAAATTTTAGATTTTTTTTTACTTTTATGTTCTCGACTTTTTTCAGTTTTTTCACTTTTATCACTTTGTCACTTCTCACTTTAACTTTTCACTACATTTCACTTCACTTTATTCCATTTTATATATTTTTATTTCATTCCATTTTACATATCGTATGGGTGTCGCGTTTTCGTGACGTGACGCTTTTTCGTGACGGTCACGTGACTTTTTTTCGCCTAACCTCCCATCCGCGAACCGTCCGAGAAGGAACTTCGTTCCAAAACTACCACGGGTTCTAACCCTACACCTCTGGCCCAAGTAGTATTAGTTATGACATTAATGACCGAAAAGAAACTCGACGGGACTTATTTTTTTCAAAACAGTAAGTAATACATTATTAGATCTTAAAGATACAAAATAATGCGTAGTTCTTTAAGAAGACATATCAAAACAGCTTGAGAGACAGATAATGTACCTATTGTTTAATTATAAAGAAAAATAAATCCTAATCTGACTGCTTCACAAAACGTTTGATATGTTTTCCTACCTAAACGGTGTCCTATAAATGTTAGATGATTTTGTAGTAGTTTTTTGGTTTGGGCCATGCATCTTTGTCCGTCATATATATGTAGTCCTCGAACCAGGAATAACCCCTTGACATACATGATATTTTCTAATATTTCTTAAAAGCGGGTAAAGGTAAATTTAAAGCATCGACGGGTAACATGTTATAAATATGAACACCTTGACCAAAAATGACAAATTATTTCAATACCAAATTTCATCTAAATACGTACAGCGGTTATTGGTTGTTTCTTCCCCATGTAAACTTTTTGCATCCGCTTAAGGGATAATTTCCGAGATAAAACTATTTTATTTCCTTTTCCAGAGCTCAAATTATCTCCATACAAAATTTTATCTAAATCGATTCTGCGGTTAATAATTCCCTATACAAATTTCCAACTCTCTTTTCACCCCTTTAGGGTTGATTTTGGGGTAAAAACTATCCTTTGTCCTTTCTCGAGACCCATACTATCTCTGTACACATTTCCATCTAAATCAGTTCAGCGTTAAAAAATTCCTCATACCAACTTCCAACCCCCTTTTCACCCCCACAAGGGTTTGAAAACTATCCTATGACGTTTCTCGAGACTCAAATTATCTCCATACTCATTTTTATCTAAATCGTTTCAGCGGTTAAAAATTCTCCATACAAACTTTCAACCCCATTTTCACCCCCACCAGGGTTGATTTTTGGGATTAAAACTATATATTATCCTTTCCCGGGACTCAAACTATCTCTATACAAAATTTCATCAAAATCCGTTCAGCCGTTTTCACGTGATGCGCGGTCAAATAAACAGACAAACAGATAAACAGACAAACAGACAAAAATTCTAAAAATTGTTGGAACGTGTTCTGTTATCGATTCTAAGTATCCCCAGCCAACTTTTTTTCGATTATCTTCCATGTACAGACTTTCGACCCTCTTCAGCTTTATTATATGTATAGACAATGTTGTGTACCGACTTACACTTACACAATTTTCACTCCTCATCCTCCTAGCGTTTTGTCCCGGCTTTGTGCCACGGCTCAATTAAACCTGGCCTTATTGGAAATAGATATGGTTTCCTCACGATGTTTTCCTTCATCATGAAATGATATTTCGAGCATAGCATTTGATATAATTTTCATAAAGTACAGTCACCATCAGATATATCGGAGCGGCAATGGTACTCAAAAATATCTGAACATGCACTTTATCGCCTTGATCATCAGTGATCGGATTTTAGGGTGCAACATGGTTGTTTTTACCTCAAAAATTATGCTAATATCTTAATCTTCCGGGTTTTAGGACCCACATTGTTTACTTTAGTTACATCAAATAGATTTCAATAACATTTTAACGTTTTACCACTATATTCACATAATAAGTGTATGTATTCCACCGTGTTGCACCGTAAAATCTGATCACTGTTAATCATAGAGGCATTGTTTAGATATTTGTGACCACCTTGGCCGCTCCGATGTATCTGATGGTGACTGTACGAGTCGGGGTTTGAACCCATGACCTCCGGATTAAAAGTAGGACGTCTTACCAGGCTACCAGCTCTTTTCACTCATTGTTCACATTTAAACGGGACTTTTGAGTTTTACCTACCTGGGTGGGACCAAGAACATAACATAATGTAGCATTCAAATAAAAACAATGTGTTATTTCATCAATGTTCTGTGAATTTACATACTGGACGAAGCATGTACGTAACCATAATTTTAAAACTAAATATTACCCAAATATGGTATTGGAGCCATGGGTGTGATTTACCGATCGGCTTCCATATTTGTAGTGTTGTAGGAAGCGTTCTATTCATGAACACATTTTCTTATAAAGTTCTTGAAGACTAATCCACCGAAACAATCCTTAAGGTACCTAATAATACCTACAGAGCTAATTTAAATCCATTTTAGTAGCCGGTTTGGATTTAAGACTAATATCATATTTTTAATTTAAGACAATAATCTGACAGCTCCTGCCCTACATTGTAAATCATTTTGTATGGAGAGAACTGTCAGATTACTGTCTTGAATTAAGAATACGATATTAGTGAAAAAATTGTACCCAATTTATTTTTAAGCCTATTTTCTTATAAAGTTCTTGAAGACTAATCCACTGGAACAATCCTTAAGGTACGTAATAATACCTACATAGCTAATTCAAATCCATTTTAGTAGCCGGTTTGGATTTAAGACTAATATCATATTTTTAATTTAAGACAATAATCTGACAGCTCCTGCCGTACATTGTAAATCATTTTGTATGGAGAGAACTGTTAGTTTACTGTCTTGAATTAAGAATACGATATAAGTAAAAAGATTGTCCCCAATTTATTTATAAGCCTACCATTTCGAAATTATCAGAGTACTATATATATAAATACACTAACCGAATGACATTAACCTTTTATTAACAAAAAAAAATTAGACCCTTCCTGAGGCTGGTTTGGATTTTAGGACAATTTATAAGAAATGGTTTGATTATTCTGAAAATATCAACATACTATTAATTCCATAAAAAATATTTTAACGGCAAAAACGTACTATTATATTCACATTTAAAGTTTTAAATTGTAAGTCTTAAATATTTGTATCAAGTCGTTTAATTGATAAATGATGATTGAAGAACTCAAACTTTTAATTTTAAGATTTTAGCTCCTAAAGCATATCTCATGTCAAGTAAATGATGTATTATTTTTCATCTTATGACTCTAAAGTATCTAGGATACCGTTTTAAAAGTCTTAATTACTGCGGACCTTAAGAGACAGAAATGTATGGAGCCATCTGCACATTTGTCTCGGATGACGTCGCTTAGCACGATTGGCCGTAAGGTCAAACAAAGCTGATCAAGCCTCCTAGCTGCCAGATTAAACAGTGGCAACCTCCCAAAAAGCGGATGGAATATCGACGTCTGTTCTAAGATCCAATCTGTGCTACATTCAGCCTATAATTCGCTGCTAGGTTTGATAAATACAATTTTATAAAATCTACTCATAAGGGGGTAAAAAGGGGATGAAAATTTGTATGAAAGTAAAACTAAAAACGGTAAATTTGTTTTAATATTTTTTACACATTTATAACCCTTTAACTTCCACGTGATTCAATTATATAGAAATCGTATTTGCCTGTCTATACTTTTTTTTACGAAAAAATTACGAGGATGAACATTGAAGTAAATTCTAGCTACGCTATCTCGGCCCTGATAAAAGGCGGCAAATTTATAAAATCTGCGTGTCGTATATAAGTCGAAAAACAATAATAATAGTTGAACAACTAATATTTTTTCTTACGACATAGTTATACATACATATCAGGTCTGCGAAAATAATTCTTACCTGCTGCAATACTTTCATTGTTTTTTAAACATACCCCATTTTTAGGCTTTCGAGGTGTGATATGGTATGGGTATTGTACACAATGATATAATTGTATGATTTCTACAATAATCGTATGTGTCGCCTCAAGCGTGTAATTATATATGGGTGTTTAATCGATCTGCAGAATATTCCTATTTTGGTAAGCAAAAATATATATTTGGTCAGCAAAATTGGACACTTGGTTAGCACCATGAACCTATCTGAGTCAAACTTTTGGCGCAAATTCTTCAAAATATTGACTTTTGAATTGCGATCGTCATTTTTTATTTTTGAAATCAAATATTTTTTGATCTTGCGTCAACTGCGTGCCACTTCTATATGAACTATACTTTAATTACTTTCCTTTCATTTTGACGTCAAGTAAAGTTACATAAACTTAACTGTTAACGAACTAGAGCGGTTCAAAGTTGTGGTATTCTGCCATTAGTTTCACCTATGGATGTGAAGCCGAGAATTAAAAAATGGTAACTTCCGTGACAGAATCGACGAAGCCCCGCGCGGGGCTTCTACTTTCGCTCTATGGGGTAAAAGATAACTAAAGAACCTAACTAAGTAAAAATAGGGATCGTAATAAAAAAAAATCTCATTCGGGAGCTTCGCTCCCCCGACCCCCGTTTTCCTGTCTTTGTCTGGTGGGTTGAGGGTCACAGTTCTAACCTAACCTAACCCACTTTATTTGTAGCCAAATTTAATTCTAATTCGCAATTTTGGACCGCTTTAGTTCTTAAACGGGCAAGTTAATTCAAAAATCGTAATCAATAAAAAATACGAAAAAGAAGCACGCACATGATTGGCTGCCCGTGTCATGTGGACTAATTTCACTCCGGTTACAACTCTGCCGATTTTTCAAATCAAACGCCACCAACTTTATTATATCAGACTACAGAAAGGTACTATTGCTTTAATATGCATACTTTTCAATTAAACTGCTTACAGCCATGTTTTTTCTAGCCACCAACTTTTTAATCTTGCTGACCAAGTAATTATTTTGCAACTCAACAATTTACTGAGCAGATAAATTATAACAAAAGCAGATCAATATTGGTTATAACGTTGTCCGTTTGTGAGTTTTTTGCTGAACAAGAGTTGTAGCTCCATTTTTATTTATTGCCAGCAAAATTTTTGTATGCTGACCAAATGATTTAATGGCAATTTTTTTTGCGAATCAGTTTTTAAAACGGCTGATCATTTAGTTACTTCCCATTATATATTCTATACTATAACCTCCATGTTAGTTGCTTTAGAAAATCTAAATAAGTCCAAAAAGTACATTCTAAAATTTATCACTTTATGATGCGTATCGAATATCAGTAGGCCTAGCACATGAGTGTAACGACAGTATCTCGCGGTCGACATAGACATCTGTCACTTTCTGATGAATACAGTCAGACAGTGATAGATGTCTATCTCGACCGCGAGATACTGTCGATACACTCATGTGCTAGGCCTACAGAATCATCACAGCGTACTTGTGTACGATAGCTGATGCCTTTCCTAAGTTCGTTAATATCGTCTCAAAATCACTTTCTGCTTGTCTGATTTTTCTTTATACTTATAAATCATAATAATAAGGAACTGATGCGATTTCTTTCAATGATTTCGTCAAGGATTTATATGAAAACAAAGAAAAAAGTGCAATATTTCTCCAAATGTCATTGAAATAACAAAATTTTATACGTGTATATAAATCCATATATTTTTATGCATTTATAAAAAAAATATTTCTTAAATGAATTCTTCGTACTTTAACTATAAGAAAATGATATCAAGCTGGACCTAGTACCTAATTGTAGGCAAAAAATATGCAGACTGGACCTCGGAAGCCGACCATTCGCCGCCCCCTTTTCTAGCCACTGCTTGATGTATTAACAAGGAGGCTTGATCAACTTAATTTGACACGACTAACAATCATGCAAAGCGGCGTTGCGTGAGACTGATCTGCAGATGATTTGCATGAATCAGTCACCAAATTTAAGGCCGTTTATAGGATTTATACTGCACTGGTGGCTATATTAATTTAACCTAAATAGGTAACAATGGGTACTATCTCAAAAACATATCTAACCTTAAGGTCAAAAACGATGTCAACAAAACAAACGTACGTAGTATAAGTAGAATGAAGATATGTAAATATTTTATATTTTTTTATGACTTATAAATGAAATATTCAAGTATGTTTGAGCTATTTAATTATAGTTTTAAAAGGGTATATGATTTCTACAATTTTATTATATCATGTCAGTTGAAAACGGACGTATAAACCAAGCCGGTCACAGGAACGATATTTAATTTAGTATTTCTTTCATTTAATAGGTCACAATTTTTCATTTAATACAATAATAATTTGGTACAGCAGGCTCAAAAATTAATTTAGAGCTAAAGTTCGTGATTACAACTGGTCTTAAAGTTGAAACCGGCCAAAATAATGGTTTTAAATTCGAAATGTAGGTTATTTGAAGTGCCCACTACCATGTGCCAAAGTTTGAAGGGATGAGAGGGAATGGGATCAAAATATATTTACGACATTTCTTTAGTCAGTTACTGAACATATTCTCAGAGTGCATCAGTCTTGATACTATCTATTTGGAGTTATTAGCGACTGGCAGGAAATTATTGTAGGCATCACGCCCGCCTGTGACTTCAGTAATATTATATTCGATTTATTATAGTATTCTTTTAGGGCATATCAAACGTTATGTCATGGTAATTAAATATGTATGAGTCTGCAAGTGCGTTTGAGCCATTTAAATACATTTGTGTCAGGGATTTAAAGTCATTTGCTATTTTTCATATAAAAACAATTATTTCTTAAAAATAGTCTTAAAATCCTAAGCGCTTACCGGGTCTTAAATTTGGTATGTAGCTTATTTCAAGTGCACCATACCGTGTTGCAAATATTTGGAGTGGTAGGCTTGAAGATAAATTACATAATGTAGTTTTAGTGTATTTCAAATTGGCGCAATATATGGGTGAATCAACTTTTAGAAAAGTATTTTTTTTCATAACTAACAGATTTTTTACAATTCGGTTACATGTTTATTAAGGCAGACAATCAAATCAATACTTTACAAACTATATATGTAACAGTTTAACAAAATATACATTTTTATTTATGTGTCGTATTTAATCGTAACGTAGCAAAGCACGTTGTCCCTAGGTTTCGTTTTGGAAGTCTAATTATAACGCTTCATAATTAGTATCATCCTAAACTCGTCTGCTAAGTTTTTCTATCATAAAAGGTCATAAGTTACCTTCACCCACATACCTACTAGCGACCATTTAGGATCTTTAATAAATGTATAGTATGGCCGGCTCCAGTACTAAAACTAAATTCACACAGGTATGCAAAACATTAGTTAGTAAATAAAACCAATTAATTCAATAGTAGGATAATATTTAGATTTATTTTCATGGAAAATTGACAACGTAATTTTCAATCCATCAAAACAATTCTTGAGAAGTTATTCAGACATATTTACGTTCACTTCTACCTTTAAGCGACTTCTAGTCTACCACGGGCCAACCGCGAAATTCGAAAATCGACATTTCGTTATCTCCGTTTCTTTCTATCGCTCTTGCATATTCGAAAGAGAGTGATGCAAATAGTCGATTCGACGAACGAAGTGGTTCGCGGTTATAGGTATTTGTTCGGCTAGCTAACTTTCCAAAACGCGTATCTCGATAAAGAATTACCAAAGTCAGTTAATCATTTAAAATCAACCATAATACGTCATATGTGACATAAACAGGATAGACAAGGAAAGCAATATAAAATATGTTATTTCTCTGTCCTCTTACAAAGGAAAACATTACAGTTTAAATTTCTCAAAGGAGGTGTGATTAGTATGAAACTAATAATAGCATCCTGTAAAAAATATTAGCGGTCAATGACCTGGCCCCCGAAAGTGTGGTAGTGTGCGTGAAGTCTGGTTGTGTGTGAATTAGGGTATTTTGACAGATTCTGAAAATTCTCCCACCTATACCCGACCCTTAAGAAAGTATTTGTTTACAAAAAGGATGACGTTGTGTGACGGGTGATGACGCTGTCATAATGTATTTAAATTGTTGCAAGCGATGCGATGCATTTGCACCACGCATAAACCTTAACAGGTTTCAGTGGCGCATCTTAGTTAAGGTTTCTTTTCTGTATTTCCTTATTATATAAATAAATTTAAAGAAAAACCTATGATTATTTCAAGTATTTTTTTTATTAATTCATGTAATGACTGATCATTGTCAACCTCTTCAGTTAAGCAAATAGTTCATAAATATCGGACGTCAAGATTAATATTTGACATTTATTATACCGTGTCTTTGTCTTAGGTAATTATCTAGTTGATAAATTTCGGATATGCAACTGCATTTTTTAAATACTATATAATAGTCAATACAAACATGCCTCTAAGAAAAAAAGCTCGTATCATAGTGTGTATGCTATTTACAGAGAGATAATTAGACATAATATGATATTTTGTCAGACTAACCTATCTGTTTATCTCTACTCTTTCTCAAATCGTTCCCGCACCGAAAACCCCGATGTATGTTAATGACACTTGTCTTGTTGAACTTTATAACATATTATAGTTTAGGTAATAAAAACATATGAAAAAAATATGAAGTAAAACAATCGCTTTAATTGCAGGCTTTTGATTTCTTAAAAAAACGGAATAACGCAAATACGTAGTACTTTACTATATCGTGGTAATTTGTTATTTACAATTTTCTCCTAAATTAACTTAACAAAATAAGTTCTACTTCATACACAATAGCCAACCACTTTTTCTGTTATGCTTGTCCATGATTACGCCAAAATATGTTCAAGTAACTGTTGTTCCTGCTAAGTAACACCTTAATGGGTGCACAGGTATTCCATGAACACATTTACATGCAAAACAAATTTGTAGAAAGTATTGAAGTTAACCTTATCTCTGCCGTTAGCTAGAAATGTACTTTTCCTGCGGGATTTTCTTAAATTTGTTTTATAGAAACGGTATTTATTTGTAGTAAAAAATTGTTACTCCGATCATTCGCTCAGCATTAAGTCTAGCTTCATACAGATCTCGTCGTTTCAAACTGAGAGCTAGATTGCTTTTACTCGTGTTATTTGATTCTAAGAAAGCCTGAGCTCTTTCGAGAAACTGCTTTGTATTCGTACTGAATTAAAATCATATCTTTAGGTATCATTTCATCGTACAAATTTAATATTTAATAGTATTTTATGCAAGAGTTCCATAGAAGAGGTCAGCAAAGGCGAGTGGCGTAAGCTAATCGTTTTTTTTTTATACCACGACGGTGGCCATCAAGCATACTAGTCCCGCCTGATGGTAAGCAGCTACCGTAGCCTATGGACGGTTGCAATTTAATCCAACATAATTTACTTATAAAAGTTGTAAACTAGGTCAAATACAAAAGATATTTTTTTCTAAAAACGCCGCATTTATTTAGGTTTCTTAGGTTGGCAGTAATTTATTTTGTTCTGAAGTCGTGTTTACACGCGAATTTATACGAGTAGAACAAGTGCTATTTTGGGGAATAGACTAGGTAGACTTTTCTTCAAGCATAATTATGTATGTTCTTATATAGATGGTGAAGAATGTATAAATGACAGATCAAAGTACAGGAGAATACAAAATATTTAAAAGTGACAGAAGATGAATCAATCGCACGGTGACTTGTTACTGAACTGTTTAACATTCAGGAGAGTACTAATATTGTAAATGCGAAAGTATGTATGTCTATCTGTTCGTTACCTCTTCACGCTTAAACCGCTGAACTGATTTAGACTAAATTTGGTATGTAGTTAGTTTAAGTCCTGAGAAAGGACGTAGGATAGTTTTTATCCCAGAAATCATCCCTTCAGGGGGTTAAAAGGGGTGTGGAAATTTGTGTGGAATTGTTGCTCACTGTTGACCGAAAATAGCAAATGCGCTAAATTAATAGTTGCTATTCGATTTTACAAAGCGTCATTTTTTACGGCGACCGTGAATTCCACGCAGACGAAGTCGCAGGCAAAAGCTAGTTTAGTATAATGCCGCTAAGGTGCTCGCGTGGTCGTCTTTCCCCCAGTAAGTGTCATCTTCAAACTTATCTTAGTTTATCTAGTCAGTCTGTTTTATTTATGGTCTTTGTATATAAATTATATTAATTGTTGCTAACACCATAGTGGTGGTGGTGGTGTTATTGCAAATGGAGTAAGCAGACACAACTACAGTCACATAAGTACAATGTAAATTAATAGTACAATGGTGGAGGTTAAAATAAGTTTTCTGCCAACAAACTGCTGTTGAGTTTGGCAGATAGGTGAAATTGATTAAATGTATCTCTTTTTGTAAAATAAAGAAAAAAAACACTATTATTTATATAATAACATAATAACTATAAAATGGAACCTGTGTTTACAAATAAATTCATGATTTATAAGTTATATCTACTTAACGTGTCGAGCATTGGGACGTTTACCTTAACGGTCAGGAATGCAATGCAATGAATATCGGTGTGAATAACATCTAGTTTAATGATTTCTCATTTCAATTCCCTTACAAATTCATTTAATAAAACCCATTTATTTCATTTCGCATATCTACTCGTACCTACCTATCTGTCCAAGTTAAAAATATTTTCAAGTTCGTTATTTTATATCAAGTTCTCGTAATTCGTATTGGTAACCCAATTAAATCACGCATTCCAATTCAATAAAATATCATCGCAAACAAAACCTGGTATCGGTACAGCACTGGGACCATTTATCGAAATTTATGGACACACATCCCGTAAACATTGGTAGGCCGACCCCAAATTCAATTTAGTATTTAATATTCCGCTATGCAGTGCGTAAATAAAATGTAGGATGGAGTTACGGCAATAACTTTTCTAAACGAGCTTAGTTACGATAAACAGCCGACTTTTAGATTTAACGCGATGGGCCTTAATACAGTTGCGGACAAATATACTGGACACTGGCGTCCGATGGAAAGCATCTCTGCTTATTAAATGAATCGTCCAGTCATAATCATAACCAAGGATGATATAGACATGGATGGACAATATCCATACAAAATCGCGTTCCCTTATTTCAGGTTAAAGCACTAGCGTCATCTATCGGTCACACCATGCAGACACTAAATCCTAGTTTCTAATACTTTGTTCGTCGCTTAACGCTGACAGAATAACTCGACTCCAGACTCGACAGATGGCGCTGTGGCACTTAGTACCGAAAACAGACGTATAGCCTGAACGCCATTTTGTACAGGCATGGTCAATCCATGTCTTAATCATCCTTGTTGCCTATACAAAATCGCGTTCCTCGAACCTTCAGGCTATACGTCTGTTTTCGGTACTAAGTGCCACAGCGCCATCTGTCGAGTCTGGAGTCGAGTTATTCTGTCAGCGTTAAGCGACGAATAAAGTATTAGAAACTAGGATTTAGTGTCTGGTGTGACCGATAGATGACGCTAGTGCTTTAACCTGAAATAAGGGAACGCGATTTTGTATGGATATTGTCCATCCATGTCTATATCATCCTTGATAGGTGCTAAAAGACCTACCCACTCTTAATACGTCATTCCGCAATTCGCCAATCGATTCATTTAATCCTTAGTTAAGTATTCTTTTATCGCTGCTGTCACAGTCAACCCGTAAAAGAACCGTACCCGGTCTACTCTCCCCTACAAATATTTATTTTTTACTCTCAAAAAAAAAATTGTGTACTTAATTTATTCTGTTTTTAACTGACTTCAAACAAGAGGAGCTCAATTCGACTCTATTTTTTTTTTGTTACCCATTTTTCACCTTAAAATAACGTAGGTAAACCTGAGAAACCTCTAGAAAGTATAAGCTCAAACTGCCAGTCATTCAACTACCCTAGATGCATTTCATTTTGTGTAATTGAAAGAGCTGGCAGAGGATTTGATAAACTCGAACGCGCGGGGCGTTCGAGTTCATCAAATCCTCTGCCAGCTTCTCAAACGCCGGCCTGATCCGTATCGTGCCGTCACCTGTCACATGGTTGCACGAGGCTTTTCTCCCTAATACCACTGACGGCTAGCTCTTTGATACCGGTTTTAGGGAACCGAGACGCCAGGAACCGGATCAGATAAAAGGTGAAGTGGATACGGAATCAAATTTGCAGTATCTAAAATAAGGGTTTATCTTTCATACAAAAGCTACGAATACGTGGTATCACTACATAGTATAAAACAAAGTCGCTGGCTGTCCCTATGTATGCTTAGATCTTTAAAACTACGCAACGGATTTTGTTGCGGTTTTTTTAATATATAGAGGAAGGATATGTACACCTTAAAAAAAAGATTTACAAAAATGTCCCGTGCGAAGCCGGGGCGAGTCGCTAGTAGTAAATAAATATAGAATAATCTTAATAAACAGTAATTACGCTAAAATGATGTGGCCTTAATCAGCAGTTCCACTTCACCGAAAAGAAATGTTTTAATCACATGCGTAATTGAAAACAAAAACACGTGAACCAATAACAGAACACAATAATGGCGTGAGTGATCAATGCGTTATTTTGATTTAAAATAAGGTGTGTAACAAAAATGGTGGTGATCGGTTTAAGGCCATAATTGGTATGGTATTCTAATTATGAAAAAGTATGAAAAAAAATTCACAAGAACAAAAATAAATATTTTGTATGGAGGGTTGGTCGGCTGGGACGAACTGTACCATAGAAAAAAAATTTTTGGGTCCACAAAATTATGCCTTTAAATGGATCATTACTATTTTTATTACAACCTGTATATATTTATCAGGTTCATTTAATCTAGCAAAGATGTACCTATTATTTTAATAACATTTCTACAGAAATTTTTTTTTGTAAAATGTGCATACCTACAATACCTACATGAGGGTTGCTACTTATATATCCGGAAACAAAAAAACAAACAAACGTACACGGCTGAAAATGGTTTTATTGTTTTTCAAAGTATTCCCCTTGATGATCTATGCACTTTTGCATTCGCGTGAACCAATTTTTAAAGCACTTCTGCCACTCCGCCTGAGGTACCTCCATAACGTGTTGTTTGAATGCGTCGACAGCATCTTCAGCGGTCGAAAATCGTTGACCGCGTAATTTATTCTTTATATTTGGAAATAAATAAAAATCGTTGGGTGCCAAGTCAGGGCTGTACGGCGGATGACCCGTTAATTCCACATTTTGACCCTCCAAAAATAGAGTTGTTTCGCGTGACGTATGACAGCTGGCATTGTCATGATGAAGAATGATTCTTCGTCGCTGGTTAGTTTTACGAATTTGTTCAAATACTTCCGGTAAGCAAATGGCCGTGTACCACTCTGAATTGACCGTTCTACGGTTTTCTAGTGGCACTGTAGCTACATGGCCATTAATACCGAAGAAGCAGGCCACCATTTGTTTCAATGTACTTTTTGCACGAGTAACTTTCGTAGGGTTCGGCTCATTTTGAAACACCCATACCGTTGATTGTTGCTTCGTTTCGGGATCGTATGCATAGATCCAGGATTCGTCACCTGTATAGATGTTATAAACGGCTTTTGAGTCACCACGGTTATATTTTTTTAACATTTTATTGCACCATTCGACGCGAGCATCTTTTTGCTCGTTTGTTAAGTTGTGGGGTATCCAACGCGAACAATTTTTTTTTACAGCCAAATAATTATGTAATATGCTATTAATGCTGGTCATAGAAATACCCAGAGTCGCCTCTATCTCGCGGTACGTAACATGTCGGTCTTCCATTATAAGTTTTCGCACAGCCTCGATATTTTGTTGTACAACGACCGATTTCGGGCGACCTGCCTTAACTTCGTCCGTAAGCATACTACGTCCACGATTGAACTCACTAAACCAGTGATACACAGTAGTTTTAGATGGGGCTTCATCACCAAAAGTTGAAATTAGTTGATCTATGCACTGTTGTTGCGTTAAACCACGCCGAAAATCATAATAAATCATAGCACGAATATTTTCACGAGTGAGTTCCATTCTTGCTGCGAGATGACATTTAAAACCCGTCAAAAACAAAACACGAGCGTTAATAAGAAAGAAAAAATATACCGGCCAGTACTTAAAAAAGTTCAAATTTTACCATGGAGGTCAAATATGCTATTTAAGAAGATTGTAATCCCAGTTTCCGGATATATAAATAGCAGCCTATGTATTGTATACACATGTTATACAGGTTAGGATATCTGTTAGTGCTCACCAAATAAACTAATAAACAAATATTAATAACGATATTTTGTTGGATTCTATTTCGTATAATATTATTATGAATTATTTCCAGTTCGCTATACTAGACGACTGTATCCTTACTGGATTATAAAGTGGTAATTTTTTAAGATGTCGGAATCTTACTAAGGAGTTCTAACGACAATTCCGACATCTTAAAAAAATCGTACTATTAATATATCGCACGTATAATTAATCGTACTCCTAAACTTTGACTTGTCCGAAAGTGTACCATATTTTTTTGCGATTATGAGAGCGGAAAGAAGACGGAAGTCAAACTTTGTTACAATTTCGGGAAGGTGTGATAAAGACAGACGTTAGCGGTGAGTGGCTATTATTTTAACTGAGTCTTACTGTTAACGGCCAATTATTTGTGCCATTATCTCAGTGAATTTCAAATTTAATTAAAATGGCTTAGGTTCTTTGTGTGGGTGAAAGAATAAATAGGGCTATTAGAGACTAATCTATTTAACTAATTGAGTTCATTTGACCTACTTAAAATTTATTTACTAATTTGTTCTAAAACACTAATTGCAAAAAATCATGATTTTATTACATGTTTACTGGAAAACGGTAGTCAAAAAGAAGACCTGGATTTGTCTCGTTTTTAGGGTTCCGTACCTCGAAAGGAAAAAACAGAACCATCACTTTGGTGTCCGTCCGTTCGTCCGTCTCTCAAGACCCTTTTCTCAGGATCGCGTGGAGGTATCAACCTGAAATTTATATCAAATACTCAGGGAGTCTATTCGACATGGCATAACTGACAGTCGCATGCGAGACAACTATGATATCACACTTTTGTGACAGTTCATTCACCTAACCACCTACGTCAAAATCAACAGGTCTCGCTAGAGGAATTTCTCTATTGGCATGGGCGCCATCTTATTGTTTTGACGTTGACGTCAGTAAATTATGGGAATCCCACGTAAGGCATTTGTTTACCTCTAGTAGGTAAAGAGAGCCTTGATGCATTTTATGAAAACTCATTTGAAAGCGACATCTCTGAATGTCTTCTGAAACTAAATACGTGTGTGAGTATGTGTGTAAATCATACGTGTATTTTCGTGCTACAATACTAGGCTAGAACTAGGGTAGTCTACATAGACGGCTTACAAGCAATTTTTTAGATTTGACGATGCATTTTTGGGTGTAGCAACGATGACGAAACCTGTGCTTTGGGTAAAACATATGTGACAAATATTACATATTGAATAAAAATGACTGGTATGAATGATTTTAAGATTTCTTGTAACCAATAAATGTTTTTTGTCACAAGAAATAAAACAATACATTGACTTGTAAACCGACCACGTAGATCCAATATTATGTAGAATAGGTTTAGTGTAAATAAATTATAATATCAAGAATACAACCTTGATATCTATCTCACGTGTTTATATCGAGACCCGAAAAAGTGAAAGATTACAAAATTATAACTAGGGTATGGTTAAAAAAGTTGTATCTTGAGCGTTGCGGGGGGCACTAGAAGCAAACAAACTGCTGCCGAGAGTATTACAACATTTTTCACCACGCCACGGCAAAAAAATACAAGCTTAGGTAAATACATAAAATAAAACAAATTAATTCTGCCAAATATTTATGGTTCAAAATCATCGTTCTATAACGTAAAGTAATTACCTACTGTTCTCGCTTGTAAAAAAAAAACAATTTTACTGACGCTTTAAAAAAATCAAGATAGGCGGTAGTGCTGATGTGGTGAAAAAGCATTCATACACAAGAAAATAATTTTAATAAGAAAACCTAACTACTAATAATATAATTATTTAATTTTGCAATGTTTCTGTCTGTTTTAATACCTACTTATAGTGCTGCAGTATTTGTTACGTCAACGTCCATGGAAAGTTTGAGGCATTTCAAAAACATCAGAAAAGAAATTAAATTCGAGAAATAAATGAATCTTACACAAATCGAACTAGGCCCACAGTAAGCTCAGTAAGGCTTGTGTTATGGGTACTAGACGATATATATATATATTTGATAAATATGGATAAATTCTTAAATACATAGAAAACATCCATAACTCAGGAACAAATATCTGTGATAAACACACAAACAAATTCCCTGACCAGGATTCGAACCCGGGACCTCCTGCTTCGTAGGCAGGGTCACTACCGACTGGGCTAGGAGGCCGTTATTTCTATCGGTAGCCTGGTAGTCAGTGCCTTAAAGGATTGTTTGACATTTGATACTTCACGCAGATAAACATAGTAGAAAAATGGAGCAACAGTATAGTAATTATCAAAACAAACTCTGGTAGCCTGGCGGCCAGACGCCCGACTTACGCTCTAAGGATCGCGGGTTCAAACTTGGCTCCTACTACTGCCTCCTAACTTAACTAAGGTTTTAGACACTTCAAACCATTTTACACATATTCTTCATAGATTCTAATCTAATGTAAGACTCTTATATTACAAAGGTATTCCTAATCCTGAGAGTTGAGAATGTTATGGAAATATAAACATATCAGGTAAATAAATACAGTGCACAGTAGTACTAGTCATAATCCTCTTGATTATAACTAATTGCCACTAACAAGACCCAAGTTTTGAATTACTATTTAGGAGACTCGAGATATAAAAACCAATGGGTCTTCATTTCAAAAAAACCGGCCAAGAGCGTGTCGGGCCACGCTCACTGTAGGGTTCCGTAGTTTTCCGTCCGTCACAGTAAGTGTCCCCACTTAAGAGTTAAAATAACACCGCCATGTAGGATATGATATGAGCGTTCCACGTACAGCGACATCTATCGGCAAATTAAGTAAACTAGCGCGCGAGCATAAAGTATGGAAGATGATTTTTATGGGATAATTCTTTATTGCGTGAACCGATTTTCACCGTTTTTACTTTATTTGAAAGCACGTCATTTCATTGTAATTTTGTAGAAATTACAGGTACAATAAACACCTGCTTATACGGTTAAATTACAAACTTAGTTCAGAAATTATTTTGTATTTTTTTTTCAAAAACTATTCATCCTATCAAGTTCAAAATAATTTTCCTAGAAAGTTTTTATAAAGTTCTACTTTTGAGATTTTTTTCATATTTTTAAAACTTATGGTTCAAAAGTTAGAGGGGGGGGGGACGCATATTTTTTTACTTCTGGAGCGATTATTTCCGAAAATATTTACATTATCGAAAAATGATTATAGGAAACCCCTATTCATTTTTAAATACCTATCCAATAATATATCACACGTTAGGGTTGAAATGAAAAAAAAAAATCACTCCCCACTTTACGTATAGGGGAGGTACCCTAATAAAAAAATAATTTCCACTTTTTATTTTACCACTTTGTCGGCGTGATTGATATACATATTAGTACCAAATTTCAGCTTTATAGTGCTAACGGTCACTGAGATTATCCGCGGACGGACGGACGGACGGACGGGCAGACATGGCGAAACTATAAGGGTTCCTAGTTGACTACGGAACCCTAAAAAGAAGTTGACGTTTACTGCAAGTAAATATAATTGTGTATCTGAGTGACGTGTGTAAGTTATATTCCAATGTTATATCATATTATATTTCTTATATAATGAATTGATATGGTTACACATGGCACTTTAAACTATACATACTTGTTTCTTTAAACATCGATTTTTTTAAGGGTGTTCAGTTTTTCAGCTGCTTTCGCCAATGTGTATGTTTATTGGATCCGGTGAGGTGAGAAGCCGCCAGTGTGTCTACGCATGTAGTATCCCACATGCACATGTACATGGCTATACAGCCGCATACAGTCAAGGCGTTGTAGGAGATTTATTGCTAGTGGCTTGCTTAATCTGAGGAAATCTACTCTAACATAGCATCCAAATTACACAAAATAATGCAGAGCAAAGTGAATGCAGGGTACTGTAGAGATATTCCCAACAGCAGGGTGGAAGAACCCTTTAACTCATCGCACTTTTTGATGTTTATCCATTCGCTCCTCGGCCAGATATCGACATTTCTTTTATGGCATGTAATTGAACTTTAGGTTAAATAGGTAATGCCAATCATATTATATTTTAACAGTTATATATTTTTAATAAATACATACAATTAATAATCATAAAAATTATAAATATTAATGTGCTCTCAGTGAAAATGTCTTAAAATCATATCAATTTTATAATTACTTCTAGAGGTATCTTACCTAGTTTGAATAGTCAGAAATCAACTTCGCGCAAAAGTTTCGTGGGGGCAATTACTAGAGGTCGCCTCCATCATTACTATCGGTAGCCTGGTAGTCAGTGCCTTAAAGGATGGTTTGACATCTGATACTTCACTACTTAAACATTATAGATACTGGTGCCGGCTATACTGTAAATTTATCAAAAATCTAAAATTACCGGTCGGCTTCCATATAGCGTTGACAGCGTTGTAGAGCACATCACGGAGATATTGAAAACATAAGTCTTAAAGGTCGTAAATGGGCGCTAGTATGTGTAGCGTCAAGTTGAAAATACTAAAAAATACGTTAATTTATCGTTACGCTTAAATTTTGACACACGGCGAAGCCCACTTACTTAACCACCCAAAAAATCTACATATTTACCAAATTTAAGGCCATTACGGTGGGCGTATAAGGTTTTAAGACCAGTTGAAATCGCAATTTGTTGAGCCTTAATTTATTTTTGAGCTTACTGCTCGAAATTTTTACAGAAGCTACAAGACCCGTTTAGTAAGAAAATACCAAATTTAAGACCATACCGGTGGGCGCATAAGGATTTAAGACCATTTTAAGAAATAGTCGGCTTCATAACATCAACTGTAAGACACTCCTCCGTCTACAGCTCAGCCAGCCTCGTAGGTAAAGTCACTAAAATCTTACAGGACCCCCACCCCCAAACCATGGAACTGTGGGCTTAGAGGAGGCCAAAAAGCTTGGTGAAGTGGTTGGCGGGTCAGGATGTTTTTACCCATCCAAATTGCCATTGGAGCTGGGACGACGTATTGTGCCAATTTTCTTATGAGTCACTCACTCCTAAGCCGCAGCACTGGCTACCGGCTTACCCGTCACCAAACAGGAGATTTGGTGACGGGTGGACAACTTTTCCAGACACTGTCAGTAATAACGACATTATTTCTCTACTCATCTTGCTCATCCTTCATTCATATACATAGAAAAGGATGGGTACAGAAATATTGACATTATTACTGGATAGAAATAAGTCAAATAATAATAACATTAAATAATTAAAATACTTTAAAAAAAAGAAAAAGAAAAAATATATAAATGTACAAAAATGTAGAACATAAAAAAGTTAAAAACTAAAATAGAAACGTCTTCTAAGGCTTTTCCACAAAATATGCACTTAATGAATACACACAAATCATATGTAAGTTAACCAGTGAACGCACCGGGTAGTTCGGTTTAACTGGACCCTATGCACAACATTACATTGTTGCATTGCGCTTGGTGTTACCGAGCGCCTTTGTTCTTAACTCGTCCACCAGTTTTTGCATTCTATCCTCTCCCATTTAGCTTTAAGATAAATATTGTTTTCTCAGTAAGTGATTTATGTAAATCTTTTTGAGAAATAAATGTCTTAAACCGTATAGTATCTGGACCGGCACCTGATTGATTGAAATCTGATTCCGGCTTTGAGTCCGAGTTTGTGCTCCACACAGGTGTTCTTGCGGTACTTAAGTAAATGCCACATGCGTGCCTGTGGGATGCTATATGCGTAGACACACTGGCGGCTTCTCACTTCACCGGAACCAATAAACAAGCAGGTGCAGTGGCCAAAGAAGCTGAAAAACTGAAGACCCATAAAACATTTTTATACCTTTCGTAGTCGAGACCCTTGGCGCGTGGGGACCCAGTGCTCAGTAACTTTTTAAAGAACGCAAAAAGAGGCTCGTCGACTCAATTGGTGACCAAAGAGCTGGCAGCTTCCTCGCTCAACTCATAAGTTTTGCGATACAGCGGAGAAATGCTGCCACCATCCTCGTTTGTTAGTTTCTAACATGTCGATATATATAATATATCGGAACCTCGACAAAACAAATACCCATGGTAAATACCCCGTTTTAAATAGTTTTTCTAACTTCCATAAAAAAAATTGCTTTCTACGACGTTAAAAAAAATTGTTTTATTTAGAACGTCATATAAATATTGAATACCATTTTTTTTTTTCAAAAATAAAAAATATAAGGATGAACATTTAAAGCATTCTTTTAGAAGCATGAATGAATGAATGAACGATTTATTCATGACAATTACAAAAAACATAATAAACAATAACATATACAACCCGAAACATTAATTGCCACGAAATCGTCGCAACTCAGCGTTAAATGCCGGCAGGGCCAGCGCTGGTCTTCCGTTGAAACCATTTGACAACACGGCGCATTGACGCCACGATCACATCCCCAAAGTAAGAATATCTTAATCAAAACAAGAGAAAAAAAACCGGCCAAGTGCGAGTCGTACTCGCGCACCGAGGGTTCCGTACAAACCTTTACAACTTAAAGGTATTATAGACCTGAGTATTTGATATGAATTTCAATTTAATACCTCTACGCGTTTACGAGGAAAAAGGTAGTAAGTTTAAAATTTAAAAAAATATTTATTGTATGATTTTACTAAAAATGTCTACTTTTTGTAATTTTTCTTTTGTCTGTACTATATGAAGTTTCTTCGTGCCAAGTTTCAAGTTTCTGAGTTTACGGGAAGTACCCTGTAGGTTTTGAGTTTCTTGCGAGTACTCAGTTTCAAAATATGCGACTTAAATTGCTATTTCTTTTGATTGCGTTGACATAAAAGTTTGGTTTTGCTACGTCTGAAAGATCCTATAGCCCTGAGTATTTGACATGAATTTCAATTTAATATCTCCACGCGTTTACGAGAAAAAAGGTAGTAAGTTTAAAATTTAAAAAAATGTTTTTTTGTATGATTTTATTAAAAAAGTCTACTTTTTGTAATTTTTCCATGGTCTATGCTATATGACGTTGCTTCGTGCCGAATTTCAAGTTTCTGAGTTCACGGGAAGTACCCCGTAGGTTTTGCGAGTGCCGAAAAACTAAAATTTGCAGCATAAACGACTGTATCTTTTGATTGCGTTGGCTTTTGAGTTTGATTTTTTTACAGCTCCAAGGGACAATAGACCTGAGTATTTGGTATAAATTTCAGCTTGATACCTCCACGCGTTCCTGAGAAAAATGGTCTTGACAGACAGACAGACAGACAGACAGACAGACAGACAGACAGACAGACAGACGGACAACAAAGTGATCCTATAAGGGTTCCGTTTTTTCCTTTTGAGGTACGGAACCCTAAAAAAAACAATAAAAAACAGGAAAAAAAACATATACCTGTTATACACTTTATAACGGCATGTTAAACTATAAGCCACTTAAACATGGATATCCAGTTATGCGTGTGCCAATTAAGTAAATTTTTGAAACTATTTAAAGTATTTTTTTCAAAACTGTCCCGGAAGGTTAACTTTTACGGTTTAAAATAAGGCGGTGAAGTGCCTAGTTTATGGTCAAAAAATTTGGAGTGGTTAGCTCAAAAATAATACAAATGCAAAAATTGCGATTAGATTCGAATCTTAAAATAGGCATGATGACACATATTGATTTATGCAATAAAATTTAGTTGATAGGATGCAAAATGATCAATATATCCAACTAAAGTGAAAATTTATAAATTCTTTTGAAGTTGCTCAATGATGTCAAGCAAAATTTTACGATTTTTGAAAGTGTGAATTGAAATGATTTTTAACATTGTACTGTAAAATAAATAGTATGGCAACCATACACATAAACGCAACATTTCACTGTAAAAATAGCAATTTCATATTTTTTCCATACTTTAAACAGGGCAACTATGTGATCGTGACGTCACTTTTGCACGTCATTTTGTTAGGAGCGTTTTGAGAAACAAATGCAAATCTCGGACTTTAAGTCTCATTTCTGACTTCTCTGTTGCTGTAATGCCAATTGCGGCCCCATATAGACATTTGATCCTCACAATAAAACGAATCGATTGATACCATACATGAAAAAAATTCACCATGCCTATTGTATGCTCCCACCGGAATTTGGTATGTAGGTTATTTGAAGTAGACTTTACCGTGAGTACAAATTTGGAGCGGTAAAACCACTGATTAATTAACGTTATTTTCTTGTATTTTCAACTTGACGCCATATGATATGATATGATATTTATTCAAGAACAATTTACATCGTGTTATACATACTAGCGCCCATTTAAGACCTAGTAAGACTTATTTTTTCATGATCTGGAAGATGGGCTCTTTATCGCTATATGGAAGCCAACCGATAAGATTTTTGATTACTCAATTTTTCTGACTTTCGAGGCGATTATTTTTGAAAATATTCACTAAATCACAAAATGTTCAAAAAAACCTCAATGTTATTTTTAAACACCTATCGATTGATATGCAACATGTTGTTGTTGATGTTGGGGAAAAATTGTTTTTTGTAATTTAGTTACATGGAGCGCCCCTCATAAAAATATTTTCTCCTTCAATTTAACTACATATAGTCTGGCCAGCCAACGAACGCAGTAGCAATGTACAGCGACCAAAAGTATGACAACACTAAGAATCAGTGAAAAAAGCAGCAATGATCATCAAATTCTATGTTTTTAATATTAGTTGGTATTTCCACCCCTTTCATTACGTGACATTCACGGTGTGTAAAAAGGAGACGGATATATTTCGTCTGATCTATCATCAACTGTAACAAATAATCTTGTTGAGGCAATTGACATATGCCATAAAAACGAATTTAAATTCAATGTAGAACGTTGCAGGAGTTCTATCTCACTCGCGCTTAAGACGAGAGAGTGAAATGCACTAGAAACAAATTCAATGTAAAAGAAATGTGAATTGAAATATTCGTCACGAACACTGTGTCTAATCACAAAGGGTTGGCACACGTACGTATTTTGAATTTGCCGCGCTTTTCTACTGAAAAAATGGTTTGCCAGACTATAATTAAATAGCGGCATGAAATATACACCTTATGTCTAAATTTTATTTTATTCGTCTTATAGTTTCCGAGTAAAATGGCTGTGACATACGGACAGACGGACTGACGGACAGACAGACGGACATGACGAAACTATAAGGGTACCGTTTATGCCATTTTGGCTACGGAACCCTTAAAAGCACTAAAAACGGTCCGATAGAGAGCATAATAGTGGGGGGCGGTGCCTCACTCGCACTCGTTACAAAATTGTCACATTTGACACATATTCACATTTTGATTGTCTGATGACGTCATTACCTCCTTAGTCAAAACGAGACACTCCCTTAGATAAGCTTCTCTGTCGGCCTCACTTTGTGACCGAAGAATGAGATCCACTTCATATACATCCATGGTTCGATACCTACGTATACCTACTAAAAAAAAACACCAAACTCTCTGCCATGGGATTCCCAATGTCCTGTCAACATATCTAAAATTGTAGCCATAGCCATAGACAAAACGCTCTAGCGAGACCTACTGACAGCTTGACAGTTAGGTGTATCACTCTATCACCTAGTGAGACAAGTGTGAGAGCAACGTCTCGCAGTTTGGCATCTCGAATCGGGGCCCAGGTCTACTGTCCCTTACAACTGTGATAAAAGCAAACTTCTAAGCCAACGCAATCAAAAGATACAGCCGTTTATGTCTCAAATTTCCGCAAATTTTCGAAACTCACAAGGGAATCAAAACCTACAGGGTACTTCCCGTGAACTCAGAATCTTGAAATTTGGTACGAAGTAACGTCTTATAGCACAGATAAAGGAAAAATTTGCAACGCATTTGGAAACGCGTTTAGTAACTTCGCAAATACGATACACATCATGCTCAATTCCCCAGGGAAGTGTGATTGGATGCCTTTTATTTTTGGCATATATAAACGATCTCCCAAAGATTATAGATACCAAGTGCGTTATGTTTGCTGATGACGTATGTATATTATTGGGTTGTAAAAATAGCGTTGAATGCAATACGCAACTACGAGAAACCATTACAACGATCACCACCTGGCTACATGAACACAATTTAGACATGAACTTAACAAAAACAAACATAATTCAGTTCAAACCCTACCAAAAGGAACCCATGCATTTACAACTACACGTTAATAATAGCACCATAGACGAAGTAAGCGAATTTAAATTACTAGGTCTAACTTTAGATTCGGGTTTGAACTGGAAAACACACATACAGCTTATCATATCCAAGCTTGCTTCGCTTAACTACGCGCTCGGTGTATTAAAAACAACAACTAACCTGGAGACCGCTTTGTCGGCATACTACGCGTTCGCGCATTCCTGGCTGAAATATGGTATAGTCCTATGGGGAGCCAGCACAGACGCACACCAACTATTTCTCATGCAAAAAGAGTGTGTCCGTACCCTAACAAATACATGCTTACCAAACACTAGTTTACCGCATTTTAAAAAACTTAAAATATTAACTTTTCCCTCTCTGTACATAATGGAGGCGGCACTTTTTGTTAGAAAACACCCATATATGTTCGAAGGAACGGTAGTCTACAGACCTGAAACTAGACGGAAAGTAAGAATAGTGTTACCGCCTTCTAAACTTGAATTAGTTAAGAGTGGGCCCCTCTACCGATGTGTCCGAATAATGCATAACATACCAGCGTCAATTAAACAATTAAGTAATGAAAAGACATTCAAAAATATATTAAAGAAAATGCTTATTGAAAAAAGTTATTATACAGTAGACGAATTTTTTGAGGATAATTTATTAAATTATAATTTTAAATCTTAAATAAATATCGTTAATATGTTGCATTGTAAATAAATATACATGAATTGGAAATATAATATGATAATTACACGTAAAAACAAAAATAATGATAATAATAATAATAATTGACATTATCTATAACCTATGTATTAGTTACTTCTTGACATGCAACTACATATTTATATCTGTTAAATAATTGCTAAACTGTAATTTAATTTAATTTAATATGTTAGTATGTAAGCATAGTATTAAGCAATTTTATGTCCAATATTGTACGCCCTAACAGGGTATCATGTACCGACTAAAATTAAATTTAAGACCACAATTTTGTACTGATGCACATGATGACAATGGATTAAATGAATATGAATATGAATATGAAATTGCAAAAACCGTAAATTTTTAGTTACATCATATAATAAAAATATTTTTAATAATTTTAAAGTTACTACCCCTACAGTTTTGTACGGAATCCTCGGTGCGCGAGTCCGACTCGCACGTGGCCGGATTCTTTTTGACATGGCTCATTTAGGCGATAGGGAGTGTCACGACCTTCCAACCAAGAAGGGAAACTAAGCCTTATTGGGATTAGGTCCGAATTCCTCACGACGTTATTTGCAGTTGGTAAACTAATCCCGATCTATGTCGATGTACGGAGACAACAGTTTTTCAACGGCAAAGTCAAGCCAAGGGTTGAGGTACCTCAATCCATCTTTCCGTTACAACAACATTCGGTGTTTGTTAAAACTATGTGATGTACGAAACCCTCAGGGCGCGCGTCCGACTCGCACTAAAACAGCTTTTAAACTCTAAGTAAATGATGTATCTTAAAGTTAAGACGATTGTCGCCGGAGTGTCCTTGGGCGTTTGGGTGCTCTCTACCCGCGCCACCCGCGTACCCTTCTCATTGCGATCGTGCGTAAATCCGCCGCGATGCACCGCAATAATGTTCAATAGTTATTTGTTATACAAGGGTGCAAAGTTGTATTTTAACCGCGAGTGTGGAATTGAAGCACGAGCTAGCGAATGGATTCTAGGGTTAAACTGCGAGGTAGCGAATGGATTCTATGGTTGAACCGCGAGCGAAGCGAGTGGTTCGAAAATAGAATACTGAGCGAAGCGAGTAGTTTAAAAATAGAATCCTGAGCGTAGCAAGTGTTGCAACACACGAGACGTAAAAATAACTTTGCAGCCGTGTGTAACACAAATCTTTTCACCTCACTAAAGCGAGGAAAATATAGTCTGGCCAGCCAATGAAGGCAGTAGCAATGTACATCAAACAAAAATATAGCAACACTAAGCGAATCGAACAGCAGCATTGCTCCATAGAAAAGCAGCAATGTACATCAAACAAAACTTAATATTTTTTGGACGCCTGTTGCGCGCTTTTGTACGTCATTTAGAAAATTGTAATTCTGCATTGAATAATAAAATAATTGATAATTCTGATATATTTATCACTTTACAATGAAAAAGAAGGTGCGAAGAAATTAAAATAACAATATAAAAATGACAGAAGATTATGCGGTCAAAATACAATAGTTGACATCCAGGAAGGAATCAAACATTGATACTTACAATTATTGCTAAAATCATAAGGCCAGTCGAGGGAAACGAGTAACTACCTATATCTACCAGAAAATACAACTTTTCAGTTTAGAATGGAACAGGATTAGCTTCATTATCTGTATGAATAAGAGAGTCATGTTATTTTACATATATGACTCAGTCAGTATAATCCTACTTATTTATTATGATTTCCTTTTATCATTTCGTTTGACGACTATTTTAGGTAGGCACTTATTTAATCTAATGTACGAATTGTATAATTGAATAATCAATAAACGCACGTGAGGTTTTGGTGTTTATTTATTTTATACACTTAGGTAGGTACATAAAGGAAAACATTTCAAAGGCTTGATAAAAGTCTGTTGTAGGCTAGCGGGATGCTTGGTGCTTAAACCTGTTAAATTGTAGTGTTTTCTTGCTTTGTGACAATATGCAGCACTTGCTCCTATGCAACAAAGGATCTTGGACTTCATTTAGCACTAGTTTTCGCTTCAATTATTCGATTTTACACTGAAAGAAAGAACTTGAAATGATAATTCGATACAAAACTCAACATAACCTCAAAGTCACATATATCACGAAAAATGTATTACACCTGTCGTAAGTACCTACATAAATATCTCAGCTGGTCTTTGCGTTGATTTAATACATTTATTGAAAGGTGATGGCAGATATTACATTAATAAATAATAAAAAACGCAATCTGAAACTTAAAAATATAAGTAAACAAAACTAACTTTTTAAAATTAAAAAGTTACATGTCACAGATAAAACAAAAACGATGCACAATTTTCGAATTATTCTGAGACAGGTAGTTCATCAATTAAAATGGATCGCTCAAAATAATATTTCTTAAAGGATTAAAAGCGTTTTATAGTAAAATCATGAAACAAAATTGTTTAAAATAAATGTTTTTAATTGAAAACAATTAAATATATAATATTTTTTCGTCCACAGCACCCGATTTGATCAGACAATTTAATCAGATGGGCGAAGATTGTCCTGTCTGGAGTGGCCTTTACATGTTATTATGTTTAAAAAGTGACTAATATCACGTTCGAATTTCAAATATTCTTTACACTCTTGTGAATAAAATGCAGTTTTGCTATCTGTTTTTAAAGAATAAAAAAGAGCTTTCCGAGCCAGTGAGGTGAAACGAATATGACTTTACTCAGAGGCGCGCGGGCAGATTTATAATAATCATACCTAATCCTTTTGTGGATGTTTTGTGATTTGAATACTGTGATTAAGTACTACAGTGACATTTTTTAGGAATGCTACTAAATAAGATAAGTAATAACGATCTCGATTAGTAGAGTTTTATGTAAAAAAATGAAAACCTAGATTTTGAATTTGAAGTACAGTGAGCGGCAAAATATTTATGAATTTACGAAATATGGTTAAAAATATTCCGCATATTAGAAAAAAAAAAAAAATACTGACTAGTACAGCAAAAAAAACTGAATGCACATCAAAGCGGTGTTTTCATGTGAATTTGGATTTTTTTTGCTGTGCAAGTGAGCTTAATAGATGGTTATTTTTTTGTTGCCATTTTAAATATTAACCGTAAAAATTCACTTAATTACGATAAATTAACAAAACTAAGCCTGTTGCGAGTTGCGAATAGTAAAAATGCACATGTAAGGAGCGGTATTTGTGCACGAAATCGTCATACAAATGAAAGCTGTAAGCCCATTAAATTTAGATCTTTAAAATATAACACAGCGCAAACACTTCTTAGGGTTCCATAGCCAAAATGGTAAAAACGGAACCCTTAAAAGTTTTTTGAAACATGTCCGTCTGTCCGTCCGTATGTCACAGCCATATTTAGGGTTCCGTAGTCAACTAGGAACCCTTATAGTTTCGCCATGTCTGCCCGTCCGTCCGTCCGTCCGTCCGTCCGTCCGTCCGTCCGTCCGTCCGTCCGTCCGTCCGCGGATAATCTCAGTGACCGTTAGCACTAGAAAGCTGAAATTTGGTACTAATATGTATATCAATTACGCCGACAAAGTGGTAAAATAAAAAGTGGAAAAAAATGTTTTATTAGGGTACCTCCCCTATACGTAAAGTGGGGAGTGATTTTTTTTTTTCATTTCAACCCTAACGTGTGATATACTGTTGGATAGGTATTTAAAAATGAATAGGGGTTTACTAAAATCATTTTTCGATAATGTAAATATTTTCGGAAATAATCGCTCCAGAAGTAAAAAAAAATGTGTCCCCCCCTCTAACTTTTGAACCATAAGTTTTAAAAATATGAAAAAAATCTCAAAAGTAGAACTTTATAAAAACTTTCTAGGAAAATTATTTTTAACTTGAAAGGTTGAATAGTTTTTGGAAAAAAAATACAAAATAATTTCTGAACTAAGTTTGTAATTTAACCGTATAAGCAGGAGTTTATTGTACCTGTAATTTCTACAAAATCACAATGAAATGACGTGCTTTCAAATAAAGTAAAAACGGTGAAAATCGTTTCACGCAATAAATAATTATCCCATAAAAATCATCTTCCATACTTTAAGCTCGAGCGCAATAGTTTACTTAATTTGCCGATAGATGTCGCTGTACGTGGAATTCTCATATCATATCTTACATGGCGGTGTTATTTTAACTCTTAAGTGGGGACACTTACTGTGACGGACGGAAAACTACGGAACCCTACACTGAGCGTGGCCCGACACGCTCTTGGCCGGTTTTTTATTATAAAACATATATTACTGAAATTTTATTAGAGGTGTGTTTTATGTGCCGCTACTTAGTTTTCTGGCTAAATTGCTAAAAAAATCTTTTAGGTGAGGCACTCCATACATACATATGCCAAACTAAATGTCAAAAATATTTTTTTTGTAAATATGAACATGTTTTACGATACGGCTTTAAAACTATCTTATATATATATATATATATATATATATATATATATATATAGACTATTTTTAAAACTTTTTTATTAAGTCAGTATATCCGTAAGTCTAAAAAATATGAAAAAATACCAAGAAGGCTTATTTTTTTCGAAAATTATTTCACATATTACCGGTTCATCCGTTTTTGAGTTATCTCCAAGAAACTACTTTCTACGGAACCCTACGAGGGCCGTTTGAAAAGTCTTTTAAAAAACTATTTATTAAACCTTTTTTTTGGTAAATGGCATTAACACTGACTGGCACGATCTTTCAATTGATAACTGACGAAAAATTAAGAAAAAAAAACAAAGATACGTCACTTTTATCGTTGTTTAACTGAGATCACCTACGCATTTTTGTCAACTATGGAAAAATCTGAATTTCGTGCCGTTATGAAACACTTTTTTATGAAGGGTTGCACTGCTGCCACTATAGAAATTGAACTTGATTCTATTCACGGCACTAATGCACCGACGTTGCAAACCATTTACAACTGGTTAAATGAATTTAAACGTGGCCGGTCAAGCATATCTGATGCTCCACGCTCTGGTCGTCCAATCGAAGTAACTACTGAAGACGTTATTGAAGAAGTTCATAATATCGTACTCGACGACCGCCGAGTGAAGGTGCGTTAAATAGCTGAAAAGATAGGCATCTCTACTGAGCGTGTACATAAAATCCTACACGAAAATTTGGCCATGACTAAGCTGTCTGCACGATGGGTGCCACGTTTGTTGACGATCGAACAAAAACTCGAACGAAAGCGAGTTTCAAAACTGTGTTTGGATATGATGAAGCGTAATCCTCGAAACTTTTTGAAACGATTTGTCACTGTGGACGAAACTTGGGTCCACCATTACACGCCCGAGTCAAAACAACGGCTCAACTGTACAATATGTGACATCGAGTTCAGGCTTCATATTTTTTTTGTAGCTTCTTCTCGCCAAAAGACAACTCCTCACCAAATTTAAAGTTGCGGAAACGCTTGGTTTGCGAGATAAAAAATAATCAAAGTTCCATATAAAATCCCAATTTTACACCGCCATGACACAATAATTTGCGTTTCGTTAAACGTGTTGAGAAAAACTAAAACGTGATGATTTGTTTTATGTTCAGTTTTTACATAAATACAGTTTTTTCGACTTATTTGTGTACAATAATAGTTACATGATATTTATTCAACGATTCTTTTAATTTATTAGCATTATTTTGTGGAAAATTGTTGATTAATAATTATCAAAAATGGTACGATTTTACTAAAACGCGTAAAACAAAACGCAAATAGAATTGGCGGGGTCTGTGGGCGGGGGATAAGACATGACACTTTGTAGGAACTTTTTAGGTTAGTTCAAAGTAGTTTCAGACAGACTCTAAGGCAGGTCGGTGTAGGTACGACGACGAGCGAAGCGAGGAGGAGTGTTAGGTAGAACTGCGACCCTACAGCGCGCGAGCCGAGCGAGCGAAGCGAGCGTGCCGCGGCAGCGGCCGGCGAAGCGCCAGAACCTAACACTATCACACAGTGGGGGGGCCCACTCCTCTGCAAAATATTGTGTCATGGCGGTGTAAAATCGGGATTTTATATGGAACTTTGATTATTTTTCATTTCGCAAACCAAGCGTTTCCGCAACTTAAAATTTGGTGAGGAGTTGTCTTTTGGTGAGTAGAAGCTACAAAAAAAATATGAAGCCTGAACTCGATGTCACATATTGTACAGTCCTTCCAAAACAACAGTCCAAACAATGGATGGCTGCTGGTGAACGTGCCCCAAAGAAGGCAAAGACTGTTTTGTCGGCTGGGAAGGTGATGGCGACAGTTTTCTGGGATAGCGAAGGAATCATCATGATCGACTACTTAGCTAAGGGGAAAACTATCACCGGCCGTTATTACGCAGATTTGTTAGACCGTTTTAAAGCCGAATTGTTGGAAAAACGACCAAGATTATCTCCGAAAAAAGTACTCTTTCACCAAGACAACGCCCCAGTGCACACCTCAACTATTGCAATGGCAAAAATCCATGAATTTGGCTTCGAGCCGGTTCCTCATGGTCCATATTCACCGGACTTAGCTCCGTGTTATTATTACCTATTCCCAAATTTGAAGAGATGGCTTGGAGGACAAAAATTTTTGACAAATGAAGACTGTATAGCAGGTGTGAATGGCTATTTTGCAGACCTCAACGAATCCTATTTTTTGGAGGGGATAAAAAGATTGGAAACTCGCTGGAATAAGTGTTTGGCCCTTGAAGGAGATTATGTTGAGAAATAAATGTATTTTGTATAAAAAAACTGATGATTTTTGACTTTTTTTAAAAAACTTATCAAACGGCCCTCGTACATTATACATGGTCCGATACAAACTTGGTCGGTCTTTTAAAGATATTTGATAGGTAGTATTAACCTTTAGTAGTAATTTATTTATTCACTTGTGTTGATAATTAATATAAAATTTGTATTTATTTGCATTTCACCGACATAGTAAAGTTTTTTTTAGGGTAGTCAACGCGCATGTGAATCTTCTGGGGTTGCAGGCGTCCATAGGCTTTATAACTGCTTTCAATCAGGCGGGTCGTATGCTTGTTTGCCAGCGTCGTGGTATAAAAAAAAGTTTTTTTCTTTTAGTCTTACATACATTGAACTCTTAAATATCAGCAATTTTTAGGGTTCCGTACCTCGAAAGGAAAAAACGGAACCCTTATAGGATCACTTTGTTGTCCGTCTGTCTGTCTGTCTGTCTGTCTGTCTGTCTGTCTGTCTGTCTGTCTGTCTGTCAAGACCATTTTTCTCAGGAACGCGTGGAGGTATCAAGCTGAAATTTATATCAAATACTCAAGTCTATTGTTCCTTGCAGCTGTGAAAAAATCAAACATAAAAACCAACGCAATCAAAAGATACAGTCGTTTATGCTGCAAATTTTAGAGTTTTTCGGCACTCGCAAAACCTACGGGGTACTTCCCGTGAACTCAGAAACTTGAAATTTGGCACGAAGCAATGTCATATAGCATAGACAATGGAAAAATTACAAAAAGCAGACATTTTTAGTAAAATCATACAAAAAAATATTTTAAAAATTTTTAAACTGACTACCTTTTTCCTCGTAAACGCGTAGAGGTATTAAATTGAAATTCATGTCAAATACTCAGGGCTATAGGACCTTTCAGATGTAGCAAAACCAAACTTTTATGTCAACGCAATCAAAAGAAATAGCAATTTAAGTCGCATATTTTGAAACTGAGTACTCGCAAGAAACTCAAAACCTAAAGGGTACTTTCCGTAAACTCAGAAACTTAAAACTTGGCACGAAGAAACTTCATATAGCACAGACAAAGGAAAAATTACTAAAAGTAGACATTTTGATTAAAATCATACAAAAAAAAATTTTTTAAATATTATACTTACTACTTTTTTCCTCGTAAACGCGTGGAGGTATTAAATTGAAATTCATGTCAAATACTCAGGGCTATAGGACCTTTCAGATGTAGCAAAACCAAACTTTTATGTCAACGCAATCAAAAGAAATAGCAATTTAAGTCGCATATTTTGAAACGGAGTACTCGCAAGAAACTCAAAACCTAAAGGGTACTTCCCGTAAACTCAGAAACTTGAAACTTGGCACGAAGAAACTTCATATAGTCACACAGACAAAGGAAAAATTACGAAAAGTAGACATTTTTAGTAAAATCATACAAAAAATATTTTTTTAAATTTTTTACTTACTACCTTTTTCCTCGTAAACGCGTAGAGGTTTTTGCTTGTTATAGGTGTTTACGGAACCCTCGGTGCGCGAGTTGGACTCGCACTTGGCCGGTTTTTTTTATTAGATTCTCAATCAGGCTTTGCTCAGTGATAGTTAGTAGACTGAAATTTGGTATGAGTAATTATGTGTTTTAATTACGCCTACAAAGTGGTAAAACAATAAGTATCTGAAACCCATTGATGGATTCATGATTTTTGTTTTTTCTCCATTTTTATTTCATTTGTTTTTTACTTGTATTATAATCTAAATAAAATACACTTTTTATACGAACGTACATAAACATGCATACGAGTACATTATCTTAAAAGATAAAACGTCTATAAATTATTGATTCCGGGAAGACACGTTATATCCGCACCGCATGAACCCTCTGCAGTTATTTAATCTTTAGGCACAGTAAGTCCGATATTATTGCTCACGGGCCAAGCACAAGTATATGTAGTACAAGGGAAGCACGGAGCAACGAGCGACACAGCCTCCTCGTCTCAAAGCTAGCTCACGACTGCCAGGAACGCCGTTTTCGAGCTAATAACTCACGAAATGTGGAATTATGATCAAGTTGTTTAAGAAAATTTAATCAATTTAAATATCCTACGTTGAGTTTGTAGTGTTCTGTAGTACACATTTTTAGTTCAACAATATTTTAAATCGAATGAGCCGTTCAGTAGATATAAGCAAAATTAACCGTAAAACGACATTTCGTTACATTTACATACCGGAGAAACTATACGTTACACGAGTTATTCAAACGTTGAAAATGTTGTACATGAAATGGTAAATAACATATATTTTTTTCAAAATTTTTGCATAACCCGTTATTGAGATATATCCCTTAGAAAGTAACAGTTTTCGCCCACAATCAGCGCCTAGCGCCTTAAACCATGAAACTAAAGAAGAGATAACGTTTCAAAGCGCTACTTAAGTTTCTTAACGTTAGTTATACGGCAACATACCGTGAGGGACACTCCACACATTTAAGTGCAAGCCGGAGACAAACAGGCGCAGTTTATGACTCGTGTGGCTTTTATAGCTGCTGGCTCAGTCAACAAAAAGGCTACTGCTTAGTTTTTGTGTGGTAAGGCCTTTTGAGTCATGTTTGTAATGTGTAGTTTGTCTTTGACTTTTATGTGCCTCTATAGAACATAAATAAATAATTTCTAGACTAAGCTAGTTATGGTTGTGATTTTGACTCAAGGATGTCCTTCTGTTCTGCAGGAAAACGAGAAGATTCGAAGAGAGTATAGTATGGGAAGCCCAGCCGGGACAGTGAGCTGCTCTAACTCCAGGGAACTGGACTGAATGAACGCGGCTTGCGATCCACATCCCGCCTATACCTAGCCGGGCGTCCCTACACTATATTTAAATCTAGTTATGGCTGTCCTTTTAATTTTAAATACTCGTAAAAGTCGTGTTACAGTGCGCAGTCGGTAGGATGCGAACCTACGCTATCAAAGCAATTCTAACTGACGTCATTAAATAACCATTCTGGACTAAGAGCTGGCCACGTCAGATATGACACAATAATGAGAGCAACAAAGCCCGTCTGGTTAGATTGCTATTCTATCCTTAATGCTAGATCCAGGCATCAGGCAGCTTTTAATGGGTGGAGGTCAGAGTGACAGAATAGCAAAATTTTTGAATTGGAAAATAGTAATCCCAAAATAGGTAAAAACTGCCGAAGTTGTCTCAGTTATAAAGGACAGAGCCTATGTTTTAACATTAGAACAAAAAACATTGCGTATTATTACGGAAACAAAAGCAGCAGGCGACAAACTATGAATTACATTATACTTCGTTTGGTACTACTTTCCCCCAACAGAAACTTTTGGCAATGATACAATCTAATTATTTATATAATTTCTCATAATATTGCATCCAACCCAGAACTCTAGGATTGGTGTTCTTGAAGTGGTTTGTATTATTTGACCTCCACCGCTTTACAGCTGCCAAATGTCCAGATCTAGAAATAAGCATAGTATACCAAACTGACTAGAGGGGTTTCGTTACTCTCATTATTGTCATATCTGACGTGGCTAGCTCTCCGTCTATTCGCTTCCACATACAGGCTTCACAAGTTTAAATCTGTTTGTATTTCAAATTACTTTCTACCACTAAATATGTACGTTTATTAACCAAATACTAAGCTATTATTGTGCGTACATTACTACCACAGCATTTCCAACATAAGTTTGCCTACCCGAAGTTATAAATAGTTCCGTAGCGAGTTGACTTCCCACACGAGTTTCCCAGGGTTTAAGTCAATATTGTTACGGCTAACATAACAGTGAAGCCAACTGCCATTTATAAACGTTTGATTTTCTAAATAAATCGTAACGTTCTGAATTTTGAAACGAACTCGACCATTAGCTTAGTTCTGTAATAAGTTGAATCGTTATTATCGGTCAAGAAGTAACTGCCAAAAATTATTCTATTTTTGATGCATGCTTTCATTGCTCCTCCTGTTCTTTACACGTCTAGCAATAGGCATCGTGAATATTTTGATTTGTTTATTTTAAGTAGACACACTACTTACTATGTAAATTATAAACTTATATAGATGTCATATACAAAGGAAAAAGTGACCTAGGCCTCTGGTGCCTTAACCACTTGGCCACCCGGGTCACAGCAGCACCGGTCGAATTTTCCCGTGTGTATGCAATCTTTGTAAATGCTAAGGCGCATTTCGCTCCCAACGACGCTGGTTCGATCTCAGCCCTGGGCACCAGAGGCCTAGGTCACTTTTTCCTTTGTATATGACATCTATATAAGTTTATAAATCGTTTTGTCGTTTCCTAAAGATTAGCTAATTTGTCTTCATAGGAAAGTAGCCTATTGCTTCTCAAGACCTTTCTACTCGCAATGAGCCCTAACACAGCATGGTTGCATCTCAGCCCTGAGGAGTTGATCTTACAACTACATCACCAGATCAGCTCCATGTTTCTTTATTATCGCATTGTGATGTAAAATACGGAAGTATAGCAAATTTGAAGTGAATCACACATTGGGAAGTGGTTGAAACTTAACTTACAAGATTTGAATCAACAACATCGATAACCTTACCGTAACAAACACTGAATAAAAGAGATCATTCGTATCGGAGCCTAATGGATTAAGGCTAGGTCAGATATGACATAATAATGAGAGCAATGAAACCTGTCTAGATAGATTGCTTTACCATCCATATGATAAATAAGGACCACCGTAATATTACTTAAATTAATTTTACATGTCATGTTGATGACAAAAAATCATTCTGATAACTGATTACTACAATCATTATTCCAAAGTAAGGATTCCGCTATAAATCAAAATTCAATGAAAAGTTGTTATTATACAACAATTATTACATTGTTATTCTATAACAACCGATTTTTTACACAACTCAAGGGTCGAATGAAAACATTCGCAGTCCATTGAACAATTTGATTTAGATTCAGGGCGCACCTCACGTACCCGATAAATTCACGGCGAAGTGTGCGGAACACTTGTTTTTGTTATTATTCGCTTCCCAATGAATCCCCGCCGGTAAACTGGCCGTATTAAAGGAGCTATTATGGACTAAGAGCTGGCCACGTCAGATACGACACAATCCTTATTGCTACACTATCCTTATTGCTAGATCCAGGCATCTGGCAGCTTTTAATGGGTGGAAATCAGAGTGACAGACTAACAAAATTTTTGAATAAGAAAATAGTAATACCAAAATAGGTAAAAACTGCTGTAGTTGTCTCGGGTATAAAGGACAGGGCCTATATTTTAACATTACAACAAAAAACATTGCGTATTATTTCGGAAACAGAAACAGTAGGCGACGAACTATGAATTACATTATACGTTAAAAAAATTATGGAATATCATAGGAAGGTTGTCTGGAAGAGATCGCTTTTTAGCGATAAGACCGCCAATTTTTTTACCTCTGATTATTCTGTTTGTAACTTGTATTTTATGTGTTTTTTTTTATTTTGAGGTGTGCAATAAAGAGTATTTATGTTTATGTTATGTTATTGTATTTTTTTTTATCGAAGTGCTTTTCAAGATCAAAATCAACTTGTCACCTATTGCACTTAATAATATAGCTGACCATAGAGGTATATTTATGTTCAGGTATACTAGGTATACCTATGTAATGCAGTATTTTTTGCAATATATTTACCCGACTGCACGACGCAAAGGAGGGTAATATGTTTACCAGTCTATGTATGTATGTATGTATGTTTGTTCCTTTGTGGCACTCTAGAGGCAAAACGCGTAGGCCGATTTACATGATTCTTACGTCAATCGATTTGTCTTGATTGCGCGAGTGACACTGAAGATATTTCAGCACTCAAAATTCAAAATGGCGGCAATCAGACACCATATTGTAAAAAATAAAAATAGACGTATCATGGCGAGTGGGGTATCATTCGATAGGGATTTAAAAATAACTATTTGGTTTTTACCATCACGTTTTATTAATAATTACCGTTTAGGATCTATGATTACCAAAAGTTTGTAATTCAGAGAACCACCAAAAATATGCAGAATAAGAATAAAAAAGTAGTCGTCGTAGTCTTAGTCGTCTCAAAACACGTCTATATTTGTAAAGTAGGCCAATGAAATTGCTCCCAGTTACCACCGTTTTCAGGCGCCTGAAACATGTTTTCAGACCGTTTCAGGGGAAGGCCTAACACATATCCGAGAATCAAGAATTGCTCCTAGTTACACCGTTTTCAGCAGCCTGAAACAAATTTTCAGGCCGTTTCAGGGAGGGCCTAACACGTATCCGAGAATCGGAAATTTCTCCCAGTTTTCACCGCTTTCAGCAGACTGAAACACATTTTCAGACCGATTCAGGGGAAGTCCTAACACATATCAGAGAATCGGAAATTCCTTCCAGTAACCACCGTTTTCAGCAGGCTGAAACACATTTTCAGACCGTTTCAGAGGAAGGCCTAATACATATCAGACAATTGGAAATTGGTCCCAGTTACCACCATTTTCAGGCGCCTGAAACATGTTTTCAGGCCGTTTCAGGGGAAGGACTAACACATCAGAGAATCGAAAATTGCTCCCAGTTATCACCGTTTTCAGGCGCCTGAAACATGTTTTCAGGGCGTTTCTGCCATTAACAATCATATAGCGCTATTTCCTAAAGCTGCTTTTAAAGGTTAACGTTATGACGGGACGCTGGATTTACAAACTTTCTTCGCGAACTGCTCCACAACCGTCGATTTCAAGTTCACCTGCAATCTGAAAAAAGCCGCTGGCGCTCGCAAAAAAGTAGTCTCCCGCAGGGTAGCGTGCTTGCCCCGATGCTGTTTAACATATACACCAACGACCAGCCAGTCCTGCACAAAACCCAGCGGTTTGCATAGGCAGACGACCTAGCACTAGCGGCCCAAAGTCATAGCTTCGAGGGCGCGGAAAAATCACTGTCTGCAGCCTTAAAGGGCCTAACCAGATACTATGAGACGAACTGCCTGAAAGCAAACCCACAAAAAACCCATTCATGCGCATTCCACCTACGAAACCGTGAAGCAAAAAGGCAGCTTAGTCTTGCCTGGAATAGAGTCGCTATCGAGCATTGCCCGTGCCCAAGGCACCTTGGAATAACCCTAGACAGAACATTGTCCTTTAAAAGCCACTGCGTAAAAGCACCTCAGAAGGTAACCTCGCGAAATTGTCTCTTGCGGAAACTTACTTCAACGCACTGGGGCGCTTCAGTGCACACCATTCGCACTACTGGCCTGGCACTTAATTTGCTATTCGGCGAGCGAATACGCGTGCCCAGTGTGGCATCGCTCCACCCACGCAGGGCAGGTTACCTCGGCGCTCAATGACACCTGCCGCATAATCACTGGATGTCTTAAACCCACTCCGCTCAATAAGCTCCCCTCTGGCACGAATTGCTCCCCCGGAAACCCGCAGAGAAGTGGCGTGTAGCGTCGAAAAATTGAGACAGGAACAAGACCCAAGGCATCCTCTCCACGCGGCTCCCCAAACGATGGGGCACATGCTATCCTGTCCAGCGTGTCCGCACGCCTGCTCCGAGCGGGACCTCCGTGATGCGACAGACAGGGCGCTAAGCGTCGCTACCTTTTGGTCCCGCACAGTCTGAAACCATCGACACGAGAAGAAGAAGATTTCCTAAAAACCCATTTTCAGGTTGTTTCAGGCCTAGTTACACCCCTCTTGTCTCCGGAACATTCCAGAAGAGGTGTGAGCAGGACAGCCTGTGCGTGGAAGCGAGAGAGAAGATTATACTTGAACAGACTCGAACGTGTCCTCGGAACATTCCAGAAGAAAGTAAAAGACGAAAAGACGGCCTACACGCGCGAAGGCGACGACACTAACCGATCATGTCTCTGGAACAATCGAGAAATGTGTGAGAGGCATCGATATACGCGCGTTAGACAGAGAGGGCCATGTTCGAGTACGGCCCGGAATTATCTCGAACCTACTGTTTACCAAACCGCTTACCTAATTTGAACGTTCTAGAAAACCTGTTGCTCGTATATAGTCTGGCAAACTATTTCTGTCAGTAGAAAAGCGCGGCAAATTTGAAAAATCGTGGGTTGGCAACACCTGTCTTTGAATAATTCGATAATAGTGCATAATTTTTGTTTTATCTGTGGCATATAACTTTTTAAATTTTAAAAAGATAGTTTTGTTTCATGTTAAAGTTTCAGTTTTCGTTTTTTATTTACTCATTAATGTAATATCTGCCACCACTGTTCAGTAAATTAATGTAGGTACCTACTTACTAAGGTAGCTCAGCTGGGATATTAATATAAGTAGTGTACCTTAAATACCTTATGCAGTAAGTATTTTGTTTTGTTTGCCCATTATGTATTTTGCGTGATTAATGTGGCTTTGAGGTTATGCAGAGTTTTGTATTGAATTATCATTTGATGTTCTTTCTTTTAGTGTAAATCGGATAATTAAAGTGAAAACTGGTACCAAATGAAGTCCAAGAACGTTTGGTGCTCAATATTTTCTAAAGAAAGCGGTAAAAATCAGGTTTAACAAGCATTACCTATACCTACAAGCACCAAGCACTCCGCTACCTTCCGATATTTTAACAAGTCTTTGTAATGTTTTCCCTTGATATACCTCAGCAATGTGTACTACTATGTGTTTATTTATCCTCTACAATAAATAAACACCAAAATCTCACGTGTTTTATTAATTAATTAATGATAATGATACACTTCGTACAATAGGTAAGTACCTAAAAATAGTTTGAAAACAATTAAATGAAATCATAATAATTAGGAGTATTACTGAGTAATATGCATTATGCAGCCAATGATATTTACTATGGATGGGTTATACTCTAACAAAATTAGCGGAAAAAATACCTACTTCCAGAGTTATTACATAACCTTGCAACGATTGTCTTATGTTTATCTATTTTGACAATCATTACATCTTTGTCACTATCAATGTTAGAAAATTACAGTTTGTCTCTTTCTCACGCGGGTGGCGGGAGCTCATTGGCACGTCCGTATCTCACGCTGGCCGGTGCGCGACTAGCGTCAATTGTTTGAAATCACTCATTTTAAGTGCTTCACTTTTGGAGCGTGCATAACCCATCTGTAACTATTATATATCATAGTATGCAGCTAAGTAAACGTATTCCATTCTAAGCTGAAAAGTTGTATTTTCTAGTAGATATTCTTGTTTTCCTCGACTGGCCTTATGATTTTAGCAATCAATGTTTGTTTCCTTGCTGGGTTTCAACACTACTACTATTGTATTAACTATTGTATTTTGACCGCATAATTTCCACCTCTGATCTTCTGTCTTTTTTAGATGTTGGTTATTTCAATTTCTTCGCACATTCTAATTCATACAAAAGTCATACATAATAATAGATATATCATGTATCAGACTCAGAGTTATCAAATTATTTTATACAATGCAGAGTTAAAATCCTCCACAAACTTCACTGACATATGCATATGACTGCCGTACCGTACCTACAGAAGAGCGTGGCCGTTTTGTTCGATCTACATTGCTGCTTTTCTATGGAGCAATGCTGCTGTTCGATTCGCCCTAGAGTTTTGCTATATTTTTGTTTGATGTACATTGCTACTGCGTTCGTTGGCTGGCCAGACTATAAAAGGAGACCGATAGCGGAATCAAGTCAGTTTCGATTGCGATACCAAGCGATAAACATCGGAGATAATTAAAAGTGGTCTAATCGATTCAGTGTCGTAGTCTGACTAGCGAGTGAACCCACGTTGTTTTAAAGCGAATACATTTGTGGACATATTAAAATAATCTTAGAGTCGGACAACTTACAATGAAACAGCTTGAGATATTGGATAGCCGACCAGTAGAGGTTGTTGTTGTTGTTGTTGATCCTAGGGCACCCCGGAGGTGCATAGGGCCTCCACAAGATCCTTCCACGCCTTTCTATCCTGAGCAACCGTTTTGGCCTCTCTCCAGCTCAGTCCTATGGCTCGCAGCTCGCTCTCTATGCTCCGCCGCCAAGTGTGTACGGGGCGTCCGCCGGCTCGCTTTTTATCTTTAGGTAGCCACTCGAAAGCGATACTGGCATTGTTCGATGCTTCTCTTCAAAGGGTATGTCCGATCCATCTCCACTTCCACCGCGCTACTTCCTGGGCGATAGGAGACTGACGACACATACTCCACAAATCCTCATTTCTGATAGTCTTCGGCCAGAAGAGGTGAACGAACTTAACGACATTATTCGTCTTTTTCTAACCACTAGACAGGTTGATGAACATAATGTAAAGATTACACGTGAATTTGAAAAAAACTACCAAACTGTATAAAATACACGCTCTAGATGTTTCATTTGAAACGAAGACATATGGTCAAAAACCAAAAGATGCGTTTGTTTTGATGATCCTAACATACTGAAGGAATCGTTAAATATTTGACGATTGGGTTGGGATCTCGAATAATGTTAAGATGAAACTTAAATGTTAATCATAGTCTAGTCAACGGCGCAATGGGAGTTATAAGAATAATAGAATGGTCAGCTCTTTGGAGAGACCAGTTGGAAGCCGGAGAATTACCACAAGCTGTTTATGTCGAATTTGATGACAAGGCTATTAGAAACAACGTCTCTGGTGCTGGTGTCAGAATCCAACCATCGACGACAGAGTTTGATGCCCTTCGTGGACAGGGCAAAATAGAGCGAAAATGTTGCCACTCATATTGTGCTGGGGTGTTACCGTAGATAAATTACAGGGAACAATTTTGGACCAAGCCGTGGTCGATTTAAGTTCGCGTATTTTTGCGAAAGGTCAAGCGTATGTAGCCATAAGCCGGGTTAGGTCTCTAGATGGATTAATAATAAGTAGTTTAGACCATCGCAAGCTTCTCAATAACCCCCACGATAAGAACTCCCTCGACGAAATGACAAGATTGCGAAGTTTACCGGCTTATAACCCTAACTAAAAAGTTTAAAATATTATAAAAATTAAAATACCCAATTATCCGCGAAGGACCGAGCCGAGCCGACCGTGCCCCGAGCTTGTAGCGAGACATACTGGAGCAGCAGCGTGGCAAGTACCAGACAGAACTCAATGGTCTTGTGTCATACAAGCAAACACGAGGGCCCGAGACCGAGGGTAGTGGAAATATCTGTGAAGGCTGGAGGCCGAAAGTTGCGATCAAAGTCTCCTCCTGGGATATTCACGGTTGTTTCAGCTCAGCCCCGGACCTGCGGCTCTCGGGTTCGCTTATATCTCACTTGACCACAGAGCTATGTCCGGTCCCTGCAATGTTGCTGCTGAAGAACTTCTCGCCATAATGCTCCGCTTCTTTGGCCTTTACAAGAAAATTGCCACTTACTCTCGGGCCTTCGGTCCTCAGTTTTGCATGTTTTCGCTTGCACATTGAGTTCTGTACGGTCCCTGCAATGTTACTGCTGAAGCACTTCTCGCTATCATGCTCCGCGCCTTTGGCCTTTACACCGAGTGCCGCTCACTCTTGGGCCCGCATATAATATATATTACATAACCACTGAGTTATGTCCGGTCCCTGCAATGTTTCTGATAAAGAATTTATCGCAATGATCCTCCGCGGCTTTGGCCTTCACAGAAATTGCCGCTTAGCCTCGGGCCTTCGGCCCTTGGGTTCGCATTCGTATTTTTCTATTCTGTTTTATGACTTGTTATCCACGACCCATTAATATTTTTTTTTATTTATAAAAGTACAAAACATTTAACAATTTTATGTTACTCGCCAAACTGCGATAACAGTTTGTTGGCGAGACCGCGCCCATATTAACTACTGTTAAGTACCTAAGTTAAAACAATGTTGAGGTATGCTATAATGGAATATAAGTACGAGTATATATATATATATTGTCTTAAACACTAACTTACACACTAAACATGACAATGCCTGAACATCTTAGTGCTATAATTTTACTAAACTTTATTTTTCTAACTGCTAGCATTCTGTTTTATAATGAGATTTGAGCAGTTTTAGTTTTTAGCCACATTATCTGCCACAATTATACTATAAAGTTGAAAATAAAAATAAACTAAATTTAAAAAATTTAAAAACCTGACTGCGTAAAAAACTAAAAGCCAATAAAAAACTAAAAAGCCAAAAACAAGGCCAATGCACTACAAATTTGTTATTTAATATTGAAAAGCTTTGCCTTGACATTAACGTCAGAGAAGCTATACCTCGCATAGAATTCAAATATTTTTTTCATACCTTTGTCTTGCTGTATGCACCCTTTGATTAATTTTTCTCTCGTGTATTAAGACAAATATTTGAAACTATATTAAAAATCTACATCATTAAAAGAAAATGTTCCTTAATCGATACTCACATAACAAATAGTATATTCTAATGTGGAACATAGCAACATTAAACAGTCGGTACCCATTATGGGGAATGTTTGCACCAATCTAGCTTCCAGATTTTTTGCCGTTTTTATATATAATGGTATGGTAAATGGAACCCTTCGTGCGCGAGCCCGACTCGCACTTGGCCGGTTTTTTTTATCACGGCCAAGTGGCATAAAAAGTATATTTTTAAATGACTTAAATTGGTAGGACCTGAAGTAAGAGACTTTTCTTCGTGAATACCTACCTAAAAGCCCTTCTAAACGCGTTAGTAATTTACATTACATCTAAATAATGCATTAACTTCAATTTATTTGCCTTAACTTTAATACATTAGGCTCTGAAACCCATTTCAAGAAATCCAAATTAGACGTAATCATGGTTTCCTTTCAACCCTGGAATCAATCACTCAGGGCCTTTCGATTTGATCGGATCCGAGATCAGACCATTCAAGTATCTCTAAGATGTATGTAAATCAATTCGAGGCTTACTTATTATGGGGTATTTATATATAAGGTGCTAACAAATTAGTCACGGATATTTTTACCGCTGATAATACTCGGTTCTCAGAGTATATTTAAGTATGAAACATCATAGGTTTTGTTATGTTTTTGTGGAGAAAACTAGGAAACAAATTTCCTACGTTAAAACACCCTGTTAATAAGATAATAAATGAGACCTCTTTAGACCCGAATCATAATGACATTTAAGAAAAAACACTTTTGACGTGACATGACAGACAGCGTTAAACATCTTGACAGGTACATTATAGAGGTGGTTATTTTAAAAATTAATTATAACATTTTTTTGTTCGGTAAATGAAAACAAAAAATGTAATACAAAGGTTCCTTAATTACGGTTCAAAGTTAATTGTTTTAATGTATTAACTCTTAAAATATCCGTGACTAATTTGTTAGCACCTTATAGTATAATGAGTGTTGTAACTAATGTTTGAGATTAGTCAAATTACAAATGCACGCAAATAGGAACTATTCTTGTTTATTAAGTGAACAATATAAGTACTACAAATGACAACTACTAATAAAATATTGAGACAATGTGGACTAAGAGCTGGCCACGTAAGATATGACAAAATAATGAGAGCAATGAAACCTGTCTAGTTAGATAGCTTTACCATCCTTATTGATGGATCCGGGCATCTGGCAACTTTTAGTGGTTGGAGGTCAGAGACAGCTCAACAAAAATTTTCAGTTGGAAAAAAGTAATACCAAAATAGGTAATAACTGCCGAAGTTGTGACATTTATAGAGAGCAGGGCCTATATTTTAACATGAGAACATTTAAAGCGAATAGATTTGTGGACATATTAAATAATCTTAGAGTCGGACAAACTCACAATGAAACAGCTTGAGATATTAGACAGCCGACCAGTAGAGGTGAACGAACTTAACGACATTATTCGTCTTTCTCTAACCACTAGACAGGTTGATGAACATAATGTAAAGATGACACGTGAATTTGAAAAAAACTACCTAAATTTATCTAATTGTAAAATTTGTGCTTGTAACTGTATGAGGTGTGCAATAAAGAGTATTTATTATTATTATTATTAAAACTACCAAACTGTATAAAATACACGCTGTAGATGTTTCATTAGAAACGAAGACATATGGTCAAAAACCAAAAGATGCGTTTGTTTTGATGATCCTAACATACTGGAGGAATCGTTAAATATTTGACGATTGGGTTGGGATCTCGAATAATGTTAAGATGAAACTTAAATGTTAATCATAGTCTAGTCAACGGCGCAATGGGAGTTATGAGAAAAATAGAATGGTCAGCTCTTTGGAGAGACCAGTTGGAAGCCGGAGAATTACCACAAGCTGTTTATGTCGAATTTGATGACAAGACTATAAGAAACAACGTCTCTGGTGCTGGTGTCAGAATCTAACCATCGACGACAGAGTTTGATGCCCTTCGTGGACAGGGCAAAATAGAGCGGAAAATGTTGCCACTCATATTGTGCTGGGGTGTTACCGTAGATAAATTACAGGGAACAACTTTGGACCAAGCCGTGGTCGATTTCAGTTCGCGTATTTTTGCGAAAGGTCAAGCGTATGTAGCCTTAAGCCGGGTTAGGTCTCTAGATGGATTAATAATAAGTAGTTTAGACCATCGCAAGCTTCTCAATAACCCCCACGATAAGAACTCCCTCGACGAAATGACAAGATTGCGAAGTTTACCGGCTTATAACCCTAACTAAAAAGTTTAAAACATTATAAAAATTTGAATACCCAATTATTCGCGAAGGACCGAAGCGAGCCGACCGAGCCCCGAGCTTGTAGCGAGACATATTGGAGCAGCAGCGTGGCAAGTACCAGACAGAACTCAATGGTCTTGTGTCATACAAGCAAACACGAGGACCCGAGACCGAGGGTAGTGGAAATATCTGTGAAGGCTGGAGGCCGAAAGTTGCGATCAAAGTCTCCTCCTGGGATATTCACGGTTGTTTCAGCTCAGCCCCGGACCTGCGGCTCTCGGGTTCGCTTATATCTCACTTGATTACAGAGCTATGTCCGGTCCCTGCAATGTTGCTGCTGAAGAACTTCTCGCCATAATGCTCCGCTTCTTCGGCCTTCACAAAAAAATTGCCACTTACTCTCGGGCCTTCGGTCCTCAGTTTTGCATGTGTTCGCTTGCACATTGAGTTCTGTACGGTCCCTGCAATGTTACTGCTGAAGCACTTCTCGCTATCATGCTCCGCGCCTTTGGCCTTTACACCGAGTGCCGCTCACTCTCGGGCCCGCATATAATATATATTACATAACCACTGAGTTATGTCCGGTCCCTGCAATGTTTCTGATAAAGAATTTATCGCAATGATCCTCCGCGGCTTTGGCTTTCACAGAAATTGCCGCTTAGCCTCGGGCCTTCGGCCCTTGGGTTCGCATTCGTATTTTTTCTATTCTGTTTTATGTCTTGTTATCCACGACCCATTAATTTTTTTTTTAATTTATCAAAAGTACACATTTAACAATTTTTATCTACACTCGCATTGTAAGTCCTCTAAAACGTGTTCAAAAACGGTAGGCAATGGCTAGCATTACCACAACCGATTTTACTATGATAAGCTTTTTATCTGTGACAGTAACGTAATTTTAACTTTACATGCTCAAATATTGATACGTTATGAGTTTTGATAACATAATATACACCTGCATGCGCCCGCGCGGCCGCCGACACGCTCCCTCCCGACCGCCGGCACGCTCCCTCCCGACCGCCGGCACAATCGAGTTGGCCATGGCGTTGCAATGGCGGCCATTCTATGGTTTCCGAACACGGCATTTAGTATAAAAAATATGACTGTAGATAAAGCAGTGTATGCAACTGTACGTAATAAGGCCTTATTACGTAACAGTTACATAAACTACTATATGTTACTCGCCTAACTGCGATAACAGTTTATTGGCGAGACCGCGCCTATATTAACTACTGTTAAGTACCTAAGTTAAAACAATGTTGAGGCATGCTATAATGGAATATAAGTATATATATATATAGTCCTAAACACTAACTTACACACTAAACATGACAATGCCTGAACATCTTAGTGCTATAATTTTACAAAACTTTATTTTTCTAACTGCTAGTATTCTGTTTTACAATGAGATTTGAGCAGTTTTAGTTTTTTGCCACATTATCTGCCACAATGATACTAAAAAGTTGAAAATAAAAATAAACTAAATTAAAAAATTAAAAAAACCGACTGCGTAAAAAACTAAAAGCCAATAAAAAACTAAAAAGCCAAAAACAAGGCCAATGCGCTACAAATTTGTTATTTAATATTGAAAAGCTTTGCCTTGACACTAACGTCAGAGAAGCTCTACCTCGCATAGAATTCAAATATTTTTTTCATACCTTTGTCTTGCTGTATGCACCCTTTGACTAATGTTTCTCTCGTGTATTAAGACAAATATTTGAAACTATATTAAAAATCTACATCATTGAAAGAAAATGTTCCTTAATCGATACTCACATAACATATATTATATTCTAATGTGGAACATAGCAACATGAAACAGTCGGGACCCATTATGGGGAATGTTTGCACCAATCTAGCTTCCATATGGGTCCCGACTTTTTAATGTTGCTATGTTCCACATTAGAATATAATATCTGTTATGTGAGTATACTGCACTAGTATTTTTACAAGGGGAAATGGAGTTGCAATTCATTGAAAAGTCTTGTGTCGCCGAAATGTTGGTAAGGCAAGCACTGGGGTGAAAAATCTCATTTGCTGCGGGCGTGAGCAAGTGCAACCTCTTTTGATGACTGATTTTACACCGCTCTTAACTAGTCAAGCTAGCTACTCTTTGTTAAAAGACAAAATGATTTTTTACTATAATATTTCTGCGGGAGTAAGTATAGTGATGTCACGATTTAATACAAAGAATGTGAAGATATACACCGTGGGCCCTTATAACTAGAAACATTCTAACAGTGCATTCCTGATCATATTTAGAGACTAAAATGTCCTAAAAACACTATTGGGCATAGTTTGCTCGTCTTTATTGACAGATATGAAAATGTCGAGAAAAACTTTGCAGAAACTAAATTTTTACAAAAAATAATGGACCAATTTGTGTCAGGCGATCATTTTATTAATAAAATTTACTTTTCATGTGCAAAAATCAATAAAAAAATAAAAATAAACTTTTTTTTTGGCAAAATTGCGATAATATTTTTTCTTCCTTTTGGTCTCAGAAATGCGTTGTTAAAATCTTTCGGGCTACTAGATCCCACGGTGTTTATTATGTTATGAGTTTTCATGGATTTTAAAATCATTGACAGTCATGTTCTATTCACCCCGCCACTGTAATTTACTTAAATAATACAATTAAGCACTACAATAGCCCTTTTGATTTGGATTTACATTTATTTATTTAAGCTTTATTGCACATAAATAAAAAGGATACAAACGGTGGCCTTAATGCCTTATGGTATTCTTTGCTAGTCAACCATAGGACCAAATAGAAAAAAGCCAAAGTGGGTGCAATGTGAAGATACAAAATAAAAATTATAAAATAGTTCGGTCGGTGTGATCGTCAGCCATGTCCCGCGAAGAGGCGCGTCGAGCTGAACACTTCACCCGCAACTGGTGCCGTCTGTTGCCGTCATTCAGATCTAAAGGACAAGGCACACTGCACACAGGCATATGAACACTTTTCCATTTAGGGCTCGATCGGTCACCACTTCGACGACCGATAGGTTAGAGCGAGACTCCGCGCTTCGGCCTTTCTTTCTCGCCTAGGACTGCCGGTTCTGCGCAGTCACTTTATTCATTCAACTTAGCAATCCGCTCTAAGATTTCGTATTTCTTTTCTCGTAACTGGTGTCGTCTGCTGCCGTTATTCAGATCTAAAAGGCGAAACACAAAGCAATAGAATTTTAACATTTTCCCATTTAAGGCTCGGCCAGGAATTCGCTCGGCGCGCGGCGTCGGCAGCTGCGAGTGGCGGCCATAGATGAGATCGTGATCCACGCTCCGATATTTCTTTCTCACCATAGAGTATAATGAATGTTCTCTTACCGAGAGCCGCTCGCGAAGTCATTTTCAGGGCTTTATTTATAAAACTTAGCAAACTTTTGTTTTTTTGTTTTCTTTTTTTTTTACACAAATGTTAAAAAGACGGATTGGGGCCAATGATGATCAAGTCATACATATAAAATTTAACAGATGTTTATAAATCTGGTTATTTATCAGCTACTTTTGCTTAATGGTGTAGCACTAGTTGCAGATATACACGGTGCCCGTGAGCATTCCGAGAGATGTTAACCTCGTATTTCTGAGATCAAAAGAAGGAAAAAACGTTATGTGACTTTAGTTGTAAAACGCCAAAAAAAAATTTTATGCGTTTTTTTTCTGTTTTTTGGAATGCTGTTCTACATAAAAAGTACATGTCATTGGAAAAAAGTAACGGATAAAATAAATTCCTACATATTTTGTCGAAAAAACTATTTCATGCAAAGTGTTTTTTAAGTCTTTGATGTCTGTCAATAAGATATGTCTAGACTATGCCATACTGGTGACATCGCCATCAAAAAAGCATTTTACACTGAGTAACAATTAAAAATGTTATTTTTTATAAGTAGTATTTACTCTGAAGCTATGGCGAATTTCGGAAAAGTTTATAGGACATTTTTTTTTCTAAATATGATCATGAATACACTGTTAAAGTCTCTCGCAATGCTCACGGGCACCGTGTATAGCAACTATAGCAAGGCACATTAATATGAAATCTTCTATATGAAAAAAATCGGAAACTCCTCGCAGTGTTGTAGAGGACAGAAACTTTTCGTTTATAAAAGAATCTTTATTTTTCAATGTAGGTACATTACAATGCACTTACGAGTATAAACGACAGAAAATACCTCCTACCTCAAAACCGCAAAACACAAACACAAGTGCAGTGCGTTATTTTAATGCAGCCTACGGTCACCTCGCGACAAAAACTTCGTAGTGCAAAGTACACTGAGCTTTGATCTCGACAGTGTGTCTCGCCCCTAAAGATTTAAGCAGCTAGAAATGTGGGTAAAATTGTAAAAGATTAAGTTTTAAATGTAGCTTTTTAATTCCATATCTACACTATTTATTTATATATAAAGAAAACGACTTTAACTGACGAATGGCTCTGTGGAACATTGCATTCAGTCATTTCAGCGGGAATACGAATGGCCGGCAATCATCATTATATTGTACAGACATCATTGTATTGTATATCTAAAGTTTATATATACATATGTATACCTATATATAATATAGATATGAAGTCGAAGTCGTGGCGGTTACACCATTTACTATAACTCAACAACAATTTTATTGATGTTTGATTTTATCTCCGCCCCGAATAGCAGAATAACTATTAAAATATTGGATAAATTTAAAATAGTTGGCGGTAAAAAGTTCGCCAGGTCAGCTAGTACCAAATAATACGCTGTAGCGAAGCATTAATCAAATACGACCCTGGTCACCTGGCCTGTAATAGTGCACTTTACTTGCTGTAAAACCCAAAAGTCTACACGTATCAATAATTAAAACAGTAGTAAAAGAAGTTCCCACAAGCGGTCTCCCTCAAGTACTTTGAATCTCGGCTTCCCATACAGACTTTATTTTAAACTATCACGATTATTTCGGCATCCGCAGGAACATATCCACTATGGGACAAACATCGAGGCTACTTTTTTCTTTGCTTTATATTATAGAGCCGTGCTTTAAGATACAAGACAGAACTTTTCACTTCTCATGATCTAAAAGTTCATCTTTATGTTGTGCTTAGGCGACAAAAAGTAGCTTTTATACTCTAGTTCATAAAATTAAATCTTAGTCGAAGACCAAGACAATCGGTGAATCGGCGAACAGCCACACGAACGACTTTAACTTCATAGAATAGACTCTACTGTTTCATTTCCTCGCAATGAAAGTGAAGACCGATAAGAAGTCCGTGTTATTCCATTCCAGAAATAGCTCCAACAACAAGAGCACAGTTCTTTAATTTATGATGATGCACCACGCAACAAACGCTTCATGATGATGATGGTTCCATAGTAAAAATTGTTTATCTGCCTAATCACCTCGTACGATATGTTTGTGTTAAACAACACCCTGCTTAAGGTATTTATTTATTTTATTTTATTTTATTTGGGCATCAACAGCAATACAAAAAGTAATACAAAACTGAAATAACAGAAAAAGCCAAAAAGAGATGACCACAAAAATATAAATACAAATAAATAAAACTGATAATAAATACAAATATAAATATTTGTATGTAAATACATAAGTCATTTGTATAGGAAGTCGGGCACGGGTCAAGTTTCCTAACGGCTTAAGACCCGAGACCGTCTTTATGCTTTTCACAGACGCTGCGGCATTACTGATTCTCAGGCTGCTCTATTTCGGGTCGAGACCTACCTTCTATTTGTGCATACTTAAACTAACTATCAAATTGGAATTTGAGACAATCTGCTCTCTATTTTGCCCTACGTTTTGTATTCAAGCAATTGGTTTTCTACCGTACTAATGCGTGGCACAGTTGATTTTAAAATATCATCCCAGTAACAAAAGTAACTTTGGATTGTTGGCGAAAACTAGGTATAATACTTTTTTTTTCTATGTAGGATGTAATAAATGTTTTGATTGCAAGTCGTAGGATTTTATAGTGCCGGTGGAGGGTTTTTATTTCGGGTCACATCATTTTGGGACCTTAGAGAATTGTGTAATGCAGTAAATCAAGTCAGTAGCTATGCGTTTCCTATTAAGATTTTTAGGGTTCCGTAGTCAACTAGGAACCCTTATAGTTTCGCCATGCCCGTCTGTCCGCAGCCTAGCTCAGTGATCATTACTACTCTAGAAAACTGAAATTTTGTATGAGTATGTGTATTAATCACGCCGACAAAGTGGTAAGACAAAATCTGAATAAATACCTATTATTTTTTAGGATACGGGAGGTACAGTCGACGTCAAATATATGTGTAAACTTTGACTCTACTTTCTTGAAATAAAGGTGCCAAAGTGTAAACATATCTTTGACGTCGAATATACACATGAAGTGGGGGATATTTTTTTTCGTACCAGCCCTTATTGTGTGTGGTGTTGTTGGGTAGGTCTTTAAAAATGAATAGGGTTCTTTAAAAACAAATTTTGGATAAAATCAATAGTTTCGTAAACAATTGTTCCGAAAGTTTAAAAAACAGCCGCCCCACCCCCCTCCTCTAACTTAAAATAAGAAAAAAATTGTGTTTGTGAAAACTATATTGAATGAAATCAGTTTAGATCGCGAAAAAATATCCTTGCTCACGTAAAAGGACGTAAGTACTACAAACTATTATTAAAAAACGCGCTTTAGATTGGGTGCATTATGTCGGGCCGGCAACTACGGAATCCTACATTAATGCTTAAGCATAACCAGGTATGCTCTTGGCCGTTTTTAGATTATAAATAAGTGTCAAGATTAAGCTAGTAAAAGGTACGTACCTTAGTTTTGGGACCAAACGAAGTTAAGTAGGTATTATTTATATACTTACTTAAGATAATAAAAGTCAGTTTCAAGATGCCAAATCATCAACTATTCCACAGTTGACCATAATGTCCATAATAGCCTTTCAAACGGCCTAAATTAAAAAATGGACCTCTTCTCCGACTAGCATAAAATATATACAACTAACTAAAACTAAAATAAATCTAAATAATTAACTTTAAAAATAAAACTAAAATATATCTAAAACAGGCCCCTGCGCTAAACAGGTTTTTATAATATAAGTCTCTTAGCAAAAAAATACTGATTGTAGGTACATCAAAAAACAACGAAATGCATTCAGAAAATACACAATTCTTCATACATTCGTATCATACTTCTCAAATTGCCTATATCGGACAATTCCAAGTCACAAGACGAAATCACAAAGTACAGGATAATTAAAGGAATCCCTTGACCCGGAAGATAACTGTTATATTCGGTATCAAAGATACGAGTATCGGGTAAGAAATTGAGGTACAAATGAGAATATATTTTAGCCATCCAATATTTGTGTCTAAACGGGCATATGTCGTTAAGAATTTTGTATGACAACTTTGTTGAAAAGTAATACAGATCGATTAATTTTTACATTGATTGTTAACTTTTCGTTATGAGATGTGACTGCCATATATTTTATTTTATTAAATCTAAGCATATACTTACATAAAGGCTGAATGAATAGACGGAGAGCTAGCCCCGGAAAATTATGACACAAGAACTGAACTAGAGCACCGAAACACCTCTATTTAGTCAGTTTGATAAGGTAGACTTATAAACGTGTCATATCTACCGGGGCCAGCTCTTAGTCTGGTGTAATAAACATATAGATTGTAGGTGTAGATATAGTGGGTACTCAATTGATTAATATTGATAATGATATGGTATCTCTGTAAGGATTAGTTATAAGTACTAAGACAATATTATTCAATTCATGCAATTTAGTGACGCTAGCAAGATAATGGAGAAATATGATAGCTTTGATTAAACAGGGCCCTTATTCGAGATGCCAAACTGTAAGACGTTGCTCTCACAGTTGTCTCACTAGGTGATAGAGTGATACACCTAACTGTCAAGCTGTCAGTAGGTCTCGCTAGAGTGTTTTGTCTATGGCTATGGCCACCATTTTAGATATGTTGACAGGACGTAGGGAATCCCATGGCAGAGAGTTTGGTGGTTTTTTTTTAGTAGGTATACGTAGGTATCGAACCATGGATGTATAAGAAGTGGATCTCATTCTTCGGTCACAAAGTGAGGCCGACAGAGAAGCTTATCTAAGGAAGCGTCTCGTTTTGACTAAGGAGGTAATGACGTCAGCAGACAATCAAAATGTGAATATGTGTCAAATGTGACAATTTTGTAACGAGTGCGAGTGAGGTACCGCCCCCCACTATTATGCTCTCTATCGGACCGTTTTTAGTACTTTTAAGGGTTCCGTAGCCAAAATGGCATAAACGGTACCCTTATAGTTTCGTCATGTCCGTCTGTCTGTCCGTCAGTCCGTCTGTCCGTATGTCACAGCCATTTTACTCGGAAACTATAAGACGAATAAAATAAAATTTAGACATAAGTTGTATTTTTCATGCCGCTATTTAATTATAGTCTGGCAAACCATTTTTTCAGTAGAAAAGCGCGGCAAATTCAAAATACGTACATGTGCCGACCCTTTGTGATGAGACACCGTGTTCGTGACGAACATTTCAATTCACATATCTTTTACATTGAATTTGTTTCTAGTGCATTTCACTCTCTCGTCTTAAGCGCGAGTGAGATAGAACTCCTGCAACGTTCTACATTGAATTTAAATTCGTTTTTATGGCATATGTCATTTGCCTCAACCAGATTATTTGTTACAGTTGATGACAGATCAGACGAAATATATCCGTCTCCTTTTTACACACCGTGAATGTCACGTAATGAAAGGGGTGGAAATACCAACTAAAATTAAAAACATAGAATTTGATGATCATTGCTGCTTTTTTCACTGATTCTTAGTGTTGTCATACTTTTGGTCGCTGTACATTGCTACTGCGTTCGTTGGCTGGACAGACTATATGTAGTTAAATTGAAGGAGAAAATATTTTTATGGGGGGCGCTCCATGTAACTAAATTACAAAAAACAATTTTTCCCCTAATATCAACATGTTGCACATCAATCGATAGGTGTTTGAAAATAACATTGCGGTTTTTTTGAACATTTTGTGGTGAACCCCCCCCCCCCCCCCCGCCCCCGTAACGAACCCTAAGTCCATATAATAAACTTAAAAAAATTTAAGAAGATTATATTATTTTTCTATTACATACTTTTTACGAAAATTATTTTGAACATTATCAGTTCAGCCATTTAATAATAATAATAATAATAAATACTCCTTATTGCACACCTCATACAGTTACAAGCACAAATTTTACAATTAGATAAATTTAGGTAGAGGTAACAACAGGCGGTCTTATCGCTAATGAGCGATTTCTGCCAGACAACCTTTAGCCATTTTTGAGTTATCTCCAAAAAACTTCTTCCATATGTATCAGATACGACCTTCTGGTATTAGTTTGGTTCTTATTCCATGGTAGGAACCCTCTATTATGCGTGGTCCGACACGCACTTGGCCGGTTTTATGCTACTCGCCTATGAACGACTCTTTTACTCGGTAATAATTTTCAACTGTGGCTAGGGCACCGAGTAAACAATAGTACTATACAGAGGTCCCTCTTTGACGTTACGAATCATGTTGTCCCTTCTTCACGCATGGCAAGTTCTCTTTCTCACTTAGGCAAACGTATCGGATACTAGTTGTCAAATTCAATGACAGAAATGCACATCCTTGGTTAGGGACAAGGTTTAAGAAAAAGATCCACTTCATATAAATCCGTGATACGAACACAGATTACACCTTGTTAGCCCGCCCCACTGTAAATTTATCAAAAATCTTATCGGTTGGCTTCCATATAGCGATATAGCATCTTCGAGATCATGAAAAAATAAGTCTTACTAGGTCTTAAATGGGCGCTAGTATGTATAACACGATGTAAATTGTTCTTGAATAAATATCATATCATATCATATGGCGTCAAGTTGAAAATACAAGAAAATAACGTTAATTAATCAGTGGTTTTACCGCTCCAAATTTGTACTTACGGTAAAGTCTACTTCAAATAACCTACATACCAAATTCCGGTGGGAGCATACAATATAGGCATGGTGAATTTTTTTCATGTATGGTATCAATCGATTCGTTTTGTTGTGAGGATCAAATGTCTATATGGGGCCAATTGCGTTAAAGCAACAGAAAAGTCAGAAATGAGACTTAAAGTCCGAGATTTGCATTTGTTACTCAAAACGCTCCAAAATGACGAGCAAAAGTGACGTCACGATCACATAGTTGCCCTGTTTAAAGTATGGAAAAAATATGAAATTGCTATTTTTACAGTGAAATGTTGCGTTTATGTGTATGGTTGCCATACAATTTATTTTAAAGTACAATGTTAAAAATCATTTCAATTCACACTTTAAAAAATCGTAAAATTTTGAAATTTTGCAACTTGATATATTTGAACCACTTCAAAAGAATTTATAAATTTTCACTTTAGTTGGATATATTGATCATTTTGCATCCTATCAACTAAATTTTATTGCATCAATCAATATGTGTCATCATCAGAGCTCGGATTTATCACGGCAAAACAAAACACTAGCGTAATTTAGCCAGTGCTTGAAATATTATTTTATCGACACCTATCGAGTCTTACTAGAGTATATGACAGGTATTGCCTCAGTACATTTTTTCTTTTTTTATTCGATGGTACACCTATCAGTGTGAATGTCAAAATTTAAAAACTAACAAACGTGCGAAAATTTCGAAAAACAGGAGACTTACTAGAGCTCAAAATCAATATTTTTGACCAGTCTAAGGTGACCTATTGGGGGTTAGAAGGTTGTGCATTAATTACCGGACATCCTGTATAAGTAATAAAATAACTTTTCATTTTAGCTTTGCCATAGTCGAGCAACAAAGAGGTAGGTCTGCATGTACAACTTAGAACGAAGTAACTATACCACCTCATTTAAAATGATAGAAACGACTGCAAATTTCATCTCACATGACATATGACATTCACACTTCAACTGTCATTTCATTACGTATAAAACGTAAATTGCATCTAGGTATTATTTATTTCGCAACGCATTGAATCCGACGTGTTGGATATACGTATAATAACTTAATATTGCAAGGTATCAATTAATACAAAAATGAGTAATGTACAAGATCGGATCAAAACGTGGATTGAAAATCACCCTGAGTTAGTCTATAATGAAGTGACCTCCACTATATACTGCTCTATGTGCGATATGCATCTAAAACTGAAGAAATGCAATATTGAGAATCATGTGAAAAGCAACCGCCACAATTACCGTTCGGGGCAACCAAATAGGAAACATCAATTTTATTTCGATTTAATTATTTTTTTATTTCATGCAACATGCCATGGGCAACAGTCAACAACAATAATTTTCGTCATTTTTTTAACAAGTATTTATGTTGCGACTGCTCTATGACTTCTTTACCGGACGAATCGACCCTGCGAAAAATTTATTTAAATCTCGTGTACAAAAAAACTATACAGGGTATAAGAGAGGTAAACAAAACCAATTATTTGTGGATATCTATAGACGAAACACCAGATTTCATGGGAAAATGTGTGACAAACGTGGTGATTCGGTCTTTGCAAAAAAATTGTTCTAAGCAATTTTATCTTTTGGGGTCGAAGGTTTAAGAGAAGGTAAATGGGGAAACAATAGCAAACCTAATAATAAACCAATTAAAATTTTTGTTTCAAAATTCTTTCAATGATAACGTAAACAATTTGCTTTTACTTTGCACAGATAGTGCCGCATATATGCTTAAAGCCGGTCGTATTTTAAAAGCAACGTTTCCTCGTATGAAACACATTACGTGTTTAGCTCATGGTCTGCACCGGGTTGCCGAAGAAGTGCGAGATAATTTCAAAGGTGTGGATGGGTTGATATCGAATGTCAAAAAGATATTCCTAAAATCTCCAAAGCGTGTACGCCTTTTTAAGGCAAAATATCCGTCCATTCCCCTACCTCCCGAGCCAATTATCACCAGATGGGGAACTTGGATATCTGCTGCGGTATATTACGCTCAATACTATGAGCAAATACGTGATGTCGTCTCCATACTTGCTAATGACTCGGCAGCTATAAGAGCTGCAAAAAAATGTTTTCAAACACGCAAACTACGACCGGAGTTAAATTTCATTCGCGACAACTACGAAGTAATAGCCTCTTCAATAGAACAATTGCAATGTTCGACTTTATCCATTGCGGAATCCTTCCTCATTCTGGATACTGTTCGTTGCTACGTAAACTGGAGTAAACTTTTACCAGTGATACCTAAATTTGAAGCCGTGCTCGAACGAAATCCTGATTACGAAATTTTAAGAGACATATCTGAAAATATTACCCGAACTGATAATGAATTCTATAAATTTGCTCCCTTGACGTCAACTGAAGTTGAACGTACATTTAGTGTACATAAATGGATTTATAGTGATAAACGCAACTGTTTACTCCCAGAGAATGTTGAAAAGATAATGATCATCTACTCCTATCACTATTACCCAAATAAAATGTCTTGTGCTGCTGTGTGTACTGACGTAGATTTTGAAGAAGAAATTGCGTCTGTTTCTAATATATAGTAACTTTATACAAATGTTTTTATTAGTTTTATTACATATTAATTTTATTTGGTGACTTTTATTTCTTCTAGTTCTGAATTATCGATATCGATAAAATAATATTTCAAGCACTGGCTAAATTACGCTAGTGTTTTGTTTTGCCGTGAAAAATCCGAGCTCTGGTCATCATGCCTATTTTAAGATTGGAATCTAATCGCAATTTTTGCATTTGTATTATTTTTGAGCTAACACTTCAAATTTTTTGACCATTAACTAGGCACTTCACCGCCTTATTTTAAATTTTAAACCGTAAAAGTTAACCTTGCGGGACAGTTTTGAAAAAAAAAACTTTAAATAGTTTCAAATATTTACTTAATTGGCACACGGATAACTGGATATCCATGTTTAAGTGGCTTATAGTTTAACATGCCGTTATAAAGTGTATAACAGGTATATGTTTTTTTTTTCCCTGTTTTTTATTGTTTTTTTTTCTCTTGTTTTGATTAATGTATTCTTACTTTGGGGATGTAATCGTGGTGTCAATGCGCCGTGTCGTCAAATGGTTGCAACGGAAGACCAGCGCTGGCCCTGCCGGCATTTAACGCTGAGTTGCGACGATTTCGTGGCAATTAATGTTTCGGGTTGTATATGTTATTGTTTATTATGTTTTTTGTAATTGTCATGAATAAATCTTTCATTCATTCATTCATTCATTCATGTTTCTAAAAGAATGCTTTAAATGTTCATCCTTATATTTTTTTATTTTTGAAAAAAAAAATGGTATTCAATATTTATATGACGTTCTAAATAAATCATTTTTTTTTAACGTCGTAGAATGCAATTTTTTTTATGGAAGTTACAAAAACTATTTAAAACGGGGTATTTACCGTGGGTATTTGTTTTGTCGAGGTCCCGATATATATTATATGTATCGACATGTTAGAAACTAGCAAACGAGGATGGTGGCAGCATTTCTCCGCTGTATCGCAAAACTTATGAGTTGAGCGAGGAAGCTGCCAGCTCTTTGGTCACCAATTGAGTCGACGAGCCTCTTTTTGCGTTCTTTAAAAAGTTACTGAGCACTGGGTCCCCACGCGCCAAGGGTCTCGACTACGAAAGGTATAATTTTTTTTATGGGTCTTCAGTTTTTCAGCTTCTTTGGCCACTGCACCTGCTTGTTTATTGGTTCCGGTGAAGTGAGAAGCCGCCAGTGTGTCTACGCATATAGCATCCCACAGGCACGCATGTGGTATTTACTTAAGTACCGCAATAACACCTGTGTGGAGCACAAACACGGACTCAAAGCCGGAATCAGATTTCAATCAATCAGGTGCCGGTCCAGGTACTATACGGTTTAAGACATTTATTTCTCAAAAAGATTTACATAAATCACTTACTGAGAAAACAATATTTATCTTAAAGCTAAATGGGTGAGGGTAGAATGCAAAAACTGGTGGACGAGTTAAGAACAAAGGCGCTCGGTAACACCAAGCGCAATGCAACAATGTAATGTTGTGCATAGGGACCAGTTAAACCGAACTACCCGGTGCGTTCACTGGTTAACTTACATATGATTTGTGTGTATTCATTAAGTGCATATTTTGTGGAAAAGCCTTAGAAGACGTTTTTATTTTAGTTTTTAACTTTTTTATGTTATAGATTTTTGTACATTTATATATTTTTTCTTTTTCTTTTTTTTAAAGTATTTTAATTATTTAATGTTATTATTATTTGACTTATTTCTATCCATTAATAATGTCAATATTTCTGTACCCATCCTTTTCTATGTATATGAATGAAGGATGAGCAAGATGAGTAGAGAATTAATGTCATTATTACTGACAGTGTCTGGAAAAGCTGTCCACACTGTAAGCCGGTAGCCAGTGCTGCGGCTTAGGAGTGAGTGACTCATAAGAAATTTGGCACAATACGTCTTCCCAGCTCCATTGACGATTTGGATGGGTAAAAACATCCTAACCCGCCAACCACTTCACCAAGCTTTTTTGGCCTCCTCTAAGCCCACAGTTCCATGGTTTGGGGGTGGGGGTCCTGTAAGATTTTAGTGACTTTACCTACGAGGCTGGCTAAGCTGTAGACGGAGGAGTGTCTTACAGTTGATGTTATGAAGCCGACTATTTCTTAAAATGGTCCTAAATCCTTATGCGCCCACCGGTATGGTCTTAAATTTGGTATTTTCTTACTAAACGGGTCTTATAGCTTCTGTGAAAATTTCGAGCAGTAAGCTCAAAAATAAATTAAGGCTCAACAAATTGCGATTTCAACTGGTCTTAAAACCTTATACGCCCACCGTAATGGCCTTAAATTTGGTAAGTATGTAGATTTTGTGGGTGGTTAAGTAAGTGGGCTTCGCCGTGTGCCAAAATTTAAGCGTAACGATAAATTAACGTATTAGGGTTCCGTAGTCAACTAGGACCCTTATAGTTTCGCCATGTCTGCCCGTCCTTCCGTCCGTCCGTCCGCGGATAATCTCAGTGACCGTTAGCACTAGAAAGCTGAAATTTGGTACTGATATGTATATCAATCACGCCGACAAAGTGATAAAATAAAAAGTGGATTTTTTTTATTAGGGTACCTCCCCTATACGTAAAGTGGGGAGTGATTTTTTTTTTCATTTCAACCCTAACGTGTGATATATTGTTGGATAGGTATTTAATGAATAGGCGTTTACTAAAATATTTTTTTGATAACGTAAATATTTTCGGAAATAATCGCTCCAGAAGTAAAAAAAAATGTGTCCCCCCCTCTAACTTTTGAACCATAACTTTTAAAAATATAAAAAAAAATTAAAAAGTAGAACTTCATAAAAACTTTCTAGGAAAATTATTTTGAACTTGATAGGTTGAATAGTTTTTGAAAAAAAAATACAAAATAATTTCTGAAATAAGTTTGTAATTTAACCGTATGAGCAGGAGTTTATTGTACCTGTAATTTCTACAAAATCACAATGAAATGAAGTGCTTTCAAATAAAGTAAAAACTGTGAAAATCGGTTCATGCAATAAAGAATTATCCCATAAAAATCATCTTCCATACTTTAAGCTCGCGCGCAATAGTTTACTTAATTTGCCGATAGATGTCGCTGTACGTGGAACGCTCATATCATATCCTACATGGCGGTGTTATTTTAACTCTTAAGTGGGGACACTTACTGTGACGGACGGAAAACTACGGAACCCTACACTGAGCGTGGCCCGACACGCTCTTGGCCGGTTTTTTTTGTATTTTTAACTTGACGCCACACATACTAGCGCCCATTTACGACCTTTAAGACTTATGTTTTCAATATCTCCGTGATGGGCTCTACAACGCTGTCAACGCTATATGGAAGCCGACCGGTAATTTTAGATTTTTGATAAATTTACAGTATAGCCGGCACCAGTATCTATAATGTTTAAGTAGTGAAGTATCAGATGTCAAACGATCCTTTAAGGCACTGACTACCAGGCTACCGATAGTAATGATGGAGGCGACCTCTAGTAATTGCCCCCACGAAACTTTTGCGCGAAGTTGATTTCTGACTATTCAAACTAGGTAAGATACCTCTAGAAGTATTATATTAAAATTGATATGATTTGAAGACATTTTCACTGAGAGCACATTAATATTTATAATTTTTATGATTATTAATTGTAGGTATTTATTAAAAATATATAACTGTTAAAATATAATATGATTGGCATTACCTATTTTACCTAAAGTTCAATTAATATGCCATAAAAGAAATGTCGAGATCTGGCCGAGGAGCGAATGGATAAACATCAAAAATTGCGATGAGTTATAGGGTTCTTCCACCCTGCTGTTGAGAATATCTCTACAGTACCCTGCATTCACTGTGCTCTGCATTATTTTGTGTAATTTGGATGCTATGTTAGAGTAGATTTCCTCAGATTAAGCAAGCCACTAGCAATAAATCTCCTACAACGCCTTGACTGTATGCGGCTGTATAGCCATTCCCCATGTACATGTGCATACTACATGCGTAGACACACTGGCGGCTTCTCACCTCACCGGATCCAATAAACATACAGATGCGGTGGCGAAAGCAGCTGAAAAATTGAACAGCCTTTAAAAAAATCGATGTTTAAAGAAACAAGTATGTATAGTTTAAAGTGCCATGTGTAACCATATCAATTCATTATATAAGAAATATAATATGATATAATATTGGAATATAACTTACACGTAAGGCAGTCAGATACACAATTACATTTACTTGCAGTAAACGTCAACTTCTTTTTGGAATGAAGACCCATTGGTTTTCATATCCCGAGTCTCCTAAATAGTAATTCAAAACTTGGGTCTTGATAGTGGCAATTAGTTATAATCATGAGGATTATGACTAGTACTACTGTGCACTGTATTTATTTACCTGATATCTTTATATTTCCATAACATCCTCAACTCTCAGGATTAGGAATACCTTTGTAATATAAGAGTCTTACATTAAATTAGAATCTATGAAGAATATGTGTAATATTGTTTGAAGTGTCTAAAACCTTAGTTAAGTTAGGAGGCAGTAGTAGGAGCCAAGTTTGAACCCGCGATCCTTAGAGCGTAAGTCGGGCGTCTGGCCGCCAGGCTACCAGAGTTTGTTTTGATAATTACTATACTGTTGCTCCATTTTTCTACTATGTTTATCTGCGTGAAGTATCAAATGTCAAACAATCCTTTAAGGCACTGACTACCAGGCTACCGATAGAAATAACGGCCTCCTAGCCCAGTCGGTAGTGACCCTGCCTACGAAGCAGGAGGTCCCGGGTTCGAATCCTGGTCAGGGAATTTGTTTGTGTGTTTATCACAGATATTTGTTCCTGAGTTATGGATGTTTTCTATGTATTTAAGTATTTATCCATATTTATCAAATATATATATATATATCGTCTAGTACCCATAACACAAGCCTTACTGAGCTTACTGTGGGCCTAGTTCGATTTGTGTAAGATTCATTTATTTCTCGAATTTAATTTCTTTTCTGATGTTTTTGAAATGCCTCAAACTTTCCATAGACGTTGACGTAACAAAGACTGCAGCACTATAAGTAGGTATTAAAACAGACAGAAACATTGCAAAATTAAATAATTATATTATTAGTAGTTAGGTTTTCTTATTAAAATTATTTTCTTGTGTGTGAATGCTTTTTCACCACATCAGCACCACCGCCTATCTTGATTTTTTTAAAGCGTCAGTAAAATTGTTTTTTTTTTTTTCACAAGGGAGAACAGTTATTACTTTACGTTATAGAACGATGATTTTGAACCATAAATATTTGGCAGAATTAATTTGTTTTGTTTTATGTATTTACCTAAGCTTGTATTTTTTTGCCGTGGCGTGGTGAAAAATGTTGTAATACTCTCGGCAGCAGTTTGTTTGCTTCTAGTGCCCCCCGCAACGCTCAAGATACAACTTTATTAACCATACACTAGTTATCATTTTGTAATCATTCCCTTTTTCGGGTCTCGATATAAACACGTGAGATAGATATCAAGGTTGTATTCTTGATATTATAATTTATTTACACTAAACCTATTCTACATAATATTGGATCTACGTGGTCGGTTTACAAGTCAATATATTGTTTTATTTCTTGTGACAAAAACATTTATTGGTTACAAGAAATCTTAAAATCATTCATACAAGTCATTTTTATTCAATATGTAATATTTGTCACATATCTTTTACCCAAAGCACAGGTTTCGTCATCGTTGCTACACCCAAAAATGCATCGTCAAATCTAAAAAATTGCTTGTAAGCCGTCTATGTAGACTACCCTAATTCTAGCCTGGTATTGTAGCACGAAAATACACGTATGATTTACACACATACTCATACACGTATTTAGTTTCAGAAGACATTCAGAGATGTCGCTTTCAAATGAGTTTTCATAAAATGCTTCAAGGCTCTCTTTACCTACTAGAGGTAAACAAATGCCTTACGTGGGATTCCCATAATTTACTGACGTCAACGTCAAAACAATAAGATGGCGCCCATGCCAATAGAGAAATTCCTCTAGTGAGACCTATTGATTTTGACGTAGGTGGTTAGGTGAATCAACTGTCACAAAAGTGTGATATCATAGTTGTCTCGCATGCGACTGTCAGTTATGCCATGTCGAATAGACTCCCTGCACGGCTAGCACGTCTTACAAGAGCGACTTAAGCCGCGAGTAGGGAAACCTTCCCGCGCCTGTCAAAAATCTCGCTTTCCGGTAGCATAACATGCACCCGCGGCTACAACTGACACGAAGAGAACTCAAAGTTATGCAAAGGATTTAAGTTCAAAGTCGCGAGTCACTGTCATTTTATGACACTGGCATTTAATCGCGAGTCTGTCGCTCCTTTCACGCGCAAGTTGTGCTGCCAACTAGCGACAACGCATGAAGTCGCGCAGATCTGTCTTTTGTCACGCCAGTCGCGCGTAAGACGTGCTAGCCGTGCTGGTTCCTATTTAGATGAAGTTTCTTCTGCATGCAATTCGTAATCTGGTTCAACAAATGCTTTAAAATAAGTGTTTTGAAACCAGCTTTAAACAGCTTTGTATCAGGAAACCACTGAGTTGCCTTTCAAGATTTTACCAATATGATTCTGTCTATCCCACAATAGTTATATATTTGTAAATTAGTAATAGACGTTGATAGAAAGTGCCGACCAAGATCCACAACTATTCGATAAATAGATTTCCTAATGCAATACATACATTTCCAAATTTTGTAAGGGACATACTTTTAATTTTCAGGAGAACCAATACAATCAAAACTATTTAACCAACTATAATTTTACAAATGCATATAAAATGTTACTTTTTCAGGGTCTACAAAAGTATAGGTATTTTTAGTATTCCAACCCTAGTTGATGTTGCCCATAAAAATTTTATATTATTAAAACGTACGTATACAACGTGTTACTTCCAAGACTAAAAACCTGAAAACTATTGATTGAGAATCGAGAGTGGAATCGATTGTAGTATATCTTACTTAACATGGCTATACTTTTTCGTTAATTTTCTAATTTTTTACGTGTCGAGTCTAAAAGTTTCTAATACTACAGTTTACCAATCTATTAGGAGGTTAATAATAATAATAATAATAAGTCCCGCGGGGGCAGCTTGTGGCGAGCTGACGGTGAGTGGCGACACCGCGGACCCCTATTCCAGAGGGCCCTTTCCATTTGGCCCTCGCCTCCGTGCTTGCCTTAACTGGCCGGCCAGAGTGGAGTCGCAAGAGCGGGACCTATGCTCCAGGTTGGAAGTGTAAAATGTCATAACGCCGGCGGCCTGCTGAACGGATTACCGGGATCTGGTTACCGCAGACTCACCTCTCGACAACCTCACAGCCCACGCACCGGTGTTGCCCTTGAGCCATCTTTGATGTCGCTTTTTACGGGGGCCCATCTTGGGGCGGGCGAGTCACCGTCTGCCGGAAATAAAATTGGACACCGTTTTATTAGGCAGGCGTCCGGTTCTTCATCCAATAGCCCAGTAGTTAGTCCATACTTTTTACCCAATAGCCTAGTACATTTTAGACTCCATTAACTCTCAATAGTCTTTACACCATGGCGGGTGCTGTCTCTGCGTGCGTCCCATGACACGGGTAGGGGCAGCATCCGCTTAGTGTACCCCTCACTTTTCATTAAATTGTCGAAAGGGCCTCTGCGCGTTGGCTTCGGCTCCGCATATGCCTCCCAAAGGTCCGGAACACAATTGTTCCGTGGTCGCGAAAGACATACAAATATAATAATAATAATAATTCTACAGGGCCCTCACGGGACCCGACGTAAACCTGCTCGCGTCGGTGAACTGGTTACGATTCGGGGACCTCTTCGGAGAAACCGAAGGTTTTGCCTGTGCAATTGCGGACGAAGTTATCATGACGAATAACTACCGGAAATATATCCTGAAGGACGGTACGGTCGACATTTGTCGGGCATGCCGCCGTCCCGGAGAGTCACTCAGGCATATCATCTCCGGTTGTTCTCATCTTGCTAACGGCGAGTACTTGCACAGACATAACCTCGTAGCCAGGATTATACACCAGCAGCTTGCTCTCCTATACGGTCTTGTGGACCACGAAGTGCCGTACTACAAGTACACACCTGCACCAGTTCTCGAAAATGGTCGCGCCACGCTCTATTGGGATCGATCTATTATCGCGGACAGGACTATTGTAGCCAATAAGCCTGATATCGTGGTAATAGATCGACCGCAACGCCGGGCCATGCTCGTCGACATCACCGTCCCATGTGACGAGAACCTCGTGAAGGCCGAGTCCAGCAAGTACCTAGACTTGGCTCACGAGGTAACCGCCATGTGGGAGATTGATTCGGCGATCATTGTACCGATAGTTGTTTCTGCGAACGGTCTCATAGAGAAGAGTCTCGACCAACATCTAGAGAGACTTTCGCTAGGGGGTTGTGGTTGGATCAAGGGTCAGATTCAGAAGGCGGTTATCCTGGACACGGCGCGCATAGTCCGAAGGTTCCTCTCTCTGCGGCCCTGACCACCGGCAGCCTGGGCCTTGCTCCGTTGCCGGCGGCACCCTAGGTTAGGTTTTTTATAATGTTTTTATTGTTTTTGTATGTTTTAGAAATATTTTTATATTTTACTTTTGTAAAAATATTATAAAAACCTAATCTAAGAAATTAATGAAATAAAGAGAATAATAATAATATTTTTATTTTTCATATTATTATGATTTTTATAATCAAAAAAGTCTACAGAATTACTATAGATGCATAATTTATATTACATACACAGTACAGTCATATATTAACAGTTATCAAACAATTATAATAATAAAATCGTTGTAATGCAGAAAGTCAAATCTAGTTCAAATTAAAATTTTACATCGAAATACCTAAACTAAGTAACTTAATACTTGTATCTTAGGCATTCAGTTTTATAGGCAGTACTCAGTAAGTAGGTAAGTGCTTACATGATCAAAAAATATTATTTATATATAACATTAATACAGTGAGTTGTTATTAGACTATGTTACGCTAATACAAATGATGAGTCATGACACTAATGACCTAGTTGTACAATACACTAGAGTCTGACTATTGAAATATTACCCAAATATTTGGCGGGAAATTTGTGTACCAGGAATAATAGTTTTGATGCTAGAAAATACTTTTGACTTCTGTGCGCACGTAAGGCAGGTAGGTAGGTAGGTTTAGGTAAACAGACAGAAGTCATTAACGAAGTAAACAAGCTTCACAGGGTGTTAGAAAGATATTTAACCGACTGCAATAAGAGAAATACATTCAGAAATTAAATTCCCCAAAACATACTCAGAAACAAGTAAAAAAAATCTAATTACTATGTACTCGAGTTCCCTATTCACTTGTTTTAAGGGATGGTTTTAGTTGGTTTACGTACTGTAGTCTATACAGTGTGCAGAGACATGTCTATGTTTCGCGAAAATATTTTTATTTATATTTTTACATAAAATTACTACTGACTGAATTAGTCAGTCCACAGATTTCTCCTAAATATTGGTTTTCAGTAAGTAACTTCTTACGTTCCATTGTTTTGATTGTATTGATATTTTCCAGAACTTCTAGTTTATCCGTTTCTTTACACACTTGTCCTGTTTATGCGATTCAGGTATTAATAAATTCACGTACTTAACCAAAGTTATAGGCAAATGTTAGAACTAGTATTTAAAGTATCAAAATATTAATAGAGCTCCAACCTACAAAATTGTTGACGACTAAACTTGTAAACATTGCAATTTTTCGTTATACAACCCGCTTCACGTCAACTTCGCACATCGTCGTAATTATTTACGAGCCTAAATAATAGTTTGCTAACCACTCGGTACAGTTATTTTTAATATTATTTAAAGGCTTATGTTTGACGGATCACCAGATATAGTAAAATATAACGCCAAAAAAACACTTTTTACTGCCTAAAATAGTAAATGATCACCAAAATTAAAACTCCATTTTAATGTGAAATTATAACCCAAATTATAACATCTTACTATCCTATTAACGAAAATGTCTCCACTCTAATCATTGGTTACCCAAAAATAGTTAATGAGGGCCAAAATTTAATCTCCATTTTTATGTTAAATTATAACCCAAATTATAACATCTTGCTATCCTATTAAAACACATGACTCCAAACTAATCATTGTTAACCCAAAAATATTTTATGATCACCAGTATTTTAACCAAATTTTAATTTAAAATGTCAAGCAAATATTTAACGTCTCGTTATCTTAGTAAAGTAAATTACGCTATGTAAATCATTATTTCTCCCAAACATAGTAAATAATTTCCTAAAGTTTGACCCTTTACTATTTATAGTAAAATGTTTACTAACCTGATATTCATATTCCCTGAATTAATTAACACCAAAAACAGAAGCGTTTATTCATTCAAATGCCTATCAGGTTAAAAAATAAAACTCCTGCAACTTCAATAATCCTTTTATTAAAATTTACAAAAAAAAACATAAAAAGACAGTTACTTTTAAACTCTTAATAGTAATGGAGCCCATGACACTGAACCTAGTTCGATAAGTCTCCTAGATGAGATATATATAATTAGACGCGTCTTTAATGGGGGAACACGAAATGCTGATGCTGCAATGCAAAAAAAGTGGTGGCGTAAAAATCCGGTTTCTAGGACGATAAGTCTCCTAGATTTCCTTTGTTCCTTTAAGCAGGGGAGGGGTAGGGCTACACGATAATGCGGTGCTGCAAGCCCCCGTGCGTGGCCTTGTCAGTAGCAGCAGCATCAAAAGATTGTAGATGTATGAAAAAACAAAACGCCTGATCGGAGCATCGACGGAGAGCTGGCCACGTCAGATATGACACAATAATGAGAGCAACAAAACCCCTCTAGTTAGTTTGCTATACTTTGCTTATTTCTAGATCCGGACATCTGGGTCCTATACCACGAAGGTTACAATTACATTTTACAAGTGACAATTTACAACTATGTATAATACAAGCGGGTGTAACACAAAATTTACAAGTCACAAAATTGTATCGGAAAATTTGTACAAATATGTAAATAGTTGTGACAATTCTACAATTGAGCGTATCACAAAAATTTACATACTACAAGTATTTTTCCGGAAAATTTGACAAATATGTAGTTTACAATTGTATGTAAACGGTTCGTGTTACAATAAATTGTAGTAATAAGTGCACATATTTGTGGAATTGTGATTACAAAATGACAATCCTCTAGGGGTGTGTAGAAAAGCATGTCATAAGTACAATTTAAAAAAAAACTTTCTACAGCAATAGTTTTTATTTTGCTAAAAAGTTTGGCGTTGGCATAAAGAGTGGACTCTTCGTAGAAGTCTATGGTGTGTTTTCTAGAGGGATTTCTGTTGAAACTGGAGCGCTAGTGTCAGAAGACTTTGCGGTAGCAATTCCGTTTGAAACTGGAGACTCCTTACCAATATTTTTTTAAATTAGTTTGTCTACTATATCAAATCTCATGACTTTCCTACCTCCTGAACCGGTTTTTAGGGTAATACATAAATAATACATAATACATATTTGTGAATTGTGAAATAGCATAATTGTAATATGTACAATTCCACATATCTAACAATTATGTAAATTATCCTACATATCTAACAATTATGTAAATTGTCGTGACACACCATCCATGCTTTATGTTACGGTCTCACAAATGCGAATTACTTGTAGATTTCACACTTGTAACCATGACATATATGTAATGATTGTTGTACGTGTGTTTCTTCACAATTTAACAAATTTGTTGAATTTTACACTTGTAAACGTTTGTAGTATAGGGCCCTGGCAGCTGTAAAGTAGTGTAGATCAAAGAATGCAAATAACTTGAAGAAAACAAATCCTAGAGTTCCGGGTTTGATGCAATATTATGGGAAATTATGTAATTAATTAGATTATATCATATCCAGAAGTATTTGTTGGGAGAAAGTAGTGCCAAATGATGTATAATGCATTTTTTACTTAGTCGCCTACTGTTTTTGTTTCCGCAATAATAGACAATGGTTTTTAATCTAATGTTAAAATATAGGCCCTGTGCTCTATAAATAACACAACTTTGGCAATTTTTACCTATTTTTGTATTACTTTTTTCCAACTTAAAAACTTTGTTGGTCTGTCACTCTGACCTCCACCCATTAAAAGCTGCCAGATGCCCGGATCTAGCAATAAGGACGGTAAAGCAGTCTAGACAGGTTTCATTGCTCTCATTATTGTGTCATATCTGACGTAGCCAGCTCTTAGACCATAAGTAATGAGTGTAATGACACACGCAATTGTAACAAGTGCTCGCAAGTGACTGAACTGGAGATCGGGTAGGGTAGGGCGAGCGCGGCGCGGCGCGTGCGGCGGGGGGTTGAGCGTAAATTTGGCATCATTATACTTTATTTTATATGCATACATTTTATGGCACTCACAGTGGTTTATTTAGGTAGAAATGGTGTATTAATTTGCTCGCTAAGATTTGGTGATCAGTTACTAAATTTTGGTTAAGGTTTTGTCTTTGAATACAATTTAATGTGCAGTTGTTACTAAAACAGCTAGTACTATTGTAATGGTAGAATAATCTTTTTGGTGTTCAGTATATTTTTTTGGTAAGAGAGCTTAGGGTACCGTAGCATCTCAATACGTACTTGAAAACATTATGTATGTGCGGAAAAATATCCATGACTTCAAGCTCAACAGTGATATCCATAACTATAACACTAGAAATAAAGATAAGATTGCTGAGCCTGGCTACCGCCTCGGTAAAGTTCGTACGTCTTTTGCTGGGAACTATACACGTTTTTATAACAAAGTCCCCGCTGATGTAGTGAATTTGCCACTAAATAAATTCAAGTCTTATGTTAAGCGCTATATGTTGAGGAGAGAGTACTATACTTTAAAGGAATTCATTGAGGATAACGATGCCTTTAAGCCTGTAGCTTGATATGGTTAGTACAATACAAATTGAGAAATTATTAGGTACATTACTCTATGAAGCAGCTTTACTAGTGTCCAGCATTACCTGTTTTTCGTTTTTATTTTTTTTTGTTTTTATTTAGTATTTGGACACTTAGAGACGTTATACATCTCTAAGTCTTGCATGCGCAAATATTTATATGTATAGATATATATTTAATGATCCTGACGCTTAGAGACATGTACATCTCTATGTCACTTTTATATTGTAATTTAGTTCACGCATGTAAAATACGAGCACAGAATATTGTTTCTCACCAGACTAAACGTGGCTAGTTTTTATTAATTAATAAAGCCCGCCAGCTTGAACATGTCATGCTCGCTTAAAAGGTTCTGCTTATGGTGGCGTCGTTGGTCGGGTCGCCACTTTCCCGAAGAAAGGTTGAGGGAGGCGATGGCTGAGATATGCGTCATACTCGTGAACGGGTGCTGTTTGTGGAGACCGGTCTGTTTAGGCTAACTGGGGCCACACAATTACGTAACTTTTTATTAATCATATTTAATTTTAGTTTAATTGGCTTTAGACACAACATTCGGTGCTTGACTATCCATATTTTTTTATTATATAGAATATATAGATCAAGACACTTGGAGACCTTATACATCTCTAAGGATAATTGGAAATAGTATGTTTATTGTATACTAGAATCACTTACTTTTTTTTTTATTTAAATTCAAAATTTGTTTCTAACTGTTGATGATGGATTATTATAATTTGGAAATTTATGTAGAAAACACAGTTCAGGTAAGAAAGTATATCAAACTTGTATGTAATTCATTTTCAAATAGTCAGATTTGGACTCATCTTTTTTCTTTGGTATTTTTCTTCCTATTGTTGGTTAATCTAACTTGGTTTGATATGTTTTCTTATAGAACAACGCACTTATATGTATTGTTTAGTTTTGATGTACTGTTGTTTTGAAAAAATAAGTCCCGCCGAGTTTCTTGCCGGACATAATTATTCTCGGGTCAGAGGTGTAGGGTTAGAACCGGCGTAGTTTGATTTTTTTTCTCTCTTTTACTTTGACGTGTAAAAGTGCCCTTGTGGCCTATAAATATTTGAGTTTGAGTTTGAGTTTAAAGTATTTTTGGTGGTCATTATAATTAACCCCTTATTTAAAATATAACCCCTTATAAACCGTGAACAATTTGAAATAATGACATAAACAAACTTTTAGCTTTTTTTTTAAATCATAGACAATTGGTGATACAACAAGGAAATATCTGTCAACAATATTTGGCTAGTCAGACTCTAATAATCTTATTAATTATATGGGTTCTATATATTTCTTATATATCTCTTGTTAAAAAGCGTAAAACGCTGCGCTCTAGATGCCCTCATAGTCAATATAATGTAATAATGTAAAGAGATATTGATGGTGGTTCTCGATGGACGGACGGGCAGAGTCAGGGCAACGGCGTAGTATTGAAACACCTTACATGGTAGTCGAGTATAAAGTTCCTCTTTATTAACGATTGCCTACCTATTTATACACATAGGTTATCGCTGATACAAGCAATATGCGTTTATGTCGCAGTAAACCAGAGTGTTACTGCTAAACACTACAAGTGGCTAATTGCCATATTACACCTCCCCCGAAAGTCCCTTCACCGCCGGGGTGGCAGAAGAAAAAATTTAAACGCATGTTACTTGTTTACAATTTTTTCTGAAAGTATAGAAAAATAAAATCAATACACATAATTTATCAACATTTGTCAAATTCGATCTAAAAAAAATAATTCTTTGAGTATCCTAGCGTCGAAGTCCTTTAAATATACTTTATATTTTCAAAGGTAGCTTGCTAAGCTAAATAAATTAAAATCATAATTATTTCCCATTTTCAAAATATCTGCAATAAAATATCAAACAATTAAATTCTTTCAGCAGTAAAATAGTCAATACCTACTATCAATATATAAAAAAAACATTATTTTTGTAAACTTTACTATTAATATTTATATTACTCGACAGTGTAAAAACATTTATTTTACTTTACATAGTATCAGTACTTCTCAATAATTGCGAAAAAATAACTAATGCCGTATTAAGACGGAGTTCCTACTCCTGATAAAATAAATGGGAATGGTTACCCAGGGCATGGTCACCCTATAAAAAAAACAATGGGCTACGCATCCGTGCGTACCCTTAACCTCAAACTATACATGGGATTGGCTACCCAAGGGCATGGTCACCCTATAATTAATATCGGCATATCAGACCAGGCTCTTCGGCTCTGCCTGTACCTAGAGACACAAATACATTAAGACATAATAAGTCTCCTACAACTTTCACGGAGGATACGGTAGCTCGCACCATGATCAAGTACGAAGGACTAGTGTTCTAGCTCTAAGGTCACATTATACAAATGTGCCTATACTCCTAAATTCTTAACTTGTACCGTACTGTAAGATATCAAAGAAAAACTAATTATCATATTTTTTTTTCAAAATTACAAATGAAAACAAGTGTATGTCAGGTGATCAGTCCGACACGTAGCTAAATTATCAATCATTACTAAGAAACATCTGTTAATTATTTAATTGGTATGCGATGGTATCAAATTTCATTCATCGCTTATTAAAATAATGTAAATTCGCGGCGAAGCCTCGCGATCTAGATAATTTTTGCTGACGCGCGCGCAACTAGATGGCGCGTGCCGCGCGTGCGACCGAATTACGAAATTTAAAATGTAGGACTATATTCACTACATACACTATAGATTTATATTTTACAATATGAATGGTTAATGATATGAGTTAACGGAAGGAAATAAGTTAATAGAAGTTGCGGTTTCTAACAACAAAAGGGAATTATGATTTGTAATCTATAAAAAAGTTTTACTATTTTTGAATATAAATTTGTTTAAATATTAGCGACAACCTCATATTATTTTTAGTAATTAAAGGCAAGAATTTAAAACCACAAACAAAATATAATTACAAGTTTGGTAATGGCCGTCGCCATCCTCTACCTTGCCCAATTTGCTGGTTTGGCGGTGTCCTTTTCAGCGGTGTCCTCTGGCGGTAGCGGCGCTGGGACGCTGGCTGGCAAGCTGACACCTCCATGTGGCGCTCGCCGATGCTGCACATGATGATGATGGGCCGGGATAACCCTGGACACCTCTTGATTTGCGAGCCGGGAAACCCTGGACAACGCTCTTCTTTCTTCGTAGTCTTCTTTCTTCTTAATTTGCTTTTATATTTTTAATCATCTTTCCTTTCTTCTTTATCTTCTTATTTAGAGTGCGTTCTTCAATTTAGGTCATCTTTTTCTTCCTTTAAATGAGTTCTTCTACTCCAATCTTGAATCTTCCTTACGTTAATCTTGCATTAATTTTCTTTCTTCATTTTCGTATGTGCTGTTGTTCCGTAGTATCTTCAATTCTACAGTTTAGTGTAGGTCGCCATATATTATTAAAGTGCCTGGTGCTAATGCTGGTGCTGGATCAGAAGATTCTTTGTCGGTCCGTGTGGCAAGGTCGCCATGTAATAATGAAAAGTGATTGATGGTGGTTCTCGATGGACGGACGGGCAGAGTCAGGGCAACGGCGTAGTATTGAAACACCTTACATGGTAGTCGAGTATAAAGTTCCTCTTTATTAATGATTGCCTACCTATTTATTTATACACATAGGTTATCGCTGATACAAGCAATATGCGTTTATGTCGCAGTAAACCAGAGTGTTACTGCTAAACACTACAAGTGGCTAATTGCCATATTACACCTCCCCCGAAAGTCCCTTCAAGAACTTAAATATTTAATCTGTGCATTTTTCTTCGCTAGGCACTGCTCATCTCCGGTTTTATGATTGGACGGTTTCTTAAAGCGCTGACATGTAGCACATTTGGCAGGTTCGGCTTGCTTTGTACACTCCTTAATACTGTGTCCAGAAGATCCGCAGTGTCCACATGTGGCCTCTGTATCCCTACAGAATTTAGCCGAGTGCCCATATTGATGACACAAATAGCACCTGGTCAAAAGGGTATAATCTCTTACGGGGCAAGATGTCCAATTGATAAAAACCCGTTGTTGTTGTACGAGCATTGTTTTTTTTTGTAAATACAGTCAAATACTTCTTGTTCGGATATATAGAGGTTGAATATTTAATAATGGCTGGCAGCTTTGACAAATTTGTTTTTCATTGTTTGTATGTCATCTTATGTCACGCTATACAAATTGACAAAAAGGTTGATAGGTTGACATGACATGACACATGTAGAGATGTAACAACAACGCAACATATGTAGAGTTAACAATTGAATAGAATTGCAAGGAAAAATAAACATACTTTCGAAATAATTAACCGATTGAAAAATATACAGTCTAGATTAATTAGCAATAATAAAAATCATTTGAGGTGTCTGGGCTTTTTAGTGGCTCAAGTAACACGTTGTCTAATATACACGAGGTTATAACATTAAAACGTACGTATATAACACATAGTGGTAACAAGCACATCAGTTAAATGTAACAACTCAATTACCGATAAACCCTGCATGCAAGTAATAGAATATTCAAAATAATAAACACTATGGGACATTCGTTCCCAAATCGACTTAACCCCACAGTAAGCTCAATCGGGGATCAGTGTTACTCTGCGTCCGTAGGAAACACCTTAGACAACCCTACACGTGATCCCTGGGTGGTGCTAAAAGAGTAACAAACTTGGCAGTTGCATTGTCCCATCTGGACCTCGCAGCACTCACTGGATTTTCATTATCTGCTTTCCCATTACTACTACCCTAGGGAAGAAATACCTATCTATATCCAGTGACATGTAGCCATACGATAAATATAGTAAGCTCAATAGGGCATTAGGTGCTGTGGGTCCCATCTGCTCATCAGTACACGTCAAGTGAGCTCAAACAGCATGAGTCTAAGATGCGCCAAACCTGAGATCCAGTAGCAGCGCCAGGTTGAGACACCGGTCCCAATTTTTTTTTTGACGGAGTGGGGAATGTCTTTACGCATCGTCTCCCAGGCCCCGAGAAGCCCTATTTGGGAGGTATGTGGGACTCGCCGCTCATGACCCTTCTCCTAGCGAGAGGGGACGAGCTGGCCCTACCCACTAAACCCCACTCCGGTGTTTCACCCTCTGTGCTGTTAATAAGGGCGCCATTGGTTTGAAAGACATGCTACCTTGGCGCCCTTCAGCGGCCCAGGCTTTGTGCCAGAGCTCCCGCACGATGGAAGGGGCGATCAGAAACGCTTGATCACCCTCCCCCCTGAAGAAGTACTAGGGGGCCGTGCAACGCGGGTCCCGAACCCGCTGGCCTCACACCTCAATTAAGGGTCTTGTCTGTTGAAGGCAAGTCGCCTTCGACCTTGCCGTCTGCGCCGGAGAGGTAGCGCATCAGCACTGTCTTCACGTTCCCTCTCCGCCGCCTTCTTCTGTGTCATGACCTGTTCACAGAAGGAGGCCACCGCGTCCCATTTTCTCTCGCTGCCCAGCATAATTGCTATTATGCATTGCGAGGTCCGCTATCCCCGTAGCCGTTACGAGGGCCGCTCGTTCTACGACCCAGCGATTACACACCTCTAGTGTGTGCTGGGCCGTGTCGTCTTCCGCGCCACATTCTGGGCATTGGGGCCCTGGTTCCCTCCCTATCAAATGCAGGTAGTGTCCGAAGCAGCCGTGCCCAGACACCACCTGCGTCATTCTGAACATCAAGGTCCCCTTCCGCCTGTCCACCCACTCGTCCATTATAGGGAGGATGGCCCCTATGGTCCGCGTGCCATAGCGGCTATCCTACAGCGCGTCCTTCCAGCGCATTCGTAGGCATTCTGCAGCCCTCCGGGCCACCCTCTCAGCCTCCTCCGCGTCTAGGGGCTCCCCCCTCCTATTCGCCTCCGCCTTCAGCTGGTGTCTCTCCGCTAGCACCACCGCGTCCAATTCCCAAGGTGAAGTGCCAGCAAGCAGGCACATCGCAGCGTGAGACGTAGTGCGGTACGCCCTAACTATTCTTTGGGCCACCACCCTCTGCTGCCGACGGAGCGACGCCCTCGTTCGCTCCGTCAGTCTGCCGGCCCAAATTGGTGCCCCGTAGAGCGCCATACTTCTCACCACTCCCGCGTAGAGCCGCCTGCATGGGACATTAGGCCCTCCCATATTGGGTAGTAGGCGGCCTAGTGCAGAGGCTGCACCCACGACCCACGAGACGGGAAGCTAGTCTCGTGAAGTGGTCCTCAAACGTCCACTTTCTGTCCAGGACAAGGCCCAAATATTTTATGTGGGCCCTGACCTGGACAGTTTCTCTTCCGACCCTTAGAGAGGTGTTCGCCCGCAGCCCAACTGCTCATCAGTAAAAGTTAAATGAGCCCAAACAGCATGAGTCAATGATGCGCCAAACTCGAGATCCAGTGGGGATACCCATGGTCCAGCATGAGCGCCAGATTGTGATACCGGTTCAAACTGCTGATCAGTACTAGTCGAATGAGCCCAAACAGCGTGGGTCTATGTTGCGCCAAACCCGAGATCCAGTAGGGTCCCCCACGGTCCAGCATGAGCTCCATTTTGTTATATTGGACCCAACTTCCAAACCGGAGATGCAGATTCAACAATAATTATTAGTAAACTCAAACTCAAACATTTATTCAGTAAGTAGGCCACAAGGGCACTTTTACACGTCAAAGTAAAAGAGAGAAAAAAAATCATACTACACCGGTTCTAATCCTACACCTCTGACCCGAGAAGAATTATGTCCGGCAAGAAACTCGGCGGGACTTATTTTTTCAAAACAACAGTACATCAAAACTAAACAAAACATATAAGTGCGTTGTTCTATAAGAAAACATATCAAACCAAGGTTAGATTAACCTCTGTTTTCACCCAAGTGAATGCGTGCTCTCCACCCATGATAATGAATCCCAGCCAAATCAGGATATTCAGGATACGCAGTCAATGCTTAATAACGTAGTATGTAATTTTAAGTTTCCTGACAACCATGTACTCTCGGAGAATGACGTATCAGGCTTCTCGGAGGAGCCCTTATCCCCATCTGGTGTAATGTCACGAAGCGTTGACGGCGACACATTAGGACGTACACCACACTTAAACATGCAAAAAGAAGAATTACATGAAAAAATTTCCGTACTTGAGACGGCGCTTCTTAGCACGGAGAATGAACTGGAAAATAAAATAATAGAAAATAACGAACTGCAACGAAAGGTCCAGCAATTATCCTTGGAAGTAAAAGCACTTCAATCTTTGTGCTATTCTTCACCTGCTGGCGTAAAAAGGAAGAATCGCCGAAACTCCTTATTTCCTGATACTCCAACACACACCTCACCAGTTGCCGGTTTGCATACAGATAAGGAATTTGAGAGCAGCAAAAACCTGTTAAATTTGCAATTAAATATTATTGAAGTCGAAAAATGTCTAAACAATATTAAAAACGAGATCTTAGCACTCAATAAGCAGATGGAAAGCTTGGTGCAACAGCTTCAATCTCCGGTAACAAAACTTAAACCAACTATCGGCGCAGAAGGAACTTTCGACGAGGTTCCAACGCGAAATATGTATCAAAGCTTTAACTCTCCTAATAAGGTATCGTCAACATTGCTGCAGGCGAAATTATGTGTTATTAGCAATCATTCAAATCACATGCTGAAGTTGATTAAAAGAGAATTTGACAGTAAAAATACATGTATCTACTTGACACCCGGAGCGGGCATTCGAGAACTATTTTCTGGACTATGTGACAAACTTCAAGATTTCACTTTGAATGATTTTTGTATCATTTATGTTGGGGACAAAGACTTTAAAGCTAGTACTAATTATTATAATGTTGTAGAATTTATTCATGAACAGCTAAGCCTTGTACAACACACAAACATTATTATTTGTTCGCCGACATTTAAGATTAATAACTACTCAAATTTATTTAATAAACGTATAGAAATATTTAATAACATATTATGCAAAAATAATTTGAAACATGAATATTGCTATGTGTTAGACTCTAACTTAAACTTAACTTATGATAGCCAAATGTTTTCTCGTTATGGAAATGTAAACAGACAAGGATTTATGACAATTTTCAATGACCTAATACAACTTTTAGCATTGTTTCCTTCACTTTGTAATGAGACACAGGCAGTTGAACAAAACTCGATAATTGTAGAATCGCCTGAGGATATAGATGATGATAATTTTTTAGAATTAGCGCAGGGATAAGCGTTTCTCATACTACTCCTGTAGAAAGTAGAAACTGTTTATCCGTGCTGCATCTTAATATTAACCGACTAAGAAATAAAATACTGCTTTTAGAAACTCTAATTGAAGTGGAACTTGGTGTTAAACCATGATTCATCTGTATTACGGAATCATGGTTAAAGGAAGATGAAAATTCAAGCATTAATTTACCTGGGTATCAAATTATAGCGAGTTGTTCCAGGTCAATTAATCAGGGAGGTGGATGTGTAATTTTTGCTAGGGACGATATTTTTAAAAGCTGTCAAGTTTGTAATGTAGAGCATTATTATAAAGAAAAATTGTTTGAGGTGTGCTGTGTGTCCATAAAAATGCAGACTCACAACATTTTTATAAGCACGGTATACAGAAGTCCAAGCAGTGATACCAAAGGATTCTTAGCACAATTGGAGTTATTTTTGTCTAACAATAAAAAACATTGTTCGATAGTATGTGGTGACTTCAATATTGATTTAAAAAGCGAATCAAATTTGACTGAAGATTTTTAACAAATTTTCATGGAACACAACTTAATGCCTACGATAAAAGACTATACTAGGGTAACGGAAACTTCTCAAAGCCTAGTAGACAATATCTTTTCCGACATGTGCGATAACTACAGTGCTCATGTTATTCCCTGTAATTTTTCGGATCATGATGCTCAAATTGTTTATTTTCTTGATCAATTTATAGAGCCTGTTAAACAAATAAAACTACACTATACAAGGAAGTATTCCCAAGTTGCTTTACAAAAATTTAATGATGATATAAAAAATGTTTGCTGGAATAATGTATTTCAAGAGGAATCGTGTGAGGGAAAATTGGAATTGTTCTACAGAACAATAAATATTATTATTAATAAGCATTTACCTTTGAGGAAGGTTAGGCTACGAATAAATCAAAAGTCATGGATTAATCGTGGAATCAGGTTAGCGTGTAGGAAAAAAAGGCTTCTATTATTAAAAACCCGTAAACATAAGCAAGATAAAGGTCTTATGGAATGCTATAGATCCTATAACAGATCTGTAAAAAAACTTATATTTAGGGCTAAAAACAACCATGTTCAAAGTACGATACAAAAAGCAAAATCGAAAAGTAAAGCCATATGGAATGTCGTCAATGAAAATACGGGCAAAAAGAAAATAGCTAACGATACGGTCAAATTAATTCTTGATGATGAAATGATTGATGATCCTTTAAGAGTGAGTGACATTTTTAATGATTATTTTATTAGAACTGGCCAGGTTATTGAAAAGAATGCAAAATATAGTGCTCGGCATATGAACCTTTTGAAAAATAATCCCATTAATAACACAAAATCGATGTTCATGTCACCTATTGTTGAGGCAGAATGAATAAATATAGTCAAATCTTTAAAAAATACAAATTCCTGTGGTCCTGATGACCTAAGTACCACACTAGTCAAGCATAGCATTGAAAGCTTATGCGTACCACTATGTGACATATTCAACGCATGTATATGTGACGGAATCTTCCCCTCTCAACTAAAAATAGCAAAAGTGGTACCCTTACATAAAAAGCACTCCAAGACTGACATTAATAATTATCGCCCAATTTCACTACTATCAGTTTTATCAAAAATCTTTGAAAAAGCTATCGCATCACGAATTATTAGTCATTTTGAAAACAATAATTATTTTTGTTCTCAGCAATTTGGCTTTACACAAAATAGGAATGCAGTAACAGCCATTATTGAATTGGTTCGTCAAGTTATGAACAATCTAAACCAAAATTTTAAATGTGCAGGTATTTTCTGCGATCTTAGTAAGGCGTTTGATAGCGTTAATCATGACATTTTATTGGATAAATTATATTATTATGGAATACGGGGATCTATATTAAAACTTGTAACGTCTTATCTCACGAACAGAGTTCAATTTGTACAAATATCTGATGTAGATAGAACTGGCTGTATTAAATTTGTAAATTCTGCCAAGAAATCGGTAAACTGCGGGGTTCCTCAAGGATCTGTACTTGGCCCCTTGCTATTTATTATATTTATTAATGATTTACAATATAATATAAGTTATGGAACCGTATACCTGTATGCAGACGACACAAGCATAATATTTGAAAATCAAAATGATGAAGAATTTACGGCCCAAATTAGTCAGGCATGGGCGAGTCTAACATACTGGTTTGAATGTAATGGTTTGAAAGTTAACATGGACAAAACACTGTATTTCCCTTTTTTAAGACATACGAACAGCTTGGCTTATGACTTACCCTTACCTATAGCAAAAGTCAATAATGTCAAATTCCTAGGAGTCCAACTAGATTCACAGTTGCGATGGCCAAACCATATAAGTCTTATAAGAAAAAGACTAGCCAGTGCTTGTTATGCCTTAAAAAACCTCTCCACCATGTTAAACTCTTCGGTACTTAAAACTGTTTATTTTGCACACTTCGAAAGTATAGTAAGATACGGCCTCGAGGCTTGGGGCAATAGTGTTCACGTGCACCATGTTCTTATTTTGCAGAAAAAGGCTATTAGATATATTGAAAAAGCGGAGCCTCTTGAACATTGCCGTCCGCTATTTATAAAACATGGAATATTGACGGTAATATCGCTATATATATATTTAATATGTATTTTTGTTTACAAAAATAAATCCAATTTCGCATGTGTTAGTGACAATAGACCACGTAGATTATGTAAAGTCAATGTGGATTTTCAACTGCCCGAGTGTAAAAATTACGTGCATTTTAAAAGAAGTATGGATTATAATAGTATCAAAATCTTCAATTTTTTAAGTTCTGACATTAAGCAATGTAATAATATTAACGATTTTTCAAAAAAATTAAAGTCATACCTGATAACTCGGCCATTTTATAATTTAAATGAATATTTTGATAAATTGTATAATTAAAAATAATGAGAATATATTTTGTATTAATAATTAAAGTTATAACATTAATATTTATGATATGATTGATAATTAATTATAAATGTAAATATAATTGTGTGAATACTGTAAATAATTATAATAGTTAATGTAAGATTTTGCATGCCAATTACGGTGGAACATACCTTCATGTAATACAATTAAACTACTGACATGTAAATTTACAACACCAGTGTATGTTGAGCAAATAAATTATTTCATTTCATTTCATTTCATTTCATTTCATTTCAACAATAGGTTATAGTTTAAGAAAAATACCAAAGAAAAAAGATGAGTCCAAATATGACTATTTGAAAATGAATTACATACAAGTTTGATATACTTTCTTACCTGAACTGTGTTTTCTACATAAATTTCCAAATTATAATAATCCATCATCAACAGTTAGAAACAAATTTTGAATTTAAATAATAAAAAAAAAGTAAGTGATTCTAGTATACAATAAACATACTATTTTTATTTTTTTTATACTACGACGGTGGCAAACAAGCATACGGCCCACCTGATGGTAAGCATTTCCAATTATCCTTAGAGATGTATAAGGTCTCGAAGTGTCTTGATCTATATATTCTATATAATAAAAAAATATGGATAGTCAAGCACCGAATGTTGTGGCTAAAGCCAATTAAACTAAAATTAAATATGATTAATAAAAAGTTACGTAATTGTGTGGCCCCAGTTAGCCTAAACAGACCGGTCTCCACAAACAGGACCCGTTCACGAGTATGACGCATATCTCAGCCATCGCCTCCCTCAACCGTTCTTCGGGAAAGTGGCGACCCGATCAACGAAACGAGTATAAGAAAGGATTAATTTAGTTACACTAAACGTTAATCTCATTAAGTGTTAAACTTACAAAATTTTCAAGACTTTAGTGTAATTAATAGGTTAATTCTTATTGACGGTTAGTGTAATTAACGTCGTCACGAAATCTATGCGAACTAACGTTAGTAAAAATTTATGCTTAGTGTAATTGATTAGTTACGGAGTTAATCTTCAATCTTATGGATCAATTTTCAATTCTTATTGAAATTAACGGCCAACACTGATGTGTACATAAAGAGATCAGTCACCTGCGACATGACGTTGACATTGATTGATTAGTAATCGTATCTAATCTAAAACGTATGTTAGATAACACACTATTTATTTATTTTATCTTGAAATCGTAGATAAATAGTCGTGCTAAGCTAAATTATACTACAGAACGTTGTTGATCACCGAAGGGAAACAATTGATTATTAAAATAAATTAGTAAAAATCATGATTGATAAAGTCGCATTAGTTACGGGGTCCAATCAGGGTATTGGACTCGCTATTGTCGAAGAATTACTAATAAGAGGAGTTAAGAACGTCTACGTGACATCAAGGAACGAGCAACGGGGTCTCGATGCCGTTAACAAGCTCAAAGCAAAAGGACTGAACCCTCTCTTCCACCAACTTGAAGTCACTGATGCTGAAAGTGTTAAAAAATGTGCGGCTGACTTGAAACTCAAACATGGAGGCCTCGATATTTTGATCAATAATGCTGGTGTCATCACAGAAAACTGGGAAAAAACCACGTACGAAGACGCAGTCTGTGTTATTACCACAAACTACTACGCCATTCTTACAGTCCAGGAACACTTCTTCCCGATCCTGAACCAGAACGCAAGAGTCATTAACATTTCAAGCGACTGTGGACACATTTCTAACATCAAGAATAAAGATTGGATAGCCAGATTAACGAATAAAGATCTAACAAAAGCAGACGTTGATGCATTTGTTAACTGGTTTTTAGAATCCGTTAAAACAGGGACACTGAAAAATGAGGATTTCTTTCAAACTGAGCTGCTTTCCTATCGAATTTCCAAACTAGCGCTGAGTGCATTGACGATTGTGCAACAGAGAGACGTGGATAAAAACATTTCTGTAAACTCTCTACACCCAGGGTTTGTTCAGACATCTATGACGAGTGGTTGTGGTCCATTTACGATGGAGCAATCCAGCAAAGCCCCAGCTTATTTAGCTTTGGACGTGGATCAGTCGGTGAAGGGACAGTACTTCTGGTTTGATAAAGAAGCGAAAGATTGGCGCAACCCTGACCTACCCCTGTATTGTGATTTTAATGTAACGAAGCAGTATATGTAAATTATGATAAAAACATATTATTTTTTTTAAATATGTGTATGATTAAATAGTAATTAAATTCATTGTATTTTCATGTGATTGTTTAGAGTATAACTATTTAAATTAAACCATTGACCGTTGTAGATACATCTTTTGGCATTTCCCATTTGGCGGCTGTGTGTTTTAGTTGTGTATTTGTCTAGTTGTTCTTTTGAATAAAAATTGAAATTATTTTTTACGTAGCCGGAGCATCGTCATCACCCTAAATATTACAATTGATATTTGTTTTCTACAAAACCAGGGAATTAATTTAGTACTAAGCAGAAACGTCTGCAAGGGAAATTTCAATTTTATAATTGAAAGAAAAATGGGAAAATTCACCGCGACGAGCAAGATTCGAACTTGCGATATTTCGGAACACCGGTACAATCGCTCTGACCAACTGAGCCATCGACGCTTACTCAACGTCGGTGAATCTTTCCATCAGTTCCTTCATTGCTTACGTCAGAGGGTGACCTGTAGCGACATCTACCGTAAGTGGAAACTCGTTAACGTCTTGCTCGACGCGGTGAATTTTTCCATTTTTCTTTCAATTATAAAATTAAATCCAGGGAATACTAGATAACTTATTTATGTATTTATTTATTCGGGGTACCAACAGCTAATAATAATAGTGTAGCTATATTGGTAAGTAACAGAGAGCCAATTAAAGGTTCCCACCAGTAGCATCATTATACCAAAAAGCAATTGGTGGTTTACAGTAAATTATACAACATGTTATCAACTATTTACCTACTAAGTGAATATAAACAAAATAATCTGAGACTTACACGTTAACAACATGGCTTGTACATTACATCTCTATAACTATATTAAATTACTACATATACTAGACTCCTTATAAATCTCTGTGGCACAAGGCATGCTCACCCACTAAAAAATTCGCCTGTCACTTATAATCAGAACCCAACACAAGTATTTCTCTTGTAGAATTTAGTAGCCTTCGGCAAATTTTTCAATTATACAAAATGTATTTTTATATACACTGTGCTCGCGAGGAAACCGCATAATTTTAACAGCGTTATCCCGACCTTATTTAGAGACTAAAATGTCAAACAAACTTTTCTGAAATTCATCTTGTTTCGGAGTTATAACCAATTAAAAAAATAAAATATTTTTAATATAACTCAGAACTGAATGCTTTCTTAACGGCAATTTTACCACTATGGAACGCATTATAGGCATCCCTGTTGACAGACATCAAAGTGACAGGAAACACTTTGCTTTAACTTTGATTTTAAGAAAAAAAAAGTTGTTTTATTTGTTTTTAGGCATAGTTTTGTCATTAACATTTATTTTTAATTTAAGAATACGTTCAGAAAACAAGAAAAAAAACAAAAAAAAAATTTTTTTAGCGGAATTGTCCAAAAGTCATATGATATTTTTTACTTCTTTTGGCCTCAGGAGTACGCTGTTAAAATTATGCGGTTTCCTCGCGAGCACCTTGTATATGTTATGGACCAAGTGATAAATAGCTAGGTCATTATACATAATGCCCGGGCATTTTAAATTATGACTAATATGAGTAGGCAATTTGATAATAACTATTCAAATAATTAAATTGCCCGGGCATTATACATAATGCCCATCACCTATTTGGCAGAGTAATAAACCTTCGATAATAGCTATTCAAACAATCAAATTGTCCGGGCTCTATACATAACTAGCTGTGCCCGCGGCTCCGCCCGCGTGGAATTCGGTCTGTGTCAAACGGCGTTAAACGGCTAATTCACCCCTAATTTCTCTCCCGCTACCCTGGAGGCGGAACTTGAAGTAAAGTTGACAGATGGATACGCTAGAGGACAGTAGTCCTAATAAAATATTTTACAATTACCACTAATTGAAACTAAACTCAAAAATGAATATTTTTTTATCCTATTTTTTTTTGGTATGATTTAACGACATAGAGTAGTAGGTGTATATCGGACGATACAGGACCACTTTTGTATTTATTCGTTCATGACCACGGCAAATATCATCCAAATCGATCCTCCCGTCAATCAGTCTAAGCATGAAAGGTAAGAACAGGCGCGGTTGAATTGGGGCAGGGGGGGAGGGTCACAAATACAGAAATTATTTTTTTCTATTTAAGGTGCACTTGGTGGGGGGGGGGGTCCAAGACCCATGCAAATTTAACCCAGGTACCAACGGTCGGGGGGGGGGGGGGGGTGAATTTTCATTACGTTACCGTAGGTAATGAATTTTCATACGTGTTTACCACACTGTCACTGATAATACACTGATGTTACGTTACTGGTTGCAATAATGGTGGTAATTACATACGGTTCCGAACGCGGAATAGAGGATGTATGATGTTGGTGTAGATCAAGATGTTTATTCTTCAATGAAAGCACATTACAATGCACTAATGAACGTCAGAGAAAAATAAAGTACGCGAGTGTCGTGGAACACTCGGTTGGAACGAAGTTATGTTATTTCATTTTATTTCATTTTTGACTTTTTTGTAAATTTTGTTGTTTTATTTCCTTTTTGTATTTTTAAAAATTTTTGAAATTTTTGAAATTTAGAAATTTTGCCATTTATGACATTTTTTACTTTCAAGTTTTCGACTTTTTTCACTTAGTCACTTCTCACTTTCACTTTTCACTACACTTTACTTCACTTTATTCTATTTTATATATTTTTTATTTCATTCCATTTTACATGTTTCTCAATCGTATGGGTGTCGCGTTTTCGTGACGTGACGCTTTTTCGTGACGGCTACGTGACTTTTTTTCGCCTAGCCCCCCATCCGCGAACCGTCCGATAAGGATCTTCGTTCCAAAACTACCACCGGTTCTAACCCTACACCTCTGGCCCAAGAAGTATTATGACCGAAAAGAAACTCGACGGGACTTAGTTTATTTTTTTCAAAACAGTAATACATTATTAGATCTTTGGGATCAATGTTACTCTGCGTCCGTAGGAAACACCTTAGACAACCCTACACGTGATCCCTGGGTGGTGCTTAAAGAGTAACAAACTTGACAGCTGCACTGTCCCCTCTGGACCTCGCAGCACTCACTGGATTTTCATTATCATCTGCTTTCCCACTACTACTACCCCAGGGAAGAAATGTCCTAGCTATATCCAGTGACATGTAGCCATACGATAAATAAAGATCTTAAAGATACAAAATAATGCGTAGTTCTTCAAGAAGACATATCAAAACAGCTTGAGAGACAGATAATGTAATTGTTTAATTATAAAGTAAAATAAATCTTAATCTGACTGCTTTACAAAACGTTTGATATGTTTTCCTACCTAAACGGTGTCTTATAAATGTTAGATGATTTTGTAGTAGTTTTTTGGTTTGGGCCATGCATCTTTGTCCGTCATATATCTATAGTCCTCGAACCTGCAATAACCCTTTGACATTAATGATATTTTCAAGTATTTCTTAAGAGCGGGTAAAGGTAAATTTAAAGCATCGACGGGTAACATGTTATAAATATGAACAACTTGACCAAAAAATTACAAATTATTTCAATATCAAATTTCATCTAAATACGTACAGTGGTTATTGGTTGCTTCTTCCCCATGTAAACATCCACCCCTTTTGCATCCGCTTAAGGGATAATTTCCGAGATAAAACTATTTTATTTCCTTTTCCAGAGCTCAAATTATCTCCATACCAAATTTTATCTAAATCGATTCCGCGGTTAATAATTCCCTATACAAATTTCCAACTCCCTTTTCATCCCTTTAGGGTTGATTTTCGGGGTGAAAACTATGCTTTGTCCTTTCTTGAGACCCATACTATACCAAATTTCATCTTTATCAGTTCAGCGGTAAAAAATCCTCATACCAACTTCCAACCCCCTTTTCACCCCACAAGGGTTTATTTTCGGGATGGAAACTATTCTGTCGTTTCTCGGGACTCAAATTATCTCCATTCTAATTTCTATTAAAAATTGTCCATACAAACTTTCAACCCCCTTTTTACCCCCTCCAGGGTTGATTTTCGGGATGAAAACTATTCTTTGTCCTTTCCCGGGACTCAAACTATCTCTACACAAAATTTCATCAAAATCCGTTCAGCCGTTTTCACTTGATGCGCGGTCGAATAAACAGACAAACAGATACTTAAACAGACAAACAGACAAAAATTCTAAAAATTGTTGGAACGTGTTCTTTTATCGATTCTAAGTATCCCCAGACAACTTTTTTCGAATATGTTCCATGAACAGACTTTCGACCCTCTTCAGCTTTATTATATTATATGTATAGATAGATAGTTTTTATTGAAAGTATCTTTCAGGCTTCACTTCCATTATTTTTTTCAAATTTTTTGGACCTACGGTTCTAAAGTAAGATGGGGGGGGGGCTTTTTTGAAGATGAAACTATCCTTTGTCCTTTCTCGAGACCCATACTATCTCTATACCAATTTTCATCTAAATCAGTTCACTGTATCACAATAAATTGTTGGAACGTGTTCTGTTATCGATTCTAAGTATACCCAGACAACTTTTTTTCGATTATCTTCCATGTACAGACTTTCGACCATGTATAGAATAGAATAGATATCATATCTTCTCCTAGCCGTTTTCGGCTACAGCGACTGCGTCCTACCGCTGAGAGCGACGCTGGTGCGCTCTTAGGTGACTAATATAGCCAATTTTTGCAGCAAATGTGCGGCCACACTCGCTGCACGTCAGCAGCCCTCCGACATAGCAATAATTTATGGCCACAGTTGGTCTGGCCTTTAGCTCGTCGCGCTTAGCGTCGAGCTCTGTGCGTCGCCTGGCTTCGAACTTACGCACCTGAGTGTGCACGGTATGCCTCCACTGCGGACGGTCACTAGCAAGAGTCTCCCATGTCTTTGGCTCTATACGAGCTCTTTTCATATGCCGCTTCAGCACATCCTTAACTCTATTATCCCTTACAGCACGAGATTTTTTTTTGGTATTTTTGATTTCAAGTTGCGTTTTTCGGTGCATTTAAGGCCCATGAAAAGACAAAAAAATACCAAAAAAGATCTCCCCCCCCCAAAATAATTGTAAAAACCCACCCTCACGATCGTTTCATTACGTTACGATCCCTAGTAAACATTTTATTATTTTTTTGAAACATAAGGAAAGTTTTAAGTAAATTACAGAATTTGCAGGATTTGGACATTGATTAATAAAACTTTAGATTTCTTACATGTTTTATATGAAAAGATTAAAAAAATGAACTTTTGATTGATCATATTTTCAATTTATCATATTTTTGTCGACTTGCGTCCTGATCCGCCCGATCGTGCTTTATAATTTTAGGCACAAAAAAATACCTAAAATTTCTGGTTGAACTTTTAATTATCTACATTATACGACAGAACACGTTTAATTTAATAAAAAACGAATTTAACACACTTAAAAATCACATATTAAAGAATTTCGTGAATACCTACTTCTGATCTGATCGTCCGTCTCGTATACACGTACCTGCTTGACGCTCACTGCGCCGACGACTGGCCCCCTAACTAAACGCACGCGGGTTTAAAATGAATAATAATCGAACGTACAATCGATCGATGCCGTACTGAAGCGGCAAACTTGATTATTTTTCAAACTAGATTTTGTTAAAGTTGAACGCACGATCGTATCAGCCGGTGCTGTAAGGGTTATTAAATTGCCCAATGGTCACGTAGCATTATTCATAATGACCAGACAATGTGATAAATAATGAAAATTAGATAATAATTAATCACTTGGCCTGATACAGCTGGGCATTATTCATAATGCCCGCATTAATCACTTGGTCCATAACATATAATTATACTGTCGTCCCCATATAAATACAAATACAAATGCGTTTATTTCATTACTTTTTACAGTACACAGTGTTTACAGGTGTCGAGGTTAGGCAAGTAAGTATTTTATGTTAGTTATGAAAAGTAACAATTTAAGGATATGAATCATATTTAATTAAAATCATGTAATGAAAAAGGTGCGGGTACAGCTTGCTGGATTATACCCGCCCTTGGTCAGCTAATTGGAGAGGTATTAATTTCCATTATAAATTGTATTGTTAAAGTGAAATAAAAACCATAGAAAAGAACAATAATGAATAGTTTCCTTAGGGGTAGTTATTAAGTACACACAAGAACAGAATAACAAGTAACTTACATCTATTGACATGACCTAAAAGTTAACTTTATGAACGCGTCCCTTACCGGGCTAGTCACATGTATATTTTCGAACTCCTTTTGATGGTTGATGTACCACTTTTTTAGCCTAAATTTGAACTGTTGGATATTCTTTGCTTCACGCACCGGTGGGGGTATGTCATTCCAACACTTGGTGGCAGCGTAGCGAAATGATCCCCTGAACGCGGCAGTGTGTCACTCGGGTGGCACCAGCAGCAGCGCGTAGAGGGCTATGCGCGGGCGAGCGGAGTCGGAGTCGGCCGCGCGCCGCAGCTTGTCGGCCAGCGCGCGCGACGCTTGCTGCGCTAACACGCGGAACGTCGCGCACGCGAGGTGGACCCGCCGCCGCAAGGACATTTTTAACGAATTTAATACGGTCGCCTAAGCCGCTCACTAAATCTCGCGCAAGAGTTTTGAACTTTTTGTATACGTTGACTAGTTTTCCGTAATATACACGGGCCGTAGACTGTATCACAATAATTAAATTGTGACAGAATTAAAGATTCAACTAACATCCGTTTTACTTCAGCGCTGAGGAACTCATTAATTTTATACAACGATTTCAGTTTGTACATCGCAGTTTTTACCTTCAAATTTATATGTTTATCGAATTTAAGACCCGAATCCATGTACAAACCTAGGTTCCTAGCACAATCCACAAAAGGTATGTCTGTATCGTGTAGCTGTATGGGAAGGCCAAGCGACAGCACACTTCTGACAGCATTCTTCGGCCCAAACATGATAGCGTTGGTTTTCCCCGGGTTGAGGCTGAGCGCGTTGTCTCGCGCCCACTCCCACACCCTCTGCAGGTCATCGTTGAGCTGGCGCACGGCGCGCGCGGCGTCCGCCGGCGCGAACGACAGGAGCAGCTGCGTGTCGTCCGCGAACATCTCGCAGCGCGCGTGCTTCGCGGCGCGCGGCAGCTCCGCCGTGTACACTGCGTACAGCAGGGGGGAGATACACGCTCCCTGAGGGCACCCACGGGTCACAGGCGCGAAACAAGAGTAGGTGGATCTTCCGTCTTTATTCAGACACTTTACCATCTGCTTCCGGCCTGTTAAGTAGTTCTTCATGAGCCTCAGTGCCACGATGTCTAAACCATAATAACTAAGTTTGCAGAGTAAATGCTCTATATCTAAAGAATCGAAAGCTCTTGAAAAATCTAATAACACCAATACAGATACTAACCCTTTGTCTGTGGCATGAAGTATCTCGTCTGTGACACTTAACAAGGTAGTCTCAGGACTGCGCCCTGCTCGGAAACCTGATTGATTATCCGGAATTACACCAGCTCCCTCAAAGTACGAAGATAATTGCCGGGTCATTGCTGTCTCTAATATTTTCGACATCGCTGGTAAGATACTAATCGGCCGAAGATCACAGTAATCGTTAACTTTATCTTTTTTTGGTAGTGGGGTAACGACCGCTTCCTTCCAACCAGTAGGAAAGCAACCCTCAAGTAGACAAGTGTTAATAGTATGGAGAAGCACTGGAATTGTTCTGGGAATTGTGAGTTTTAGCATATCTATGGAAACAGCATCTGTTCCCTCGGCGTTAGTTTTTATTGCTCGCAAGATGTTCAGCAGCTCCTTCTCGTTAATATCCCTGAATGAGAACTTATTACCATTTGCACCGTCCGACAGGTTAAAATGCTCCAACAGCTGTTTAGGTACTGGCGATGTAGGCGGTAGTTTGAGAAAACTGTCGTTTATTCTGACTGGATCGTTGAGAAACTGCGGTATTTCATTACTAGCCTTTTTGTTAGCAATGCATTTTCGCACGCCGTTCCACATTCTTTTTGAATTAGTAATATGCGAGTTAATCTCACGTGTGAACGCCGCCTGCTTCTCCGCTCTCACCATCTCGGTGACGTGGTTCCTCAGCTGCCGGTAGTAGCGGTGCGGAGCGGAGTCGCGCGGCAGGGCGGCGGCGCGCGCGCCGGCTCGCTCGCGCAGCAGCATGGCGCGCCGCACGGTACCAGTGAGCCAGGGCCGCGGCGCCGCTGCCGCCCGCCGCTCCACTATCGGTGCATGGCGATCCCACAACTGCAATATCATATTAACGAAACCATGTATTTTATTATGTATCGAGTTTTCATATACGATTTGTTCCCAGTCCGTTACGTTTAAATCATGTTCGAAAGATTCTCGGTTTACACACTCCAGTTTCCTATAAGTTATTAAACGTGAAAGTGGCCTCAGTATTGGAATATTGAAGCGAGAAATTACCAGTCCGTGATCGCTGATATCGGGATTATGACGCACAGTTATTTGTTTACAAAGACTATAGGCATTTGTCAATAATATATCTAGCAATGTACGTGAGTTTGTAGTTATCCTAGTAGGAGTCATTACCAATTGACTTAATCCGAATTGGATACACAAATTATCGATTTTGCGACTATTCGTTATAAAGTCGATATTGAAGTCACTGAGGAAAAACACATAGTCCACGGTAGGTAGGTACTCCATCAACACATCGGCCACCGAGCCGAGCGCCGCGTCCACGGGTACATCAGGCGGCCGGTACGCTGTACCTATAACGCACGTGTGTCGCGCCACCGCGAGATGGAGCCACAGCTGCTCGAGTCCCGCGGCGCGGGCGGCGGCGGCGACAGGCAGCTCCAGCGGGCGCACGGCGAGACGTGCGCGCACGTAGAAGCCCACCTCTCCGCCGCGCCGCCCCTCGCGCCTCTTATGTATCAGCTGGTACCCTGGAATGTCATATAGTGACAAACTGTCACCCACCCAAGTCTCGTTTAAAGCTAGAACATCCAACTTTTCCTCCATTAGTGTAGATATAATGTTATCAAATTCCGTATTTAGACTTCTTACATTATAAAGACCCAAAGACAATTTATGCGACTTACTCATAGTCGTAAGAGATGCGTTCAATCATATACACGGTGGGGCCTGTAACTAAAGCAAAAAATTAAAATGTACATTCTTCTCCTCAAACTACGCAACGTTTGTTTGACGACTTTGAAAAAAAACTTGCGGTTTGAATTTTATTACATTTTAAAGTTAATTCGAACACGCAATGTACTATGAAATTGATTATGTCTGTAGAGTGACTAGACTGACAGGCGATGTCAATTAGACGGAGTTTTAAGTACATTGAAAATACTATTTACTTTGTTTGAAAAAAGAACAATCTAAAAACTTTATGATTTTAAAAAGTTGCTACACAAAAGTTGTCTAGTTTGAGGACTAGAATCTACGTTTTAATTTTTTGCTTTAGTTACAGGCCCCACCCTGTATAGCCTCAGAATAATAAACAAAAAATAGACATTTAGAACAATGCTAGTATTAGACAATAGGCAAGTATTAATACATTTTACATTCTGAAGTTGTTTAATATAAAACCTCAGTATAAAAAATAACATAATGTATAATAATAATAATTGTAGATTAGCTTGTTTATAAATACAAGCGAACACTATTAAATTCTCAAAATATCCATAATTTGACGTTATGAATAGTATGATAGATAACTATGCGTAAGATGTTTAAAATTAGATAATAATTTCTCAAATGGACAGAATCATATAACATGTAGCTATAAGTGTCTTGTATGTAAGTAGTTGATGGTCCGATATTACTACTCAATATTGACAGATTAGTAAAAACGTAGCTAAATATTTGATTGCAATTATTTGTAAACAAACCATACATATTCTTTTTTTTTTGCCTAAACTAATTCGAATAAGAAAGTCTAAGATTGTTGCAGAATATTTACTTACTATTATGAGATATTTTTCAACGCACTTTACTCACTAAGCTCTGAAACTCCTTTTCTGTATTGATACCCATGATAGGTGAGTGGCTGTCTTTGCGTATCATTATTTTCCCGTCCTGCACCCACACATACGCATAGTTTAGTTGGTTTCTGTAGTGCTGTTTCACCATATATAAATAGTAGGTTTTTCTTGGCGCTTGATAGGTATTCGTTCACGAATATGCGAGTATTCTTTAATGATCCTTGGTACCCAAGTATTGCTGCAGATGTCAAAGGGTTCGCTTTATTGGTACGTGCATTACGTAGAAACTGGTCCCGCTTCCTCTTATGTACAAATCTGACAACTATTGGCTGAGACAACTGCTGTGTCTTACCGGCTACATTGACGACGCGCGCGCGGCTGCAGATGGATAAATCCTCGCGCGTCAGGGCGGTTCCAACCGCAGTTCCCAGCTGCTGTACACGCTCGTATAAGTCCTGGTTTTCGGTTACTGGAACACCACGAATTTTCACAGAGCAGTCGCGAGTCCGGTCGTCTGCCTGCTCCAGGCGCGCCTCCAGCTCCGCGATCTTACGCTGGTCTTCTTCATGCAGGTTTTGAAGTTCCTTGATCCGCTGATGCAATGCCTTCAGTTCGGCTGTGTTTTTTTCTATTCCTGACAGACGTTTTAGTATCTCTGCATTGCTTTTCACTAGGTCCTGGATTGACGCCTGCAGTGCACCGGCCGTGTTTCCCGCCGCCGAAGGCGACGATGATGATTTGGGTCCTTTAGATGCCACTTGAGAGTCCATACTATTATTCAACAAACTGGCCTCCATACAGCTCGGGCACGTCCAGGCGACCTTAATTTTTTTTAAGGCCTTTATTTGTTCATCGTTTAGTTCCATACATCGATAGTGATAGCTTAGATGGCATGACGCTACATCACAAGTACGACCTGACGATTTAGTCACAGATTTTGCTTCACAAATATGACACACTTTGTTCGCCATAGTAACGAAAATCCTTTGTTAACGGTCACTTTGTCTACAACGAAAGAACAAATGTTGTATTTTTGCCTAAAATGCACTGCAATCACAACGCGAACATAAATCGTGAACAGTTATTATATTTTTTCACTTCGTATCGCACAATTAGCGTATTTACATGCGAAATACTATTTTATAACAAACTAGCCTTTTCCCGCGGCTTCGCCCGCGTACTATAAGTACTCAAAAAGGATACGATACCCATGTTGATTATCAGACTTTGTGACCACATTTACCCCTTTTAGGGGTTGAATTTTCAAAAAACCTGAAACACGTGTTTACTCATTTATCGTTAGGAATACTCCTGTGAAGTTTCGAATAAAATAATCTAACAAATCTTGATTCGCCATACAAACTTTGGACCCCCATTTTACCCCCTTAGGGGGTGAATTTTGAAAAATCCTTTCTTAGTGGACCCCTAGACCTTATAAGGAACCTACATGCCAAATTTGGAATCTCTATAACCCAAAGACACGCATTGCAAGCGTTCATAACGCTTCAATACCCCATGAAAAATCACTGTTTTATGATGTAAAAATCATGACGAAGTCCGTGAAATCGTAGCATTTGCACCTGTTTGCAAACTTTTTTGTAGTTTTTTCGTTGGCCAAGGATTCAAAATACGTTCATAGCATTCGAGAATGCCTAGTAAAGCAGATCAAAAGCACATTAAGTTACGTGAAGGAACTTTCTTGTAATTGCAACCATTCTTATCTGTAAGTAGCCGCATGCGCCGCGGTCATAATTGTTTAAGTTCCGGGACCGTAAGTTTGCTGGACGTTGATCCGTTACGTAAATAGAGCGATTCCGGATTATTTTCCAGTAATTCTAATGCTTTATATGGCAGTGATTGGGCAATAAGGTATTAGGTAAGTACTACATAGTTATAATCATAATACATACCTATTAGTTCTAAAAAAACATAACAATCTTACATTTAAAATAATGGCCGATGGCGTTCGGAAAATTCTGATACTATCTCTTTGTGTTTTGGCTGCTGCGTTCACATAAGATGCTGTCAGCTTTTAGATCTCGTGTGGCATCTTCTAAAGATCTTGAAAGATACTGAGAAAGCAATTTCACATTACAATTTATTTATTATTTATTAACGAAGAAATATTACTCTTAGATCCGTTCTTGACATTCCTCTTGCAATTTATTTTTATAGCAAAGCTAGTGGGTTTGGGCTGTGCGTTGATATGTCAGTCAATCAGTCAGTCAGTCAGTCAGTCAATCAGTCAGTCAGTTTCTTCTTTTATATATTTAGAGATAGATTAAACTCGCAGAGCCAAACCGCTCGTAATCTAGGTCTACCCTCCCATCCCATCCCTCCAGTCCCCATCGTCGTCGGTAAAGTATATCTTCATACTCTGGAACCTAACAAGTCCCGTGAACGCTTAGGCTATGAATAATGAACTGAGTGACTAGTCGTCCAAAGTTAAAATGGCCGTGTTATTTTGGGCTCATAGATTCGTCCAGCAACGTGAAAACTATTTTGATGTGTTTAAAAGGTACTTACCTAAATACAAAATGCATAGTGGCCCTCTTTTTAGGGTTCCGTACCCAAAGGGTAAAACGAGACCCTAATACTATAAAGTAAGACGCCGCTGTCCGTCTGTCACCAGGCTGTATCTCATGAACCGCGATAGTTAGACAGTTGAAATGTTCACCTATGATGTATCTCTTGCCGATATAACAACAAATACTAAAAAACAGAATAAAATAAATATTTAAGGGGACTCCCATACAACAGACATGATAACCGTTTGCTGTATTTATAAATAATGGTACGTAACCCTTCGTGCGCGAGTCCAACTCGCACTTGGCCGGATTTTTTTAAATATCTATCGTTCACAATTATTTACGATTTAGTAGAAATGTTTAAGGGCTCTTAAGCGAGTTATACTGTATTTCTATCAACTCTAAGTTTCACTAAGTACGCTATTCTACATCAATTTTGCTAGTGACAAAGTGTCGATGAGTCAGTAATTATGACGTGTACAAAGCAAGTACAAAAGTATAGTGACTACAGCTATAACCTAGATTTGTTTTGACGACCTGATTGCCAGGCAGTGGTGTGTTTAACATATCATTATAAGAGTCAAAGCTCCAGAGAGTAAGCCCTACATGTAGAACAGGTATAATTTTTATAGGTATAACGAGGAACTCAAAGATCCAATCCATAGCTTCTGACAATGTATTGCATAAAGACAATAAGATTCTTAAATTAAAAAATACTTGCACATTAAGATCAAGTTTCCTTCCAAGAGATACTAAGCAATGATATTAAATTTAATCTAACGCATATTTATAAAACACTAATACCGACCTAACGTAAATTCTTATTAAGTAAATACATTGTGTAAAACTGGTATCATCATTATTTAGTAATATTAACCATCAAGAGGATTTACTTTTGATACAAAACTGATTAAAACGGGTAGGTAATATTATACACAAAACTTTTGTGAGACTCGGATATATTACATAAATAAGAACTCACGTTTTTGAAGTCGAATATTGCTCGACATGTTTTAAACGAATAAAACGGGTAGGTACTTCAAGCTAAAACCTTTCTGGTGGCATTCAGTTTTGATCCTTTTCATTAATTTATTTGTTAATTAACTAGTATTTAGTACTTTCCCCACTCTGTCCCAAATCATAACGAAAGCCATCAAAAATTCAACACATTGACGCTGAACATAAAATTATTTAATCAACTCACTTTGCCTCCTGGGATGTCCTATTTTCGGAGATTTGTTTTCAGACTATATACAAAATTCTTCGACCGTCTTCTCAAAATAAGCCCCCTCACGCGATGTACTTAAATTCTGCCTTTTCCTACCTAAATTGACTTACGTTCTTCGCTGCTGAGATACTTTCTTTGAGGGTCTAACGTATTGCTGCGTCCTTGTCGTTAGGACCCGATTTAGGTACGTGTAATACCGGTATAACAGTTACAACCTATACTGGTCCATCTGTAAATACTTTGGACCGGACGACAACGTAGTGGTTATATTCTCTTTGCAGTCGACGCGATTTTATAGGTACGTCAAACTTTACTAAAATAAACAGTTTACGGCCATGGCTTGTATATCTTGTCTCATATGCCATGTGGCACACCAGAATAAAATGTGAGGTCATCTTGCAGAGCTAATATACTATTTCTTTGTTTTTGTCGTTCGCCGGTGTGGCCAGCGTTGCGTTTAGCTTGCAAGGGAATTGAGCAGAGTTCACTGAGGCCACTCCCATGCGTTTGCATTTGGTTTGGTTTCATAAGCATTTTAACCGCCGGTTCCATTATGATACGCCGCCGTTCCGAGCGGCCACTCAGTTTGCACCCGAACGCCTCTTTGAGTCCGATATCTTTGGTAGAAGCATCCCGCATTTTAACTTCGCGCGGGACTTCACAGAACCTACTTTACCCAAACAGTTTGTTGTTAATTAACACTGAGACATTGTGGATTCGCGATAAGTTAATGAAGACGAGCGCCGGAACTGCGATGTTCAGAGAGCTTGGAAAATGCTCGCTTCAAACAGAAGCACAATCGTGAATCGACAACGTAAATCTATCCGCCTATAATGTACATAAGGAGTATTCCTGAAATAAAGTAGCCGTGTACAATCTTGTGTATTTTTTAATTTAGTGCTAATTTTGAAGCAGTATATTTATTTTATTAATCCGTAGATACAACACTAATAAATAAATATACAATCATAATAAAATATGTGAGCATATATAAGTTTTCGCGTTTTTATTTCAACGTACTTTGTAACTTTTTGAACAACATAATTTGACAATCTTCAATCGACATCTGCTACAACGCCACAATTGTATTTCCATTTTCACAACCCGTTTTATGCTTTTCAGAATTTCATCTTACCAAGAAGCTACATTAATTAACTGTATTTTAACTAGGATAGTTAGGAAGACTCTCTAATCTAACCTCTGACAAAGCTTTTTCTATGGGAGACAATTTTCTATAAAAAAAAGGCAAATACATTTAATTAAAAATTACTGTAACTACCTTAAAATGAAGCCAGATAAAAAAGTTTACTATTGAAGAAAGACTATTTATTAAGGTATAAAATAGCTCATCAAGTCAAACTATAAGAAAAAACATGTTTTTGAGAAACACCTCAAAAATTCTGTCAGAAGACGCTGTTCAAAAAACTATGTGTATGATGGAATACAAAAGGCGAAAACTTCCAAACGCTGTTCCATTTAAATATGATTGTATTTATGTTTTGTATGATTGTATCTACAGATTATTTAAATACAATCACTGCTTCTAAATCGGCACAAAATAAAAAGATAAATCAGAAAAGGCACGGCTACTTTTTTTCCGGACCACTCCTTATATAAATCATAACGTAACACTTAGTTTTTTTTTTGCATTGAACTCATTATTATTATACCGAGAATCTCAGTTAGCACGCATCAGAAAATGGTACAGTAATGAAAGGCGTCGCAGCGGGGTACATATGAAAATGTATAAAGTCAAAATAAATACGGTTGGAATTTATATGTTCAAAATACCTAATATCGAAAAATATAACTTTTAGAAAGAATACGGATCACAATTCATAAATTTCATAATGTACGTTACAATAAACGCTGAAATACGTAAGATCATGCATATGTTTAAAATGAATACGTTCAAAATACACGTTCGTTACAAATATACGTTCTGGAAAGCATACCAATCAAAATAATCATAATTGATATATGTACCATCGGGTTCAAAATTGCATGGTCAATTTATCAATGAATTCATTCATAAATTGGCCATGCAATTCTGAACCCGATAGTACATATTTTTGTTTTTCATAACAGTCGCAATACATAAAGTACCTACTTACAATTTGTCGTACGTAGAAATATAACAGTTCGTTCTCATATCCAGGATAACGGTTACCCTATCTAATAAAATAGGCACAACTTTTTTTGTAATAATTCTATGTTGCACAATAATAGTGAAGTTTCGCATACCTAACCGAACCTACTATAATAGCAGCCTTTAGGGTAGGTTCAGGGTTACAGTTCTAACTCACGTTCACGTACTCCAACATGTTCGGATTTAGAACCCCGGCAAGAGGCCAAGAGGGAGACAAATCACCGGCTAAGACAGCATCGCCGGTCCCCGGCCGCGGAAAGGATAATACGACCGAAGCTGTCCCTGGGGTCTCATCCCCGGAGCGCATACAAGTGGTAATGCCTGCGACCTCAGCAAAAACCCAGCAGAGCGTGAGACGCAGCATAGGGGAATGGGAGGCGTCAGGAAACGATCCCACCCCAACCATACCACCTATAAATATAGGGACGGCGCAGGCGGGCCCTGCAAAACACCAAGACAAAAAAGGGGCCACGGTCACGAAGCGGGCAGCCCCTTCCGCACAGGTTCCGCCGGCTCCGCTCGGAGTCGTGCGGAGGTTAGCTGTGGATGAGGTAAAGAGCCCTCCCATGGCGGAAAAATATTTAAACCGGACAGCGGAAGCAAGGGTGTGCCTGACCAGGGCAAAGACGCAGCTTGGCGAAGCCAGATATCTCAAGACCGAGATAAAGACGAAGGTCACCCAGGCTGTTGAGCGCCTGTACCAGCTCGTTAAGGAAGCTGAGCAGGAGAAGGGAAAAGTTAGGCCAGAGGAGAAAATGTCGGAGACGACTCCGAGAGAGGGTAAAGGCAACGAGAATGATAGTCAACAAATTGTAGCCCTGATAAAATACAATTCCCAGCTCCTCGAAGAAAACACAAGTGTAGTGGCAGGAAGCCAGATAGGAAAACAAACCACAGAAAAACTGCCCTACACTCTGTGGTCATTTCCTCCAAAAAAGAAGAAGAAACGGGAGAGGAAATACTGGAAAAAATCCGGAAAGCCGTAGACGCGACAGAAGGATGGGTCAGGATAGAGAAAGTGCGGAAAGCAAAAGATAGAAAGATAATAATGGGATGCAAGACAGAGCAGGAGAGAAAGAAAATCAAAGAGAAGTTAGAAGCAGCAGGTGAACATCTCGTTGTTGAGAACGTTAAAAATAAGGACCCACTTTTGATTCTGAAAGATGTGCTAAAAATACACACGGATGAGCAGGTTCTCAAAGCAATCAGAAACCAAAATAGGGAAGTTTTTCACGGTCTCAGCAGTGAGCATGATAGAATGACGGTCAAGTATCGGCGAACGGCCCGGAACTCCCAATGCAACCACATAGTTTTAAGCGTGTCGGCGAAAATCTAGAAGAGGGCAATCGAGGAGAGAAGGCTGCGTATCGACCTCCAAAGAGTCACCGTTGAGGACCAAACGCCTTTGGTACAGTGCACAAGATGCCTGGGATTCGGGCACAGTCGGCGATTCTATAAAGACCCAGCCGACTTGTGCAGCCATTGCGGGGACCCGCATCTCAGCTCAGAGTGCCCGGACAGGCTTGCCGGGGTGGAACCTGTCTGCAAAAACTGCACCAGGGCTAACATTGACAACAGAAATCACAATGCGTTCAGCAGTGAGTGCCCAGTGCGCCAAAGGTGGGACGCACTAGCACGAGCCTCCGTTGCGTATTGCTAAGGTTGCCGCCGAGACTATATACCAGTATAAAATAATACAGGCAAATTTACAGCGGAGTCAACTTGTTACAAAAGAACTGTTGATCGAGGCATCAAAGTGCAAGGCAGCTGTAGCACTGCTCCAGGAACCGTATGTGGGTGGCGAACAAAGTATGAGAGGATACCGGGGAGCAAGGATCTTCCAGAGCTCTGCAGCGGGAGAGGGTGTAGTAAAGGCGGCGATTGCCATTTTCAATCACGACCTGGACATAACACAATACCCGCAACTCACCACCAATAATATCGTCGTTATGGGGGTAAGAACCAGGGCATGAAAAATCACACTAGTATCGTACTACTTTGAGCCGGATAAACCGATTGGGCCATACTTGGACCACCTAAAAAAAGCGGAAATCGAAACTGGTTCAAAAAATCTACTAATAGGTGGTGATGCTAATTCAAAGAGTACTTGGTGGGGAAGCCCCAGTGAAGATTCTAGGGGTGGACAAATGAGTGGAGCACTGCAAGAGATGAGCCTGCATGTCCTGAATATCGGAGACACACCGACCTTTGACACCATTAGGGGAGGAATCAGATACAGTAGCCATGTCGATGTAATGGCCTGCACAGCTGACATACTCGGATTAATTGATGACTGGCACGTAGATGAGAGCCTCATCAACTCGGACCATAACGGCATACTTTTTACAATATCACTGCAAAATTCAGAAGGAATTAACGTTAAACGAACAACACGCATATTTAACACTAGAAAAGCAAACTGGGAGCAATTTCATGAGAAATTGGCCCAGGATATGCAAGAACACCAACTAACCATACAAGCACTAGAAAATGTTCATAATACAACACAAATCGACCAAACAGTAAACACATACACGGAAGCCATAACTAACACATGCAGAAAAACAATACCCAATAAAAGAAACACTGAGATTATTACCATGCCGTGGTGGTCCGATGAACTGGCCAAAATGAAGAGGCTGGTTGCAACTTTAAATGTCCAAAAGTCCGAGATCTCTGGAACAGTTATTCAACAGAAAAGTTGATAAATTATATATTTAGATATCTACCTATGTATTTATAAATCGTAACATTTAAATTATCATATATTTAATATCTGCTGTAGCATTACGCTACGTATCGTACGACATCTGTCGACTTTCTTTAGAACTTCTGAACTTCTGTGTCTAAGGCTAGGTCACGGTTGATATATAAAAAAGCGTACATTGTGATTCACGGCATTACAGGTAGATGGCGCTTATATCAGTCCGTATTTTGTAATACGTCTGGCAGTTATAAAATTGAGAAAAGACTCGCGCTAATTTTGAATGTGAATTTTGAGGTATTCCAGATTGTCAAAAGAAAAAAGTTGATTTTTGATGGGGCCTGTCAGAGCGCCGTGAGATTTTGAAAGAAAAAGAGATAATCTGGATTTGTTCTGGTCTTTTTTGCCATAATTTGCTTAGCTGCATCGTGATAAAGTGCGATTTATTTCAAACATTGTATGGCAAGTGCTATTGTTGCATTGTTGGAGCAGAAATAAAACCGAAACCCTTGCCGGGCGAAGAGGCCCAATATAAATTATTTAGCAAGTGCTATACCCTGAAACCGCCTGATTCCGGAAGGCCCTTGTGGATGCCGGGCCGGCGGGACAGTCTGCAGCTGCCGCGATTTCCGCGGGTTTCTTCGCCACATCATCGGAGAGTTAGAGTCCGCATCCAGCGGGCTCTCGCAAGTGAGAAAAGGAGTTCAGCGAGCTATTGGGTCCGCCGTATCAAAGCGGACACTGGCCCACGAACTCTTTTTTAATTTAAGCAACAGCTTTTGCATCCTGCTTTCGAGAACATCAAATTATTTATATTTTTGTTAAAAAAAACGTTACAAATCGGATTCCTTTTTTGTATCCAGTATTTTTGTGCCATAATAGTTTTTTTTTGTTGTTTTGCTAAATTTCCCCAAATTCCAATTGCCTCGTTTGACGGGCGTATAAAGACCTGGCTCTTTAATTTAGGCTACGTTCAGCCAGCGCATCATCTGTCACCATCCATATCACCCGCCTCATTAACCCATTATTTTCCTGCAGCCAAATTATTACTAGCCGAGTCTTTATTTTTACTTACCGGTTTTGCTAACTATTGAATTTGTAATGTCCTTGTTTAGGTACAGTCGTCTTCATTTTTAAGTGAAGTGCTAATATTAAATATTTTTAATTATTGTAATTTAATTACATTCTGGTCACTAGGGAGGTTGTTGAATGTGAAAGTGAAATAGGTACAGTTCTCTTCATTTTTAAGTGAAGTGCTAAATTTAAATATTTTTGTTATTATAATTTAATTGTATTCTGACCACTAGGGAACTTATTGAATGTGAAATACCCTTATTTAGATGCCATTATTGTGATTTTTACGTGAAATGCTAAATTTTAAATAATTGATAATTTTTGCTAATATTAAATATTTTTACTTTGTCGTCAAAATTAAACGTATTAATGCAAGTAAGAAGTGTAATACTGCACTACCTATGTATTTATAAATCCTAACATTAACAATGTCACCTTAATACAATTATACACCTATGAAATATATTTATATTTAAGTACATTTTCATATTATCCTTATCCCCCTTATTATTTTATGTTGTTCCCTTCCGACATAAATCGAAAAGAGAGTTATTGTATATCTACCCGTATAATTTGAATTTTCACCCATATTTACTTATTTTTAATTTTACTCGTGTACCTGTTTAGGTTTTATGTCACTCCGCAAGGTTGAGACAGAATAATAGCGTTGCAAATTTCTCACCTGCAATTTGCAACATTATGCTGAGTCTTTGCCTGTTCTTGATTGTACACATTGTGGAACTTTAATGAAACACCAGCATTTCCCATATTTATATTTAAGCTTCTTTTTTTCTGTATTTAATGTGTTACTTTTCAACTTTTTAATGTTTCTGTTTTGTGTTTAAGTTTTGTAATCTCACCTTTTTTTGTTCTGTAATGTGTGCTTTTTGAGAATAAAATGTTTCTTTCTTTCTATCTTTCTCAACTAAAAAACGCAGGGTCAGATGTGCAGCACCGGTGCGGAGGACACACGTGGTGAACCAGTACTTAGAGGAGAAAGCCAAATATGAAACCGCAGTAAAGGAGGCTCAAGTAAGTAGTTGGAAGGATTTCTGCGACAGACAGGACAAAGAAAACGTATGGGAGGGAATCTACAGAATAATGGGACGAACCTCAAAAAGAGAAGAAGACTTACCTTTGCAGAAAGATGGAAAAACCCTGGACACCAAGGGTTCGGCAGAGCTGTTGCCGGATACATTTTACCCCGTAGACCGGGTGGAAGACGACAATGAGGACCACTGTAGAATACGTCAGCTCGCTGAGACGGTAAATGAAATGAGCCATACTGAGAAATATGACCCGCCATTTACCAGCGACGAGCTCCAAAGAACGGTAAAGTCTTTCAACCCGAAGAAGGCTCCGGGGGCTGACGGCTTCACGGCCGATATCTGTGAACACGCGATAAACTGTGACCCAGAATACTTCCTTGCCCTATTAAACAGGTGCCTGGCTTACCAATACTTCCCGAAAGCCTGGAAGGAAGCAACAGTAGTGGTACTGAGAAAACCAGGCAAGGAGTCGTACACTGTACCCAAGTCCTACAGGCCAATTGGGCTTCTGCCTGTGCTTGGAAAAATCTTTGAGAAGATGCTAGTCGCCAGACTTAGGTTCTACCTGCTCCCAAGGACCAGCCCCCGACAGTATGGTTTTATGCCCCAGAGAAGCACTTAAGACTCCCTCTATGCTCTGATGCAACATATTCGAACAAAACTCAATGAAAAGAAAATCTTAACGCTTGTATCACTAGACATAGAGGGGGCCTTCGACAGCGAATGGTGGCCAGCTATTAAAACGAGACTGGCGGAGGAGGCCTGCCCGGTGAACTTGAGGCGTGTAATTGGTAGCTATCTCACAGATAGATCTGTTGCAGTTAGGTACGCAGGAGAGGAAGCAAAAAGAGAAACCAGCAAAGGATGCGTGCAAGGGTCGATTGGAAGACCCATACTGTGGAACCTTCTGCTGGACCCGCTCCTTCACCAGCTCACAGAGTTAAGAGTGTACTGTCAGGCCTTCGCTGACGATGTGGTGCTGGTCTTTGACGGGTGTTCTGCCCTAGACATAGAGAGACAGGCAAACCCTGCACTTGAACATGTCCTGGCGTGGGGTATCAAAAATAAGCTGAAATTTGCACCACACAAAACCAGCGCGATGGTGATAACGCGGAAACTAAAATATGATACACCACGCCTGCACATGGGTGGGGTTGATGTTGTTATGTCCCAGGGTATAAAGTTACTTGGGCTCACAATCGATGCGGCACTTACATTTAATAAGCACATAGCAAATGCTTGTAGGAAAGCGCTAACTATGTACAAACACCTTGCCAGAACAGCCCGAGTAAACTGGGGGTTGCACCCGGAAGTCATAAAACTAATTTATATAGCCGTGGTTGAACCGACCATATTGTATGCTGCTAGCGCCTGGGCTCCTGCTGCAAACAAATTAGGAATAAAATAAAAAACCGGCCAAGTGCGAGTCGGACTCGCGCACCGAGGGTTCCGTACAAACCTTTACAACTTAAAGGTATTATAGACCTGAGTATTTGATATGAATTTCAATTTAATACCTCTACGCGTTTACGAGGAAAAAGGTAGTAAGTTTAAAATTTAAAAAATATTTATTGTATGATTTTACTAAAAATGTCTACTTTTCGTAATTTTTCCTTTGTCTGTACTATATGAAGTTTCTTCGTGCCAAGTTTCAAGTTTCTGAGTTTACGGGAAGTACCCTGTAGGTTTTGAGTTTCTTGCGAGTACTCAGTTTCAAAATATGCGACTTAAATTGCTATTTCTTTTGATTGCGTTGACATAAAAGTTTGGTTTTGCTACAGCTGAAAGGTCCTATAGCCTTGAGTATTTGACATGAATTTCAATTTAATATCTCCACGCGTTTACGAGAAAAAAGGTAGTAAGTTAATTTTTTTTTGTATGATTTTATTAAAAATGTCTACTTTTTGTAATTTTTCCATTGTCTATGCTATATGACGTTGCTTCGTGCCAAATTTCAAGTTTCTGAGTTCACGGGAAGTACCCCGTAGGTTTTGCGAGTGCCGAAAAACTAAAATTTGCAGCATAAACGACTGTATCTTTTGATTGCGTTGGCTTTTGAGTTTGATTTTTTCACAGCTCCAAGGGACAATAGACCTGACTATTTGGTATAAATTTCAGCTTGATACCTCCACGCGTTCCTGAGAAAAATGGTCTTGACAGACAGACAGACAGACAGACGGACAACAAAGTGATCCTATAAGGGTTCCGTTTTTTTCCTTTTGAGGTACGGAACCCTAAAAGCAGCTAAATGTGGTGCAGCGTGGATTTGCACAAAAACTCTGCAAGGCCTACCGAACGGTCTGCACTCCGCACTTGTGCTGGTTGGTTTACTCCCTCTCGACCTCCGAATCCAGGAAGCAGCGTCTTTATATGAAGCTAAGAGGGGGGTACCACATCCGGCGCTTGGGGGTAGAGAGATTGAACGGATGGCATCAGCTGATGAAGCCACGCATCCCGCGGAGAACGCAACACTGGAATTCGGTCGCCTGGAAAACGAGGAGCAATACAGAAATGAAACCAATTTCGAAGTACGCATATTTACAGACGGCAGTAAAATTGAGGGCAAAGTTGACGCGGCAATATCCTTGTGGGACAGTGCCGGCGAAACTAAAGCACTCAAATTTGCTCTGCCGTCATATTGCACCGTATACCAGGCAGAACTCTTGGCATTATGCCGAGCAACCAGCGAGGCTCTAAAGAGTAAACGAGCCACATTCGGAATCTTCAGTGACTCCATGGCTGCTCTCCAAACAGTAACCTCATGTTCCCCTCATCCCCTCGCATTAAAAACAAGAGATACAATACGCAGTTGTAAGCGCCAAAACAAAAGTGTCTCCCTGTTTTGGATCAAAGCACATGCAGGGTTTGAGAGGAATGAGAGGGCTGACGAACTTGCGAAAGAGGCTGCCCTGAAGTTAAAGAAGAAGCCGGATTATGATATTTGTCCTGTCTCTTTCGTTAAACGGCAAATCCGCATAGATACGATTGACGGGTGGGACAGGAGATACAGATCTGGTGACACAGCAGCAATCACCAAACTGTTCCTTCCTAGTGCAACTGCAGCGTACGGTGTAATACGAAAGATAGGGCAGTGTGAATTCACCACGCAACTAATGACTGGTCACGGTGGGTTTTCTGAGTACCTAAACCGCTTTAAGTGCAAGGACGACCCCTCGTGTATATGTGAGCCAGGTAAGGAAGAGACTGTCCCACACATCCTTTTTGAATGCCCGATATTTGACCAACATAGGTTCAACATAGAGCAGGAAGTCGGTGAAAAGATGTTAGCTAAAAATATACCTAGTTTGATAAGTGGTAAAGAAAGAGAGACGATAATGAAATACTGTCTAGAGTCTGACTAGCCAAATATTGTTGACAGATATGTATTTCCTTGTTGTATCACTACGTCTATGATATTGTCTATGATTTAAAAAAAAAACTAAAAGTCTGTTGTCAATTTATGTCATTACTAGCTTTTTTCCCGCGGCTTCGCCCGCGTACAATAAGTACTCAAAAAGGAGGTTCTCAGTTAGACTGGTATGTTTGTATGTACCACATTTTCCCCTTTTAGGGGTTGAATTTTCAAAATACCTGAAATACGTGTTTACTTATTTATCGTTAGGAATACTCCTGTGAAGTTTCGAATAAAATAGTCTAACAAATCTCGTTTCGCCATACAAATTTTGGACCCCCATTTTACCCCCTTAGGGGGTGAATTTTGAAAAATCCTTTCTTAGTGCACCCCTAGACTTTATAAGGAACCTACGTGCCAAATTTGGAATCTCTAGAACCAGCGGTTTGGGCTGTGCGTTGATATGTCAGTCAGTCAGTCAGTCAGTCAGTCAGTCAGTTTCTTCTTTTATATATTTAGATTTCAAATTGTTCACGGTTTATAAGGGGTTTATTTTAAATAATATTAAAAATAACTGTACCGAGTGGTCCGCAAACTATTATTTAGGCTCGTAAATAATTAAGACGATGTGCGAAGTTGACGTGAAGCGTGTTGTATGTTGTATAACGAAAAACTGCAATGTTTACAAGTCGTCAACAATTTTGTAGGTTGGAGCTCTATTAATATTTTGATACTTTAAGTACTAGTTCTAACATTTGCCTATAACTTTGATTAACTACGTGAATTGATTAATAACTGAATCTTATAAACAGGATAAGTGTGTAAAGAAACGGATAAACTAGAAGTTCTGGACTGACTGGTCAGTAGTAATTTTATGTAAAAATATAAATAAAATATTTTCGCGAAAAATCTATATCAGACATCGTCTATACAGTACGTAAACCAACTAAAACCATCCCTTAAAACAAGTGAATAGGGAACTCTAGTACATAGTTATTAGATTGTTTTTACTTGCTTCTGAGCATCTTTTGGAGAATTTAATTTCTGAATGTATTTCTCTTGTTACAGTCGGTTAAAGATCTTTCTAACACCCTGTGAAGCTTGTTTAGTTCGCTGACTTCTGTCTGTTTACCTAAACCTACCTACCTACCTACCTTACGTGTGCACAGAAGTCAAAAGTATATTCTAGTATCAAAACTATTATTCCTGCTACACAAGGTGTGACCAGCCCATGATTTTTTGAATTTCCCGCCAAGTATTTGGGTAATATTTCAATAGTCAGACTCTAACTGTAATAAAAATCGTAATAAGTAGAAACAAGGACTATATATGACGGACAAAGATGCATGGCCCAAACCAAAAAACTACTACAAAATCATCGAACATTTATAGGACACCGTTTAGGTAGGAAAACATATCAAACGTTTTGTGAAGCAGTCAGATTAGGATTTATTTTTCTTTATAGTTAAACAATGGGTACATTATCTGTCTCTCAAGCTGTTTTGATGTCTTCTTGAAGAACTACGCATTATTTTGTATCTTTAAGATCTAATAATATATTACTGTTTTGAAAAAAATAAGTCCCGTCGAGTTTCTTTTCGGTCATAATACTTCTTGGGCCCAGAGGTGTAGGGTTAAAACCGGTGGTAGTTTTGGAACGAAGTTCAAGAAAACGCGACACCCATACGATTGAGGAACATGTAAAATGGAATGAAATAAAAAATATATAAAATAGAATAAAGTGAAGTGAAGTGAAGTGTAGTGAAAAGTGAAAGTGACAAAGTGATAAAAGTGAAAAAAGTCGAGAACCTAAAAGTAAAAAATGTCAAAAATGTCGAAAATGTCAAAATTGGCAAGATTTCTAAATTTCAAAAATTTCAATAATTTTAAAAACTTCAAATTTACAAAAATTACAAAAAATTAAAAAAATATCCAAAATTTCCAAAATTTTCAAAATTTCCAAAATTTCCAAAACTTCCATAATTTCAAAAAAATACAAAAAAATTAAAACCACAAAATTTACGAAGAAATAACTTCGTTCCAATCGAGTGTTCCACGACAATCACGTATTTTATTTTTCTCTGAGGTTCATTAGTGCATTGTAATGTGCTTACATTGAAGAATAAATATCTTGATCTACACCAATATCATAAATTCTCGATTCCACGTTCGGAACCGTATGTAACCACCATTATTGCAACCAGTAACGTAAGATCAGTGTATTATCTGTGACAGTGTGGTAAAACGTATGAAAATTCATTACCTACGGTAACGTAATGAAAATCCCATCCTCCCCCCCCCAACCCGACCGCCGGCGCAATAAGGTTGGTCATGGCGGTGTAATGGCGGTCATTCTAATGGTTTCAATGGATGGATTTTTAATATGTGTGTAGGTAAAGCAGTGTATGCTTCTGTACATAATTAGGCCTTATTACGTAACAGTTACATAAACTACTATTTATCGCTTTTTAGGGTTCCGTGGGCAACTAGGAACCCTTATAGTTTCGCCATGTTCGTCCGTCTGTCCACGGTCTAGCTACACTACCGTTCGCACTAGAAAGCTGAAATTTGGTGAGGCCTGAAGAACTTTCAATAAAAACTATATTGAATAATATCGGTTCAGCCGTTTTTGAATTATCAGTCAAAAACGCATAGTGAAAGGAAGTGCCGAATAGTAAAATGACGTAAGCGCCGCCAAATATCCCTTAATAAACGACCTTTTGAACGGATGTTTTGTAACAGGGCGGCATCAACGAAACTCTACAGATCTCTGTAGATCATACAACCCTCATTCGTAAATTAGAACATTATGGTTTGTCAGAAAATGCCTTGAATCTCATGTCTTCATATCTTAGCAACAGAACACAAACAGTTGTTGTAAATAAAACCCAGTCTTAAGGGACTTTAGAAAAATTAGGAGTGCCACAGGGTTCTATTTTGGGCCTATTCCTGTTTTTGGTTTATATAAATGATTTACCTTGTGTGATACAAAACCTTTGTGATATCGTTCTGTTTGCCGATGATACATCTTTAATTTTCAAAGTTGACCGACAATCTACCGATTTTACTGTAATCAATAACACACTAGCTGCTGTACTGAACTGTTTTACTATTAACAATTTGCTACTTAATGCTAAGAAAACCAAATGTATTAGATTTGTTTTGCCAAACGTTGCACCGGTGGACACTAAGATTCTCCTGAATGGTGAATGTTTAGATATAGTAGATAAAGCATCTATTAGAACTACGCATTAATGTGTATATTTAAGATATAATATTACTGTATTACTGTTTTGAAAAAATAAGTCCCGCCGAGTTTCTTGCCGGTCATAAATAATACTTCTCGGGCAGAGGTGTAGGGTTAGAACCGGTGGTATTTTTTTTTTCTCTCTGACGTTCATAAGTGTATTGTAGTGTGCCTATAATGAAGAATAAATATCTTTTATCGTTTTATCTACACTGAGCATCGCCCGACATGCTCTTCGCCGGTTTCTTTTGCATTGTTATCCCGGAAATCACCCCTTAAGGATTACTAATTTCAATTCAAGAAAATCCCCAGCCAGGACGTAGCCTATAAAACTTCAACGTCTAAAAGGGGCCACTACACTCGATTGAGTTAAATTCCAAGTGCACCTCAAATAGAAAAAAAACATTTCTGCACTTCTTACCTTCATGCTTAGACTGATTTGATGGGAGGATCGATTTGGATGATATTTGCCGTGGACATGAACGTATAAATACAAAAGTGGTCCTGTATCGTCCGATATACACCTACTACTCTATGTCGTTTAAATCATGCCAAAAAAATTAATATGATAAAAAAAGTATTCATTTTTGAGTGTAGTTTCATTTAGTGGAAATTGTAAAATATTTTATTAGGACTACTGTCCTCTAGCGTATCCATCTGTCAACTTTACTTCAAGTTCCGCCTCCAGGGTAGCGGGAGAGAAATTAGGGGTGAATTAGCCGCTTACTGACACAGACCGAATTCCACGCGGGCGGAGCCGCGGGCACAGCTAGTAAGTAGAAATAAGTAGCTTAAGAAATATATGTTAGCATCATATGTAAGAATATGTGTGTAATCATATAAGTATGAAAGAAAACAATATCAAATATAAGATACAATAGACATGTATAAACATAAGCTAAAAAAAACAATCAACCCGATACATAAATGAAGCTCTATTATGAAGTGTTCTAGATTTTAAGTAGATTTAAGTCCCATTGTAAGAAGTTAAGCAAAATATTGTAAAAAAATGTAATAAAAAAGACTCTGACTCCCGTTAGAGGAAACGATGTACTGGCATATCGAGTTTTTAGCCGGTAAAAGTCCGGCACTATAAGGGCCTCCCTTCCCTGGTGTCCATGACGATTTTCTCTATATGTCAAATTGTAAAAAAAAAAAAAACCTAACCTAACCCACTTTTTTGCAGCCGTTCGCGTTTGTTGAGGGTCACAGTTCTAACCTAACCTACGTTACTGACAGCCGTTCGGTTTGGGTTGGTTGAAGGTCACAGTTCTAACCTAACCTACTTTACTAATTTAGCAAATTTGCTAGAAATTTTACTATGTTGACATAACACTAAAAGATGGAAATATTAATAAATTTATGACGTGGATTACAATAAAAAATTAACATTTTCTATTTTACACTTTAGGCTCTCATTACAATTTTTAATGTGGTTATTTATTGTTATTAGTAAGAACCAGTATACCTACTCGTACATTTAGAACGTTATATATATTGACTATTACTTATTTTAAGTTTAGGGTTTCTATATTTATAAGTACCTAAAAACCATACGGACTAACAATCATTATGAAGTAGCTGTTATATATTTTGACCATTATTTATTATTTTCAAGATTAGGCGATCAGTACCTATGACAAATAACTTTATGTATTTTAATACAGTATGTGTTTTGAATTTCGGTATTTTGACTGTATGAATCGTAATCGTATGTATTTTGACTTTATATACGTGCCAGGAACCTGGAGCAGTATTCTAACTTTAAAACACTTTATGACACGATCCAACTTACAATACAATTCCAATGTATTAACTACGAAATACAGCTATCGCCTAAACGTCTGAATCAGAACTGTCATAATTTGCTTGAAAATTTTCCGTTTTAACTTCAATACAACTTCAATATTGGTTGATAATTTGTTGTGTGTTGAAGTTATGTTTGAAATAGGTTGAGTTTTTAATGTATTGTTTATAAATTTTAAAATTAGAATACGGCACATTGTCAATAACTACTGATAAACGTGTGGAGACCCATCATGAGCCGTTCTGACCACCGAAGATCCTGACTTAACTGACGTTCCAAAATATATTCGGTATGTCTGAGTCTCGCGCAAGTATCCCAAGTAACACATCAAAGCAGTATAACGGCCGTCTTACAGCATATCTGTATGCTTTTAGCATTTTGAGTTCGTTTTATAGTAGCATTATAAACGTTTATAGTGCTGATATAGCTCTTAGATGGGCACAAATTAAATATATAGGTTATTTAATAGCATTACAGGCGCATTATGTCTGCGCTATTAGCATTATCGTTGTCATGGAAAGTGCCAATCGCATTAAAGATGCATTAGTACGTTCTATTAAGTTGCCAACCGCATTAAAGAAGCATTAATACGGCCAAAAAACTTGCTAATCGCAGTAAAGAAGCATTAGTACTCTCGATTAAGTTGCCAATCGCAATACTAAAGCATTATACTAGCATAAGAGTGTAGTAAAATAAACCTTACGTCAATGCAAAAACGTCTCTATTACCGACGGAACAAATGTTATAATACAATGAACGTTGTGATTTAACTACTTTGTCTCGCAATATAAAATGGACGAAGACGGTACAAAAAACTGAATGAGTGACATGTCATATTTGTTTGCATCGAAACAAAATTTATAAAAGTTTTTGACTCTTTTACGTTATTATATCCTTCAAATATTACTGCGCAATGTAGTTTACTGTAAATGTGTATATAAGTTTCATTGAAAATTTTCACGCGCCTTTGATTTATTGTGGTTTTGCTATAAAATATTATAAAAAGATATGCGTCAAATAAACAAAATAATTGTGTAATCCTCGTATAGAACGAGTTTTGCATTATGAACATAATAGTGTTGGTTGAGCAGTCTTAAATTAAGTTATTTCATTACTAGCTGTGTCCGCGGCTCCGCCCGCGTGGAATTCGGTCTGTGTCAGTAAGCGGCTAATTCACCCCTAATTTCTCTCCCGCTACCCTGGAGGCGGAACTTGAAGTAAAGTTGACAGATGGATGCGCTAGAGGACAGTAGTCCTAATAAAATATTTTAAAATTTCCACTAAATGAAACTACACTCAAAAATGAATACTTTTTTTATCATATTAATTTTTTTGGCATGATTTAAACGACATGGAGTATATCGGACGATAAAGGACCACTTTTGTATTTATACGTTCATGTCCACGGCAAATATCATCCAAATCGATCCTCTCATCAAATCAGTCTAAGCATGAAAGGTAAAAAATGCAGAAATGATTTTTTTCTATTTGAGGTGCACTTGGAATTTAACTCAATCGAGTGTAGTGGCCCCTTTTAGACGTTGAAGTTTTATAGGCTACGTCCTGGCTGGGGATTTTCTTGAATTGAAATTAGTAATCCTTAAGGGGTGATTTCCGGGATAACAATGCAAAAGAAACCGGCGAAGAGCATGTCGGGCGATGCTCAGTGTAGATAAAACGATAAAAGATATTTATTCTTCATTATAGGCACACTACAATGCACTTATGAACGTCAGAGAGAAAAAAAAACTACCACCGGTTCTAACCCTACACCTCTGCCCCGAGAAGTATTATTTATGACCGGCAAGAAACTCGGCGGGACTTATTATTTCAAAACAGTAATACAGTAATATTATATCTTAAAGATACACATTAATGCGTAGTTCTAATAGATGCTTTATCTACTATCTCTAAACATTCACCATTCAGGAGAATCTTAGTGTCCACCGGTGCAACGTTTGGCAAAACAAATCTAATACATTTGGTTTTCTTAGCATTAAGTAGCAAATTGTTAATAGTAAAACAGTTCAGTACAGCAGCTAGTGTGTTATTGATTACAGTAAAATCGGTAGATTGTCGGTCAACTTTGAAAATTAAAGATGTATCATCGGCAAACAGAACGATATCACAAAGGTTTTGTATCACACAAGGTAAATCATTTATATAAACCAAAAACAGGAATGGGCCCAAAATAGAACCCTGTGGCACTCCTAATTTTTCTAAAGTCCCTTAAGACTGGGTTTTATTTACAACAACTGTTTGTGTTCTGTTGCTAAGATATGAAGACATGAGATTCAAGGCATTTTCTGACAAACCATAATGTTCTAATTTACGAATGAGGGTTGTATGATCTACAGAGATCTGTAGAGTTTCGTTGATGCCGCCCTGTTACAAAACATCCGTTCAAAAGGTCGTTTATTAAGGGATATTTGGCGGCGCTTACGTCATTTTACTATTCGGCACTTCCTTTCACTATGCGTTTTTGACTGATAATTCAAAAACGGCTGAACCGATATTATTCAATATAGTTTTTATTGAAAGTTCTTCAGGCCTCACCAAATTTCAGCTTTCTAGTGCGAACGGTAGTGTAGCTAGACCGTGGACAGACGGACGAACATGGCGAAACTATAAGGGTTCCTAGTTGCCCACGGAACCCTAAAAAGCGATAAATAGTAGTTTATGTAACTGTTACGTAATAAGGCCTAATTATGTACAGAAGCATACACTGCTTTACCTACACACATATTAAAAATCCATCCATTGAAACCATTAGAATGACCGCCATTACACCGCCATGACCAACCTTATTGCGCCGGCGGTCGGGTTGGGGGGGGGAGGATGGGATTTTCATTACGTTACCGTAGGTAATGAATTTTCATACGTTTTACCACACTGTCACAGATAATACACTGATCTTACGTTACTGGTTGCAATAATGGTGGTTACATACGGTTCCGAACGTGGAATCGAGAATTTATGATATTGGTGTAGATCAAGATATTTATTCTTCAATGTAAGCACATTACAATGCACTAATGAACGTCAGAGAAAAATAAAATACGTGATTGTCGTGGAACACTCGATTGGAACGAAGTTATTTCTTCGTAAATTTTGTGGTTTTAATTTTTTTGTATTTTTTTGAAATTCTGGAAGTTTTGGAAATTTTGAAAATTTTGGTTTTTTTTTTAATTTTTGTAAATTTGAAGATTTTAAAATTATTGAAATTTTTGAAGTTTAGAAATCTTGCCAATTTTGACATTTTCGACATTTTTGACATTTTTTACTTTAAGGTTCTCGACTTTTTTCACTTTTATCACTTTGTCACTTTCACTTTTCACTACACTTCACTTCACTTCACTTCACTTTATTCTATTTTATATATTTTTTATTTCATTCCATTTTACATGTTCCTCAATCGTATGGGTGTCGCGTTTTCTTGAACGTCACGTGACTTTCTTTTTTTCGCCTAGCCCCCATCCGCGAACCGTCCGATAAGGAACTTCGTTCCAAAACTACCACCGGTTCTAACCCTACACCTCTGGGCCCAAGAAGTATTATGACCGAAAAGAAACTCGACGGGACTTATTTTTTTCAAAACAGTAATATATTATTAGATCTTAAAGATACAAAATAATGCGTAGTTCTTCAAGAAGACATCGAAACAGCTTGAGAGACAGATAATGTACCCATTGTTTAACTATAAAGAAAAATAAATCCTAATCTGACAGCTTCACAAAACGTTTGATGTGTTTTCCTACCTAAACGGTGTCCTATAAATGTTCGATGATTTTGTAGTAGTTTTTTGGTTTGGGCCATGCATCTTCGTCCGTCATATATAGTCCTTGAACCTGCAATAACCCTTTGACATTCATGACATTTTCAAATATTTCTTAAGAGCGGGTAAAGGTAAATTTAAAGCATCGACGGGTAACATGTTATAAATATGAACACCTTGCTCAAAAAATTACAAATTATTTCAATACCAAATTTCATCTAAATACGTACAGCTGTTATTGGTTGTTTCTTCCCCATGTAAACTTCCACCCCTTTTGCATCCGCTTAAGGGATAATTTCCGAGATAAAACTATTTTATTTCCTTTTCCAGAGCTCAAATTATCTCCATACCAAATTTTATCTGAATCGATTCTGCGGTTAATAATTCCCTATACAAATTTCCAACTCCCTTTTCACCCCTTTAGGGTTGATTTTCGGGTTGAAACTATCCTTTGTCCTTTCTCGAGACCCATACTATCTCTATACCAAATTTCATCTTTATCAGTTCAGCGGTAAAAAAATCCTCATACCAACTTCCAACCCCCTCTCCAACCCCCAGAAGGGTTTATTTTCGGGATGAAAACTATTCTGTCGTTTCTCGGGGCTCAAATTATCTCCATACTAATTTCTATTAAAAATTCTCCATACAAATTTTTAACCCTCATTTCACCCCCTCCAGGGTTGATTTTCGGAAAGAAAACTATTCTTCTTCCTTTCCCGGGACTCAAACTATATCTACACAAAATTTCATCAAAATCCGTTTTGCCGTTTTCACGTGATGCGCGGTCAAATAAAAAGACAAACAGATAAACAGACAAAACTTCTAAAAATTGTTGGAACGTGTTCTGTTATCGATTCTAAGTATCCCCAGCCAACTTTTTTTCGAATATATTCTATGAAGAGACTTTCGACCCTCTTCAGCTTTATTATATGTACCTATATAGATAGTTTTTATTAAAGGTACCTTTCAGGCTTCACTTCCATTATTTTTTTCTATTTTTTTGGACCTACGGTTCTAAAGTAAGATGGGGGGGGGGGCTTTTTTGAAGATAAAACTATCCTTTGTCCTTTCCCGAGAACCCCCAAGTAACACAGGAAGCATTATAACATATGAATAGTTAACTTATTTCGAACTTAAGGACCGTATAAACTCTTATATACGTTTACCGAGCAATTTGTCGCATTATATGATGCTTTGAGCTGTATAACGGTTATATAATGGCATATCAAAATGCTTTTGTAAAGCCTTTAGATTTAGTGCAGCAAACCACAATGTACATTTTTCAGCGGTTTAAAAGCACTTAATTGCTTTAGGTTCTACAATAGCATTATATAATGCTTTAAGCTGTATAACGGTTGTATAATGGCATATGTAAATCCTTTTTTAAAGCCTTTAGTTTTAGTGCAACGAACCAAAATGCAACTGTACAGCTGAATGCTGTACAGTTGCGTTTTGGTTTGCTACACTAATGCTTCGGTGTAGTTTAGTGCCTTAGGTTCTACAATAGCATAAATAAATGCTTAATGCTGTTTATGAGCATGAATATTAGCCATTATAATGCCACGTAAATCCGGTATACAGCTTTCAACTGTTTTTAGTGCTTTAGGTTCTACAATAGCATTATATGATGCTTTACGCTGTATAACGATTGTATAATGGCATATGTAAATGCTTTTGTTTAGCCATTAGTTTTAGTGCAGCGAACCAAAATGCAACTGTACAGCATTCAGCTTTACAGTTGCGTTTTGGTTTGCTACACTAATGCTTCGGTGTGGTTTAGTGCCTTAGGTTCTACAATGGCATAAATAAATACTTAATGCTGTTTTTAGCTATTATTAATGCCTTACGGTGTACAATAGCATTTATAAGTAGGTAATACATTCATAATGCTGTATAATAGCAATAATATAAACCATTATAAAGCCAAGTAATTCACTATAAGGGGCTGTTCATAAATTACGTAATTTCAAATGGGGGGGGGGGGTCTGGACATCGGATGATAGTAGCATGACGTAGGAGGGGGGGGGGCGTCATTCCGAAGATCACATCATCTCTCGCATCTTTAAAAAGTGCTTCAATGTGTAAAAAAAGGAATGAAAGTCGTGTTTCTATAAAATTTAATGCTATAAAATATTATCTACTTAATGGTTTTTTATTTTACAATTAAGCTACAAACGCATTTTTTTTTAAATGACGTCACTTTATTGGGCAGGGGAGGGTTGGATTATTTTAGGGGGGGTAAAAAATTATCAAAAATTGATGACGTAATTTGTGAACAGCCCCTATACAGCTTTTAGCTGTTTTAGTGCCTTAGTTTCTACAATGGCATTAATAAATGCTTAATGTTGTTTAATAGCTTAATTATTCACGTGTAATGCTGTAGGCATTCATAACCTTTTTTTAAGGATCATTGAGCTGCTATTGGACTAAGAGCTAGACACGTCAGATATGACACAATAATGAGAGCAACAAAACCCGTCTGGTTAGATTGCTATACTATTCTCATAGCTAGATCCTGGCATCTGGCAGTTTTTAATGGGTGGAGGTCACAGTGACAGACTAGGAAAATGTTTTAATTGGAAAATAGTAATACCAAACTAGGTAAAAACTGCCGAAGTTGTCTCAGTTATAAAAGACAGGGCCTATATTTTAAGGGGCTCCCTGGAGCCAACGACCTTAGATCTGATTCCCTTAGTTTTCTAATTATTTATATAGCTTATCATATTATCAGTAACGGCTTTAAACAAGTAAATATAGTATCCTATATTTACTTCAATATTCATTGTCTTCGAGATATTTGACATCAAAGTCGAACCGGTTTAGGCTAAAAAAGTGGTTTTATGGTCATAAATTTTGTGTCAATTAGTTAAAAATTAAAATCTCTCTACAGTTTTTAGAGACATCAAAGAGGAACCCTAATATGAAGATTACGTATATGTTAGATTCTTTACACCATTCGAATATCGATAAAAGTGTTTTTTTAGACCATATGTTAAAAATATCATAACAAAATAACGGCTCATTTATTTCAAGATCCGGCTCTACATAATGGAGATAAAAGATTTAAGAACCGATAGTCGTTTGCCTTATAATTCTATCTGTAGTGAATATGTTGGAATATCGACTCAAAACTGGTCAAAAATCGATAAAAAACGTTAGACCAAAAAATATTGTGTATTTTTACGGAAACAAAAACAGTAGGCGACAAACTATGAACACATTGTTTGTCACTACTTTCCCCCAACATAAACTTTTGTATAATTTATCTTAATATTGTGTAGTATTTGATCAGATCTCTAGGATTTGTTTTCTTGAAATGGTTTGCATTCTTTGACCTCCACTACTTTAAAGCTGCCAGATGTCCAGATCTAGAAATAAGCATAGTATACCAAACTGACTAGAGGGATTTGGTTGCTCTCATTATTGTGTCATAACTGACGTGGTTAGCTCTCCGTCTATATAGGCCAACGCCATTTTGTAAATAATTTATAACTTAAAATTAAAATCATGCGGACCTATTTATATAAGGAAAATACCTATATAATAATGAAATAACTTAATTTAAGACAGCTCAACCAACACAATTATGTTAATAATGTGAAACTCGTTCTATACGAGGATTACACAATTGTTTTGTTTATTTGACGCATATCTTTTTATAATATTTTATAGCAAAACCACAATAAATCAAAGGCGCGTGAAAATTTTCAATGAAACTTATATACACATTTACAGTAAACTACATTGCGCAGTAATATTTGAAGGATATAATAACGTAAAAGAGTCAAAAACGTTTATAAATTTTGTTACGATGCAAACAAATATGACATGTCACTCGTTCAGTTTTTTGTACCGTCTTCGTCCATTTTATATTGCGAGACAAAGTAGTTAAATCACAATGTTCATTGTATTATAACATTTGTTCCGTCGGTATTAGAGACGTTTTTGCTTTGACGTAAGGTTTATTTTACTACACTCTTATGCTAGTAATAATGCTTTTGTATTGCGATTGGCAAGGTAATCGAGAGTACTATTGCTTCTTTACTGCGATTAGCAAGTTTTTTGGCCGTATTAATACTTCTTTAATGCGGTTGGCAACTTAATAGAGCGTACTAATGCTTCTTTAATGCGATTGGCACTTTCCATGACAACGATAATGCTAATAGCGCCTGTAATACTATTAAATGACCTGTATAGGATCTCAAGCTGGATAATTTGTGCCCATTTAAGACCTACATCAGCACTATAAACGTTTATAATGCTACTATAAAACGAACTCAAAATGCTAAAAGCATACAGATATGCTGTAAGACGGCCGTTATATTGCTTTGATGTGTTACTTGGGCCATACTATCTCTATACCAATTTTCATCTAAATCAGTTCAGCGGTAAAAAATTCCTCATACCAACTTCCAACCCCCTTTTCACCCCCACAAGGGTTTGAAAACTATCCTATGACGTTTCTCGAGACTCAAATTATTTCCATAATCATTTCTATCTAAATCGTTTCAGCGGTTAAAAATTCTCCATGCAAACTTTCAACCCCATTTTCACCCCCACCCGGGTTGATTTTCGGGATTAAAACTATATATTATCCTTTCCCGGGACTCAAACTATCTATACAAAATTTCATCCATATCCGTTCAGCCGTTTTCATGTGATGCGCGGTCAAATAAACAGACAAACAGATAAACAGACAAACAGATAAACAGACAAACAGATAAACAGACAAACAGATAAACAGACAAACAGATAAACAGACAAACAGATAAACAGACAAACAGATAAACAGACAAACAGATAAACAGACAAACAGATAAACAGACAAACAGATAAACAGACAAAAATTCTAAAAATTGTTGGAACGTGTTCTGTTATCGATTCTAAGTATCCCTAGCCATTTTTTTTTCGATTATCTTCCATGTACAGACTTTCGACCCTCTTCAGCTTTATTATATGTATAGATAGATTATATAGGTATTTTCCTTGTATAAATAGGTCCGCATGATTTAATTTTTAGGTTATAAATTATTTACAAAATGGCGTTGGTCTATATAGGCGGAGAGCCATGTCAGATATGACACAATAATGAGAGCAACAAAACCCCTCTAGTCAGTTTGGTATACTATGCTTATTTCTAGATCCGGACATCTGGCAGCTTTAAAGTGGTGGAGGTCAAACAATGCAAACCATTTCAAGAAAACAAATCCTAGAGATCTGGGTTTGATGCAGTATTATGAGAAACTATACAACTACTATACAATATTAAGAGAAATTATACAAAAGTTTATGTTGGGGGAAAGTAGTGCCAAACGATGTATAATATAGTTCATAGTTTGGCGTCTACTGTTTTTGTTTCCGTAATAATACACAATATTTTTTGGTCTAACGTTCTTTATCGATTTTTACCAGTGGTTCGCTGCACTAAAACTAATGGCTAAACAAAAGCATTTACATATGCCTTTATACAACCGTTATAAAGCGTAAAGCATCATATAATGCTATTGTAGAACCTAAAGCACTAAAAACAGCTGAAAGCTGTATACCGGATTTACGTGGCATTATAATGGCTAATATTCATGCTCATAAACAGCATTAAGCATTTATTTATGCTATTGTAGAACCTAAGGCACTAAACCGCACCGAAGCATTAGTGTAGCAAACCAAAACGCAACTGTACTGCATTCAGCTGTACAGTTGCATTTTGGTTAGCTGCACTAAAACTAAAGGCTTTAAAAAAGCATTTACATATGCCATTATACAACCGTTATACAGCCTAAAGCATTATATAATGCTATTGTAGAACCTAAAGCACTTAAGTGCTTTTAAACAGCTGAAAGCTGTACAGTTGCGTTGTGGTTTACTGCACTCAAGCTAAAGGCTTTACAAAAGCATTTAGATATGCCATTATACAACCGTTATACAGCTCAAAGCATCATATAATGCGACAAGTTGCTCGGTGAACGTATATAAGAGTTAATACGGTCCTTAAGTTCGAAATAAGTTAACTATTCATATGTTATAATACTTATAATGCTTCCTGTGTTACTTGGGATGTATTTAAAACTTGCCATCCCAATACAGAATTCAGTAATTCCATCCATCACTCCAAAGTTTCTTCGAAACTTAAAACCCTACTGCACGCCATTAGGGGAACTTAAGACTGTGTCGACCGTCCAGTGGTGCCCTCATCTCTTAAGACGATTGTCGCCGGAGTGTCCTTGAGCGTTTGGGCGCTCTCTACCCGCGCCACCCGCGTACCCCTCTCATTGCGATCGTGCGTAAATCCGCCGCGATGCACCGCAATAATGTTCAAAGAATATGACTTTACTCAGAGGCGCGCGGGCAGATTTATAATAATAATACCTAATCCTTTTATGGATGTTTTGTGATTTGAATACTGTGTTTAAGTACCAAGGTGACATTTTTAGGAATGCTACTAAATAAGATAAGTAATAACGATCTCGATTAGTAGATTCTTATGTAAAAAAATAAAAACCTAGATTTTGAATTTGAAGTACAGTGAGCGGCAAAATGAATGAATGAATGAATTTACGAAATATGGTTAAAAATATTCCGCATATCAGGAAAAAAAAACTGACTAGTACAGCAAAAAAAAAACTGAGTGCACATCAAAGCGGTGTTTTCATGTGAATTTGGATTTTTTTTGCTGTGCATGTGACCTTAATAGATGGTTATTTTTTTGTTTCGATTTTAAATATTAACCGTAAAAATTCACTTAATTACGAAAAATTAACAAAACTAAGCCTGTTGCGAGTTGCTAATAGTAAAAATGCATATGTAAGGAGCGGTATTTGTGCACGAAATCATCATACAATTGTCATGAGAGCTGTAAGCCCATTAAATTTAGATCTTTAAAATATAACACAGCGCAAACACTTCTTAGGGTTCCATAGCCAAAATGGTAAAAACGGAACCCTTAAAAGTTTTTTGAAACATGTCCGTCTGTCCGTCCGTATGTCACAGCCATTTTTATTATAAAACATATATTACTTAAATTTTATCCAGAGGTGTGTTTGTGCCGCTACTTAGTTTTCTGGCTAAATTGCTAAAACACTTTTAGGGGAGGCACTCCATACGTATATGCCAAACTAAATGTCAAAAATATTTTTTTTGTAAATATGAACATGTTGTACGATACGGCTTTAAGAATATCTTATATATATAGAGGATTTTTAAAACTTTGTTATTAAGTCATTATTTTCAGAAATAATTGCTTCGAAAGTCTAAATGTAATAGCCCCCCCCCCATCTAACTTTTAATCCGTAAGTCTAAAAAATATGAAAATATACCAAGAAGGCTTAGTACTTAATTTTCTACGAAATTTATTTCACATATTATCGGTTCATCCGTTTTTGAGTTATCTCTAAGAAACTAATTTCCTCGGAACCCTACATTATGCATGGTCCGATACAAACTTGGCCGGACTTTTAAAGATATTTGATAGGTAGTATTAACCCTTAGTAGTAATTTATTTATTTACTTGTGTTGATAATTAATATAAAATTTGTATTTATTTGCATTTCACCGACATAGTAAAGTTTTTTTTTAGGGTCGTCAACGCGCATGTGAATCTTCTGGGGTTGCTGGCATCCATAGGCTTTATAACTGCTTTCCATCGGGTGGGTCGTATGCTTGTTTGCCAGCATCATGGTATAAAAAAAAAGCTTTTTTCCTTTATTCTTACATACTCTTAATTGAACTCTTAAATATCAGCATTTTTTTATTAGAATCTCAATCAGGCTTTGCTCAGTGATAGTTAGTACACTGAAATTTGGTATGAGTATGTGTTTTAATTACGCCTACAAAGTGGTAAAACAATAAGTATCTGAAGCACATTGTTGGATAGGTCTTTCAAGAAGAATAAGCCTTAAACAACTTTTGGATAAAACGAATACTTTCGTAAATAATAGCTCCTAAAGTTAAAATGCTCTTTGATTTTTTAACTGTGGGTCCAAAAAAATTGGGAAAATTCCTGTAAGTGAGGCCATTGAAATACTTATCCCGTATTTTCAATAAAAACTATATGGAATAAAATCGGTTGAGCCGTTTTTGAATTATGCCTATAGTAAAATAACGTAAGTGCCACAAAATATATCTTTATAAACTACCTTTTGAATGGATGTATTGTAACAGGCCGGCAACTACGGATAGGGATCCGTAGTTGCCGGCCTGTTATGTATTCTATGCTCAGTGTAGGGACACTGAGCATAGCCCGATATTCTCTTGGCCGGTTTATATGCAATCCTTTGCAGTTTACTTCACAATCTCTAGATTTGATAAATTAGTATAAAGTATAACATTAAAGATTGTGTTTAATCTTAAAATAAAACGCATATTACATTCGATAAGAACACGGTATTCTTAAATAAATATGTTTAAATAAATTCGTTTAAGCAGATTTCCGCTACTCGACGACTAATACCTATTTTGCGTGATGCATTAGTCTAATAAAACATAATAATTGTAGTTTACTTACGTGACCAAATTTGTTTTCAGAGCATTGTGAGATTCATGATTTCTGTTTTTCTCCATTTTTATTTCATTTGTTTTTTACTTGTATTATAATCTAAATAAAATACACTTTTTATACGAACGTACATGAACATGCATACGAGTACATTATCTTAAAAGATAAAACGTCTATACATTATTGATTCCGGGAAGACACGTTATGTCCGCACCGCATGAACCCTCTGCAGTTATTTAGTCTTTAGGCATAGTAAGTCCGATATTATTGCTCACGGGCCAAGCACAAGTATATGTAGTACAAGGGAAGCACGGAGCGACGAGCGACACAGCCTCCTCGTCTCAAAGCTAGCTCATGACTGCCAGCAACGCCGTTTTCGAGCTACCAACGCACGAAATGTGGAATTATGATCAAGTTATTTAAGAAAATTTAAGCAATTCAGATATCCTACGTTGTGTTTGTAGTGTTCTGTAGTACACATTTTTTAGTTCAACAATATTTTAAATCTAATGAGCCGTTCAGTAGATATAAGCAAAATTAATCGTAAAACGACATTTTGTTACATTTACATAACGGAGAAACTATACGTTACACGAGTTATTCAAACGTCGAAAATGTTGTACATAAAATGGTAATCAACATATATTTTTTTCAAAATTTTTGAATGACCCGTTATTGAGATATATCCCTTAGAAAGTAACAGTTTTCGGCCACAATCAGCGCCTAGCGCCTTAAAGGGTCGGCAACGCACATTTATCACGCTGGAGTTGCAGGCGTCCATAAGCTACGGGGACCACATACCATCAGGTGAACTATGTGCTTGTTTGCCACCGATGTGGTATTCAAAAAATCATTAGATCAAGTTACATTTGAGTTGTGTTCGTCGAAACTAAATATATTGTGAATATGGTAACTGTACCGGTAGCAACACGTTCTAAGACTAATTACGCACTTGCGGCAATAACGACGGATACGACAGTTGGAATACTCCCTTAAGAGGATACAGCCGGCCACCGTAGCTTACTTGGTAGTGACCCCGCCTACGACGCCGAATGTCTTGGGTTCCTGACGAGGGCATTTTATTTATTTTATGCCCAATATTTTGCATGTGCATTTTATGTGATAAGTATATATACCCTATTTGTTCTTTTTGTGTATTTAAGTACAACTTTATGATATTTATTTAGGTATACGTCGTTGCCTTATTGAGTTTAGTGTGAAAATAGATGGATCACTCAAAGGATGGGTGCATAAACAAGAAAAATATATTTTGATAGGTACATAAGATATAATAATAGGTAGGTATTCAAATATATTGTGAGAACTGGTTTCGTTAATTCCTCCAAGCATAGACGAGTATAATAACGAGCAAAACACCACTATGCTATCGCTAACATAACCGAGTATCCCCTTAATAATTACCAGACTAAATACAGGTTCTGGCAACACCTGCGATGAAATGAAACTATAATTAAGGGAAAATTTCCCACGTGTGTGTTTTAGTTGTTTTATTAATCATTTTAATAGAATGTGTAAACCTTAAGTTTAATTAAATGCTGCGAACCATATTGGTATGATGAAACCGCAGCCAAATACTCATTAAGGCGGAAAATTTAATTTCCTATCCTTAAATAAGATTTAACATTATTATTTACAACGCACGTGTGTAAATGAAACGCTTACGGCCCGTTGATCAATATACATATTTATAGGTATATTACATCGTTTACGTACAAAGAGTTAGCACGGTTAGCACAAGTGTGCCGCGACAGTATCTCACGGGTGAGATAGACATGAGGTGAGGTGGGGTTCTTCAAAAAAGGAGTGTATAGGTTCTTAAAGGGTAGGCAACGCGAATGTGAATCCTCTTGAGTTGCAGGTGCCCATAGGCTAAGGTAACTGCTTATCATCAGGCGGGCCGTATGATTGTTTGCCACCGTCGTGGTATAAAAAAAGACATCTGTCACTTTCAATCTGTATTCATCAGAAAGTGATAGATGGGCATCTATGGGCGAGATACTGCCGCTGCACTTGTGCTAAGCGTGCTGATGAGAGACCGTGCGTGTTGGAGGATCTCCCACTTTGATTGTGATCTAATAGGTAAATCGATAACTTTAATACTTTCAGCGCCAAGCTGCCTAAATCCTATACAAAATGAACTCGACTGGATCCTGGCAGCCAAAGTGTTAAACAACCTATTCTAAGTTTAAAACACGTCTGGACACCATCCTACTTACTAACTACGCAATACATTTGCTTGAAAATTATTTCATTACATCTCCAACACAACTTCAGTATTGATTGATTATTTGTTATGTGTTGGAGTTATCTTTGAGATAGATTGTATGTTTAATGTATTGTTTGTGTATTTTAAAATTTGAATACGGCACCTACTTCGCCTATGTAGTTAATGAAATGACACGTATAGTATCCAAGAGGCAGCCGGATTAAAATCAAGTTATCATATCATCATCGTTAGATAGGTCTTTAAAAAATAATACGGGTCTTCAATTTTTTTGGATAAAACTTATATGTTCGTAAATAATAGCTCTGAAAGTTTAAATAAGTGCGTCCTTTAACTTTTGAATCGGGAGTCCAAAAAAAAAATTCATGGAAGTGAGGCCTGATAAAGATACTTTCAATTAAAACTACATTGATAAAATCGGCTGAGCCATTTTTAAGTTATATCTCAAAAACGCATAGTAAAATGACGGACAAATTGTTGTATTGTACGGTACAATACAATGCACATACATATATGCACGTTTCTATTCCTTACATTTTTCGTAAAAAATTTCAATCTAAATACATCAAACAACCTAAGAGTACAACAGAACCAAATATATCAGCAAGTACGTACAGTACAAGTATGTAAAATGTGGGTACAAAACGTAGGGCGCATAATCATTGGCCATTAGAGCGTGCGTTACGCTGGATTGCCCTCATGTAGGCAACTCTTTGATGTGTACAGGGGCCTACTAGAGGAACGCACCGGAACTCGCTTGTTTCGCATCTAACTGAATTCTTACAAGAAAGATACGACGAAGAACGACGTTTACGTTGACGACGTTATCAATTGGGCACTTTTTATTATTCTGCGTTATATATTTCCGTCTTCTGAGTGAAGAACAGCATTTATGGAAGATTATTCACTCAAGACTATTATTGTTCTTGTTTAAAGTATTATTTACATAGACTTCTATTTAGGCTTGCATACTAGAAACATAGTTAGGCAATTTAGTAGGTTGGTGGGAATCGTGGGCGTAACTTTTCAGCAAGTTTTTTAGTGAAAAGCGTTTCCCATGTCTACAACATATCAGTCAAATTTTCAGGAAATGTATTAAGGTACTTTGTAGACGTAATAACTAATAGACGATCATGATTTACAGTAGAAAAATTCGTAAATATCTCACTCGATGAAATCTCTAACAACCATAGTATCGGTTCGACCCGCTGTCAAGTTAAATGTAAGCTGAACCGGTGCCCAATTTACCCAGCATCGTATCGCATCTTTCAAATAATTAAAAATCAACTTTATACACAGTACCTTAGGGGCGAGTTATGCACCGCGCATAAAATGAGATACGAGTTTGAGAGTATGCGTTAATAAAATCCGGCTCATGTACGATTGGCGATGAAACCGTTGTACCATGAAAGGGACAAAATTAATTGGTTTTATTAAAAATTCTCGCGTTTACAACGACCATGAAGCGGGTGCACACGAGTTAAGCTATTATCGACTTTCTGACGATGGTGACAGGGGTTTGCTATGGTTCTGTTTTTTATGGTTTCGGGTGATGAAACGATGCAGATTGACGTTTTGTGCCCTTTTTGTGGCTGGATCCTTTTTCACGCTATGCGTGTAATCAAGGATATGGTTTTTCCATGGTTTTTCACTTTCCGCGCCAGTGACAGTTGTGTTTTTCCTGATTGCGCAGATACGGTAAATGTATTTTAAAACAATAAAGTTGCCTAAATAATACTGTTGCGATATTCAGAAGTGAACCATTAAATTTAATAACAAAATGATCTGCCACATTCTAAAAGTAGAGGTAAAAACATCTGTCACACTATATTTGTTTAACAAATCAATACATAACTAGCTTTTTTTGAAAAGCTACTAGAGAAAATCCTTTTAACAACTAAAGTTGTCCAATATTATGGCCACTTAGTGTTCAAACTCAGTAGATCGTCTCACGACATAATAGTACGCTGACAGGCGAGTGAGGCGTGTAGTAACTTCAGGCTATGTAATAATAAGGTTTATGACCACCCCCTACCATACTACCTTCAGACCAGACCACCCCTGATCCTAAAGCGTTTGTACAGTTCAAATGTTACTTCTTTTCTTCCTTGTGTAGGGTACAAAAAGACTAGTTTCGTTTATTTAATATTTGGTAACAAAAAGAACTCGTTTTTCGGTACTAAACATTTTTGTCTAACATATGCAGACATCGGAATATAGGAGGCTCCATTTAATGATAGCTAGGGAGTTCTTATGTCGATGAACTCAGTTATCGATGCTCCTCCAAGTTAGGTACAGTCGCCATCATATATATCGGAGCGGCCAAGGTGGTCACAAATATATGTACAACGCCTGTATTGTCAAAGCAATAAAGTGCATTTTCAGATATTTTTGAGTACCTTGGCCGCTCCGATATATATGATGGCGACTGTACCTACTAGCGATATAACTCCATGTTTTGTCGGACGACATTGAAAAGCATTGTTTCTTATAAGTGTTTAAGTAATGTAAACTATTTATCAAACCTCTTTAGACAATTATGTCTAAAGAGGTTTTATAAAAAGATAACAATAAGTATTTCAGAGCAATTATAACTTAACCATCATTGAAAATATGTTTCAGTGTAAACTTCTTCGTCTTCAAAATGTCATCTACAAAGAAAATACATATTTATTAATTTTCATACAAAGTTGAGGGCAATCACTAGTATATGGGGAAAACATCGATAACTGACTTTATAGATGTATGAATTCCCTACGCGTCATTAAATTTAGCCTTCTATATTCAGATGTCTAAACATGTATTTAAAAAACGCATTCCACTCGTTGTTTGAATAAAATGTAAGTAATAGAGCACAGTACAAAGGAATATAAATCTGACTGAACAAAGACATGCATAAAGAACAAAATATAGCTGGCAGCTGGAATAAAGCGGATTACATTCATTTATTACTTTAAACTAGCTTAAATTTCGTTATTTTCGTTCCGTTTTGAAGTAAATTTAGAAAAAACAATGAAAAGTGTCCTCGCTTTATGGAGTGAATATACAGTGTTCTTTGAACTAAAAATGAACTTTTGACTTTATATGCCTATTTTTTTTATCCAGAAGAAAACAGAATGTTAATAAATAAGTATAAAATATAGTATATTACTTTAGTAACTAAGCTGATGCCCGCGCGCCGCTGATAATTATGATCTTAATAGATAATTTTACTTAATGCACTATAATAAATAAATCCGGCCAAGTGCGAGTCGGACGCGCGCACGAAGGGTTCCGTATCTATAAAAACGGCAAAAAAATCATGTCTGTTGTATGGGAGCCCCTTAAGTATTTATTTTATTCTCTTTTTTAGTATTTATTGTTATAGCGGTAACAGAAATACATCATCTGTGAAAATTTCAACTGTCTAACTATCATGGTCACGGTTCATGAGTGTATCTCATGATTTTTTTGTCGTTTTTATCTGTCACCAGGCTGTCGCCTTAACTGTTGCCTGAATTTCAACTGTCTAACTACGAGTATCACGGTTCATAAGATACAGTCTGGTGACAGACGGACAGACAGACAGCGGAGTCTTAGTAACCCTCAAAATCACTTTATACAGCTACATAAGTACAGACTTATACAGTGTGGATCACGTATACACATGAATAGTGAAAAACATTAAGCAATAAATTATATTTTAGGCATAGGTATCGTATCGCCAGGAGAGTTGAACTCACGCACACAACATGTCATGTAATGACAGCGGGATTTTTTCGTACCCATAGCAAGTTCAACAGTCAACTGCAAGATTGATACAAAGTTTACAAAGAATCTTTTAGGTATTATTTTAAATTTTTTTTGGATTACATATTTAATTTATATAAAATAGATCGCTCGTAGCGTTCGCAATGATACTCGCAACATTTTCTACTCAATTCTCAATTATCTGAATAACGGTATTATATTGGTATATTGATTGTTCTGCCATATTTTCGAAAATATTTCGTGCTTTTAATTACATTTACATTCACTTCACTCATTCATTCTATTCATTTACTTTTTTGCAATCATTACGTAATGTAGCTGTGTGTGTAATCATTCACCTCAACTATCGTGTATCAAATATCGATACCTATAGTAGGTACCTATCATAGATATCCATGATGTTTATCAGCGCACAATTTAACGCCCAGTGGCAGCAGCAATGCATATTGCAAATTGTATTTATATTATTGTAATACTTACTTACCTTCCTTTTTATTTTTCACACACTGCACGGCAAATTTGAGACCTAAGTACTACTTGTTTTTAAATATCGTATTGTCTTATTGTTTTTTTTTATTCTTTCTGTGTTGCCTGTAAAAATACCTGTAGTTGTGTCGTCACTCGTTAGTCATAATCATAAGTTAGCTATAAGTTAGGTCCCCACTGAAAATCAGCGCCGCGGCTTGTCGTGGCATTACGTTGAATTTCATGTACAATTGAACAGGTGTGACGTGTATAAATGTATATTCTGTATGATAATTTTCAAGAAGCTCAAATTTTAGCAGCTATTAGTTGAGCCCGCATTATTATCAACACTATTCAACTGGAAGAAATTACTTAATAGAATTTACTAGCATCTAAGAAATAAATAAATAAATATTATAGGACAATCTTACACAAATCGACCTAGGCCCACAGTAAGCTCAATACGGCTTGTGTTATGGGTACTAGACGACGATATATATAATAGATAAATATGGATAAATACTTAAATACATATAAAACATCCATAACTCAGGAACAAATATCTGTGATAAACACACGAATAAATGCCCTGACCAGGATTCGAACCCGGGACCTCCTGCTTCGTAGGCAGGGTCACTACCGACTGGGCTAGAAGGCCGTTAAAAAAGGCGTTAAGGGGCTGACAACAGCTAAATTCCCTCCCTATCTTATTCAGCGCGAGTGAAAGAGAAACACTGTGTTACGATTAGTATGGGAGCTCATTGCAAATTTTACAAAATAATGAATTAAAAAAAAACGACGCATTCATTGAGAAATATAAGGCAACGAAGTTTTTAGTATTAGTGTGGTGGAATTTTGTCCTTAGTTACAGACGTATAAGTCAAGAAACCAAAGACATACAACTGTTTGAAGCTAATTTTAAGATGTAACTTTGGAATTATTTTCTATCGAACCGATTTCGTCCAATCGTGTATCGGACGCAACGAAGTTCTTCCAAATATAACGAATATTAACATTCATTTTTTTTACTTTCTCCAAACAAGTAGTTATAGCTGAAACAGTGTTGGCCGAACGTTAGTGTAATTGAAAATTAAAAATTTAAGATTGAAACACGTTAGTTAAAATTGAACACTAATAGTTTAATGCAAATTGATTTCAATTAGAATTGAAATTAATTGTAACTAACGTGTTAATCCTTTGCGAATAACTAATAATTGAAGATATTTAATTTCTAGTCATTCTCAAAAATTGAAACATTAATATAATTTTTAGTGTAGATTGAATTGGTAATTGACATTAATAATTTACCTAACTAGAAGCGAATTTTGGTTAAGCTACGAGGGTTTTGATTTTTGTTTCGATTTTGACTCTGGACTCGGGGGCTTGTATTAATAAGCAATGGGACCGGTATCCTAAGATGGAGGTCATGCTGGACCCTGGGGATCCCTACTGGATCTCGGGTTTGGTGCATCATAGACTCATGCTGTTTGGGCTCATTCGACTTGTACTGATGAGCAGATGGTACCGGTATCAAAATCTGGAGCTCATGCTGGACCCTGGGGATCCCTACTGGATCTCGGGTTTGGCGCATCATAGACTCATGTTGTTTGGGCTCATTCGACTTGTACTGATGAGCAGATAAAAAAGATAAAAAAGATAAAAGATAAAAATAGGGATCCTCAGGGTCCAGCATGAGCTCCAGATTTTGATACCGGTACCATCTGCTCATCAGTACAAGTCGAATGAGCCCAAACAGCATGAGTCTATGATGCTCCAAACCCGAGATCTAGTAGGGATCCCCAGGGTCCAGCATGCGCTCCAGATTTTGATACCGGTACCATCTGCTCATCAGTACAAGTCGAATGAGCCCAAACAGCATGATTCTATGATGCGCCAAACCAGAGATCCAGTAGGGATCCCCAGGGTCCAGCATGAGCTCTAGATTTTTATACCGGTACCATCTGCTCATCAGTACAAGTCGAATGAGCCCAAACAGCATGAGTCTATGATGCGCCAAACCCGAGATCCAGTAGGGATCCCCAGGGTCCAGCATGAGCTCCAGATTTTGATACCGGTACCAAGTGCTTATCAGGACAAGTCGAATGAGCCCAAACAGCATGAGTCTATGATGCGCCAAACCCGAGATCAAGTAGGTAGCCCTAGGGTCCAGCATGAGCTCCATCTTCTGATATTGGTCCTAACTTCCGAACCCGAGATGCAGTTTTAAAATTAATTATTAGTGTAAGACAGGATTAATTTAGTAACACTAACGTTAATCTAATTAACTTTAATTCTTATTAAATTTTCGAGACGTTAGTGTAACTAATAGGTTAATTCTAATTGACGGTTAGTGTAATTAACGACGTCACAAAATCAATGCGAACTAACGTTAGTAAAAATTGATGTTAGTGTAATTGATTAGTTACGGAATTAATCTTCAATCTTATTGATAAATTTTCAATTCTAATTGAAATTAACGGCCAACACTGAGCTGAAACACTGTTTGAGTAATGTTAATTTGAAGGTCATCGGGTGTTGTCAGTCTCTTAAAGCCGTATCTAATGGAATGAAAAACGATAAATTACTGTACATTAAATTTCCTCAGTTCAGATTTTTGATAAAGTATTATTGAATTGAGCGTTTAGACACTTCTATCTGACTTCATGTTTATAATTATACAAAGGCTTGGTTAAAATGCAGCCCATGTTATTTTAAACTACTTGCTCATTGTGATTACATTTTTTTTCTTCATATTTTAGGGGAATATTGTATTGCCTGAGTTGTTTTTATGCGTTACTCAATAATTCTCGGCCGATCAACTACCCCACGACGCAATTTTTCAACTTCTATGTTTCTTCGGCACAATGTATCAGTAACATTATATCCGCTCCCTAGCGCGGCACTAATACTTGAATACAAATTTTATTTTATTTTGCTCTATATTATACATTCACTCTCAATAATATAATAAATATATTAAATAATAGTATCCAATAAGTCTTGTCATTTAATTACATTCTGGCCACTAGGGAGGTTGTTGAATGTGAAAGTGAAATAGGTACAGTTGTCTTCATTTTTAAGTGAAGTGCTAAATTTAAATATTTTTATTATTGTAATTTAATTGCATTCTGACCACTAGGGAACTTATTGAATGTGAAATACCCTTATTTAGATGCCGTTGTTGTGATTTTTACGTGAAATGCTAAATTTTAAATAATTGATTATTTTTGCTAATATTAAATATTTTTACTTTGTCGTCAAAATGAAACGTGTTAATGCAATTAAGAAGTGTTTTACTGCAAAATGGCTATCAGCCTCATTTTTAAGTGAAGTGCTAATATTAAATATTTTTAATTATTGTAATTTAATTACATTCTGGCCACTAGGGAGGTTGTTGAATGTGAAAGTGAAATAGGTACAGTTGTCTTCATTTTTAAGTGAAGTGCTAAATTTAAATATTTTTGTTATTGTAATTTAATTGCATTCTGACCACTAGGGAACTTATTGAATGTGAAATACCCTTATTTAGATGCCGTTATTGTGATTTTTACGTGAAATGCTAAATTTTAAATAATTGATTATTTTTGCTAATATTAAATATTTTTACTTTGTCGTCAAAATTAAACGTGTTAATGCAATTAAGAAGTGTTTTACTGCAAAATGGCTTCACTTAAAAATGAGCGTCCATAGGCTACGGTAACTGCTTACCACCAGGCGGGCCGTATGCTTGTTTGCCACCGTCGTGGTATTAAAAAAAAAAAAAAAAAAAAAAAAAAAAAAAAAAAAAAAAAAAAAAAAAAAAGTCTGTTGACAATTAACATAAATAGAGTGAAGTGGGCAGCGAAATTTTATGAAGCATCCCCTACCCCCTACATTTTCATAGACTTTCGTCGAGTACTCAAACAAATATAACCCGTACCTATCCCTGTGTTGACATTCGGTGAGACATCAGTACGCGAAAATAACCAATGAAACCTTGTATCTCAAGTAATTCAGTTCGCGTTAAACTATTCTAACGTTAATTATTAAGTATCGAACAAGATTTGGTTTCCAAAATTCGAATACAGCTTCTGGTAAAATTACTTTGGAGTTAAGTCGCTGTCACCACGATAAACATGTCACATCCTGAGCTACGGTTATTATAAGCACATTACCGCGAGTCAAACGCAAACAAAGGAAATTAATTAACAATGAAACTATAAAGGGAGTCCTTTCCCTACCGTTATCTGCAAGGTTTCCGCTAGTTGCCAATTAACTGTGAAAACACAAACATTCCGAGTAAATTTTGAATATAAGCAAGCAAGCTAAATGTCTACGTTGTAACAGACAGTTTATCCTACCTGTATGATTTTTGTTATAAGTCGATAAAAATCTTGCCTTTCATCAAAATTCTAGTCAATAGTTCAGTATATTTGGCGTCAATAGAAAAAAAAATAAGGTAAACATATAGGAAAAAAAGCATTTGACACATGACAAAATATTAAAGATATTCGTTTTCACTGAAATAATAAGCATAATAACGGATATTTTCACTAAAAATTAATATAAATAACAAGTTTATGTGTGTAAGCTTGTAACAACAATAAAATTGCCCTCACTGGATAGTCCTTAAATTATCATTGTGTTCTAGCTATTGGTTCGATAAGGGACCCCTAGCGCTCCCTATCGATTCGTGCGGCCATCGCATTGGCATTTCGCGTGATGTCAGTGCGATCTGCCGACAGATGGCGCTAGTATGCGCCTTTGCCTAATCTTGTAATTAGTGTCGTTCTGGTAGCATTTTATTAAATATGGTTTTAAAAAAAATTATTAAAGTAAGTTGAGAACTGTCATTCGTAATTCGTTCTAGCGTTACCGGACTGTGGTTTTGACATAGGCAACATTGACTTCTGTCACTCGTCTTGTTCCGTCGTCATGGAGGGGAACCGGACTGATTGAGATTTTCCAAAAAGACGAGCGCCGAGGCGCCTGTTCTCGTAAAAGCGGGTCGAATCGACCTTTTGATCCAGGCATATGCCGATGATTAAAATAGCAGTTTAAGTTGCATGTGAAGACCCCGTTGTGTATTGATATGTCGCAAAAGACTTCAAGTGAGCCACTTTTCTACACCGGGGTCTTCTACTTAGGGGTTAAGTAGTACACAAGCCTTCCAATGCGTCGTTCCTCACACCTTCGTGATCCTTCCGACGGAGCGGTGTTGGCGAGCGCTGTTGCTGAACCGTGGTGTGCGCGGCCTGGCCATCCTCGCGCATCCGGCAGCTAGGATTTATTCTAAACTCGATTTGAGGTCAGAGGTTTCCTTTTGTACGTTCGTTATCTACTCGTTCGACTGAAGCGTCGAGCTGGCGCCCTCTTAAGATAGTCAGATAGTATAGAAGTTAAAAAATTAGTAGTAGCCTCCGGCAGTGGTTACGACACAAGCAGTATAAGTAGTTCGCTAACCCACGATTTCTCCCTGAAGCCTTTAAATAGTTGTTAAGAAATAAAACCACGAATTGTATTATTACCTTAAGTGTTGAGCTAGCCGGCGGGAGATTGTACGAGGGAGAGCTTGTGTATGAGTAAAATATTTACCTGATAATTTCCTGGTTTCTTTTAAGCACCTTTCCAAAATAGTTGTAACAAGCTGACAGTGAAACCATGGTTGTTCCTCAAAAGTGCGTGATTGCGAAGCAATGAAGGTAAATGCGTTTGTTTACATTATTTCACTTTTATATTGCACCTGAATAGAGGTACCTATTTAGTTGTGCTATTACCCTAGAACATGCATTAAGAAATCTTAGTAAATAAGTAACAATATAAACATGTAAACATCAACATATTAAGACGGCAATAGAACATTGTTGGAGAGGCTGGAAAAAAGGACGAGTGAGTTTGAGAGCCGACCCGTTAGGAGAGCGGCCATCTTTAGCGTTTTCGGCCGAGGCATTACATAGTACTTTTCACGATTACTGTGAGGAAAAATAAGTACCACATAATTCTGTTTTGGTATCAGAATAGTAGATCTACACCACGAACCAATTAAAATAAAGCTTAATGTGTCTCCTAAATTTATGAAAATATATCTAATATAAGCGAAACCCTCTTCCCCGACTACCTTGGGCTGGCAGTCGGGGAGGAGGACTGGACAATATACTTTCTAAGCTACTATAGGTCGAATGTCACCAAGTGGCTCGCACCAACGAATAAAATGCTACAAAAACATTGGGTGTAGTGGTGTGTTTTTTTCAGCTTGGATTTAAACCATCATTTGACACATTTCTAAACAGTGTCGTGAGTTTAAATGTTATCAAACGATGTTTAAGCGCAGATCTATTTTATAAATAGAGCTTCTCACAACATACAATTTAATTGCAAGCAGAAAACACAAACGAACCTTACATGTCCCCGCAGCACCTAGCATATTTTATACTACTGCAAGGCGCTACACTAGCGCAACAGCAAACGGCGATACAGATGACGTTTCCAACAGCACTATTTTTAATGACCCGTATTTTTAGTTGCCGTGCTAATTATATATGCAGAATATATGCAATACTTACATTACAAAATTTATCCAAATTCTGTGCTTTTAAGGTAGACAGTGGGGTGGTTTGTGGGATGAAATGACTGCATATACCGTGTAGTTTGAAGCATATAGTATAAGAGCCCATGACACTGAACCTAGTTCGATAAGTCTCTTAGATGAGATGTATATATAATTAGTCGCGTCTTTAATGGGGGAACACGAAATGCTGATGCTACAATGCAAAAAAAGTGGCGGTGTATTTTAATTATTTTTTTTAATAAATAAAAATCCGGTTTCTTGTACGATAAGTCTCCTAAATTTCCTTTGTTCCTCGAAGCAGTGGAGGGGTATGGCTACACGATAATGCGGTGCTGCAAGCCCCCGTGCGTCGCCTTGTCAGTGGCAGCAGCATCAAAAGATTTTAGATGTATGAAAAAACAAAGCGCCTGATCTTTTAAAATATAAAATCATTTTAATAACGTAACATCTTGTTGCACTTCAAGCGCTAAGTTTAGGTTACATAACATCTTGTTTTTGCTGGCGCCGCCAGCGTGTCCACGCACGTAGCGTCCCACACGAGCACACGTCCCATCCTCCACGGTATCAGTGACATGCCGTCGCGTCTCTTGCCATCTTCTCTGGCTATACCGATAGGCTCCAGTACGAGTATTGCAGGTACGTTGATGGTGTTAAGAGACCGACAGATCATATCGTTTGGCGGCGTGACGCGAGAAGCGGCCCGCGCTACGTTAGCAGGATAATCCGTGGTGCCCCCGCCAAGCGACGTCATTACCACAGAGGCATTTATGGGGCGCGCATACTGGGACCCCTAAACGCAGCCCGACCGCCAGTCGGAGGGTATTTGCTGTCAAATGGGTACCTGTATTAGGGGTAAGCGCTTAGCCAGTGGCCAGCCTCCTTGCAGCCTACAGCCATCAGTCGCGCGCGTGCTATTGTCCAAAAGAGAGGTGTAGGTTAGTTTACACAAAACATCATCCCAGCCCCTTTGTGATTTGAGGTTAAATGGATAATTTTGCCCCGGGCAGGCACACAGCCAGGCATTTCTAGCGTCGTCCAAACCTGACATCTCATGGTTTGTGGGCGGACACCTCAAGAATTTACGTACAAATAACGACATCATTCTATGTATACGGAGTATACGGACGAGGTTGAAGCGCTGGTGGCTTTTCAATCCGGGGGTCTCGGGTTAAAACCCCGGCTCGTACCACTGAATTTTTCGGAACTTATGTACGAAACATCATTTGATATTTACCATTCGCTTTTCAATGAAGGAAAACATCGTGAGAAAACCCGACCTAATGCCGACGAGGCCTAGTTTCCCCTCTGGTTGGAAGGTCAGATGGCAGTCGCTTTCGTAAAAACTATTGCCTACGCCAATTCCTGGGATTAGGTTGCCGAGCCGACCCTCGGCTCGATATAGCCGTGGCAAAAAGCCGGGACAAACGCTAGGAGGATGATAACGGACGAGATTGAATATGTCTATTCATAGCTAATGACAATGTCAAAATCTGGGGGCACGGCAGTGCCCCCGCCAAGTCTAGCGCGAAGCAAACACTGCCGTACCATCCTTTACTGGAACCATTTCGCCGCATTTTCAGGCCCCTATTTGAGAACCTCTGGATAAGACCAGAACGCAGAAATTTTCGTCATCCAGTAAGCTACGAGGGTGAATTGAAAAGTTCTGAGCCTGACATATAAATTAAAGACTTATGGATATATAACAATTTTATTTTTCTACATAGTCTCCTGAAAGATCACAACACTTTTGCCATCTTGATTCTAACTTTAGGATTCCTTGTAAAAAAAAAGATTCTTCCAGGTCATCAAAATATTCAGTTACGGCTTCTTGTACCTCTATATTCGTCTTGAATTTTCGCCCCGCTATGTGTTTTTTTAGATTAGGGAAAAGAAAATAGTCGGAAGGGGCCAAGTCTGGCGAATAAGGTGGATGCGGCAACAATTCAAACCCACAATTTTGTATTTGCGCGATTGATTTTGCCGCAGTATGGACAGGAGCGTTGTCTTGGTGGAATAAAACTTTCTTAGACAACATACCAGGCCTTTTCGTCTTAATTTCTTCACGTAAACGCTGTAGGAGTGTGCAATAATAGTCAGCATTTATAGTTTTACCCTTTTCAAGGTAATCGATCATTATGATCCCTCTGCTGTCCCAAAAAACTGAAGCCATTACCTTCTTAGCGGACAAAATGGCCTTTGCTTTTTTCGGCGGTGGTGAACCTGACCTTTTCCATTGCTTGGATTGTACTTTTGACTCCGGTGTATTGTGGTGGACCCATGTTTCGTCCATAGTTACAAACCGGTTAGTAAAGTCTTGCGGATCACTTCTAAACAAGTCCAAACAATCTTGCGACACTGTATGACGGGTGCGTTTATTTTCCGCTGAAAGCAGCCTAGGTACCCATCTGGCTGAGACCTTAGAAAATCCAAGATCGTTGGTGATTATGTTTTGCACTCGTTCATAAGATATCCCTATTGCGTCCGCTATCTCCGCGATCTTCAACCTCCTGTCGTTCATAAGTTTCATAACCATGTCTAGTATTTTATGGACATTTTCATCTGTAGTGGCTGTTAACGGCCGGCCACTCCTAGGTTCATCTTGAACTGCTTCTCTGCCACGTTTGAAATCCGCTGCCCATCTTTTTACAGTGGCATACGATGGAGCGAATCCCCCTAAAGTCTGGCACATATCTTCATAAATTTGTTTGGGCGTTAACCCTTTTTTTTGCAAGTACTTTATGACGGAACGATGCTCAATTTTATCCATTGCTAAGAAAATCCCGAGCCTTCTTTACTAATACGATCATAAATTTTACAAAAGTGACAGAAAAAAAACAAAAGACGATGCATTATGATTAAAAAACATGTGAGTATAACGTGCCAGTATTATTTTTTCTTTTTAATTTGAAGATCGACCTTAGGCTTACAATATTTCAATTCACCCTCGTATAATCACATACTTAAAATCCAAAATTTCAAGTCTGTAGGTCATTTAGTTCCGAAGTTAAGCGAAAGCAAAGTTTCGCATTTATGACACTCACTCACTCATGATCATAAAAATAGAACTAGTACTTCTCATAAACTCAGAGAGCTGAAATTTGGTACAGAGTTAGGGTTTAATGGCCACATAAAGGGAAAACTATAAAAACTAGGATAATCGAAGATCTGGAGTACCTGGTGACCCTGATTAGAAAACACAAGAGCCCAACCAAACTATTAGAGATATATCTATACCGCCTTTACAAAAAATATTCAACTTGGTGGGCCGCTTCATTTGATGTCAAAAATCGAAGGTCTGAAGTATCTGATGAAGAACCCTCAGCTGGTCTCAGCTGTATTAGAGATATGGTAATGCCCCCTTCTACTATTGGTACATAAAAAATCGATTGTCATTGCAAAAATCCAGCGTAGTGGGACACATCTTCTAATTGAAATTTATTCTAGCCTATAGCGTCCCACTGCTGGGCGAATGCCTCCCCTTCTGCTTTTAATACGCATATGTAACACCAAGAAGTGACCACTACTAACCCCATCTAGAAGCGAGTAGAATAACTACTATAGCACAACAGAAGTGACCACTACTGACGCCATCCAGAAGCGCGTAGTTACTACACTAGTGACTTGATTCACCTCTAGATGGCGTTGTGCATAGAGTTAGAAGGCGCTAACGGTAGTTCAATGTAGAATCCCTAAGTAGGATTACGAGTTGTTGTAATGTAATGTTGTTGTATGTATGTAGTCGAACGATTAACTTTATTTATATAAAGGGAAAAGGGATTTATCCCTTAGGATTAGGGATTAGGAGGGATTATTTTCATTTCGTTGATTACGCTTATTATTTCGTGAGGTTTGCTAAGGTTAATTAGCAGGTTGTTATTATAACAATTAGTGCTAGATATATGTAGGCAATATTGTTAGTTATAAGTACTTTTCTAGTATTCTAGGTTTAGTTTATTAGATATATGGGGGCACGGCAGTGCCCCCGCCAAGTCGAGCGCGAAGCAAACACTGCCGTACCATCCTTTACTGGAACCATTTCGCCGCATTTTCAGGCCCTTATTTGAGAACCTCTGGATAAGACCAGAACGCAGACATTTTCGTCATCCAGTAAGCTATAATCACATACTTAAAATCCAAAATTTCAAGTCTATAGGTCATTTAGTTCCGAAGTTAAGCGAAAGCAAAGTTTCGCATTTATGACACTCACTCACTCATGATCATCAAAATAGAACTAGTCCTTCCCATAAACTCAGAGAGCTGAAATTTGGTACAGAGTTAGGCTTTAATGGCCACATAAAGGAAAAACTTGAAAAACTAGGATAATCGAAGATCTGGAGTACCTGGTGACCCTGATTAGAAAACAAAATTTGGACTAAGAGTGGCGGTGATACCCGCACACGTCGCTAGATGGCGCTGACTGTCGCTGTCGTCTAAATAAATCAATAGGCCCACGTTTCTACAAAAAGAAGTGAAATCCCACCAAAAACATTCTGTAAAAAACTAGCCAAGTCTCGATGGAGCTGCTTGTTTATCTCTAAAAAGTAATGAAATCTAGACAAAGTCGTGCCAAGTCTAAGGTTCCTAACTGCGATTTCTTTATTATTATAGTTAATGTTGTGTGAATTGGCCGTTGAAGGGTACACAAGGGTACAAAACCAGGTGCTCCAGCAGACACCAGATTCAATAACCAGTTATTGAATCAACGTTTCCCAAGTGGCAATTTTCCATCGTCAATGGGTAGCGGTTCTGGCGACAGATTGGTGCAATGGTGTCATGGATGGAGCACCTGGTTTTGTACCCTTCAACGGCCAAGTCACACAACATTAACTATAATAATAAAGAAATCGCACTAAGGAACCTTAGACTTGGCACGACTTAGTCTAGATTTCATTACTTTTTAGAGATAAACAAGCAGCTCCATCGAGACTTGGCTAGTTTTTTACAGAATGTTTTTGGTGGGATATTATTTAGAGGAACGTTTACGTCAAGTGCTGTTTGGGGTCACGTGATAACGAGGATGAAATGTTTATTTTTAGTGTTTCCTACCAATACTTGGTTTACGAAACACTTATGGGATCATTCCGGTCGTCGAAATAGGTAAAACGCGTCTTTCTCGGAAACGGTTTAACGTAGAATGCTGAAATTCGGAATAGGCATAGAAAATGTCGGCTGTAACAAGGTACCGAGGCTTTAACTGCTTAAATTTAATTTTATGTGGTAGTTTAGGGGGAATAAGGGGGAAAGTGAATTTTATTTTATATTTAATTTAAAGATATTATAAATATAATAAACATGAAAGTGTGATTATCGATAATTGTATATTAAACACTACCGGGAAAAAAATGATACGTATCTATTTTCTAATCTAAAAATACTCCTATTCGATAAAAGTTTGCTATTTTGCATTCTACACGCTACCTTGCATAATCGGTGCGTAGGTTGTATCGTTTGTTAAGTCACGCGAACAGCCTAGTGTGATCTAATGATGTCGTTTGGAATATTGATGCTACCTATTTTTACCTAAATATCATGCAAAAGTTTCCGTCGGGGGAAAGTAGTGCCAAACGGCGTATAATGTAATTCATAGTTTGTCGCCTACTGATATTGTTGCCGCAATAATACACATTGTTTTTTGCTCTAATGTTAAAATATAGTCCCTGTCCTCTATAACTGAGAAAATTTCGGCAGTTTTTAACTATTTTGGTATTATTATTTTACACTCGAAAACTGCTAGACTGTCACTCTAACCTCCACCCATTAAAAGCTGCCAGATGCCCGGATCTAGCAATAAGGAGAGTATAGCAATCTAACTAGACGGGTTTTGTTGCTCTCATTATTGAGTCATATCTGACGTGGTGATTAAGAGTCAGCAGCAGAAGTAACTAGCGGGTGAGGTGTTCAAAATAAGCTTGACACAACTCTATTGTTAAGTAAAAGAGCCCACGACACTGAACCTAGTTCGATAAGTCTGCTAGATGATAGAACACGAAATGCCGATGTTGCAATGCAAAAAAAGTGGTGGCGTATTTAATTTTTTTTTTTTTATATAAATAAAAAAATCCGGTTTCTAGTACGATAAGTCTCCTAGATTTCCTTTGTTCCTCGAAGCAGGGGAGGGGCAGGGCTACACGATAATGCGGTGCTGCAAGCCCCCATAAAATACGCCACCGCTTTTTTTGCATTGCAGCATCGGCATTTCGTGTTCCCCCATTAAAGACGCGACTAATTATATATATCTCATCTAGGAGACTTATCAAACTAGGTTCATTGTCATGGGCTCTCTAACTATAAAGAATAGGCTCATGCACCAACACACACTTCACACCTTAAACAGAGAGAATTATAAGTAAGCGCTTATTAGTTACTAGCTGTACCCGCGGCTTCGCCCGCGTATGTGGGAGGTTTTGTCATTTTCATTTACTATCCAGACCATTAGTGTAGAATTTACGCGTTCTACATATAAATCTATCTAAATTTAATAGTTCATCCGTGATAAAGATAACTGACTAAAAGGCGTGCGTCGAGGCCTGCGAATGCTAATGTCCAGCGAAAACTACTTTTACAGCAGCAGGCCAAAATCTAATAAGGCCAAAGGCAGCAAGAATTGTTTCACCAGAAGCATGAAAGTGTCCCCACAAAACACAATGGTCAAGTTTTTTGGTGAACACGAACGTGACGTGACGCGGTGAGCGGCAATACCGCGAAAGCCATAGGGCGAGTACCGCACAGGACCCAGGCCCGGAGGATCGCAGCGAGAATTGTTTCAGCAGAAGCAGCATGTCTGGGACCGGACATAACCTAACTCAATGGCGAAGTGTCTTAGCTAACATACATTATATTTCCCGACTTGCTTCTTCGCAATTAGGTTTACTATTTGTAGCTGGTATCCCACGCTATAGCCTTTACACGGATATTTTAAGAGGGTAATTTAAAACATTGAAATGGCAACACTACCCTCGCCACCATCCGGTTCCGCCGACATAACGCTCTCATTCTGTTTTTTCCGTGCTAGCCTTAACACGTTATCGAATATTCATCCTTAGTCCGGTTAACAAAGATGGCGAATCGAAAGAGGAAAAGTTATTGGGAAGAAGAAATACAAGAAAAAATAAGAAGACTAGAACAGCTATCGCGTAAAAAAGGTTTTCGTCGAGCTATTTTTACATGTTCATCAGATGACGAAGATGGCGAAGGTTAGTATTAAATAGTGATTAATCTACCCTCAAAGTATATTTTTTTCTTAATAATTCAACGTAAAACTGAATTTTACGTAAAAAATTAAATAAATGTGTTACGTTCTTCCTGTATGGGGTTGATACTTTCACGTTTAAGTACCTATCTCTCAAACAGTTCATCTATGATGCGAGACATATGTATGTCTGGCACCGGGTGGGGTGCTTTTTGCAATGAAAAGGAAGCGTCAGGTTTCTGGAAATCAAATGAAATCAATTCACACATAAACATACTCGAGTTGAAGGCAGCCTTTTTTGCATTGAGAATATTCGCCGAAGATATGTTTGACTGTGAGATGTTATTGCGAATCGATAATGTCACTTCAATAACGTGCATCAACAGAATGGGTAGTATACAATACCCACATCTAAACAAAATATCTAGGGATATATGGAAATGGTGTGAAAGGCGTAGAATAATGATTTATGCATCTTATATAAATACTAGAGATGACCGTGAAGCAGATTTTTTGTCACGCAAAAAGTTTACGGACACTGAATGGGAATTGTGTGATTCTGCTTTTGAAAATATTGTAAACCACTTTGAAAACCAGACGTTGATCTATTCACCAGTCGATCAAATGCAAAGTGTCACACTTACATTTCATGGAAAAATGACCCCGATGCCTGGGTAGTTGATGCTTTCACGGTCTCTTGGTCGAATTTGTTCTTTTACGCCTTTCCACCATTTTCTATCATTTCAAAATGTTACAAAAAATAATAGCAGAAAAAGCTGAAGGTATTGTAGTTGTGCCATACTGGCCTACACAATCCTGGTTTCCGTTACTGCGTGGTTTGGCCGTTTATATTTAATTAATAAAGTAGAACTGTTTATTACATTAATTATCTAAAATTTATATAATGTTGTTATTTACATTTACTTAATACGTATACAATTATTTTAACTCCAATATCATAATTTCCGAACGCACCCTATCCTTTCCGCCTCTATCCCAAATATTGACACTTCCGTTTTCGACGCTAAAGTCAAGTGCGTCGTGACTTCCGGTTGCCATTGTGAGAAGAACACATCAATGAACGCACGCACACAGCTCCCCAGCAACTCGCAAATGTGCGGAACCTGGACTTCAACAATATTCAACAGTGCTAAAAGTGAAGTTTAACCCCGGGGTAATGAAACAAACAAAGTGTATGTGCAGTAAATAAGAAAAGAAAAGAACCAGTGCATAAGTGAAATCTCGGAACAACATGTGTCGAAGGTAATCTTCCCTAATCCTCATACCATTTACTCCATCCTAATTTTTGGTCCTTCTCCCCGTGATCCTCTATACATTCCACTGTAAAATTGACTTTTATTTAGCTAATTTATATGTATCTTACGTAGTTAGGTACATAATTCATTCCGACTCGCATACTTTAGCACGGCCATATTTTCAATATCTCGATTAAGTTTAGTAAGAGTTTAACATTTCTTTATCGTTATTGATGTGAAGTATTATTTGTAAACATGGATAATATAGATTTAAAACTGTTAGACGGTTAAAGAAAAAGTTTGTTCGCCATTTTGCAAAATGCATACGACTTAAGTCGGAATATAAAAACCGCTGAAGATCAGCAAAGATTACTAATAAGACTTAAAACATTAGATAAATTGCGCACAGACACAATTCACAGACGTAATTAAAGAAATAAATCTTAAAAATATGGAACTCGATCCCAATTACGTGCCAAGTTTCAAGGCCATCGAGTCCTTTGACGAAATTTATTGTCACATAAGACACACCGAGGAATCATTTTCCCCTAAAGTTAAATCAGAACCCGTGACATTGTCAATACCAGTTAGTAAACCTAAATTACCAGCTTTGGAATTGATTTCATTCAACGGTGATCCAACAAAATGGCCGCTATTTTATCAGAATTTTAAAGAAGTTATTCACGAAATTACGCATCTCTCGGACGCCGAACGCGTTCAATACCTAGTCTCAAAATTGACCAGATCAGTTTCGTCTATTATCGCGGGAATCCTTCCCGTAGCCTCAAATTACCACATAATTTGGGATGTACTAGTCGAAAAATATCAGGATGAGCGTACTTTGGGTTCGCAGTACTTAGATAAGATGTTTAAGTTCAAACCGATTACAACTGCTTGCCCGCAGAACCTAGATTCGTTCGTCGAACAGTACTGCGCCTCATTAGCAGCGCTAAAGTCATTAAAGTTGGATGATTTAGCTGATTTCATGGTTACGCACGTCGCTCTTAATAAGCTCGATAAAGACACAGTTCAATTGTTTGAGCAAAGTTGCCGTTCTAAAAATATACCTACTTTCGCCTCGCTCGAAAAGTTCGTAAAAGAACAAAGCAAAATATTGTCCCGCACTCAAATAAATACTAAACCGCAAACAAATACTTTCCGCACAACCGCTAAACCGCAACAAAATTACCCGCAAAACAACGCTTATAATAAAAGCAAACCTCTCGCATCGTATGTTATAAATAACCCGCAACCCGCTCTAACGTAAACCCACAGACAAGTAAACCTAAAGACGTATTATTCCCGGGCGACCCCCTCTGTCACGCATACGGTGCATTCACTCTATGTTAGGACCACGCCTCCGACGCCAACTTCAGTCTACTGACGGCCGACGCTCGCACAACTCGTTGTTATTCAATTAAAGTTTTCACATGATTGAAGACAGACAGAATGCATTATTGCTGTGTAAAATTATGTGGAAAGAACACAAAAACATCTGGTGTGCAAAAGGATGGTATTTCGTTTCACAGGTAAGCAGATTTCAATAAAATTACATAATATTTTAAGCGTGTAATTAAATGAATTTATGTAGTCTCGGTTCGGCACTCGTTGATGTCTATTTAGAAAGTCTCTCTCTAATACCTTGCACGGTATAGCGCTCCTTCCTTGTCTAACATTTCGTGGCATTACTCATTGTGCTTAGCCCGAACTAGTGATGTCCATAGTATGTGTTTGTTTAGTATCGATGGTATGGATACAACATATTTCTTCTCGAACGAATTCAGGTTTTATGTTTAGTAATGTAGAAGTATAAATTTCAGTTCAAATGCGTCATGAAGTAATGGGCATGGGCAGTCGCCAGTTATTTACTCAGAAAGTCAGAAGTTAACAACACGGAATAATAATTACCTAATAAGTCTAATAACCCTAGATAATACTCAAGGGTGATAACTAATTACGTATCTACTTAACTGGCGCTTTTGATTTCATCATCATCATCATCAGCCAAACGACGTCCACTGCTGGACATAGGCCTCCCCCAGAGATTTCCACTGCGACCGGTCGCAGGCCGTCCGCATCCAGTAGACACCCGCGACCTTCATCAGGTCGTCAGTCCACCTTGTAGGGGGCCTTCCCACACTGCGCCGTCCGGTACGTGGCTTTTGATTTAAAATCATTCAAAGCATGCTATAGAGCAAACGTGTATTCTTTCTTTTAGGTTTCCTAAATGCCCAAACATGAAGGAAATATGGATTAATGCCACAAAACGACCAGATGATTGGTTTCCCTCTCCAAGCAGTGTTGTATGTTCTCGGCACTTTGAGTCAGAATATTTAAAAGTAACGAAAGGGAATAGACGAATTTTGTATACAAATGCCGTTCCTACGCTGCACCTGCCAACAGTTGTAAGTAAATTTACCTAAGTGTATTTTTTGTTGTTCCTTGGTGAAAATGCACTCTAATACATTTAGTGTAGAATCGATAAATATGATTTAAACATATTTTTTATACTTCTAGATACCTGGGGACGGATCTGTTGCTCAAAGTCGAAATACATTTGCCGAAGTTGCAAAAGTGACACAGACGTTACCAACAGCAGAGGTACGTTTACGTCGTGTTAGTAATTTTGAGTTCTGACTAAGTTGAAAATTACACTTATTTTGATTTTATAAATTAATTTATTGAATCAGGCGTTACTTTGCGGAAGTCCATATTATCAAAAACGACAATAGTATTGCTTTGCTATTCCGCCGTGTAAATACGTGCTTGTTATTAGTGCCAACCGTTATACTTAGTGGCGTATTTTTTGTATTATTTTTTGGCGAGGCTTTAAATATGGCCGACCATTTTGGACACGTTATTCCGTTGTCGGACATCAGACCGGAGACCGGAGGGTGGGAAAATTAATGCATGCACAAAATACGCAACTAAGTATAACGGTTGGCACTAATAACTAGCACGTATTTACACCGCGGAATAGTAAAGCCATATTATTGTCGTTTTAGTTATTATAAATTTCCAATTAAAGTGAAAGTTGAAACATCAAAAAACAAAACAAACTCTTCATAAATTACTTAAATTTTTTCTAGATATGTCATGAAGCAACACAACATCAAAGCTCCATTACAATGAACATGGAAGTAGTACCGGCTGTGTTACCTATGCCTATGTCAGAGGTAAGTTTTCAAATAATTATTTCTTATCTGATTGGAAACAACTCTTTGTTCAGTTTGTAATCCTTAAAACGTTACTTATAAGTAGTGATGCAACGAATACGAATACGAAACTTCGTATTCGGCGAATATCACCTTTACTACGAATATTCGTGTTCGCCGAATATTTTATAGGTATTATACTAATCACAAAAATGCAAACTTTAATCAAGGTACTATATGTAATTAATATAATTTCATAATTTGTTTGTATCACAAACGTATATTTGCAATCGATTTCCTATGACCATATATGGAGGCAACTGCAAAGTTAAGTTTGTGAACCACTATTCGTATTCGTGTTCGTTTTCGTAAAATTACATTAGCATTATTCGTATTCGTAAAAGTACTATTCGTTGCACCACTTTATAAGTACCTAAACTTTATATTTGCAGACCACTGTACAAGCAACAACGGATTTCGCATTCACTTCCACATCAAACCAAACTACTGCAAGCTGCAACATTTTACCAGACCAGAACACAGAAGACTGTTTAGAAACAATTTCAAATTTTAGTACTCCTCGAAAAAAGCGTCTTCGCATTACTATAGCTGACCTTTCTCAAAAACTTAAACAGGCAAAAATTAAAGTTAAACGTTTACAAAGTTCAAATCGTACGTACAAAAAAAAGATTACCTCATTGAAATCGCTACTGAAGGAACTACAGGATAAACAATTAGTTACTGACGAACATACTTCTATCTTGGAACATATCGGCGTACAGAGTTCAGAAATCCTGAAACGTCAAGCAATAAATTCTAAGTCAGGTAAAATAAGTAGAACAAAATATTCTCCTCAACTGCGAACATTTGCACTCACATTAAATTTTTATTCCACTAAAGCCTATCAATACGTTAGGAAAACTTTTAATACGTGTTTGCCGCATCCAAAAACATTATCCAAGTGGTATCAAACTGTCGATGGTCGCCCTGGTTTCACCAAACAAGCCTTTAATGCACTTAAGTTGAAATCTGAACAATTACAGCAAAAATTGTTTGGAACACTGATTTTTGACGAAATGAAAATTAACAACGATGATATTGATTATAATCCACAGACTGAAAGGACGTACGGATATGTTGACTTTGGAGGCGAATTAGATACCGACTGCACAGACGAATGTTCCGAAGCTTTGGTTTTTTTGGTCGTGCCATTTAATGCTTCATTCAAGTTACCAATTGGCTACTTTTTGGCTAACAAACTGAATGCTGACCAAAAAGCCACGTTGATAACACAAGCCATTCGTTTATGCAAAGATGTAAACTTTGAAGTAAAGGCTTTGACATTTGATGGCTGTCCTACAAATACATCGACAGTCAAAAAGCTAGGGTGTTGTTTAGATATTAACAACCTCAAGACAACATTCAAAGTAGACGCCGATGAAATTGCAATATTTTTAGATCCGGTGCATATGGTCAAGCTTCTAAGAAACAGTTTCCAATTTTACGGCGTATTAAAAGACGGTCAAAATAATGCAGTCAAGTGGAATCATATAGAGAAAATTGTATGAGTTGCAAGAAAGCGAGTCTTTTCATATGGCAAATAAACTCCGTTCTGCTCATATGAATTTCAAAAAAAATATAATGAAAGTCAAATTGGCGACACAGATTTTTAGTAGAAGTGTAGCAATCGCTCTGGACTTTTGTAACAAAGAATTGAAAATTAAAGAATTCCAAGATGTCAATGGAACTGTGCAATTTTTAATGAACATAAATGACATCTTTGACATCTTGGATTCTAAAACTCACAGTTATGGTTTCAAACGAGCAATGAACAAAGAAAACTTTTTGGATGTTTGTAGGAGAATGGATGAGGTAAAACAGTATTTACTGGCACTTAGTGTTCATGAAACTTCTCCAAAACCGGAAAAAAATGTTAAATTAGTAAAATCTCGCCGCTATACCGGATTTCTTGGACTGTGCGTCTGCATCGAAAGTGCAAAAATACTTTTCAGAGAATTAATAGAAAATGAAGCTTGCCCCATGACGTACTTGCCGCTACATAAAGTGTCCCAGGATCACATAGAGCTGTTTTTCTGCAACGTACGATCAGCTGGTGGTTGTAATGACAACCCTACTCCTCGTCAGTTTGAGGGTATTTACAAAAAAATGTTAATTCACACTGAACTGCAGCAGTCTGTTACGGGAAATTGTATACCGTTAGAGAATATATCAATTTTAAATTGTTCTTCACTTGATCGAATCAATATGACGGTGGAACGAAAGAAAAATAATACAAAATTTAATATCAATGATGTAGATGATGAGGATGAGTTGGCAATTGCAGTTCAAGAAGCATCGTTGTCCATGTTTGCTGAAAACATAATAGAATATATTTCAGGCTTTGTGGCGCGTTCGTTATGCAAAAGAATAAAATGCAGTAAATGTGTTCAAGGTTTAATATCTTTAAAAGCAAAACGAAATTCCCTCATATTTGCAAGAGATGCAGGTGGATTAATATATCCATCTGAAATGGTAGTAACAATCTGTCGACGATGTGAGGTCATAATAAAAAGTAATGATAATTATAAAACTATCAAACCCGATCGAAGAGCCGCATTCCTTGTCACGAAAACCTTGCACTCATTTGCTAATGAAGATTTGTTTCCCGATTTATCGAGGCACCAATTCGATTACGAAAGTACGAACCACGTAGTCGATTTAACTAAATTGGTTATAGAAAAATATATAAACGTGCGATTGGCTTATTTAACAAAAAAAAAGCAAACAAGTCAGAACCAAATTAGACGCGTTTTTACCAAACTTATACATTTTAAGGGTCAGTAGGAATAAAGAATTATATTTACTTGTAAAGTAATAATAAATAGTATAAACACTTTTAGTTATTTTATTTATTTCATCTGACTCACCTACTAGTATTATTTAGTTTTTAGAATGACAGATACTTTGTCGATAAAATGTGGTGATCCTAGTCACAGTTCCTATTATCGATATTTATTTAATGCCGACGGCGGGAAGCACTAGCGATCGGCTGTCAACTAGCACTTGACCTTGGGACAACCAATCAAGTCTCAGTGAGTGCATGTTAAGCCGCCCTCACCCCCGCATGTTTGGCAGAATAGGTTTTAATGAAATAATTGTTTAAAGCTACGTCTTTAGGTTTACTGGTCTGTGCGTAAACCGCACAACCGCAAACCGCACAACCGCAAACCGCACCACCGCAACTCGCATAATCGCTACCCGCTCAAACTTACGCTGCTCAAGCCCTACCCGCCGTTACCGCTACAAGCACACATACTTGTGTAGTTTGTAATAATGAAAAACATCCCTTGTATTTTTGCAAGAAGTTCATTGACCTCGACGCGAATTCTCGGTATTCGATAGTAACAAAGAATTCTTTCTGCAAAAATTGTCTCGGATTTCATAATATAAATGAATGCAAGTCGATGAAGACTTGTGTGAAGTGTAATAAAAAACATCATTCAATGTTACACTTAGATAATTTTGTGTATCGACATCAGGAAATTGCACCACGCGCAAATGTTGCAATACTCTATGATTCCGTAGTGACAGGTGCGTGTGAACCGACCTTGAATCCCGTTTTTGACAGTTCTGACACTTGCCGCGCGACCGAGTCAGTCGACACGGAGTTTCGCGCACAAAACGAGTTTGCGCAACAACAAACCACTTCAAACATGCCATGCAGAGAGTTCTAAACCAGGAGAGGCCTTAGGTATCATTTCCCCTCTGTCAAAAGTATTGGCAGGAAAATCTAGTACATCTATAAAAACTATTTCAATAATCGATGTCACGCACTTTCGCCATCGTTGTCGATGGATAACAAGCTCCGTGAAAATGCCCTTATGCGCTGTTTTTGGATGTAAAAAATGTTATATTTCGTCTAGTTAACAAAAATATGAAATACCAATTCAGATGTAAGTAAAATTTTTATCATTACTTTATTTATCATTACTTTCGTAATAAAATCAAGCTTCGTTTACAGAATCGATTCAAAAACAATCGTTTTCTTTCTGACGGGTAGTAACTATTTGACGTTTGACATTTCTCCTTATTTAACGCGCTTAAGGATTGCTGTCTTCTATATTTTGTTTGAAAATACAATCAAAAATGATTCTTGGCTTTTTTGTTTGACATTTGCAAAGACTGCATCCAATAATGAACCATATGTTAACGTATGTACAGTCGACTATCTATTGCTCCATTTAGTGCTATGAAGTATAAAAAGAATATGTCAAATATGTTTGGTGTTTTTAAGTCAAAGGTACATCTTTGTTGGTTGTCAATAAAGCGTTGTTGCCATAAAAAACCAATTAGAAATAAACTGTATTAACAACCGACAATGATGTACCTTTGACTAGAAAACATCACATGCGTGCTACCTCGCCCCCCTCAGATTTTGGCAGACTTTTTTGTTTGGAAAGATGAGGCGAAGCGTACTCCATTTATAGAGCTTTATGATGCCATGTGACAAACAAAATTTGTTTACAAGTGATAATCTGATAATCCGCAGTGTTTTGTTGCATCTGATAAGCAAGAGTGTTTTTATAACGACGTATCACCTACCGCGTGGGTCAATGTGGTAAATGCTAAAGTGAATTCCCCAAATATGAGAGTGATGCTTGATACAAGCGCGGCTGCTAATTTCGTTTCTGTTTTAGCTTGTTGTAAACGACTCGGTTTAGAAATAAACCATCAACCTACGTCCGCACGTGGACACGGATTAAAACAAAATCCGGTATTAGGATATACTTTAATAGAGTTCAGATCGCGATTTGATCCCCGCTGCAAATATTCCATTAAAGCCGCCGTCGTTGAGGTACTTACCGATAACTTACCAATCCTGCGGTTAAGTACAAAACTTGTAGAATATTTCGCCCATATACCTCTTGCCGATGAATTATTTTATGAACCCTCGGATGTCGATTGTATTGTAGGTACCGGCCTGTTTCCACACTTGTTATTATCAAACAAGGTCACTCATCCCGAGACACGAGCAGTAGCAGTAGAAACGACTCTTGGTTATATAGTGACCGCACAAATAATTCAGCACAAAATTTAAATAATTGCTTTCACGCGGTTATCGAAGACAGAGATTATAAGTTAGACAAATTAGTACAACAGTTTTGGAATTTGGAATCGTTACCAACAAATAAAATATTGAGCCCAGAAGAGCAGCAGTGTGAAAAAATATTTCAACAAACAGTCTCCCGTGGGTCGGATGGCAGATATGTTGTGGCGTTGCCATTCACTGAGGACCCTTGCACGCTGGGTGATTCCTATAAGAATGCTACACGACGTCTCTTATCCCTTGAACATAAGTTAGACAGTCAGGAATTACGTTCCGGTTATAATGCCACTATACAAGAATATATTGATAAAGGGTATTTAACTAAAGTGTCTCAACCTCAAGATGCCCCGATCTCATATCATATACCTCATAGAGCTGTATATCGGCCCAAAATCGGCCAAAAATTAGAGTTGTCCTGGACGCTAGCTCAAAATCATCATCAGGTAAAAGTTTAAATGATATTTTACACTGTGGTGCAAATTTACAAACAAACATTTTTGATTTGTTAATCAATCTCAGATTATTTGCAGTTGCTATTTCAGGAGATTTAGAGAAAATATATTTTCAATTAAAAGTGATCACTGAGCATAAAGCCTTTCTAAGAATATTATTCAGATTCAACCCAGACAGCGAACCCATTCTAACATATGAGTTTGAAAGAATTTCCTTCGGTTTAAAGTGCTCTCCATTCCTTGCTTTAAGAGTAGTTCGCCAGCTTGCTCAAGATGAATGTCAAAAATACCCAAAAGCCTCTCAAGTAGCCCCGATTTATTCCTACATGGATGATTTTATTCACTCGGTTGCTTCACCCAGCGAAGCTCTCGAATTGTATGACCAACTTGTCAAAATGTTTGCTAGTGGAGGTTTTAATATGACTAAATGGACCTCTAACTCACCTACATTTCTACAAAATATTCCTGTAGATTCTCGCGCCTCCAAGAGTTTAAACTTTGATGCAGAGTCAGAAACAAAATTAGTTGGGCTCCGCTGGGACCCAGTGAAAGACCATTTCAGTTTCAAAATAAATATTGACAATGATAATAATAAAAAATGCAGTAAAAGAGTAATGTTATCTAAAACCGCTGCTCTATATGACCCTCTAGGTTTGATCGCCCCTCTCACTGCTTTTTTGAAATTGCTGATCCAGGAGTGCTGGAAACGGGATCTCTCTTGGGATGAAGATGTCCCTGATGACATTTATAAAATCTGGATTCAAATTCAAAACGAATTAACGAATCTGTCAAAAATTAAAATACCGCGTCACGTTGGCGTAACTGATAAATCCTACGTCAGTCTTTTAGGATTTGCTGACACGAGTGAAAAATGCTATGGCGCTGTCATATATTTAAGGATCGGTCTTTTGACTGACCCAGCGTCTAGTGTATCGCTGTTGTGTGCTCGCTCTCGCTTCGCGCCGCTTAAGAAAATCACCCTTGCTCGACTTGAACTCTGCGCAGCTCACCTGCTAGCTCAGCTGATACAGACTGCTCTCAAAATTATTAAAAACAGATGTCAAGTGAATACCATACTTGCTTTCTCAGACTCTTCCATTACTCTCCCATGGATTCATTCGTCACCTCACCGGTGGCAAACATTTATTGCCAACAGAACCTCTGCAATTCAGGACATTTTAGCTCCACAACATTGGTATCATGTGCCAGGTCATGAGAATCCTAGTAACCTTATATCGCGCCCAGTCACGCCTAATAATTTGATAAATAATAAAAAGTGGTTTTTGGGTCCTGAATGGATTTCTCTGCCGATTAAGCAATGGCCTATTAATGCATTTAATAAAATAGATGTGTCCATTGTGCCAGAAGCAAATATTGTCGCACTATTCAATACTCTTGACCCGGTGAAAGAAGTTCATCCGCTAATAGCACTTACTGAAAGAATGTCAAATTGGTCAAAGTTAATGAATGCAGTAACATATGTGTTAAGATTTGCAAAAATACTAAAAAGTTGTGGTTGTATTACAGTATCAGATTTAACCATTGCAGAGACTTATCTCATAAGAGTAGTTCAAGCGCAACACTTTGTTTCTGACATTGATGGTATCAAAAATAATAAGCTGCTTCGCACCCCTCTTAGAAAATTAAACACTTTCATGGACATTGATGGACTCCTTCGTGTAGGAGGACGTTTACATAACGCACCCATTGCTTATGAACAAAAACATCCTGTACTTATTCCTGCAAAGAGTAGGGTAGCCACTATTTTAGTAGAACATTATCACCGAAACAACTTGCACACCGGACCTGGATTAGTTCTAGGTTTACTTAGGCATCAATATTGGTTGTTACCCGCTCGCAGTCTTGTACGCAAGGTTATTCACGCCTGTAACAAATGTTTTAAACATAAGCCCAAGGAAGTATATCCGTTTATGGGCAATTTACCAGAGTTTCGTGTTACTCAACAAAAATGTTTCGCCAAATGCGGAGTTGATTATATGGGATAACTATGGGCCGTATATATAACTATGGGAAAAAAACGAGGGATTAAAAGCCAAAAGGCTTATGTTTGCTTATTTGTGGACTTAGTCTCCAAAGCAATTCATTTAGAATTGGTCTCTGACTTGTCAACTGAAATGTTTATAGCCGCATTCAAACGTTTCATCGCCCGCCGCGGACCTGTGTCGCTTATCATAAGTGATGGAGGCAAGAACTTCATTGGCGCTCGCAATCAATTCAAAGAAATATACTCTGTAGTTTGTTCAGAAGAATATAACAAAGCAATCATCGGCGAATTGACTCCCCAAAAAATTTTATTTAAAATTCAACCACCATACTCTCCACACATGAGTGGGATATGGGAAAGTAATGTAAAAAATGTTAAGGTTCATCTATACAAAGCCATTGGTTCTCAAATATTGACATATGAAGAATTAAATTCGGTGCTGGTCCAAATTGAAGCTCTGATGAACTCTAGGCCTCTGTGTGTTCTCAGCAGTGACCCCTCTGAACCTTTGGCTCTCACACCATCGCACTTGCTAAATCTAACTCCGTTAAAATATATACCTGCGGTAAATTTAGATGATATTGACAAAATGGTTCAAACTTATTGGAAAAGATGGCATACGGAATACATAACTTCTTTACAAAGCAGAGAAAAGTGGAACACTACCGCAAATCCTGTTAAAAGGGGACAAGTGGTAATCTTGAAAGAAGAAAAGCTCCCTCTCTTATGTTGGCCTCTTGCGGTGATAGAGGAAACTTATCCCGGTAATTATGGTATTACTCGGGTTGTTAAGGTTAAAACTAAGACTGGTACTTACATTCGTCCTGTGGTTCGAGTGTGTCCATTAACCACTCAATAATATAATTTTATTAGCATTTGTAAATGTAAGTCTCATTTTAAAAAATTGATTCAGTTTGTTAATTCTGTAGTGCTGAATTAAACCTAAATGAATATTAAAAAATATTCTAAACTTAAAGATATTTCATAAGTAAATCGTCTCTTACAAATCATAAATAGTTTTTTTTGACTATTCAGTCTACTTAGAAGAATTAAAAATTATGTTTATTTTTATTTTGAGCCTCAATGTTGGAGTACACTCCAAGGCGGGGGAATATGGTTTGACCGTTTATATTTAATTAATAAAATAGGTATTTACATTTACTTAATACGTATATAATTATTTTAACTCCAATATCATAATTTCCGAACGCACCCTATCCTTTCCGCCTCTATCCCAAATATTGACACTTCCGTTTTCGACGCTAATGTCAAGTGCGTCGTGAATTCCGGTTGCCATTGTGAGAAGAACACATCAATGAACGCACGCGCACAGCTCCCCAGTAACTCGCAAATATGCGGAACCTGGACTTCAACAATATTCAACAGTGCTAAAAGTGAAGTTTAACCCCGGGGTAATGAAACAAACAAAGTGTATGTGCAGTAAATAAGAGAAGAAAAGAACCAGTGCATAAGTGACATCTCGGAACAACATGTGTCGAAGGTAATCTTCCCTAATCCTCATAACATTTACTCCACTGCGTAAGTTGTCAATTTCTGAAACATTACATTTTGGACCGAATAAAGATCTTTTGACGTCTCCTTTCAGATCTGCTCACAGTCTACACAAGACTCTTATCCTGGTTACCGTCAAATTATCCGGCAAGCATTACTTAAACAACTGATGTCTTCTAGTGCTATAGATATTATGATTGCGTCTTTAGCGGAAAATACTTACAGGCAATATGATTGCTGTATACGTGCTTGGATTGATTATTGCAATATGAAGAAGTATGATTACTTTAATTGTTCTGTTATTAACATAATAGATTTTTTGACTCTTACCTTTGAGAAGGGCGCAAAATACGGAACGATTAATTCCTGCTAATCAGCTTTAGGCTTAATTTTGGGTCCTGTTGTTAATGATGAAAAAATCAAACGATTCATGCGAGGTGGATTTAGATTAAGACCCAGTGCACCAAAGTATGCCTTAACGTGGCATCCAAATATTGTTTTATTATATTTAGTCACTAAATGGCCAAACGAAAGTCTTGATTTAGAAAATCTGTCAATGAAAACTGCCACATTGTTAGCGCTAGTGACCGCGCACCGAGTCCAAACTTTATCTTTAATCAAACTAAATAACGTACAAGTTTATGGCGATTTAGAAATTATAATAAGAATCCCAGACATCATAAAAACGTCTAAAGCTAACGCTTCACAGCCTGTGCTCAAACTCACTTTCTTTAATGAAAGGCCCGACATTTGTCCAGGACGAGCTCTTGTATGTTATATTGAAAAGACAAAGTTATTGCGTCAAAGTAATCAGAACTTTTTGTTTATCAGTCACAAGAAACCACATGCAAAGATTTCTTCCCAAAGACTTAGCCATTGGATAAAGAACACTTTGCATAACAGTGGTATAGCTACAACTTTATTTAGCGCTCACAGTACTCGGCACGCGGCTACTTCTGCGGCAAAGAAACTTGGTGTTAATATAGAAACAATTAGAAAAACTGCCGGCTGGAGTGATTCGTCGTCAGTTTTTGCCAAGTTCTATAATAGAGAAATTATCGATGACCCTAATCAATTTGCAAGGTTCATATTGTCGAATAATGACACGTAATAAAAATGTTTACCTTTTATTTTAAAATGTTCAAGTGTCTTTTTATAGTGGAGAAATAAAATATGTAAGATTTCTTTCACATACATTTTTTATTTGTGTGTTCTCCTCTCAACATCCTACAAATAGTAAACCTAATTGCGAAGAAGGAAGGCGGGAAATATAATTAGTGATTAAACGAACTTACCTGTAAGTGAAGTTCGATCACAATTATATGACCGACTTCCTTCGAAGCAATTAGCAATCACCCTCCTCATAATTTTATATGAATATAAATATACCCAGCCCTACAAAAAAAAACAGAATGAGAGCGTTATGTCGGCGGAACCGGATGGTTGCGAGGGTAGTGTTGCCATTTCAATGTTTTAAATTACCCTCTTAAAATATCCGTGTAAAGGCTATAGCGTGTGATACCAGCTACAAATAGTAAACCTAATTGCTTCGAAGGAAGTCGGCCATATAATTGTGATCGAACTTCACTTGCAGGTAAGTTCGTTTAATCACTAAGACTATATTTGTACACTACAACATACAGACTATATTTGTACAGTACATACAGACTATATTTGTTTTACAAAAAAGAGCCATTCGCTTTCTGTATAACTTAAAGGCAGGTGCATCAGTTAGAGAACTATTTAAAGAAATTAATATTTTAACTGTTACTTCCCAATATATCTATGACAATATTATTTTTGTTCTAAAGAATATACATACATTCAAAAAAAATTCTGACATCCACAGCTATAACACTAGAAATAAAAACAAGCTTGCTATCAGAAGTAGTCGTATCCGCAAAGCATATAAGTCATTTTTTGGTCAAGGTATTCACATTTATAACACATTTACCCGTCGATGCTTTAAATTTATCATTTCCCGCTCTTAAGAAATATTTGAAAAAAAGTTTAATGTCAAAGGGTTATTACAGGGTCGAGGACTATATGACGGACAAAGATGCATGGCCCAAACCAGAAGCTACTGCAAAATCATCTAACATTTAGAGGCCTTAGTTCAGATAGGAAAGCATATCTAACGTTTTGTGAAGCAATGAGATTTGGATTTTTTTTTTTTTATTAAACAATACGTACATTGTATGTCTCTCAAGCTGTTTTGATATGTCTTCTTATAGAATTACGCATTATTGTGTATCTTTAAGATATAATATTATTTACTGTATTACTATTTTGAAAAAATAAGTCCCGCCGAGTTTCTTGCCGGTCATATCATAATACTTCTCGGGTCAGAAGGTGTGTAGGGTTACAATCGGTGGTAGTTTTTTTTTCTCTCTGACGTTCATAAGTGCATTGTAATGTGCCTAAATTGAAGAATAAATATCTTTTATCTTTAACTCGAGGGCTGCGGACACGAGGGTGAGCGGAAATGTATGTGAAAGTCAAAAACCGAGTACCGCGTAAGGTCCAAGCTCGGAACATCGCAGCGAGAACTTCTTCAACATCATCATGACAGGGACCGGACATAACTTAAAGGCGAAGTGTCTTAGTGAACCCGAGGGCCGTGGCTCGAGGGTGAGCGGCAACGTCTGAGAAAGCCAAAGGCCGTGTACCGTATAGGGCCCAGGTCAGCAGCAGTACCATGACAGGGATCAGACATATCTCAATGGTGAAGTGTCTTTAGGCCCGAGGATGAGTGGCAATATCTGCGAAAGCCATAGGCCGAGTACCGCGTAGGCCCAAGCCCGGAGCGTCGCAGTGAAAATTTCTCCAGCAGAATCAACATGATATAATCCGGACAAAACTGAATGGTGAAGAATCTTAGCTAATCTGAGGGCCGGAGCCCCGAAGCGGTGTGGCAATGTCTGCGAAAGCCATAGTCCGAGTACCGCTTAGGCCCAGGCCTGGAGCGTCGCATGAATGAATGAATGAATGAATGAATGAATGAATGAATGAATCAATATATTTATTTCTTAGAATATGGTATATTATGATGGTATAATTACATTATGATAAGTTCAACATATCCTGCCGATATCAGCGTAGAAATATTCCCTGAAAATAATATTAAACAATGGAAATCGAAAAAATCTTATTCTATTACATATTACTAACATTCCAGCATGCAATTAACATAATATTTACAATCATTTAAATATTTATAATTATTGATACAATAATAAATAACAGATTTACATTAAATTGAGTCAAATTGATAATTAAGAAATTCCTTATTTGAATAAAAACACTTGTCAATCAGCCAATTATAGAGTTGCTTCTTAAATTTATTATTTGGTAATGTCTTAATGTAGTCAGGTATCTTGTTATATAATTTTATTGCCATAGCATATGCGTTCTCGCGGAAAATTTCATATCTTTGTCTGGGGAGATACAATTGAAGGGGGTATCGTCCGTTTACCTTATTAAGAACCGTGTCATGTAGAGGAAATAAGTCCGAATATCTTTTTACAAATTTAGCTACCTCGTAAATGTACTGACAGGGCAAGGGGAGAACTTTCAGTTCTTTGAATATTGGACGACAGTGGGCTAGATAATGAGCTCCACAGACTGAACGGACACAATCTTTCTGTACTAAAAAGGCTCTCTGTATATCGCCTGAATTGCCCCAGACAATAAGTCCATAGCGTAATACAGACGATACGTATCCGTGATACGCAGAAAGAGCAGCTTCCTTGGATACAATGGCGTTAAGGCGCCGTAATGCAAACACATATCTATGAAGCCTTTTACATACCATATCAACATGGGCTTTCCAGTTGAGATGTTTGTCAATCGTGATGCCAAGAAATATAGCGGTTTCTACAGGTTCGATTGTGCTGCCATTCAAATTTATCTTTAAATCTAAGTATGGAGAATTATATTTCTGAAAATTAATTATATTGGTTTTGTCAATATTTAATTTTAGATTATTTTCTTCTAACCATTTAATTGCATTGATTAAATCATTGTTTGTTAAGGTCTCTAGTTCATTTTTATTTTTACTCTTGATAATGAGAGTAGTGTCATCTGCAAATAAGATGCAATCGTGTTTCAAGGCTTTCGGTAGGTCATTTATATATAACAGATATAACCAGCGAGAATTGCTTCAGCAGCAGCAGCAGCATGACAGGGACCGGACATATATCAATGGTGAAGTGTCATAAGGCTCGAGGGTGAGCGGCAATGTCTGCGAAAGCCATAGGCCGAGTACTGAGTAGGCCCAAGCCCGGAGCGTCGCAGAGAGAATTTATTCAGCAGCAGCAGGAAGCATGACAGAATCCAGACAAAATTCAATGGCGAGTCTTAGCAAATTTGAGGACCGGAGGCCCGATGGTGAGCGGCAATGTCTGCGAAAGCCAAACCATACCGCGCATACCGCGTAGGCCCAGGACCGAAACGTCGCAGCGAGAATTTCTTCAGCAGCAGCGTGAGAGCTAGCAGCTAGTAATTGCGAGATTCATGACTACCCTTTTTATTGCAATCAGTTGTTAAAGCGAGATAAAACATGTTGCTCTCACAAACGGTACATTTTTTGCCGTCGGGTAAATCGAAATAGATAAATATTAACTACCTGTTTTATTTATTTTTAACCGACTTCAATTTCATAGAAGGAGGAGGTTCTGTATTCGGTTTGGGCTTTTTTTTTTATGTATGTTCACCGATTACTCTGAGACGCGTGGTCCGATTTGAATAGTTCTTTTTTTGTTTGAAAGGGTCTACTTCCAAGGTGGTCCCATATTAATCTGGTGCTGTTCTGATGATGAAATCTATGAGGAATTGAGGGAACTCCTCAATTTTTAAAGGCATATGTATGGCGATTTGGGTGTTTTCTTAAGCAACTCGAGGGTTTTCTCTCGGAAACCACCAATTTGATGATGTGGACCAGATAATGATGATTGTTTTTATGATAATGATGATGATTTTTTTTTTTAGGATGTTCAGCGATTACTCCGAGACCCGTGGTCCGATTTGAATAATTCTTTTTATGTTTGAAAGGATGTACTTCCAAGGTAGTCCCAAATTAATCTGGTGCCGTTCTGATGATGGAATCCATGAGGAATTGAGGGAACTCCTCAATTTTTAAAGGCACATGTATGGTGATTTGGGTGTTTTCTTAAGCAACTTGAGAGTTTTTCTCTCGAAAACCACCAATTTGATGAAGTGGACCTGATAATGATGATTGTTTTGATGATAATGATGATGATTTTTTTAAATGTAGGATGTTCAGCGATTACTCCGAGACCCGTGGTCCGATTTGAATAATTATTTTTATGTTTGAAAGGATGTACTTCCAAGGTGGTCCCAAATTAATCTGGTGCTGTTCTGATGATGGGATCTATGAGGAATTGAGGGAATTCCTCAATTTATAAAGGCATATGTATGGTGATTTGGGTGTTTTCTTAAGCAACTCGAGGGCTTTCTCTCGGAAACCACCAATTTGATGATGTGAACGTCATGATGATAATTGTTTTGATGATAATGATGATGATTTTTTTAAATGTGGGATGTTCAGCGATTACTCCGAGACCCGTGATCCGATTTCAGGAATTCTTTTTTTTGTCTGAAAGTAACTACCTCTGAGATGGTTCCACATTAATCTGGTGCTGTTCTGATGATGGGATCAATGACGAATTAAGGGAACTCCTCAATTTTTAAAGGCACATGTATGGTGATTTGGTTGTTTTTTTAAGCAACTCAAGCATTTCCTCTCGAAAACCACTAATTTGATGGAGTGGACCTAATGATGAAGACCACATATGATAAGTGGAACTTTCCTTACATTGAGTTACGTATTATGAACTTTTTCTTATATATATTCGCCGATTATTGCGAGATCCGTTGTCCGATTATGATAATTATATAACCACTAAAAATGGAAAAATAAAAACTTTTTACAAAAAAAAGATAAACCGACTTAAAAAAGGATAAAATAAATTATTATATTATTTATATGCGTTACAAACTGATATGTTTGAAGTCGGTGCCAAGCTAAAAAGTTACAATACCGGTCAAATCAGCTTCAAGTCTGAAAATCACAAAACATATCGATACCTACTTATATTGAAAAGGTGAATGTGAATCTATCTGTTACATTTTCACGTCTAAACTACTAATACAATTTTGATGAAATGTGGTACCTATGTATATATTCTCTGATACACGTCTACTTTGTCAATAATCAGAAAAAGGCGGCAAATAAAAATAAAAAACACGTATGGTCAACAATAGAAAATTTAAATATCGTGCCTTTTTCTACTGAAAAGGTGTGACCCACACACCCAGTGTGTCTGACTATAGAAAAATCAATCTAGCCATTGAATTCTTTTACACTTCGATAAAACACCTTAGTTGAAGTAGAATAAATAATTCAAACCGAAGCACGGGCTCCGTTCAAGATATGGTTAGTCCGACAACTAGTCAACAATGTACTGATTTAAACTTACACGATGTTCACTCATTATTATGATAAAAACGGGACTTAAGACTCAGTCTGCCTGCGACCACGAGCGTTACGGCACGCTCGAAACGTCAGGAAAATAATAAAAGTAAGTGTACGCGATTAAGTCCCGTTTTTATCATAATAACTAGTAAACAAGTTTATTAACAAACATCATAAGACGCATGATTATATTTTCTTTCTGTACTAGAATGAAAACCTACACCAGACACACAACAGTCAATACCAGAATTAGTTCTATAGTATGAAGAACAATTCACTGAACACATACGCCTCGTTCGTATTAACTGTTTTGTGATTTTCAGACTTGAAGCTGATTTGACCGGTATTGTAACTTTTTGGCTTGGCACCGACTTCAAACATATCAGTTTGTAACGCATATAAATAATATAATAATTTATTTTATCCTTTTTGAAGTCGGTTTATCTTTTTTTTTGTAAAAAGTTTTTTTACGTAATATTGTAGGTTTTATGTATTGATAAATAGATTATTTTTACGTTGAGAATAAAGTACCTCCAGGTATTAATTAATCACAATATATGTCCGGATACTTACAATTTCCAAAACGAAGTAACACGTCTAACATGACATCATCAAGGCAGTTTGTTCCTTTCCGAATGGCTCCGCCGGTGGCCTAGATGGTTTATCTCCCCAACATTTAAAGGACCTTCTAAGTCACACTTGTGGTGAGGCTACTGAGTCATTACTGAGGGAACTAACGGCTTTGACTAACCACATGTTATTAGGTTCTTTAAACCCCGATGTCACTGAAGTTTTGTATGGTGCCAACCTGAGTGCACTACAAAAAAAAGATGTCGGGATCAGGCCAATAGCGGTTGAAACTACGTACCGCCGCCTGACAGCGAAATGCTGCTGCGCTGCTGTCTCTAGTCAATTAACTGGGTATTTTCAACCTATACAGTTGGGTTTTGGCTCAAGGGGTGGCTGTGAGGCGGCGGTACACGCGCTACGTACCTTCATCGTCAGAAAGGAATGTGAGGTTTTAGTTACAGTTGATGTCAAAAATGCCTTTAACTCCATTGATCGTAGTATCCTGTTAACCCAAGTTAAGAAAAAAATTCCGGAACTCTTCAATTTCGTCTGGCAATCGTCCCTACCTATTAGGCATGGAGGTATTGGGATCCGCAAAATATCAATAGTTTCTCTACCCGCTTTCCGCTCATCAATCCATAGCACTCGACATTTAATCGCAAAAATTCTAAAAGACTCTGATGATTTGGAAATCCCTTTTTTGAAGGATGCCGTAGATTTTTGGAGGCTCAACTGCCCCAACTCTGATTTGCCAACAGCTCCCCATTCGCAGCGACAATGGGACGAGCCGCTCTGCTGGTGCGGAATCACCTGTACGAAACGTCTACCAGCCCCGCGGAGCGCGCTCGTCTCCTTGCCTGTAATGAATGGGAAACAGGGTGTTGGCTACGGGCCTTACCCTCTAAAAATCTCGGCACTTTACTTACCAACGATACTTTGAGGCTCTCCATAGCGCTGCGCCTGGATGCGCCTTGTGTTGCCCGACATAGGTGCCAATGTGGTGCCAATGTAAATAGCACAGGCCTGCACGGCCTCTCCTGCAGCAGGAGTGCTGGCCGTATTGCGCGGCATGCCTCCATCAACGACATCTTACACCGTGCCTTTACAAGTGCCGGAACCCCAGCTATATTAGAACCCACAGGCCTGGCTAGAGATGACGGCCTGATGGCATGACCCTTGTTCCCTGGGAGCTGGGACGACCTCTGGTATGGGATGCCACTTGCGTGGATACCCTTGCGCCGTCCCATCTTCCAGGAACCTCGTCTAAGGCTGGATCGGCTGCCGATGCGGCCGAGCGCCTCAAGCGGCGCAAATATGCAGCGATCGATTCTTCCTGCATGTTTGTGCCATTTGGGGTGGAGACCCTCGGACTCTGGGGACCCGGAGCTCACGCTATTTTTAGGCAAATTAGTAAACGCCTCAAAGATGCTACGGGTGACCAGAGGGCTGGCGCTTTCCTAGCCCAGCGCATAGGACTCGCTATTCAGCGTGGCAACTCCGCCAGCCACCCTGGGCACCCTTCCGTCGGGCTCCGAACTTGAGCCAGTTTTGTACTTGTAAATATGATTTTTATATAATTTTTATATAAGTCTACTGTTAATGTACCGATTTATAATGTTTTCATAAATAAATATTTTATTTATTTATTTATTTAAACTTTATTGCACATAAAAAAGTACAAGTGGCGGACTTAATGCCTTAAGGCCTTCTCTACCAGTCAACCATTGGGCCAAAAAGAAACATTTGTTGGGTGCAGGTTCGAAAATAGAAAATGAAATTATAATGATCACTTACTAAATACATATATATATATATATATATAATAGTACTTAAGATATACTATATTATTATACGTACCTATTATGAAATATAATGCAGACAACTAATCACGTAAATTGTCAAATAAGTGCTTCCGTACCATGCGCTTGAAGATAAATTTGCTCTGAGCTTTTCTGATATCAAGGGGTAGATCGTTCCACAGACGAGTGGCCTGAAGAGTGAAAGAATTAGACAGAAAGCCGGTGCGGTGAGGGGGAATAGACAACTTAAGGCTGCGGGAGGTACGGAGAACGCGTCCTGGGCGAGCAATTACGAATTTAAATTTGAGGTAATCTGGTGTGGATGGATCAAAAAGAAGAGAATATAGTAAACATAACATTCTAAGCGACCGACGTTCACGAATGGGCAACCATTTCAGCTGTTTCCGATAAGCAGATACGTGGTCGTACTTTCGAAGGCCGAATATGAATCTAATACCATTGTTGAGCAATCTATCTAGTTTGTTCAAAGAGGCTTGAGCGACATTGGAGTAACAAACATCAGCATAATCAATAATGGGTATTACCAGAGCTTGAACAAGAAGGGTCTTAGTGCTTACCGGTAGAAAATGCTTAAACCTGAAAAGCGATCTTAATGCGTTCGTCACTCTACGACATACCTCGGACACCTGAGGATCCCAACTAAGGCCACTATCTATAATCAGACCCAGGTTCTTCACTTCAAACGACAGAGGAATTACAACATCCTCGAACTGGATCGGCGCCACACAGGACAGATCCATCAAAGCAAGCATACGTGGGCTCCCTATAACGATGGCTTGACACTTAGACGGGTTAACTGCGATCCCAAAAGAGCGTGACCAAGCAGAAAGATAGTCCAAGTTCCTATTTATAGAAGCAACTGCTTGATCAATGTCCTTAACGCTCGCCTGAGTGTAAAGTTGCAAATCGTCAGCATAAAGATGGTAAGAGCAACTAATTCTAGTGGTAATCATGTTAATAAATATTGAAAAGAGAAGAGACGATAGAATCCCGCCCTGAGGTACTCCAGTCTGAAAAAGATCTGTCTGCCCGGACTGATTGGCGCCGATCATGAAGATAAGAAGTAAACCACTGAGCTGCTGATGATGACATACTTAAGTGTCTAAGGCATGCTAGTAGGAGGTCGTGATTCACAGCATTAAATGCGTTCGAAAAATCGACCAGGACCAGCACCGTTACCTGTGTTAGTTCCATGCCTTGCCTTAAATCTTCAATAACTTTGAGCAAAGCAGTGCAAGTACTATGCCCTGATCGGAAACCAGACTGTAAAGGAGAAAGAATTTATTTGAATTGATATATAAAGACAGCTGTTTGTGGACAATGGCTTCTAGAACCTTAGACAGGAATGGGAGAATAGAAATAGGCCGGAAATCTTTCAGCAAACTGGGGTTGGAAACTTTAGGGAGCGGTAGAACATAGGCTTTACGCCAAGTAGAAGGAAAAACCCCAGTAGACAGTGACAAGTTAACAACATACGTTATAACTGGGAGAATGCATTCCAAAATGCTTATAATCATTAATCTACTCAGCTCGTCGTGGCCCACGGCATTAGATTTAACAGATTTGATTACCTTAAGTACATCACCATCAGAAGCCTGAGCGAGTGAAAATTCGGTGTTTGATAGACGGGGTAAAGCAGTGATATAAGATATGCTACTTATCAGAGTGCCGGGGTCTAGAGTCAATGATTTGGCAAAATGTGAATTTAAATCGTTAAGAGAAAATGAATTAAAAGATGAGGAAGAGGAACTAGCTTTAGTATTGACGACACCGATCGATTTAAGAAATTTCCAAGTTTCAGCAGGAGATGAAGATGCTATGCTGTCATGGATATGTTTACGTTTAGCTGCTCTCACCATCTGATTGCATTTATTCCTGGCTGTTTTAAAGATGCTCCAGTTATCCTCACAACGATCTCGTTTATACCTTCTAAAAGCTCGATCTCGCCTCACCATGGCCATTCGTACTGCTCTGGTAATCCACAAAATAATGTTTAAAACGTCCTATTTTAAGAAAAAAAAAAGTAACACGTCTTAAAGATATTTAACCCGCAACTCTTAAATTGGGAAAGCATTTAAAAATCCATGGTTTAAACCTCGGCGAAACGCAACAAACCGAATAGCTTAATTTAATCTAAAGACGTCCTTAAATAATGTTTGTATACAGTATACAGGGTTCCTATACAGCGCCATCTGTGACCACTTTTGAGAACTATTTTTTATGAAAATTATAATAATAATAATAAATACTCTTTATTGCACACCTCATACAGTTACAAGCACAAATTTTACAATTAGATAAATTTAGGTAGAGGTAACAACTTGAGAGGGAGAGAATTCCACAAACGAACGGCCTGGAACGTAAATGAGCAATTATAAAATTTGGAAGATGAAGATGGCACTTTTAGGAGCAATTTTTGAGCGGATCTAATAGAATTAAGATATGAGAAACGCTCTTTGACGTAGCGGGGAGTTGCAGGGTTAAAAAGTATAGAAAAGAGTAAAGAAAGTATGTGAGAGTTACGGCGGTGACGGATAGGGAGCCATTTGAGTTGAGAACGAAAACTAGAAACATGGTCGAATTTGCGTAATCCGAAAATGAACCGAATGCAGGCATTAATTATGTTTTTAATAAGCAGAATAAAAACTACCCTGTATGTTGGTCCGGGGTATAAACTGTTACTATACAAAATTTCGTGAAATTCTGTTCAGTAGTTTTTACGTAGTTCGCGGACAAATTCACAGACAGACAGACAAGAATTCCAAAAATCACTGAAATGTATTCAGTCAACGTTTCTAAGACCCCCTGAATAAGTTTTTCAAAAATATCTTCAATGTACATTTTTTTTCTCCTTACGCGTTTATTATATGTATAGATTCGCCAGAAAGCTTGATATTTTTTTTTATATACCACGACGGTGGCAAACAAGCATACGGCCCGTCTGATGGTAAGCAGTTACCGTAACCTATGGACGCCTGCAACCCCAGAGGATTCACATGCACGTTGCCTACCCTTTAAGAACCTATACACTCCTTTTTTTAAGAACCTCATACTGTAGCCCGCTGGGAAAACCTCGGCAGGGAGTTCATTCCACAGTCGCAGCGTTGGTGGGAGGAAATTCCTCTTAAACCTTACAGTGCGTGACCCATTAGGCTCCAAGGTGTGGGGATGAACACCCTGCCGGCGGCGAGCGGTGCGGTGATAAAAAACTGCCGTGGGCATCATATCAAACATTCGGAGCACAACCCATTATGAAGGCTAGACGACTAAGGGGACTGAGGGAAGAGCGGGAAGGGAGCGCGCGTGCCCTACAAAAAAAGCATCATAAAACCTATAATGTTTCATACTTAAATATACTCCAGGAGCCGGGTACTATCAGCTATAATAGTAGTTTTCGATACTAGTGCGAGAAGTATGTCATTTTGCACGATTACCGAGGTTACGGGGACAAGTGAAAATGACACTTCCGCACGTGTGTCGAACAACGTTTTTTAATACAATTGCGAAAAAACTACAATGAAATAAAATTACATTTATATTCTGTCAGTGTATACAAAAGACAGCTTCAGCATAATACTCATTTATTTAAATTTCTGATCTGCAAATATATAAATAAATAAAATAAATAAATAAATATTATAGGACAATTACACAAATCGACCTAGGCCCACAGTAAGCACAATAAAGCTTGTGTTATGGGTACTAGACAACGATATATATAATAGATAAATACTTAAATACATAGAAAACACCCATAACTCAGGAAAAAATATCTGTGATAAACACACAAATAAAATGCCCTGACCAGGATTCGAACCCGGGACCTCCTGCTTCGTAGGCAGGGTCACTATCGACTGGGCTAGGAGGCCGTGCGTAAAATCAAACTTTACGCACGATTTGCAGATCAGATTACTTTTTTGCAAAATCAAACTTTACGCACGATTTGCAGCTACATAAACTAAACTTTTTGAGCAATTGTATTAAAAAAATATTTGTACTTAATTTGTTAGCATCTTATATAATAAACAGTGCAAAATGCGTCTTAAGCGGAGAGGCGTATTACAGTATGCAGGACCTCAAATTGCAGGGACTGATATAAAATGGCGTACTATGCAAGAAATCGTATTAAACGTGATCTTATTAAGCAGGTTCTACTTTTATTTCATACGTTGTATCATTAGCGAAGAGTCACGCAAAGACGCTACTGTGCTGTAATGGCGTCGTTTAGGATACAATTTTCTAGCGAAATCATCCGAGATAAACGAAGCCCTCGTCGCCCGAAGGCTACCCTGAAAAGGGTTCGTATCTTATATTGCTGATTTGTTGCGTTTGACAGTCACATTTGGCTATTATCCAGTCAAAGGAGACTTTAAAAACTAAGTCTTGCTTTTTGGAACAAATGTCAGCAGGGTGGAAATCGCATCCGCTTATTTCATATCTTAGCTCATCTCTATTGATGACAAGGTAGAATATTCCAGGCTCATTTGTGACTTTTTTAGTTCGATTTTCTATCGAATGAACAGTAGGTATTTGAATTATGTTACCATTTTGTATTGCCACTAATACGAAACTTCAACTAAAGTGCACACGGTACAAATTCGAACCGTAATACAGAACGGCCTAGGTGGACGTGGATTTTACACAATGTCTTTCTTGATTGGTCTAATGATTGGACGCGAAAGACGATCGTAGAAGATGTTATATTTAATACTAGCTGTACCCGCGGCTTCGCCCGCGTGTGTGGGAGGTTTTGTCTTTTTCATTTACTATCCAGGCCAATTAGTGTAGAATTTACGCGTTCTACATATAAATATCTATCTAAATTTATTAGTTCATCCGTGATAAACATAACTGACTAAAAGGTGTGCGTCGAGACCTGCGAATGCTAATGGCCGAGTTCCTACAGGAGAATATGCTTTGAACAGAGGGTCAAACGCTGAAGGTACTGGCGCGAGGTAGCGTGTGAGCGCAACGTCCCAGCGAAAACTTTTGCAGCAGCAGGCCAAAATCTAATAAGGTCAAAAGCAGAAAAAATGCCGAAACCGTGACACGGTGAGCGGCAATATCGCGAAAGCCATAGGGCGAGTACCGCGTAGGACCCAGGCCCGGAGGATCGCAGCGAGAATTGCTTCAGCAGAAGCAGCATGTCAGGGACCGGACGTACTTGAATGGCGAAGTGTCTTAGCGAACTTGAGGGCTGCGAACACATGAGTGAGCGGAAATGTATGTGAAAGTCAAAGGCTGAGTACCGCGTAAGGTTCAGGCTCGGAACATCGCAGCGAGAACTTCTTCAACATCATCATGAAAGGAACCGGTCATAACTTAAAGGCGAAGTGTCTTAGCGAACCCGAGGGCCGTCGCTCGAGGGTGAGCGGCAACGTCTGAGAAAGCCAAAGGCCGAGTTACCGTGTAGGGCCCAGGTCAGCAGCAGTACCATGACAGGGACCGTACATATCTCAATGGTGAAGTGTCATATATAAGGCCCGAGGGTGAGCGGCAATGTCTGTGAAAGCCATAGGCCGAGTACCGAGTAGGCCCAAGCCCGGAGCGTCGTAGCGATAATTTATTCAGTAGCAGCAGGCAGCATGACAGAATCCGGACAAAACTGAATGGCGAAGAGTCTTAGCAAATCTGAGGACCGGAGGCCCGATGGTGAGCGGCAATAAATATCTGCGAAAGCCATAGGCCGAGTACCGCGTAGGTCCAGGCCCGGAGCGTCGCAGCGAGAATTTCTTCAGCAGCAGCGTGATAGCTAAGTAGCAGCTAGTAATTGCTAGATTCATGACTACCCCTTTTAGGGTTCCGTAGCCAGAATGGCAAAAACGGAACCCTTATAGTTTTGGTCATGTCCGTCTATCCGTCCGTCCGTATATCACAGCCATTTTACTCAGAAAGTATAAATGTATAAGGTGTAGTTTGTATGCCGCTATGTAGTGAAATTGCAGAAAAAAATATTTTCAGAGGGGCTCTCCATACATTTATTTATTTATTTATCGTATGGCGACTTGTCACGGGATATAGATAGGCATTTGACTGGGGTAGTAGTTAGTAGTGGGAAAGCAGATGATAAAGAAAATCCAGTGATGGCTGTGAGGTCCAGATGGGACAGTGCAGCTGCCAAGTTTGTTACTCTTTTAGCACCACCCAGGGATCACGTGCAGGGTTGTCTAAGGTCTTTCCTACGGACGCTCCATACATGTAACAAAATTTCAAAAATAAAGAAATTTACCAAATATCAACATATTGCTCATTAATCGATGGGTCTTTAAAAATAACATTGAGGTTCATTTGAACATTTTGTGATTTAGTGAATAGTTTCAGAAATAATCGCTTCGAAAGTCGGAAAAATAGCGTCCCCTGTAACTTTTGAACCGTAAGTCCAAAAAATATGAAAAAATTTCAGATGATGCGCGTTTTTATATAGTTTGTACGAAAATTGTTTTGAACGTTATAGGTTTCGCCATTTTTAAGTTATTTCCAAAAAACTTCATCCATAGGTATCAGGTACGACGATTAGTCTGGTTCTTATTCCATTGAAGCTACGGAACCCTCCATTATGCGTGGTCCGACACGCACTTGGCCGGTTTTTATTGCAATCAGCTGTTAAAGCAAGATAGTGTAGCTTCAGTAACTTTAAAGTACCTCCAGGTATTAATGGATCACAATATATGTCCGGATACTTACAATTTCCAAAACGAAGTAACACGTTTTGAAAATATTTAACCCGCTATTCTTAAATTGAGAAAGCATTTAAAAAACGCGTAAATTCTTTGAGTAAGCATGCCCATGCTAATTAGTTTTTCAAGATTTTTCATGATTGTTGTCTTCATTACTTTTTTTTTTGTAATTGTTTGTTTTTCTTGCTATTAATGATGTATGTAGTGGCTAAGTCTACGCATATTTGTGCACTATATTAATATTTAGTGAAGTTAATTTCTATAGGGTTTCTATCTGTGAGAACCTATAATTGGCCTCCAATTTCTATATCTGTTGTCAACATGTTGTATGTGCTGTTGGTTTTCCAATAAATAAATAAAAAAATAAAAATAAAAAAATCCATGGTTTAAACCTCGGCGGAACGCAACAGACCGAATCGCTTAATTTAATCTAAAGACGTCCTTAAGTAATGTTTGTATACAGTATACAGGGTATCTATACAGCGCCATCTGTGACCACTTTTGAGAACTATTTTTTTATAAAAATTATGTTTTTAATAAGCAGAATAAAAACTAAACTATATCCCCGGTATCTCCAGTAGTCGCTGACATCTTTATGGAGGACTTTGAGGAGAGGGCGCTCTCATTGGCTCCCGTGCAGCCGAAGATTTTCAAAAGATACGTAGATGATACTTTTACTATATTACCTAAAAATAGTGTTTCAGTTTTCCTTGACCACCTCAATTCCATTCATAGTAAGATTAAGTTTACCATGGAATTGGAAAATAATTGTTCACTGCCTTTCTTAGATGTACTAGTATTGAGAAACCCCGATAATACCTTAGGCCGCACTGTATATAGGAAACCTACACATACAAATAGATATTTGAATGGTAGATCACACCACCACCCCAGTCAGCTAGCTACTGTAGGCAAGTCTTTGTTTCAGAGAGCCCAGAGGATATGTGATGAGCAGCACCTGGCGGCGGAACTCCGGCATGCCAAGGATGCACTTCAAGCGAACGGGCTCAAGATTCCACGGCTCAATCAGTAAGCTCGGATGAAGATTCCTACAGTTGAGCGCCGGCCTGCCGTCTTGCCTTTTGTCCGAGGAGTCACTGACAGGATTGGCAACATCTTGAAACGTGCTTCTATAAAAACTTACTTTAAGCCAATGAAGAAGATGTCACAGTTCCTGAGGTCAGTGAAGTCGGCTACTCCTCTACAGAGTGCAGGGGTCTACAGGCTGGAATGTGAATGTGGTCTATCATATGTAGGCCAGACAAAGCGGAGCATCTCTACTCGGGTAAAGGAACATATAGCCGATGTAAAGCACCGTCGACCAAGGTCAGCAGTCTGTGAGCATGTCATGGATAGACCCAACCACTCAGTTAAATTTGACAAACCGCAAGTCCTCGTCAAGGAGAAACGATACATTCCCCGGATGTTGCGAGAGGCAATCGAGATTAAAAAATATCCAAATTTCAACAGAGAGGATGGTTTTTCGGTACCACCAGCTTGGGATCCAGTTATTCATTTGGTTAAGGAGCAAGCTAGACATAGGACTGTGAGACCATAATGGTGGACAGTGTGGACACTAATAATAATTTAATACTAATTTAAAAAATTAAAATGAAAATGAAAATAATAATTAATAATAATAAAATAATTTGTTTAATAATTTGTTTTGTAATAAAAAATAATTTGTTTTTATAAAGGCCCCTCCGGCATGTGCAAACACTAAATTTGTTTAATATTTAATATGTGGGTAGGTTTGCATATTGAGATAGTTTTTGAACGGGGGTAATTGTACATTTTTCCTCAGTCGACCCGTTGACCACGAACGCTGTAAAGTGTTTGAAACGTCGGGATGTAATTTAAACTCAATACACGCGATAAAATCCGTTTTTTAATTGTTTTATTTCATGAATAACTATCGCGGCAACCGAAGACAATATTAACTAAACTATATGTTGCTCCGAGGTATAAACTGTTACTATACAAAATTTCGTAAAATTCTGTGCAGTAGTTTTTACGTAGTGCGCGGACAAATTCACAGACAGACAGACAAGAATTCCAAAAACCACTGAAATGTATTCAGTCAACGTTTCTAAGACCCACCGAATCAGCTTTTCTGGAATATCTTCAATGTACTTTTTTTTTCTCCTTACGCGTTTATTATATGTATAGATATTTAGGAAGTATGTGGCTATATATTATGTAAACTATGCTCAGCAGTGAGCGATAAAGGGCCGAAAATGATAAAAAAGATCATGAAAACTATTTATATTTACATCTCCTGCCGGTTAGACGTTCGACTTTCAATCCGAACATCAATCTCTCGGAACTGATGTACGCAATATCATTTGACATTTACCGGTCGCTTTTTGGTAAAGGTAAACATCGTGAGGACCTCAAACCTAAGGACGAACTTGCGGGCGAAGAGGTTAGTTAAGATAAAGTTTCAAAAAACTTTTCAACCAACTTCAATGAGAAGGTTCTCAATTCGTCGGGATCTTTTTTAAGTATTTTTTTGTTTGAAAGAGTATACTGCATAGTTGGTTCCATTGTCACCAGGTCAGGGTCTGATGGTGGGATCCTGGAGAAATCGGGGGAACTCTTCAAATATTATAGGCGCACCTATAGTGATTTCATTATTTTTTACAGTTAACTCAAGTATTTGCTTTTGGAAAGGTGGAAGCTAAGTGAAGTCGTTTCATTTTTGTTTAGCATCCATACTAATATTATTAATGGGAAAGTGTGTGTGTTTGTTTGTTTGTCCGTCTTTCACGGCAAAACGGGGCGACGAATTGACGTGATTTTTTAAGTGGAGATAGTTGAAGGGATGGAGAGTGACATAGGCTACATTTTGTCTCTTTCTAACAAAAATCCCCCTAAAATGGGGGATGGAAGTTTGTATGGAGCATTACGGGGGGCAAAGGGGAACCGAGTTACCCCGAATTTAACGCGAGCGAAGCCGCGGGCAAAAGCTAGTTATATATATCTGTACCTACAGCTGCTACAACTTTGCCTACGACGCTTAAGTTTGCCTGGCTTGAAAAACATGGGTTTCTTCACCAAACAGCTAATTATATCTTATTCCTGAGATAACCGCCTTTCTCCCATCTCAGGATTAAGATATAAATTTGGTGAACGAAACCATGTTTTTCAAGCTAGGCAAAGTTTAGCATAGTAGGCAAAATTGTAGCAGTTAACGGTAGGTGCAAACACAAGCGCATTTTCTTTGTAAAATACTTGCATTCTTTACGATACATAAAATAGTTCCAAAACCTAATAGATAAAATAGACAGGTATAATAAAAGCGAACCCAGGCCCAAACATCCCAGTTAGACGCTGCGGTACGTAATATTTTGCTAACCATTATTTTGCACAGCATACCCTCTTTTTGTATAAAACCTCTCTAACCGACGTAAACCCTGATATTTACGAACTGACAAGGGTAGATGGCTGCTAACTTACAATGCCATATGCATAGGAATTCATTTAATAAGCACAATATAATAAATCCGTGGACCGTAAGCAAAAACCTAATAACACAAACTATAACTCGCGGTAACAGTCGTGCTTACCGACGTATGTAGAAACGGCGCAAGTGATAAGTTAAAAGCGGGATAGCCGTTTGCGCTCAAGATGGCCACGCCTAGAATAGTTTTTTTTTGATTTTTGCTCATTTACGTAGTTCAGTGTGTAATATTGATAGCTTATTGTGCGGTGACCTAACGAACAAGTGTGCAGCTAATGAAAAATTAATCTCAAAACGCGTGTAACCACCCTTTAGTTGAACAAACGGTTATCCGGGGTCTCGGCCACCCACGTGTTTGTAAAGAGGCTATCACTTTACAATCAACAAGGCTTTATCCGAACGTTGCTTTTATTTTATTTTAACTAAAATGAATAAAATCATAAGTACACCTTGACATTGGCAGAATTCAGGAGTAAAAGCCATTAATTAAAAAAAAAAAAGTTACAAGCGTCGAGCTTGGTGGTTCTATACCTGAATGAGCTCGCGTCCAAGCGAACAACTGACGACACATCCTGCAGTTGTATGCGCAAGCGAATCCTGCGACACGTGTCATAAAGTCGTTGAGGGTAAACCTCTGGTTTTTAGTGGGTAGTCTGGCTCGTCCAGGAATCCCACATCACCACTCCCTGCCCCTGAACTGAGTGGTATGCTTCAAGCATTTTCCAGCGAAAAAATGCCTTGAGTAAGGATGGCGCCTACGCTGTTAAAGCGTCATATTGTATGGAAAGCCGGAAATATATCTTTAGCACCTGATGCAGGCATTTACATAAAACTTACAGACTTTTATCTCAAAGCCGAATTGAAAATAAAAATGAAAAAGTTTGTTGTACAATAACTATTATGATACCTCTACCCTGAGCTAGGAAACCCTGTATTACAGAATCCAGTTTTGTTATACCAGATTCTTAACCTACCTCTACAGGTTGACCCTAAAACTAACGTGAAGACGTAAAGGGCTAATTAGATTAGCCGATGGGCAATCAGATGAAGCAATATAAAAATGCCAATATCTCGAAAACTAAGCCATTTTATAGAGCCAAGTTTGCTGAATCTGATAGCCCATCAGCTGTTCTATCAGCTCCTTAAGTTCTGTTGTTCGTTTTAGGAACATCATATATGTACGTAGCCTGAAAACTATAGTTTCACTCTTTGAGAAAATAACATAAAACATCATTTAATCAAAAATTAAGGCAGGATTTTTTTCTCACTATATTGGCTCAATTTGGATCCCCTTTTTGTGTAACATTTTTTGTGCCTAAATTGAGGTCTTTACATTTTTAAGCGCTAGTATATCAAAATAAAATATTTACCTACGCAAACCCAATTTTAGATCTGCCACCAAAACACATGAATTGGATTTGCATTTTCTTATCGATATTTTCGAAGCGTTACAAGTCCCCGCCAATATTATTTGAGCTTTGGTTAAATTTTGTTACAATATGACGCCTGTCGAGGATTGCTGCATCCCACGCGATATTGTTTTTTTTTGGCACAGAACAAAGGATTTAGCGTTTTCAACCAATGTTATGTACCCCGCCTACCGCCACTTAAGTCAGGCAACAACTGTATATCTCGACAACAGACATGTTGCCGAGGATTTTATAATTTCCTTTGAGAACTCGATGTAGAAACTCAGAGCGGCACTCTCAATCTCTTAATTGACCGCAAGTGATTTTGACGCTCTTTTCAGAAGCCCATTGTAAGCAAATACGTCTTTTTACCACAAAACAAGCTGTAATATCTGTAGCAAAATTTTCAAGAAACCTTTAAGCTTGCAATACTAGTCGTTGTACAGAAACTCAGGGGAAGTCAATGCCCACCGACGGTAGTATTTCGGTTGGTATGGATGATATTCTTATTTTTGCCTTTGCACTCCAATCTATTATACTTATTCAGGGTAGGTTGCAGCACGCAAAAGTAACAAACGCATCAACATTAATTATGGCGATGCAGTTCTACTTTCTCATCCCATAGAAAACTATAAGAAATTGTATCTAAGCAATTTTGGACTATGACATTAACAAAAGGTTTGGTGCAACCGGCATTTTATCCTGTACTATACAATGATATTTACAATGGATTGACAGAATCAACAACGCAATGACAAAATGAGCAGAAAAAATACTTCCAGAGTTATTTCTTAACCTAAAAAGCAACGATTCTGTTATGTTTGTCTATTTTGACAATCATTACATCTTTGTCACTCTCGTTGTTAGAAAATTACAGTTTGGCTCTTTCTCACTCTCATTGGCACGTCCGTATCTCACGCTGGCCGGTGCGCGACTAGCCTCAATCGTTTGAAATCACTCATTTTAAGTGCTTCACTCTTGGAGCGTGCATAACCCATCTGTCATTATTATATATCATAGGTACCGTCGTGTTGCGTATCTTCGCCTGTGCTACCTACGTTCGCCTATTTTTTAATAAATTGACTTTAACAAAATGTTTCTAGTGCAAGCCTTACACAAAACTACTAAATACAAAATATTTTTTACGGGTGTCAACATTCTTCGAACGATCTGTGGCTAACTTCGTATAGTTGATAATCAGTGAGGTTTTTGCGCGACACCGACCACACGTTTTTTTAAGCCAGTGTTTTAACTTCAGTTTTAAACAGTGATACAGGCTAGGTAATGTTAAAATTTTTACATGATTATATCCTGTAACTATTTCTTTTTAATATGTAACTATTATTTAATGGCTAGCTTACGTTTAGAAGTCACAATTGGATAAAACATTGGTGAGGGTATTTGGCGGCCATCTTGTTACCGAACTTCGCCTACCCCTAGGGTTGTCAAATTTATTGTACCACCTTAATTGGCGAGTGACATTACTTGTTTCCAAATGTACATATTTTCTTATGTTTGGTTTTTCGGAAATGGGATTAGCGATTTGGAGGAAAGTTAGTAAGCTGTGCCCTAAAGATATATGTAGATGTACCCAGTAGTACTAGTAGGTACGTGGTATGAACAAGGGACCCTTAGAAGGCAATCATTGTACGGTTGTACGGTCTCACTTTGAAAAGGTAATTATGTGTAGAAGCCAAAGGTTGATTTGATTTCAATTACGAAAATACTGATAAGCGAAAAGAGATACGTTTTTGGTTTATATAATAAACATTTTTTTAAACTTTTTTTTACTTATAAACCATTACTCTCCTTTATTTGACATGTTGGATAATTTTTGGCAGCCCTAGCATCATTTTAGAAAATGTATGTAAACAACTTCAGACTGTTGCCAATCTTCGCCTACTACACATTTTTTTTTAAATGTGCCTAGTGTGGTGTAGTTAAGGTTCATATTATATTAATACGTTCCAGGGAGATAAGACTTGATAGGTGTAAGTCCCAGAAAAGTTTATAATTAGCGGTAAGGCATGCCATAGGCGAAGATTGGAGAAAACACCCAAACTTCGCCTATTGCCTTCGGGGCCATTTATTGCCAAGTTACCCAATGAAATTCAAAGATTTAATGGTATATACTGATAGTCAGGAGTACTAAAATACGTTTTTTGGCCATAAAGGACTAATATGCTTTCAAATTTGAAAGATTTTTTGGGAAATGTGTCAAAATCCAGGCGAAGATACGGAACTCGACGGTAATATACAGTTCAGTGACCCCATCGCGTTAACCGCTGTCACCTGTACCTTTCGCCGATGCGTAAGCCGTCTTACTTTCCGTGGTTTATGAGTGCTGCATAATTTAGAGATGCCACGCTTATTTCCTCGCAGCCTGAGCCGCTTACAAAAAGCGATTATGCGGGGGAAACTGGCCCGAGATGGTTACTGTCGTGTTGATGGGGACTTATGTCTTAATTCTAAAAAAAGATGCCGCAGCATGGATTCTATTTCCTTTTTAGGGTTCCGTAGTCAACTAGGAACCCTTATAGTTTCGCCATGTCTGCCCGTCCGTCCGTCCGTCCGCGGATAATCTCAGTGACCGTTAGCACTAGAAAGCTGAAATTTGGTATTAATATGTATATCAATCACGCCGACAAAGTGGTAAAATAAATGTGGAAAAAAATGTTTTATTAGGTTACCTTCCCTATACGTAAAGTGGGGAGTGATTTTTTTTTTCATTTCAACCCTAACGTGTGATATATTGTTGGATAGGTATTTCAAAATGGATAGGGGTTTACTAAAATCATTTTTTGATAATGTAAATATTTTCGGAAATAATCTTTCCAGAAGTAAAAAAAATGTGTCCCCCCCCCCCCCTCTAACTTTTGAACCATAAGTTTTAAAAATATGAAAAAAATCTCAAAAGTAGAACTTTATAAAAACTTTCTAGGCAAATTATTTTGAACTTGATAGGTTGAATAGTTTTTGAAAAAAAATTACAAAATAAGTTCTGAACTAAGTTTGTAATTTAACCGTATAAGCAGGTGTTTATTGTACCTGTAATTTCTACAAAATCACAATGAAATGATGTGATTTCAAATAAAGTAAAAACGGTGAAAATCGGTTCACGCAATAAAGAATTATCCCATAAAAATCATCTTCCATACTTTAAGCTCGCGCGCAATAGTTTACTTAATTTGCCGATAGATGTCGCTTTACTTGGAACGCTCATATCATATCCTACATGGCCGTGTTATTTTAACTCTTAAGTGGGGACACTCACTGTGACGGACGGAAAACTACGGAACCCTACACTGAGCGTGGCCCGACACGCTCTTGGCCGGTTTTATTTTAAATAATGTGATCCATTTTTTAAAGTCGAAGTATTTATTCTTTTTTTTTATACGAGGTGACTAGTTGTTAAATTATCGAAATAAATGTTTCAGACAATCTTGATTTTTTAGCTTCATTTCATTGATATTATTTATACTTAGCTTCAATACGAGTATAAGACAAAAATTAACTTACAACAAAACAAAAGTACGGTTTACTGGGAGATTTGTATGAGGGAATTTCATTTTCAACAGTAGGTATACAAACAGCCGCTACGTACGTGACCATCTGTTGATCCGACATCTTACAACGTCAATCCGGGCATATCGATTGAAATCTAATGAATATATTTTCCTCATAACCTTATAAGATCTATTTATAGCGTTTATTCTTATTTTTATCTTATCTTATTCTTAATTTTATAGGTCACAATTCCAAGTCTACCTTTCGTTCACTCATTCACTGTATAAATACATTAAATCACTCAATCAATCATTCATTTAAAGTCAGTATCATTCTTTCGATAGAATACAGGTCGTTGAACTGTTAACACGCATTTTCTCTGCTGACCCTACACCTAAAGCGTTAATAGTAGTAAGTACTAAACAAAAGAAAGTAGCTTGAACCGTACGCGTAGGGTTCAAACGATTTTCTTTTGTTTAGTACTTACTATATGACATGTCCAATGTAAAGTGAACCCTGAATAGATTAACAATTAATGTCTGTGACTGTACATTACAGCAGGAGGCTGGGAAAATAGGGATTTCCAGCCAAGTTGTACGGAATCCCATTTCAGGCCCTTCGAGTTGCTGCGCCCGAAAAGTGATACTTTCAAGCCAGGAACGCATCTACAATATTTAATTTGTACGTTTGAGAAAAATTAACTAAAATGATGACTTATGTATGTCACATATTTTTAGTCGCGTATGTTAGCCTTCCATCTTCACACGGTTAGACAGCTTTCCCGCATAGACGCGTTTGAACGATTTTGAAAGTTGCCATACAGATGATGCAGTCAATACGGTATTCAATAAAATCCCGTATACGGTATACGGGAAAAGTTTACGCCGTGTGAACCTAGCCTGAGAGTGCTATAAGATGAACAGCGATGTCGGTATCGCGTCGTTAACGCAAACGTCGCGGGCCGGTCCCTAGCTCTTTGAAACATTTTTTGCTAGCTAACCCATAACAAGTATCTAAAATATTTTTGGTAACACTTTCATTGCTGACTGTACACTCGCGTTCAAAAGTGCATACCCAATTCAGAAACAGAATCGTTTGAAGCTAAATTAGACGCCATCTATGCGTTATTTGTGTAATAAGGCTATTTCTCCTATCTGTAAATCTTACTAGTACAGTAAGCTGTTACTAGATGGCGTTGAATGCAGTTAAAAATATAAAAAATATTGTGTAGTTTATTATTTATATATTTACAAACTTCGAATCTTGAAGCAAATCAAATAATTTTGTTCAATATTTTTTTGATTTGCAATTTTTTAAGTAGTTACACTACTATATATAAACTGAAAATAGATCTGGCCTCGGACACCGGAGGGTTTGGTCACTTTTTCTGAAGTATATGACATCTATTTTCAGTTTACAAACTTCGTTTGCCCATTTTGCTTACTTAATTCAATATTTCAACGATACATTAATCGGTTTTGGAACATGAGAACAACAATTCTTGTTTTTTTGTTCTCTCACTGTTATTTCATTTCAATCGTCCGTCCATCCAGCTATTCAGAATCCACATCGGTATTCTCTGTATTTACCGTATTGGATGGCGTCACGGAGTGCCCTTTCAAGACTTTAAAAAACACAAAATCTCATAATTATTGGCGGGGATTTGAACCCGGACACTCTTGCGTTCAACTCGCATGCGCCAGCCACTGGACCAAAGCACTATTAATAATGCCGGTGAAATTCATTACTATAGTTCAAAATCTGTAAGAATGAACTTTTGACACATCGCAACGCCCGTAGAACGTAAACGCGCAAGACACTTTGAAATTATAAACAAAATCCCATAACGATTTTACAGCTTATCATGTACGTAAACACAATATTTCACTTTTAATAAACATAACTTAATTAATGTTACATTTTTTCATATCTTAATTATTGAATATTTTACGATAACAATTTAGCATGCAAACAGTTACGGTCTACGCCTCCTTTTTTTTAAATTTAGTGTTGTGACCATATCTCCTGTTCCGATTCATATAACATTTCCGTAAGTCGATAAAATCGATTATTTAATCAATGGACAATATATAATAATAAAAACCAAAACAAAACGAAAATAAAATTAAGTACGATGTGAAAAAACCGGACTAGTGCGTGTCGGACCACGCATAATGGAGGATTCCGTAGCTTCAATGGAATAAGAACCAGACTAATGCCAAAAGGTCGTATCATCAGATACATCTATTTAACCTACGTACCAAATTCCAGAACTGTTCGAGATATTTTGAGCTTTGTCGTATTTTGATTACCTGTATTATTAGGTAGTAGTGGACGGGTGTACGAGTCCAATTCCATAAAAACCGGCTAAGTGCATGTCGGACCACGCATAATGGAGGATCCGGTACCTTCAATGGAATAAGAACCAAACTAATACCAAAAGGTCGTATCTGATGCCTATGGAAGAAGTTTTTTAGAAATAACTCAAAAATGGCTAAACTAAATTTCAAAAAAAAAAATTACCAAATATCAACATGTTGCACATCAATCGATAGGTCTTTAAAAATAACATCGAGGTTTCTTTGAACATTTTGTGATTAAGTAAATATTTTCAGAAATAATCGCTTCGAAAGTCAGAAAAATTGTGTCCCTCCTGTAACTTTTGAACCGTAAGTCCAAAAAATATGAAAAAATTCTGTTTAGCCATTTTTATTGAACTGTACTTTCTCCCAATATTTTCTAAATGCAGTTAAGATTTGTGATACAAAATATGTACAAATACAAATAAAATACAAATGCGTTTATTTCATTACTTTTTACAGTTGTTTTAAGGTATAGAAATTAGGCAAGTAGGTAAGTAGTCTATGTTAGTTATGACAAGTTAGGTAACAATTTAAGGATATGAATCATATTTAATTAAAATCATGTAATGAAAAAGGTGCGGGTACAGCTTGCTGGATTTAAACCTGCCCTTGGTCAGCTAATATAACAGGGCATACTCGTATAACAAGAAAAAATCGGTTGTAATAAAATCGATTCGAACAATTCATAAATAATCGCTAAATTTGACAAACGATACGTCTTAGCCCCATCACTAATGACGTCAATGCTGAAGTGTCAAAAGTTCATTCTTACAGATTTTGAACTATAGTTGAGACCATGCATATCAAGCTTGTCATTATTGAACTATATCCGTAAAACATTGGAATTAGAGTGAAACAAACGTCAAATTTGCATACCAAAATTTGGGTACTGTTAATTTGCGATACGCTTTATTTCATGTCAAGTAAATGAAAGAGGGTAGATCTAAGTTTTCTAAATACCATACTATTACCTGACCGATTTCTTCTTCTATTGTTCGTTGCGTTATACGTCTGGATTCATTGCTTAGTTTATATTATCAATTATTAAAACAAAATGAGTTCTCGAAACAATATTGACTTGTTATCGCGAATAATTGAATTGCATAATGAAGGCTATAATATATCAGAGATAGCTAGAGAAACCGGAAAGTAGTTTTTTTTTACTTCTTGTCTCATTAAAAAATGTCTACATATATTATACGTGAATGATGATAATTTTTTTTTTATTGTTTCAGAGGAAATTGTTACTTTATGGGTAGGAAGATTCCAAGGATCTTTGTTACACCAGCATACAACTGGTAAACCACGCCTCATTGACACACAGCAACGTCAGTTGTTGGTACGGGAATATGAGGAATATGGCTTTAGGCCGACAAGGCACTATGCTAGGGACTCCATCATCGCAGACACGCCGTTAACCTTTGTTGACAGATGCACATAAAACAGCAAAGTTACAGTTTGCCCACACACATCGAGACGACGACTGGACTAATGTCATCTTTACTAACGAAAAGACTTTTAAATCCAGTCAACAAGGACGCCTGCCTTTGTGGCGTCGAAATAATACGCGATATGACAACGAGCATGTCTTGCCCGACATGGAATCGGGTCGTATCATAGTGAACATGTGGGGTTGGATGACTACAGCCGGTCCGGGAGAACTTGTCAGAATACCAAGCCGCGCGAATAGTCACAACGTAGACGTGTTGGAATAGACCCTGATTGCCTACAGTTCGAAATGTGTACCCAGAGACTGAAGTTGGTATTGTTTTTGCAAGATGATTGCCCAATACACCGCTCGCGTAGTGTGAAAGAGTGGTTCAAAAAACACAAAAATGACATCAAGGTCATTCCCTGGCCTGCCAGATCACCGGATTTAAACCCTATAGAAAATTTATGGGATTTTGTAGTCCAACGCTGGGATAATCAAAATGAAAGTACCCCGGAAGCGCTGAAAGCACATTGCATGAAAATATGGGATAGTGTTCGTGGTTCAGATTTATGTCAAAATCTTATTTCATCGATGCCTTCCCGCTTACAAGCAATTATTGATAACGGAGGAGGCTGTACTAAATATTAGGGCAATCATAAAACAATACATTTGGTGAACCGGGTTTAGTGCTTAATTTCAACGTAAAAGTATTTTATTGATTTGATAAATCTATGTTACTTTGAGGTGGCCTTTTATCGAAACGCTAGTTAAAGTAGGTAAGTTCGGTGTCAATAGAAAAGTAAAATAATGTAAACAAACACATTTACCTTCATTGCTTCGCACTTACGCACTCTAAACACTAGTAATCTTTACATATTTTTTTGTATTTCAGTGAAAACGGGGTCCATTAATAATATTCTGTCATGTGTCAAATTCTTTTTTTTGCTTAGAAATTCAGCCATTGGTTTACTTTGTTTTACTCTTCTATTGACACTGACCTTAGGTAGTTTTAATAAATAAGATAAATAAATAATGTGAGACAACAATAAAAATTCAAACTTATATACCTAATATGTTGACTACCTATATTAATTACCTACTGAAAATGTCTCCTTGCAAATTGCAGTTAAGTTCTGTGGTTTATGTTATCTATAGATAAGCAAGTAGTTATTATCAATGCAAAACTTAAGTAGGTATTATAAATTATTCGCGGCCTCAGCTGGTTTATAAAATAAGATATAGATAGAGGATCGGATTCTTGGATTGGTGTGTGGCTTTTTATTCGTATATACTTATTGGTATATATTGATGCCGATCCTGATTATCCGTAAATAATCTAATTATGATACGATAATTATTGAATATGTTTCGATTCAAAGTCATATTTTCAATAAATTGTTGTCGAAAGCAGTCTTAATAATTGTGTAATCTATGTTCACTGAATTTCCGTTTGTTTGTTTCAGTTGCTAATAAGTATGAATGGTTACATTTGATAACAGTCCGATCCTCTATTATGGTAGCTAATAGGTAACCCTTGAGGTAACCTACTGTTTTTATTGTGGTGAAGCTTCAATCCTTTTTCGTTTTCGGAAATGTTACTTAAGCTTAAACCTCAATAAAATGTAAGGTAATTGCCTTGTTGTAGCACTAACAGTTTTGTTTTATTCTAGTTTACGGCCTAATTTATGTAGCTAATTCTGTCAAAAGGTTGTTTTACATACTCGTAACAGTATTTTTTATCTAGTTTACCGTATCAATTAGCTAACTAAGCTAAGCTAATTCTTTCAACCTAATGTGCATTAAAGTTCAACTCGCTGAAATATTTTAAGGCTATTCATCGAGTGAAATACCTACTTAATATAATGATTTATTTCATTAAGATTAATATTGGCTGTAAGTAAGTTATATATAAATAAAGGAAAAAGAAAAACAAGTTTTTTTATTTTTTTATGTTTCAATTCCTTTAACGTGCATTCCTTAATAAACACAATCTAATTAAATGTGGAAATAAATCTAGAAGGGGCCCATTATGCAGGTTGTCGACAAGGCAATCGTCATCATTGCCAACCGGCACAACAGGCCTTTACCAATTTCAGCTTCGCATATGCTTTTTCAAGAAAATTACACAAGCATATAGGCATTCAACTGAATCGCCATATTGTGCCAGATTAAATCTCCGGTTAAAAAGGGTAGGTAGCACTACACTAAGCTAACTGCCGCTTCTGCCGACTGACCGAGCCATCGATTTTTATTGACCTATGAATGCTAAGCTAAGAAGTCAAAACTACCTTAAACTAGGTAATTATAAAAGTTGTGCAACTGGTCGAAACTACGTAAAATTACATTAAGTTACTACAGATTTCCTTAATGATTTATTAAGTAATATTATTTTGTCAATAATATTTACCAAATTTTTATTTTATTTAATGCATTTCGCTAGCAGCGCCATCTAGTTTGGTATTTGAACAACCCATACAATCAGAGCGTAAGCGGCCGCATGCGAAAGTCAGTGGTGTCCATGCAATTATGAACGCCATTGTACATAGCTGTGTGTAGTAGCATTGTCAAGTAAATTACGGAAGTAACTAAACCAACATTTCAGCTCAATCAGACACAGGAAAGCGGTTGAAATTTAACCTACAAGACTTTAAGCACAATACGGGGTCAAGCAAACTAAAAATGTGTGATATTAACTTCCCTATATGTTCAGAAACGATAAGCCTGTATCCGTGGTGCATCGTAAAATTTACTTTATCTACACCAATATCATAATAGTACATTATGATACAAGTGTGCTAAGTTGATCATTACATACGAAGCGATATTGTGCGCACGAACGCATGTGAGTGCGCATAAGGAAGCTGAGCTTATGTAATGATCAAGCACCGCGTTTCATACGACGTTTTTCAACACACTTGCGAGGAAATAACAGAATAGTATAATTGATAACTTTTGATAAATACATTAATTGTCAGAATGTTTACAGGATAGAGGTACTTTCGAACCTAAGATAATTAAATTTAACTAACCTTTTTTGTGATGTTATTGAGTATATGGAACTCTTTTTCAAATCATTTCATAAAATTAAAGACTTCACATTTAGAGTGCAATAAATAATAGTATTTTTTTCTTACGTATTGCTCACTAGATTTTTATGATGAAATTTTACTAGTACGTATCACAATTTTGAAATATATATCCAGAGGTTAAATTAACGCAAAAGTTGTCTTCTTATTCATTGAAAATATAATTTGTTGAAATTAATAAAACACTACGAGAAAAATCTAACAAATAAACAATGATTTGAGGTTAACTTATAAATAGCGCGCAATTTTCTTTTTTGGATGTGCGTGCAGCTTGAGGCAAAGGCGCGGACGTATAATGCCAAACAGCCAATATTAAAACAGTCAATTCGTGTTTAAAACGTAATTTATTGTGTATTACGAGTAATATAATAAGTTGAAATGATTCTTTTTCACAGTGGGGTTGTATAATTTGTATTCTATCGTAAATGTGTATATTTTTAATATATTTACTTTTTTTTTACTTTTTTAGAATGTAAACTCATAGAGTTAAACAAAAGTAAAGGTAATACCCGACTAAATTACAACGATTCGTCTTCGCACGTACAACTTGGTACTAGAGTACAAACGTCACTTGATCAGATTATTAAATTATTCCACTAGTTGGATAATCATTGCGAAATGCACGCGTGTTTAATATCTAGGATTATGAGCATAAAAGCGGTGGAATAAGAACCTCGTTACGAGCAGGTGTGTTGAAAATCCTATATTCCGCGTTCGGAAACCGTATATAACTACCACCATTATTGCAACCAGTAACGTAACATCTCTGACAGTGTGGTAAAAACGTATGAAAATTCATTACCCACGGCGCCCGCGCGACCGCCGACACAATCGAGTTGGTCATGGCGGTGCAATGGCGGTCATTCTACTGGTTTCCGAACACATCATTTAGGATTTATAGTCTGGCAAACCATTTCTGTCAGTAGAAAAGCGCGGCAAATTTGAAAAATCGCTAGTTGGAAACACCTGTCTTTGAATAATTCGAAAATTGTGCATAATTTGTGTTTTATCTGTGGCATGTAACATTTTTATTTAAAAAAAGTTAGTTTTGTTTACTTACGTTTTTAAGTTTCAGGTTGCGGATTTTATTATTTATTAATGTGATATCTGCCACCTCCGTTCAATAAATGCACTAACAAGGCTAAGATATAAATGTAGGTACCTACTACCTACCTTCTGCAGGGATAATAAAATTTGCATGATAAATATGGCTTTGAGGTTATGCAGTTTTGTATAGAATTATCATTTGAAGTTCTTTCTTTTTAACCGACTTCAAGATTTGAAAAGAGGAGGTTCTCAATTCGGCGTGTATGTTTTTTTTTTTTTTTTTTTTGTTTTTTATTTTTTATGTTTGTTACTCCATAACTCCGTCATGTCTGAACCGATTTTGAAAATTCTTTTTTTGATTGTAAGTATATATATACAGATTGGTCCCGTTTTTGTCAAAACGCAGTTCTGATGATGGGATCCATGAGGAATCGAGGGAACTCCTCAAATCTCAAAGGCATACATATAGTGATTTTTATATTTTTATCAACAAAACCATCATTTTCATTCAAAACAGTGACATTTGATGAAGTAGAACTGCTGATGATGATCAGAACGGAACTCTTCAACGACGTATAGTTCACGTTTGGCGATTTGTCCTCTTCGCTGTGTTTGTTTAGCAAGTTTAATTGTCAGGACAAATTTTCGTCAAGCTCAAGTTCTGATGATGGAATCCATGAAGAATCGAGGGAACTCCTCAAATCTTAAGGGCTTACACATAGTGATTTTTGTATTTTTATCAACAAGTCAAGCATTTTCATTCAAAAGAGTGACATTTGATGAAGTGGAACTGCTGATGATGATCAGAACGGAACTCTTCAACGACGCATAGTTCACGTTTGGCGATTTGTCCTCTCCGCTGCGTTTGTTAAGCAAGTTATTTCATTGTATGGAATCTACAATAATGCTTCACCGGCTACCCCCATGGAAGTCGGTTTTTTTTTCTTAAAAATTATTAACCGACTTCAAGATTTGAAAAGAGGAGGTTCTCAATTCGGCGTGTATGTTTTTTTTTTTTTTTTTTTTTTTTTATGTTTGTTACTCCATAACTCCGTCATGTCTGAACCGATTTTGAAAATTCTTTTTTTGATTGTAAGTATATATACACAGATTGGTCCCGTTTTTGTCAAAACGCAGTTCTGATGATGGAATCCATGAGGAATCGAGGGAACTCCTCAAATCTTAAAGGCATACATATAGTGATTTTTATATTTTTATCAACAAAACCATCATTTTCATTCAAAACAGTGACATTGGATGAAGTAGAACTGCTGATGATGATCAGAACGGAACTCTTCAACGACGCATAGTTCACGTTTGGCGATTCGTCCTCTTCGCTGTGTTTATTTAGCAAGTTTAATTGTCAGAACAAATGTTCGTCCAGCTCAAGTTCTGATGATGGGATCCATGAAGAACCGAGGGAACTCCTCAAATCTTAAGGACTTACACATAGTGACTTTTGTATTTTTATCAACAAATCAAGCATTTTCATTCAAAAGAGTGACATTTGATGAAGTGGAACTGCTGATGATGAACAGAACGGAACTCTTCAACGACGCATAGTTCATGTTTGGCGATTCTTCCTCTTCGCTATGTTTGTTAAGCAAGTTAGATTGTCAGGACCAATTTTCGTCAAGCTCAAGTTCTGATGATGAGTTCCACGAGGAATCGAGGGAATTCCTCAAATCTTAAAGGCATACATAAAGTGACTTTTGTATTTTTATCAACAAATCAAGCATTTTCATTCAAAAGAGTGACATTTGATGAAGTGGAACTGTTGATGATACTCAGAACGGAACTCTTCAACGACGCACAGTTCACGTTTGGCGATTGGTCCTCTCCGCTGCGTTTTTTAAGCAAGTTATTTCATTGTATGGAATCTAAGTGCACCATCTATCTACAATAATCCTTCACCGGCTACCCCCATTGAAGTCGGTTTTTTTTTCTTAAAAATTATAGTGTATATAAATCTAACAAATCAAAAACTGAAAACTGGTGCCAAATGAAGTCCAAGAACGTTTGTTGCATAGGCTGGTGCTCAATATTGTCACAAAGTGATAAAGCGATAAAGATCAGATTTAACAAGCAACAGCATTTGAAAAAGCACGCCGCTACTTTATCAAATTATTCTAATGTTTCCCTTCATATACCTAAGCTATGTATAAAATAAATAAACACCAAAATCTCGAGTGCGTTTATTAACTACAAATTTAATACACTTCACACAATAAATAATAGTCTTATAAACGAATGACGAAAGGAAATCATAATTAATAGGAGTATTACTGAGTAATATGCATTACACCTTTATTCGTACAGATTATGCAGCTAACCCGATTCCATTCTAAACTAAAAAGTTGCATTTTCTGGTAGATATACTCGATTTCCTCGCCGGACTTATGATTTTAGCATTCAATGTTTGTTTCGTTCCTGGATTTCAACACTTTCAGCAGTATTTTGACCGCATGATCTCTACCTCTAATCTTCAGTCCTTTTAATATTTTGGTTATTTTAATTTCTTCGCACCTTCTTATTTATTGAAAAGTCATGATTATATGTACATATATCAGGGATTACAAAGATTTTATCTAATAATGCAGTTACAATTTACGAAATTACCACTAACTACACTGACGTACGAAAGCACCGTGGCAATGCAGCCAACCCAACTTGAAAAAAAATGCTGGTCGATATACATTGCTGCTTTTCTATGGAGCAATGCTGCTCTTCGATTCGCCCTAGAGTGTTGCTATATTTTAGTTTGATGTACATTGCTACTGCGTTCGTTGGCTGGCCAGACTATATAATATATGTGTAGATAAAGCAGTGTATGCAACTGTACGTAACTAGGCCTTAAAACACTCGTGTTTTCTTATTATGAAACTCGCCTGTGGCTTGGCTCGTTTCATAAAACCACACTCGTATTTTAAGGACCCTTATTACGTAACAGTTACATAAACTACTATTAGAGTATCGATGACCGGTACTTTAATTACATTCAAATTTCGAACATCTTTTGGTATACCGATTCCAGAAGATGTTTGTTTGAATGATAGATTGGTACTTATCATAATCAGAGCTCGGATTTTTCACGGCAAAACAAAACACTAGCGTAATTTAGCCAGTGCTTGAAATATTATTTTATCGATATCGATAATTCAGAACTAGAAGAAATAAAAGTTACCAAATAAAATTAATATGTAATAAAACTAATAAAAACATTTGTATAAAGTTACTATATATTAGAAACAGACGCAATTTCTTCTTCAAAATCTACGTCAGTACACACAGCAGCACAAGACATTTTATTTGGGTAATAGTGATAGGAGTAGATGATCATTATCTTTTCAACATTCTCTGGGAGTAAACAGTTGCGTTTATCACTATAAATCCATTTATGTACACTAAATGTACGTTCAACTTCAGTTGACGTCAAGGGAGCAAATTTATAGAATTCATTATCAGTTCGGGTAATATTTTCAGATATGTCTCTTAAAATTTCGTAATCAGGATTTCGTTCGAGCACGGCTTCAAATTTACGTATCACTGGTAAAAGTTTACTCCAGTTTACGTAGCAACGAACAGTATCCAGAATGAGGAAGGATTCCGCAATGGATAAAGTCGAACATTGCAATTGTTCTATTGAAGAGGCTATTACTTCGTAGTTGTCGCGAATGAAATTTAACTCCGGTCGTAGTTTGCGTGTTTGAAAACATTTTTTTGCAGCTCTTATAGCTGCCGAGTCATTAGCAAGTATGGAGACGACATCACGTATTTGCTCATAGTATTGAGCGTAATATACCGCAGCAGATATCCAAGTTCCCCATCTGGTGATAATTGGCTCGGGAGGTAGGGGAATGGACGGATATTTTGCCTTAAAAAGGCGTACACGCTCTGGAGATTTTAGGAATATCTTTTTGACATTCGATATCAACCCATCCACACCTTTGAAATTATCTCGCACTTCTTCGGCAACCCGGTGCAGACCATGAGCTAAACACGTAATGTGTTTCATACGAGGAAACGTTGCTTTTAAAATACGACCGGCTTTAAGCATATATGCGGCACTATCTGTGCAAAGTAAAAGCAAATTGTTTACGTTATCATTGAAAGAATTTTGAAACAAAAATTTTAATTGGTTTATTATTAGGTTTGCTATTGTTTTCCCATTTACCTTCTCTAAAACCTTCGACCCCAAAAGATAAAATTGCTTAGAACAATTTTTTTGCAAAGACCGAATCACCACGTTTGTCACACATTTTCCCATGAAATCTGGTGTTTCGTCTATAGATATCCACAAATAATTGGTTTTGTTTACCTCTCTTATACCCTGTATAGTTTTTTTGTACACGAGATTTAAATAAATTTTTCGCAGGGTCGATTCGTCCGGTAAAGAAGTCATAGAGCAGTCGCAACATAAATACTTGTTAAAAAAATGACGAAAATTATTGTTGTTGACTGTTGCCCATGGTATGTTGCATGAAATAAGAAAAATAATTAAATCGAAATAAAATTGATGTTTCCTATTTGGTTGCCCCGAACGGTAATTGTGGCGGTTGCTTTTCACATGATTCTCAATATTGCATTTCTTCAGTTTTAGATGCATATCGCACATAGAGCAGTATATAGTGGAGGTCACTTCATTATAGACTAACTCAGGGTGATTTTCAATCCACGTTTTGATCCGATCTTGTACATTACTCATTTTTGTATTAATTGATACCTTGCAATATTAAGTTATTATACGTATATCCAACACGTCGGATTCAATGCGTTGCGAAATAAATAATACCTAGATGCAATTTACGTTTTATACGTAATGAAATGACAGTTAAAGTGTGAATGTCATATGTCATGTGAGATGAAATTTGCAGTCGTTTCTATCATTTTAAATGAGGTGGTATAGTTACTTCGTTCTAAGTTGTACATGCAGATCTACCTCTTTGTTGCTCGACTATGGCAAAGCTAAAATGAAAAGTTATTTTATTACTTATACAGGATGTCCGGTAATTAATGCACAACCTTCTAACCCCCAGTAGGTCACCTTAGACTGGTCAAAAATATTGATTTTGAGCTCTAGTAAGTCTCCTGTTTTTCGAAATTTTCGCACGTTTGTTAGTTTTTAAATTTTGACATTCACACTGATAGGTGTACCATCGAATAAAAAAAGAAAAAATGTACTGAGGCAATACCTGTCATATACTCTAGTAAGACTCGATAGGTGTCGATAAAATAATATTTCAAGCACTGGCTAAATTACGCTAGTGTTTTGTTTTGCCGTGAAAAATCCGAGCTCTGATCATAATCATGATTTGAAATCTAGTTGGCCATGGAGTCGCATTTACGGTCATTCTAATGAATCTCCACAAGTTATTGAGGAGGTATAATATATGTGTATATAAAGTGATGTATGTAACTGTACATAATTAGGCTTTAAAACACTCGTGCGATATTATTATAAAACTCGGTTGTTCGTTGTATAAAACCACGCTCGTATTTTAATTACCTTCATTATGAAGCAGTCACATGAACTACTATGACATTTAAATCTAAGTACTGTATGTTTCATAAATATAGTTTTTAAAATGCTAATTAGCGGTCAAAAAATCTCTAAATCCAAATGTCAAGGATCAGGAAGTTTGGCTTAAGTTAACTAAGCGGGTGAGGTGTCCAAAATGAACTGAGCACAACTTCATTGATACTTACTTCTACTGCTGACAATTTTTTTAACGACGGTGGCAAACAAGCAACGGACCGGCTGATGGTAAGCAGCTACCGAAGCCGTTGCGTAGAGGTATCACATGCGCGTTGCTGACCCTTTACAAAAAGTAGGATTCACTGTGGTGACGGCTAAAGGAACAAGAGAGTCCCTCAAAGTCAACACACTGGGTCCTCTTTGAGCTCTTACTGTACTTAGTTGTTGTACAGTCGCCATCAAACATATCAGAGCGGCCAGGGTACTCAACAATATTTGAACATGCACTTTATCGCCTTGAGAATAGAGGCGTTGTTCAGATATTTGTGACCACCTTGGCCGCTCCGATATATCTGATGGAGACTGTACTTAGTTCTCGACTTACCAACTATTCGAAACAGTTGAGCGCGACGATGTTTTTGTAAGCCACCGTTAATGGGGACGCAGCTTAGTAACAGATGATTCAATTGGTTTTCTTTACCTTCTATTTTTTTCTACCGATTTTCGTGAAATTGTATTAATGAATTGAATTGCCGTAGGCCGTAAGTAGCCCTCCGAAATAAATTATACAAATAAAAAATAATACGTACAATTGGCCTAATGTTCGTGGTTTGTTGTGCAATATCGCTTTGAACGTGATTAATCAATCAATCATTAATAAAAAAGATGCAACTACGAATATTTATAGCAACCCGGTGACAAACTACGACGTGTCGACATCAGTGTTAAAACGAGATTATAGTACAAATCCGCTTAACTGCCTGGAAATGTAACACAATTAATCTGTATTATGCGAATGGTAAAATGTGATCGGATTACTTGCTGCAATCGGAAATTGAGATTTGTGAGATATTTGTGTCAAAATTTACGTTAAAATATTAACCCAATTGTTGATCGGTTAATAAAGGATTTTATCTGCTTAAATTGATAATTACTGGTACATGCAAAATCGGTAGTCTCAACTGTACGCTTGGTTCTTAAATAGTGAACTGTCGTTTCTTCGCTACGAGTATAATCAGTATAATCACTTCATCTTGTTTGGGTTTACCACCAAACTCTGCTAATTTATTATATACCTAATACTTACGATCTATGTATATTGTAGATGTTCTTGTATAATTTAGAGCTGGTAAACATAATTAGTTTTGTTGATACTGGGCAAGTATATATATAATTCATATGGTTTTATTTATTGAATTGGTCTGATTTTTATTGTAATTTAACTGACTTTGTATTGCATTTTAATGATATTTATCTACACCAATATCATAAATCCTCTATTGCGCGTTCGAGAACCGTATGTAACTACCACCATTATTTCAACCAGTAACGTAACGTCTCTGACAGTGTTGTAAAAACGTATGAAAATCCATTACCCACGGTAACGTTAAGAAGATCCGCGCTCTCCCTGAGCGCCGGCACGCGCCCGCGCGACCGCCGACATAATCGATATGGCCATGGCGGTGCAATGGCGGTCATTCTACTGGTTTCCGAACACATCCTTTAGGATTTATAATATGTGTGTAGATAATGCAGTGTAAGCAACTGCACGTAATTAGGCCTTATTACGTAACAGTTTCATAAACTACTATTTCATAACTTGTTAGTATTCTTATGATACTAATTGTAAGTATTAGTTACCTAGGTACCTATATTTTATGTTGTACACAGAGATCGGACTATTAACATTTGTTGGTCATTTACAAGACCGTTTCTGAAATCAACGCTATGTTATGTTGTTAGAAATGATACATTTAGTTTGAACTCTGGCCATATAGCACGTCTAACCGTGTCCACGCGACCTCATATGTCGAGTCCATGATGTAGCGCGCAGTCTAGTCGGACTATTATATGTGTCGATAGTGTAGAGTGCCACTTTTTTATACCACGACGGTGGCAAACAAGCATATGACCTGCCCAATGTTAAGCATCTACCGTAGCCTATGGAGGCCTGCAAGTCCGGTGGTGTCATATGCGCGTTACCGCGTAATTATAAAGGATTCACTGTGTTGACGGCAAAGTGACAAGAGGGACCTCCGTTCGTCAGAACACTGCACTCTTTGTGCTCTCTGGCACCCTGACTTGGCGGCGAGAACACAACACGATTAGTAGCGTCTAGTGCTATTCTGCTGTGGTTCTCGATAAGGGAAAGGTACTTCCCCATTCGAGCTCTGCTCCAGATTTGCGCGAGATTCACTGAGCTGTGCCCTACCACTAACCGAGATGACATTCACAGTGCCCAATTGCCTATACCTCTCTTTTGGACGTAATAGTTTAAGCACATGTATACCCGGGACCCGATGAACCCGAGGGTCACGCAACGCACGCTTCAAGTATGCAACCTCAACGCTAACGTCGGCCAACATACTTTTGCGGCATGTCCCTGGCGTAGCGTCAGATGATTATTTTTTATAAGTACATATTTTTGAAACTAACATAATTTATATTCACGTTTAATACAGCAATTCACCGCTGAATACCTAGCCTTAATATAAAAAGAAGGCATGTAAGTACGATTACTGACGGTTGGTGTAACTAATATATGTATGTCTATGAAGTCGGAAAATCCGCAAGATTCAAAACTACGCATTGTACTGATTTAGATAAATAGCGTAACTCGTAAATGTTTATTTGTCTCCCAAAAGCATTAATAACGCATTCTTACTTTATTAAAAGCTCTCGCGGCCCAGTTTCCACAACATCAAAACTGTGTAAGTTCTCACAAAGTTAAACAAACTTACGCCATTTTCTTGCCAACGTGTCAGATTACTTCCCGGTTAAAATGATGTAAATGCTTGATTTCTCAGTGCAGTTACGTCATTTCGTATTTCACATCTAAACCTTATGTGAAGCCATAAAACATCGTTACATTTACATTTGCAGTCGTAACACGGGCAATTTAATCGCTGGTATAATAAAATTAATGGAAAATAAAGAAACCCTTGCAATACCCCGGGCACTCGTGGCATATGACAGTAAATCAGACGTTATAATAGAAAAAAATACAGTATTAAAGGAACGTTAGAGCCGCCTCATATTTTGTCTTGTAAGTATTTAGCGTAACATCAGTGAATATAGGTACGGTTACGACTGAAAAAAAAACATGTATCCAAGACTTTACGCCTTGGTAATAGAGTTGCGGCTACGTCAATATTTTAAAAACAACGTTATAAAGACAGAATTATTTATTTATTTATTCGGGGAATCAACAGCTAATAATAATATTGTAGATATATAGGTAAGTAACAGAGAGCCAATTAAACGTTCCCAACAGTAGCATTATTATACTAAGAAACAATTGGTAGTTTACACTAAATTATAAACTACATCATCTGAAACTTATACATAAACAGCATGGTTTTTACATTATATCTAAATAACTAGATTAACTTGATAAGGTCAATAATGTTTAACTATTTTCACAAGTAAGCGCGACATTAAGCGGATATTAAAACAAGACCAACCAAAGCTGCCGTATAATGTAGGGCAGAGTACTCTCTACCCCTCAGCGCCATCTAGTCATTGATAGCGTTACTATTATTACGGTATTACTACGGAAACTTTTGGATGGTCTCGTTCAGATGGTTCTTCAGACTTAGAGCCTCAAAAAGTTCTTAGACTATATATGTACATATAGTCTGTGGGTAAAAGAAAAAAAATATTTATAGTCTAAAAACTAACTCGAATTACAGCGCCATCTAGCGTTACTACGGTACGCTACTCGTTACGAGATGGCGCTGCAGCGCAATGTCATTTCCCCGTATTATCTTTGGGTTGCTCTCGTCCAGATGGCGCTTCAGACTTGGGTGTGAAAAAGTTCTTAGACTGTGACTGTCTATATTATTTATAGTCTCTGGTATAACTAATGGTTCCAGCGACAAAATACGGAGTAAGTAATAATAGGTTGGGAGGGCATCATATTTCACCAAGTTGACTTTAACACGCCTGTTATAGGCTTTCCGTGCCTTATTCCCTGTCTGCTTACCATAAAATGAAAACCGGTTAAAGGCATATCGGGCCATGCTCAGTATAGGGTTCCGTAGTTGTCGGCCCGTCACAATGCATCCGCTCAAAAGGTTGTTTTTATTTTGCGTTTATTGATATTCTATTTTGCGGCAGTTACGTCCTTTTAATAACACTAACTAATAAATAACAACTTTTTACGATACTTCAAAAACTGCTGGACCGATTTTACTTGAAAATACTTATTAGGCCTCACTTTTATGAATTTCCCCAAATTTTAATCCTTAAATAACAAAGATATTGTACTTACTTTGTATAAAAAAACTAAATATCTGTCTTATTACCTTTTGATACTGTAAGCGAAGTTAGTTTCAAGAAAAAAATATTCTTTTACTTACTTAAAAAATCGCATCAAAAATTCATTAATTATCGTCTCTGGATTTGGAAGTTATTAAAGTTCTATGTTTTTCTGATAATTCTGATCTTTAGGGTTGTCACACGACATTAAAATAAATAAATAATAAATAATAAATAAATAAATATTATGGGACAATCTTACACAAATCAACCTAGTCCCACAGTAAGCTCAATAAGGCTTGTGTTGTGGGTACTAGGCGACGATATATATAATAGATAGATATAGATAAATACTTAAATACATAGAAAACATCCATAACTCAGGAACAAATATCCGTGATGAACACACAAATAAATGCCCTGACCAGGATTCGAACCCGGGACCTCCTGCTTCATAGGCAGGCTCACTACCGACTAGGCTAGGAGGCCGTTAAAGCCGTTAAAGCCGTTTAGTTTAATAAAACAGAAATCGAATAACAGTAATTAATGTAAAATTACCCAACTATGCTCCGGTCATCCAACTGGTTATTATTAATGATATTTACTATAGATGGGTAATACTCTAACAAAATGAGCACAAAAAATACTTCCAGAGTTATGCCATAACCTAACAACGATTCTTTTATGTTCATCTATTTTGACAATCATTACATCTTTGTCACTCTCATTGTTAGAAAATTACAGTTTGTCTCTTTCCCACGCGGGTGACGGGAGCTCATTGACACGTCCGCATCTCTCGCTTGCCGGAGCGAGACTAGTGACAGTTGTTTGAATTCACTCATATTAAGTGCTTCACTTTTGGAGCGTGCATAACCCATCTGTCATCCATACTAATATTATAAATGGGAAAGTGTATGTGTTTGTTTGTTTGTTTGTTTGTTTGTCCGTCTTTCACGACAAAACGGGGTGACGAATTGACGTGATTTTTTAAGTGGAGATAGTTGAAGGGATGGAGAGTGACATAGGCTACTTTTTGTCTCTTTCTAACCCCCCACTTCCCTAAAATGGGGTGTGGAAGTTTGTATGGAGCATTGCGGGGGGCAAAGGGGAACCGTGTTACCCCGAATTTAACGCGAGCGAAGCCGCGGGCAAAAGCTAGTTATATAGTATATATCATAGGTTATTATTAGTAGGTTCGTAGGTAGTCTGTGATTGGACACCATACTCATAGATCGAGGACTTCACGGTGCTTCAATTTGACCCATTTCTCGCTGCCCAATTGATCTGAAATGTAGTGTAGCTACTTAACTCAGATGACATTACAATGTTTTGATTCCATCGAGCTGGTCTGATAATGGAGATCTGGAGGTAGCCATAAGGACTAGGTTATATAAAACAATGCATTCATTGTGCTTAGAGGTTTGTTAGAATCGTTTCGATGAGTAGTAGATGAGACGACTGTTGAAAGAAATGTATAGTCGGCGATAAAAGCTTATCTTAAAAAAAATATTTAGTAACAAAACTTTGTGACACAAACGCTCTATGGAATGAAAAAAACAGTGTACATAGGCAAGGTAAAACTCTATCCTACAAGCTAACGCGTGAAGAAACAAGTCAAAACTTTTACTAAATTATTTTGCACATATGTGAATAAAGCGACATTATCCCATACTGTTTTTAAAGGAAAAAAGTGAGTGAGAAAGTGAGAATAAGATCTCTTCTGATACCTGAATGACTCTGATACCTGTATGAAAGTTTTCTAGGATTTGAATTACTTCGTCCATCACGCCCATGTCACTTTTCTCTAATTTAATTTAAGTAGGTTTTGTAGGTAGGTACACAATTTCTCAATCTCTGAGTCCTCTGATTCCAATAGACTCCAATACACAAATGATGGTGGTTAACGTCACGTTTTTTTAATTATGTACCCTTTTCGTAATAATAAAATGCTATGTGGTAACTTTGCTATGTTCGATGAATCAGGCGCTTTACCAAGTAGCAGCCCTAACACAAATATTTAAATTGCTTTAAATTCTAAATCCTTTCATTAACGTTATTTAAATTAATAATGTCGACTAAATATGGTATAACAAAGATCTCTAGTTAAGAATTAATTCCGCATACCTTTGGATTTTTATTTAAAAAAATTAAATAGTTTAACTACTCAATTGCAAATTTCTCAGATCAGAATATTTTTTAAAGGATATTTTTGGTCTTAAAATTATCAATCGGAAGAGATATAACGTTTAATATTACACGAAAGTTTATAAAGGCACGTATTCAGGAAATATTACCACTTCTATGATTTTTTTGGAGTTTCTGAAAGCAATCTTAAAAATGTGATTTCTTGAAAACTATAAGGAATTAACTAGTGGGGATTACATATTTATATTTAGTATTAATTGAGCTTTATATCACGCCATTATTTAACCCATGTCCGATTTTTATGTAAAATTCCACACTGTACATTGTACCACTTTGGCAGCGTCACATACTCTTACCAAATTTCAGCTTTCTAGTACTAACGATCACTGAGCTAAGCCGCGGACAGACGCATAGAGCGAAACTATAAGGGTTTCTAGTTGACTACGTAACCCTAAAAATGGTCGTTTAATAGGCATAGATAAAAAAAAGCTATGATGTAAAAAAGTTATGAAAGTTATGATGGTAAAATAAAATTGTACCTACCTAATGTATTGTATTTTTTTACATAAGTTTTCTAATAGCATTTCTAATTTAGTAGTAGTAGCCATAAATCATCGTAACAATAAACGTTTAATTGAATTTTAGATACAGTACGAGTACTCGAAGAGATTATTACGACTTTCCATTTCATTTCATTTTAACTAATTGCGAATTACTCGTACCCAAGTGTTTCAAAGAATATTTTTAAAAAGCAATTTATTAAAACGGCTTTTCTTATCTCTTATTAATCTTGCTAAAATATAAAAGAGGCCTTATGATGAACTCTATAGAGTATATAGTTGAACACTTCAATCATGTGAGCTCAAAAGTCAAGTACGTAGTTCGAATGTCGACATGTCAAAGGACTTTCTTACAATATGATTAGGGTTCTTGCAATCTCAAGATGCTTTTTATGACCCGTAAGTATTTATTGTGCTTTATTGGCTTTTAGAGTACATCATTAGAGATTCGATTATTGTGTTTAGAAGTAAGTAACTAATGCATTAAAATCGAATTGAATCAAAACTTTCTAAGTCACTGAACTCTGTTCATGCTACGAGTATTTCATTTATACGCAAGCATGTTACACATAATAGTTTACAATGTATATGTGATGTGATGTGTATGTGTATGTGTGGCATATTTTTTTAAACCCGGAAAACATGGGCAATTCTCAAAATCGGTTTAAAACAATAAACTATACGTTTTAGCTTAAATGTATAACGAGATGTTAAAATGCTGCAAAAAAGTGTTCTTGGGATTTAAAACACTGTACCATTTTAATTCCATTTTTTTTACTGTCGTGGCATCACCGAATGGGCCCTACGGAAGACCAGCGCTGGTTCTAAACTGGCATTATGTTAAGTTGGGTCCATTTTGTGATACACGTTCATTTTTAGGGTTCCGTAGTCAACTAGGAACCCTTATAGTTTCGCCATGTCTGCCCGTCCGTCCGTCCGTCCGTCCGCGGATAATCTCAGTGACCGTTAGCACCAGAGAGCTGAAATTTGGTACTAATATGTATATCAATCACGCCGACAAAGTGGTAAAATAAAAAGTGGAAAAAAATGTTTTATTAGGGTACCTCCCCCATACGTAAAGTGGGGAGTGATTTTTATAGTATAATATAATAGGGGTTTACTAAAATATTTTTTTGATAATGTAAATATTTTCGGAAATAATCGCTCCAGAAGTAAAAAAAAATGCGTCCCCCCCCCCTCTAACTTTTGAACCATAAGTTTTAAAAATATGAAAAAAATCTCAAAAGTAGAACGTTATATAAACTTTCTAGGAAAATTATTTCGAACTTGATAGGTTAAATCGTTTTTGGAAAAAAATTACAAAATAGTTTCTGAACTAAGTTTGTAATTTAACCGTATAAGCAGGTGTTTATTGTACTTGTAATTTCTACAAAATCACAATGAAATGACGTGCTTTCAAATAAAGTAAAAACGGTGAAAATCGGTTCACGCAATAAAGAATTATCCCATAAAAATCATCTTCCATACTTTAAGCTCGCGCGCAATAGTTTACTTAATTTGCCGATAGATGTCGCTGTACGTGGAACGCTCATATCATATCCTACATGGCGGTGTTATTTTAACTCTTAAGTAGGGACACTTACTGTGACGGACGGAAAACTACGGAACCCTACACTGAGCGTGGCCCGACACGCTCTTGGCCGGTTTTTTGTTTTCATTGTTATTGTCTCTTAATGTACTTGTAGTTAGCGTCACAAATAAATATTTTTATTATTATAAATAAAAACACTAAACATTACTCTGAAAAAAAAAATACACATAGGTACTTAACTCAAAAGAATTGAAATATTCTATTTCATCCAAATAGCTGTCAATTAGGGCATGAAATACCGGTATTCTTACTATAGGTAATCACGGAACACCGGTATTGGCCCATACATTGGATGCCGTAGCCTAGTATCAATCCTCTGTAGGTGCAATTTATCTTTTCCTGCTGTCACGCGTAATGTGCCTAAACGTTACGTAAGAGAAATACTACAAACCAATGACAAAACCGAAGACTTATGAATCGTGTTTGTGTTCTTATATTACACACACAATCTTTTTCATTACATTTGCGAAGAAAAAAGTTTAAAAGTTTAACTCCCTAGAAAATAACATATTACTACAATAGGCATGATGAATTTTTTTCATGTATGGTTTCAATCGATTTGTTTTGTTGTAAGGATCAAATGTCTGTATAGGGCTTATTGCGGTAAAGCAACACAAAAGTCAGAAATGAAACTCAAAATCTGGTACTCGCTTTTGTTTCTCAAAACGCTCCTAACAAAATGATGTGCAACAGTGACGTCACGGTTGCATAGTCGCCTTGTTTAAAGCATGGAAAAATTATGACATTTCTATTTTGACAGGTAAATATTGCGTTTATGAATATGGTTGCCGTACAATTTATTTTACAGCAAAATGTGAGCAATCGAATGGAGTCATTGATTTTTTGAATTTCGTACTTTAAAAAAATCGTATTAAAGCCTAAATTTCTTCGAACCATTTCAATAGATTTTTTTAAATTTTCACTTTATTAGGATTTATTTATCATTTTGCATTTTGCATTCATTAACTTCATTTTATTAAAAAAATCAACATGTGTAAACATCCCTATTCTTACTACACCTGCGTTGAAAGCCACCCTTTATGAGAAAGTATGATAAAGTTTTTGCTGCGCCGCCTAACAAGTTTTCACTTCGGAGGCCCACAAATAATTATACGTCTCAGACACCCACATTACTTAATTTCGGCTATTAGGGTAAGTTGGAGGTGGTTCTTGTTTACTAAGGGAGGCCATGTAAATTATACTTGAGTGCTCAATTATGTTAATGTGTGCGTGACCGCCATAATATTGCGCTGAGACTTTCAAAATCCTGGGTCGTTCGTTGCTCATACGTCTTATGCCAATATATAACTAAAGGAATCTAATTACTTCAGTTTTTTCGTTAGCCTATTGGTAGAGTAGAAGAGCCTACTGCAACTTTCCTAGCAGACGTGATACCGCGATGAAATGCACAATGGTTTCCCATAAAAGTGATGCTAAGTACGAATTTCATAGTCTGCCACGGCGGAACTTTTCGAAAGTCAAAAAAAGAAGGTCACTTCCGGTGAAAAACAGGGGGCGTTACTTCACCCATCTGATACCGAAATAATAGTTATGGCACCAGTTAGAAATTTACTGGTAGATACAGAAAAGTGAAATCTGTCAGTTTTTTTTGCCGGAAGTGCTTGGCAGACGCTCTCAACGGTGACCATCGGGACCCCTAAATATACCCATCTGATACCAGCATGAAATCAATTCCAGGTATAGGTATGAACCCTCATTTCAGGATGCCTTCCTGCCAAGGCTTTTCCTGCCGGACAACTTGATAGACGAGATTATGTAAGCAACATCCGTGGAACCCGTATTTTGGAATTGTACAGTTTACGAACATTTGTAACCTTTGGTGTATAAAAAACATCGTAGGCTACCCAACTAGCAAAGTAGTCATATAAGATTGAGCTTATTCAGCTAATAAATCGTATAAAAGTCATGTAAACGCAAATTATACAGAACCGGTCATATAAAGCCAGCTTATGCAGCTTTTTAATTACTCAGCATAATAGTCATATTATTAACAATTTCTTATATGACTATAGAGTCATATAAGAATAAGCTGAATAAGTCACGTTTAAACGAGGCTTATATGACTAATTACTCGAGTAACAGTGACTTATATAACTGTCATACGACATGTCGAGTAAACGTAAAGTAGTTGCTATTATATGACCTCATGTAACATATACAGCACAATAGCTATATACGTTTCATGATGTCATATAACTGCGAATTATAGAACATGTTATATATGAGCATCTTACTCGCCTAAAGAGTCATATAAGATATTGCTGAATAAGCTACCTCTACAAGATGCTTATGTGACTATTCGGTCGAGTAATGACATATTATATGCCTTATATATCCGACAAAAAGTGTAATGGCGCTTGGACCGCTAAACTTGCTATATAAGAAGTGATTATATACTTTATTACTGGTATAAATGGCGTATAACCGTATCTTACAAGATAATCAAAAATATTTATTAAATTTATATAACATTAATTAAGAATTAAAGTGGGGCATTAAATATTTGCAATTAAACCTAGTTTACTTCATCAGTAAACTGACCTTCGCAATACATTTCTACCATACACCGAATTTATGAGCATTCATATCGTACGAGTTATAATGTAACATTATGGCTGATTAAAAAAAGAGTTACCGTCATTAATAGTTTTATTTTTATTCGACAGCCATGATTGGTTATAGTATCGGCACACTTTAAAGTTCTACTGTTGTTTAGTAGCCTAGGATGCGATTTCTCCACTAATACGTCACATAACTTTAAATAATATATCAAATTAGTCATATAAAAGTCATATAAGTTGCTATTATACACATAATTAGTCATAATAGATATTCACGTCAGTGATTATTATAAGATCAATAAGTGACCGAGGTTGCAGTTAAATAACTTTTATATAACTTAAATGCTGAATAAAATGGGCCCAAATTGCGTTATATAAACGTTTTGATTACGTTTATATGATTGATATTATGAGCTAAAAGTTTGCGTATGTTACGTTGCCGCAACCATTATATGACGAAATTTTGCTAGTTGGGTATAGCGTTCCTCAGAAGGAACGCTGACTCCGCTCCAGAACTGAACGCTGAGACCAGACACTAGAAGGTCAGATGACAATCGGTTCGTAATATTATTGCTTGCACAAATTTTTGGAACTGGTTGTATTTGTGTTGGTGCAGTGTCCAGTCGATTACAAAGAGATGTATCCACTTATTTACCTTCTTGCGTTGTAAGGTACAAAAAGTGGATAAATTTGTTTGTAGACGTATGTTCATAGTACTGAGGACTTTTACAGCTCATAGAGAAAATAATAACTAAATTAGCTCCGGCCGCTGTAATGTAGCAATATTGTTGACGCACCGCCACGAAACATGTTGTATTCACTTACACGATTATATGTAGCCGGGGAGTGACGACTTGCCACTGACATCAGCAATGGGTTGCCAAGCCGTCCACCCTCTTTTAAAACATAAACAGAAAAGGGAAATGCAAAGTGAATAGGAGAAATTGTTATGGTTCGAGTTTTCTTGGCTTTATACCGAGTTTATTTTCCCGCTAGAGTTAGCCGGTGCTACATAAAACAAAAATATTTTCTAACCTTAACAGTCGGTTATAAAAAAATTCTCATAAACTTGCAGCTTTCCAACTCGTCAAATGAACCTAAATTAAAATACGTGTGCTAAAACATTTTGAAGCAAATTTTAGAAGAAAGACAAAAGTCCAATTTGTGATTCGCGAAAATCTTTATTCAGCTTGCTGCAATTTATAAATGACGTCTGTAGGGGTAACTGACCTTAACTGACCTTTAGGTTATAAAATAAAAGCAGGAATGTAATTATAGTAGAAAAACCGGCCAAGTGCGTGTCGGACCTCGCATAAAGGAGGGTTCCGTACCTTCAATGGAATAAGAACCAAACTAATACCAAAAGGTATCCGTATCTGATGCCTATGGAAGAAGTTTTTTGGAGATAACTCAAAGATGGCTGAACCGATAAGATTTAAAATTATAAATTCGTAGAAAATATGTGATAAGGTGCATCTTCGCAAAAATTTTCATATTTTTTTAGACTTACGGTTCAAAAGTTACAGGGGGGGGGGAAACAATTTTACCGACTTTCGAAGCGATTATTTCTGAAAATATACACTTACTTAATCACAAAATGTTAAAAGAAACCTCGATGTTTTTTTAAAGATCTATCGATTGATATGCAACATGTTGATATTTGGTAATTTGTAGGGTTCCGTACCTCGAAAGGAAAAAACGGAACCCTTATAGGATCACTTTGTTGTCTGTCCGTCCGTCCGTCCGTCCGTCTGTCAAGACCCTTTTTCTCAGGAACGCATAGAGGTATCCAGCTGAAATTTATATCAAATACTAAGGTCTACTGTACCTTGGATCTGTGAAAAAATCGAACTTCTAAGCCAACGTAATCAAAAGATACAGCCGTTTATGCCACAATTTCCGCAAATTTACAAAACTCGCAAGGGAATCAAAACCTACAGGGTACTTCCTGTGAACGCAGAATCTTGAAATTTGGTACGAAGCCACGTCTTATAGCACAGATAAAGGAAAAATTGCGAAAACCGTAAATTTTTAGTCACATCATATAATAAAAATATTTTTAATATTTTTAAAGTTACTACCCCAATATACCTACAGGTTTGTAGGAACCCTCGGTGCGCGAGTCCGACTCGCACTTGGCCGGTTTTTATTTTATTTTATTTAGCTACATGTATGGAGCGCCCTCTCTAAAATATTTTTTCTGCAATTTAACTACATAACTAAGTAGCGGCATAGAAAATATGTAAATTTAATATTATGTGTAAATTTCATTAAGATACGTCTTATAGTTTCCGAGTAAAATGGCTGTGACATACGGATGGACGGACGGATAGACGGACAGACGGATATGATGAAACTATAAGGGTTCCGTTTTTGCCATTTTGGCTGCGGAACCCTAAAAATGCATACAGGTTATAATTAGTTCCAAATTTATGTCTTTTGTTCTGGTACCTTGGTATATTATTTTTGTTACTGATTTTATTTTAATTTGTCATTGAACTAATTTAATTTATAATTGGTTCGTTTGAATAATTTTCTTGAAATGCAAAGCATCAATACGATACGTCGTTATTTTAGCGACTTCTCAGAATCACAATAAGATTAAACGTTTTGATGGGAAAAGAGTAGGTAGGAATAACACGCTAAAATTCCATTATATTTAGGATAAGACCATCGTGTTTCCACATTATAATGTGACGACGTAAGTACGTAACGCAAACGTAAGAGTACCTAAAGTAAATATGCAATATAAAATGTTGAAACCGAGATCAACTAATAGACGGAGAGCCACGTCATATATGACACAATAATGAGAGCGACGAAACCTCTCTCGTTAGTTTGCCATACTATGCTTATTTCTAGATCCAGACATCTGGCAGCTATAAAGTGGTGGTCAAAGAATGCAAATAACTTGAAGGAAACCAATCCTAGAGTTCTGGTTTTAATGCAGTATTATAAGAAATTATATAAATAATTATATAACATTATTGCCAAAACTTTCTGATGGGGGAAAGTAGTCCATAACGACGTATAATGTAATTCATAGTTTATCGCCTACTGTTTCTGTTTCCAAAATAATACGCAATGTTTTTTGTTCTAATGTTAAAATATAGGCCCTATCCTTTATATCTGAGACAACTTCGGCAGTTTAAACCTATTTTGGTATTACTATTTTCTAATTTAAAAAAATTGCGAGTCTGTTACTCGGACCTCCACCCATTAAAAGCTGCCAGATGCCCGGATCTAGCAATAAGGATAGTATAGCAATCGAACCAGACGGGATTTTTTGCTCTCATTATTGTGTCACATATCTGACGTGGCCAGCTCTTAGTCCATAACATTATAGTGCTGCGGACATCATGGGCTGTATTCGAACTTTAAAACACGTATACTACGTATCGACACGTTCCAAATTCAATACAACTCCAATGCATTAACAATGCAATACAGCTACGGCATAAACATCTGAATCAGAAATATAAGAATTTGCTTGAAAAATATTCCAATGCAACTCCGATACAACTTCAAAATTAGCAGAATATTTGTTGTGTGTTGGAGTTATGTTTAAGATAGATCGTGTTTTTAATGTATTGTTTATCAAACGAGCGGAGCGTAAGCGAAGCAAGTTTTTACAAACAACTTCTAGCTAGTGGGACGTCTCGGCATTTCGTTAGCTTTTTGATTCTGAGAGTTTGTTCCGCGATAACTTTAGTAACGCTTTTTTGATCTTCATGAAATTGGTTGGGGTTGTAGCAGATATACATATAATTTGAGAGTTCGTATATGAGGAGGATCGAACAAGGGGTCATGGAGCTAGAAGGCGCGAAAAAATCAGCATAAGGGTCTTGTTATATTGGTCACTCGTTTGCAAAGAAATCGCGAGTTCCGAGTTCGAGGCGGACTACTAGTGTATTTTAAAATTAGAATACGGCACCATCCCAGCACGAATGAAGGCAAGTTTTATAAATTAACAAAGTAAGTATAGTTTTTAAACTGCACTTCCGAGGCTATGGGTTAATTCCGAACAGCCTTCGCGTGTGCGGTTGAAACAAATTACTACTTCAGCTCCATGTTCTAACGAGGCTTAGTCAAGTTCAGGGCCTCTTCTAAATTATACATGTCATTAATTCTAAAAACAAGATGATTATGATGATGTTTCAGAATGGACTAAGAGCTGGCCACGTCAGATATGACACAATAATGAGAGCAACGAAAACCGTCTAGTAAGATTGCAATACTATCCATATTGGTAGATCCGGGCATCTGGCGGCTTTTAATGGGTGGAGGTCAGAGTTATAGACTAGCAAAATTCTTCCGTTGGAAAAAAGTAATACCAAAATAGATAAAAACTACCGAAGTTATCTTATTTATAGAGGACGAGGCCTATATTTTAATATTAGAACAAAATTACATTGCGTATTATTTCGGAAACAGAAACAGTAGGCGACAAACTATGAATTACATTATACGTCGTTTTGGACAGCTTTCCCCATCAAAAAGTTTTGGCATTGATATAATCTAATTATTTGTATGCTTTCTCATAATACTGTATCAAAACCAGAACTAGGATTTGTATTCTTAAAGTGATTTGCATTATTTGACCTCCAACACTTTACAGCCGCCAGATGTCCGGATCTATATAAATAAGCATAGTATAGCAAACTAACGAGAGGGGTTTCATTGCTCTCATCATTGTATCATATCTGACGTGGCTAGCTCTTAGACCACTAGTAGAAAAAGTCACAGCTTGAGGCGAGATTGGAGCTTACGGAAATACAAATGAAAACGTTTGTTTTAATTATTTACACTAAATAATGATATAATTTTGGAGAAGTACGTCTCGACTTTTTTTTTGTATAGCAGACGGTAGAACGAAACCCGTCTAGAAACGTTTCCCCTTTAGCTCCTTCCTAGTACCTACCTCTGTTTATTTCTAGTTTTAGTATATGCAAAAGCATCAGCAGATAATACAATTATACCTTACGCAGAAAACACAAATCAAATTCATTGTCAGTCATTTAAAACACCGGTTGCTTTATAATTATTTTACCTGTTTCTCTCTGATTTAAATTTTGCAGAAGATTTTACCAAAAGACTTTTTGGTGTACCGTAAGAAGACACGAAAACGATTTACATGATCTGAAGTAAAAATATAGCTACGAATTTCGTAAAGAGAGTCGTTACATATTCAATGATTTACTTAATTGGTAGCCTTTCAGGTTTTAGAAAAAAAAAATTAATGCAACGTCAATATGAATGCCAATGTCGGTCACATGCAAGTAAATATAGAAAAAAAAACTGTCAAAATACCAAACACAAAAACAGATTCCAATGCAAAAACAGCGCTATAAGTACTCGTGTAGATGAAAATAAATGAATATTGTACATTTCATGAGTCAAATTAATAGTTGGTTTTGGTTCTGGGAGCTAGTCGCTCATTGACGCCGACTATACGTTAATTCTATCAATTCTATGCCTACGTAATACGTACAAGTGAGATTACCCATCTGTGTTAAGGAGATTAGTGAAGTGAACGAAGTTTGCCTGTACCTAGGTAGAAGCAAAATTAGATGCGCGTAATGCGGCCGTTTCAAAACGTTACGATGGAATTATCGTTCCTTCCTCGGTTAATGTCCTTATTGTAGCTAAATAACTATTGTGATAATATTTAAATAATACGGGGCTTAAAAAGGTATATAATTTGCTTTTATGAATTCGCCTATCGCTTCGAACGCGACATTTCGTCCAAGGTCGCAGGTAGGTACATGCACGAACTAGGATTGTTGAGCCACTTGCCATTGTTAGTAATTTAGCCGTGTTATGAATAACCGATTATGTTAGCGACTAGCTGTCAACTGTCAGTTACATCGGTCATATTACACGGCTAAATTACGAACAATGGCAAGTGACTCATCAATCCGGGTCCGTGAATGTACACTGGCGAGAAATAGTTTAATTTTAAATCGAACTACTCTCACTTTTACGCTAGGGTTGTCACTTGGCTACATACATAACTCCTACATAATACTTAGGACATAAAACGTTAGGTACGCAGACATAAATAGCTAAATAATAATATTAAATCCAAAAACGGCTTTCAACGTTCTCATAACATACCTAAACATAATACGTTACTTTATACTTATATTTTTATTTGAAAAGGTATTGAACCTTTAAAATATCAACTAATATCACGACATATTTCGAACCTCAGGAGTGACCACACTCGATGTAATTCTTATTTGCTGTTGGAGATTGTCTATAGTTCAAAATCTGTAAGAATGAACTTTTGACACTTCAGTATTGACGTCATTAGTGATAGGGCTAAGACGTATCGTTTGTCAAATTTAGCGATTGTTTATGAATTGTTCGAATCGATTTTACTACAACCGATTTTTTCTTGTTATATGCCTATATATTTTGTATCACAAATCTTCTCAAATTACAACAATAAGAATAAGAAATAAAAATAATGTTTATTGACGTAAACCTAATACAAGTGTAAGTAATATTTGCACAGTACGCTAATAGCTTAAGAGAGACTTATGTATTAGGTTTGAAACAGTTTCACAGCGGATGCCTGTGACTTGGAAGTCAGTGATTCCACCGAGAATATGAGTTCAGATTAGTTGTATGCAGTTATGCTAATATACAAAAATAAATTAAAAAAGGAAAACTTAACTATAACAAAGCAGGAAATAAAATTATTTAGGAAACCATTTAATAATTGTTATCTACTAATTATGTATGGCATTATAATAATTCCATAATTAATACAATATGATAAGAAAGTCTTATATTGTCTATTGATTACATAATCGATTTTATCGACTTACGGAAATGTTATATGAATCGGAACAGCAGACATGGTCACAACACTAAATTTAAATAAAGGAGGCGTAGACCGTAACTGTTTGCATGCTAAATTGTTATCGTAAAATATTCAATAACTAAGATATGAAAAAATGTAACATTAATTAAGTTATGTTTATAAAAAGTGAAATATTGTGTTTACGTACATGACAAGCTGTAAAATCGTTATGGGATTATGTTTATAATTTTAAAGTGTCTTGCGCGTTTACGTTCTACGGGCGTTGCGATGTGTCAAAAGTTCATTCTTACAGATTTTGAACTATAGTTCCGTGGGTTACAAGGTTTAGTAAACCTTAAAACAAAATTAAAGGTTTATTTGAATCAGAATCAGAATCATTTATTCGTAAAACATAGGTACAGTAATTTGGTCTTATAATTAAACATATTTTGAAACACTATGTTTTGCCAATAGGCGTACGATTATTTTTCATGCACAATTATAACATGTAAAGTATAATTCATGCATAATATAATATATCTAAATACAAGAATTTCATGCAAATAATATGAAAAGCTTAACTAGAAATAATGACTGTGTGAAATTTAAATTATTTAAAATAACAAATGATTACCTATACATGTTTGAAAATCAAAACGAGATCAAAGTAAAATTTTGTGTAACACTATAAATTATAAATCAATATCATTTAAGAATTTAAGAATTTAAGAATTTAAGAATTTGGAAACTAAATCACGTGTAGTATTTAATAAGCCCATATAACCTGCTAATTAACTGCCTACGAATGAAACGATTTCTTACTTTGAACTTGTTGTAGGTAACCCAATATGTAAATAAAGTGTTCTAAAAATAGTTAAAAGGCTTCAAAACCTTGCCATATGAATTATTCCGCCAACTCCAACATTTCAAAGGAAGAGAATTTCTCAATCCGTCTGGATATACAGGTGTTTCCTGTAATAAGAGCAATAAATTAAAACGTAGATTGTACTCCTCAAACAATGAAACCTTTGTTCTACAAATTAAAAAAAAAAAAGTTTTTATTTGTCTCTTTTTCATACATACTAAATACTATTTTCAATGTACGTTAAAATCCGTCTATTTGACATTGCTTGTCACTCTTGTCACCCAACAGAAATAATCAATTTCGCAATACATTGCGTGTTCGAATAAACTTTAAAGTGAAACAAAAAATCAAATTATAAGTTATGACGCTGAACTAATATTGTCCAGTTCGAGGAGTAGAATCTACGGTTTAATTTATTGCCCCTATTACAGGAAACACCCGGTATATAGGTACATATAACTATATGTTGCTTTTTTATGTACATATGTTCACCGATTATTCGAAGACGGCTGAACCGATTAGATTTTTTTTATTTTATAGTCCCATTGTCATTAGGTTGAGATCTGAAAATAAGATCCTGGAGAATTCGAGGGAACTCTTCAAATATTGTTTACACACCTATAGTGATTTGAGTATTTTTACAGTAGCTCGGACATTTGCTCTTGTAAAGATGAAGTAGCCTAAGTGAAGTCGGTTATTTTTCTTTAAAATTAGATAATTAGAAAACGTGCTAACCTATAAGTAGAAGAACCCACTCTCAAAGCCGGACTCTCGCTTGGCTGGTTCTTTAATTTCAATCCCGGCCTCTATTACGTGAGGGATGTTCGGACAATTTTTCACTCGCCAGCGCTTCCGACCTCTGGGGAGAACAGAGTACTATGCCGAGAAACGATATATGTCTGTATATTTGATTTGATTTCCTAAAACACAAACGTTTGTTTTTCTCACTGAAATCAGTCTTTTTTTTTAATCAAATGAATTACCATGGTTGTAAAAATTGCCCGCACCTATTGGCCCGACTGTTAACTGGTAGAGAAACTAGTGAATGCCTTTTGGCATTAAGTTCGCCTTTTGTACTCTTTTTAGGGTTCCGTAGCCAAATGGCAAAAAACGGAACCCTTATAAGTTCGTCATGTCTGTCTGTCTGTCTGTCCGTCCGTATGTCACAGCCATTTTACTCGGAAACTATACGACGTATCTGAATAAAATTTACACATAAGGTGTATTCTGTATGTCGCTACTTAGTTATGTATTTAAAATTGAAAAAAAAATATTTTCAGGGGGGGCGCTCCATACATGTAACTAAATTTCAAAAAAAATGTTTTTGCGAAATATCAACATGTGACACATCAATAGATAGGTCTTTAAAAATAATATTGAGGTGTATTTGATCACTTTGTGATTAAGTGAATATTTTTTGAAATAATCGCTTCGAAAGTCAGCAAAATTGTGTAACCCCCCCTGTAACTTTTGAACCGTATGTCCAAAAAATATGACAAAATTTGAGGAGATGCGCCTTATCATATACTTTCTACGAAAATTATTTTGAACATTATCGGTTTAGCCATTTTTGAGTTATTTCCAAAAAACTTCTTCCATAGGCATCAGATACGACCTTTTGGTATTAGTTTGGTTCTTATTCCATTGAAGGTACGGAACCCTCCTATGCGTGGTCCGACACGCACTTGGCCGGTTTTTCATTGTGCAATAAAGTTTAAATAAATAAATAATTACTTGAACCAAACAGATACACTGTTACTAGCTTTCCGCCCCGCGACTTCGTCCGCGTATAATAGCACCTTCGCACCTTCGAATTTTCCAAAACACGGAAAGTAGTTTTATTGTGTATTAATAAGTAATATTCCCACAGAGTTTAAAGTCTCTAGTTAAAAAAAGATAATTCCGCCATACAAAGTTAGCACCCCTATTTAACCCTATCAGGAGTAGAATTTGCCAAAACGCTGAAAGAACTTTTATCGTATTTTAATAAGTTATTTTCCTACTAAGTTAAAAGTCTCTAGCGCAAAGAAATTAATTTCCCCCATACAAACTTTGCACACCTTTTTAACCCCCTCAGGGGTGAAATAACCCAAAACGCTAAAATCACTTTTATTGTATTTGAATAAGTAATCTTCCTACAAAGTTAAAAGTTAATAGCTCAAAAAAAAACATTTCCCCAATCCCCCACTTTGCACCCCTTTTTAACCCCCGATTTTTTATTAAATTATCTTAAACGCTGAAAGTACTTTTTTGTATTCTATAAGTAATGTTTCTACAAAGTTTGAAGTCTCTATCGCAAAGAAAGAAGTTCCCCGCATACAAATTTTGCATCCCTATTTAACCCCCTCAGGGGTAGAATTATACAAAACTCTGAAATCACTTTTATTATTTTTTAAATATCAGTGAACTTACGAAGTTTCAAGTCTCTAACTTTAAATTTAAAATCCTATACATACAAACTTTTAACCCCTTTTTTACGCCTTTGGGTTGAATTTTTCAAAATCGCTTTTTATTATAAATTATAAATGTAACCCGACCTGCAAATTACAACTTTCTAGCTTCAGTTGTTACGGCCTTGCTTTAATACAAACTTTTCAACCCCTTTTCAACTTCTCTGGGGTGGAATTTTTAAAACGCTGAAATCAGTTTTTTTGCTTTTATGTTAGCCTGCAAACGAAATTTCAAGTCTGTGACAAAAAAATTGTAATCTCTATACAAACTTTAAACCCCTTTTTTACCCCGTTACAGGTTGAATTTCAAAAAACGCTGAAATTATTTTTATTATTTTTTAATCATCAGTAAGTATACAAAGTTTCAAACCTCTAACCTTAAATTTTAAGCCCCATCCATACAAACTTTGAACCCCCTTTTTACCCCCTTAGGGGATGAATTTTTCAAAATCGCTTCTTATTACTTGTACACATTACAAATGTAACGAGACCTGAAATTTTCAACTTTCTAGCTTCAGTAGTTTCGGCTCTGCGTGGATCAGTCAGTCAGACAGGACAAAGGCATTTATATACACGGTGCTCGCGAGGAAACCGCATAATTTTAACAGCGTTATCCCGACCTTATTTAGAGACTAAAATGTCAAATAAACTTTTCTGAAATTTATCTTGTTTCGGAGTTATAACCAATTAAACAAATAAAATATTTTGATTATAACTCAGGACTGAACGCTTTCTTAACGGCAATTTTACCACTATGGAACTCATTATAGGCATCCCTGTTGACAGACATCAAAGTGACAGGAAACACTTTGCTTTAACTTTGATTTTAAGAAAAAAAAGTAGTTTTATTAGTTTTTAGGCATAGTTTTGTCATTAACATTTATTTTTAATTTAAGAATACGTTCAGAAAACAAGAAAAAAAAAACAAGAAACATATTTTTTTTGGCGAAATTGTCCAAAAGTCATATGATATTTTATACTTCTTTTGGCCTCAGGAGTACGCTGTTAAAATTATGCGATTTCCTCGCGAGCACCTTGTATATAGATAAACTCTAAGTGTCAAACGAAACTGATATATTTTTTATTGTCTTCGGATCGTAATTTTACTGTGAAAATACATACGTCAAGTTAAGTTCAATGTCGTGAGAGTTATTTAATTGCTAATTTTAATTTTAATCCTAAGCTACTAAAAATAAAGAAAAAGACTGTCGTCAGATAGATTCGAATACATGGTCGATTTGTGTATTTAATAATAACAGGGGATTAAAATTTAATGTTACGGCTGTCAAAAAGTTACAAGTGACATTCCTATGAAACATTTATGTTAAAAATCGTGTTCAGTATTTAATTCGCGAAAAACATAGGCTGAACGGCCTGGCCACACAATACGTGGGACGCATCCTAAAATATTTGAATTATGTAATATTTTACAAACTAAAAGGAAATTAGGGATTTTTATACACCTTACATATGCCAAATAATTCCAAACATTACATTGGTGGTTTAATTTCAATAATAATAATCATTAAAACCCAATTAGGTTGTCCATTGCGATCCAAAGCGGAAACGCAGCGAGCGTAATGGGCACCTTTGCATCGGGAGCAGCTCGGAGCGGGTTTCTTGTAGTTTAGATTTATTTAATAAGTTTAGAATTATTTTATGTTTAGATTCGTTTGAATTTATTTTCAAGTAGTTTTTAATTTTGAAATTGTTTATTTAATTAGGTACATGCATGAAGTTTACATTTTAACGAAATATTTTTTATTATGATGGTTATTGCCATAATATTATTCTACAAACACATTTTTTTAATTTAGTTAACATTTATTTGCTTAAAATAATACTTAAAAAGTGTAAAAATTTCGCGCAAAGACCTAATAATCTAAACGCAACGCTATTGGTCGAACGTACTCGTGACGTCACATACTTGACAGATTTGTTATTTTGTTCGTGGCAGACACTGGATTTAGACGAAAACTGATTAAAAATTGTTTCTGTGGTGATCCAGCAGCTTTTTGCGGTTATAATTCAAATATCGGCACTTAAAGATGAATTTGAGGTAAGCATTATGCTGGGTTTCCATTGGGTTTCAATAAGTTTGCTCTTAAATAAATGTCCTCCATTGGTTCCTTACAAATACGTCAAGCTAGTTTTATTTAGAACTAACCTAGTTTGCATAAGTAAGATGATACTATACTTTTTAATGAGGTTGGTAAATGGTAGATTATGTAATCCGATGATTAGAATATGCATTATACACTGTAATATGTAGATTAAAGCTTAGTATCTGAACGAACGCTCGCTCGCTCAGTCCATGAGTCCAGTCAGTTTCAGTTGTGCTAATGTCAAGTCAATGTCGTTATCCTCGCCGGTAATCGTCCTATAAACTAAAACACCCAGAATACCCAGATAGATACATAATACATCAATGCCCAGCACATGCCCAGATACTGCAGCACTGCCATTTCTCATTTATAATAATATAATACACAACAACGCAGGTACAACGGATACTACGGATAGCGGATTTGTAAAGACGCAACTGGACAATTTGCCGAATATAATGCATTTATGATGTCGTCGTATTTCACCAATAATAACAATGTTAATGCCTGCCAAGATGAAAGTAGCGAAAACTGCAAGGTAATTATAATTTTTAATCTATTACTTACTTATGTGTAATGATTAAAACTGTAAATCCAAAACAATAACCTATAAGTAACCTTGTCTTTATTTTGAAACTGCTACTTAAACTGTTGTCCTACGTTTATATAAATTACTTACCTACTCCAAAAACCGTAACAGGCATGTAATGTTTTGTGAGCTGTGATGTGAAGTGTTATTGCATAATTATAATCATTATTTTCTTTGTGAAACACAGGTACTTGAAATGATGTTACAATAGACATGACATGACCATTGGCTATGTGCAAGTATGCTGAGATGGTGATATGTAAAAGCTAGAATCACCCCGGAGCTACCAAATCAAAAATTGTACTGCAACAAAACAGAAGGAAAAGTTAAATCTGTAAACAGTGAAAACATTGAAAATAGATGTCATATACTTCAGAAAAAGTGACCAAACCCTCCGGTGTCCGAGGCCAGATACCGGAGGGTTTGGTCACTTTTTCTGAAGTATATGACATCTATTTTCAGTTTATATATAGTAGTGTAACTACTTAAAATTGCAAATCAAAAAATATTGAACAAAATAATTTGATTTGCTTCAAGATTCAGTGAAAACATTGTGCAGCACACGTGGGTAAGGATACATATTTGATTTTCATTTCTGTAAGGAGAGTAACTGACTGGCTAGAGCCATCTTATAGTAGGAGTTCGGCTTAGTGTTGTGAGCAAATGTGGTTTAAGTTACCCGAGATAGATTAATTAAAATCTAAATTTTGATGGAGTCCCACCGCTGCTGCTTTTGAGTTTGTGTCCATTCCAGCCTCAGACATAACAAGGATATATGAATGGTCTAATTATTAGAGCTATTATATAATTGTCATGTGAACTGATTTGCCAGGGCATAGTTAATTTTTTTGTATTAAACATGTCAAATGTCCAATCCCATTTATGTCTGCATTACTGATGCTATATAGATACATATGGCAGTGTTTATAATAAATCTATGACTCTAGTACAGTATCAGATTTATTGGAGCACCCAAGATGGTCACAAATATCTGAACAGCGCCTGTCACGGTGATAAAGTCCATAATAAGATATTTTTAAGTACCTTGGTCGCTCTGGTATATTTTATAATAACCGTACAACAATATAGTACAGAAAGATATTAATTAGTTTATTATATTGTTTTAGGAAGATTGCATGGCTACACCAGTGCAGCGGACCAACCAACAACTAGCATCAAATATTATTGCATGAAATCCAAACTATCATCAGTTGGTACTAGCCTTAAATTGATTAAGGTCAAGGATATATGTAGTACTATTACAGAGTATATGTATTAAATAGAGACGCAACGTCTAAGAAATTTTTGAGGCTCCAAGGTGCCAAGTCTGAAGCAAGAGCAAGCAAGTTATTGAATGGACATTGTTAGTTTTATAAATTAACTAGTCTCTGCTAGTTTCAAGTAATGTTAATTAAGATTTATGTGCAGTACTTACTATTTCTAACACTATCTTTCTAGCTGCTTTCATGTACCTACCTACTACCCCTATTATTGAATAAAAATAAAAGATATGTAAGATAAAAATCTTTTTCACTTCTCATGCTCAAAAAGTGTGTCATATTATGCTTACCAAGGCGGACTAAAGTAGTACATTTAGCCCCTAGGGCTAGTATGTATACATATTTGTGATTTACAAAACATTTTAAATTGACCAATCGGAACACTTCACCATATTAAATCCACCAATCACAACACACATATCGAAGTAAATCGGAACGCTAGATACTTTTTTGGTGCGTATACTGTGTAAATAATTAAAGTCCTTAAAAAAACATTGTATTTAATATCAACTAATCAGAATACAGTAATGTTAAAATCGACCAATGGGGAAACGCAATTTATTTCTCAAAACGTGAGGTGTTTTTTAGTTCCTACTTCATAATCATTAAAAAATATTTTAATTTTTTGGAAGCGCTTTAAAGCGTGTTTAAACTGTTTAAACGGCTATTAGACATGGCAATTTGTAGGGCCCAATCGGTTGTGTCCAACTCCTGTCGGCCCCAACGCACGTTATTACACTTTCCCTACAAATCGCCCCTACCGACCCTACCTCACCAACAAATCGTCCCTACCGACCCTAGCTCAACGTTTACAGAGATGCCTTCAAAACATCTAAAAAATGTATTTGGTGAAGCACGGTGATAGTACTCATAACAGTACACATTAAATAAAATCTGAAACTGTTTTTTTTATTGTAGATATTTAAATGACCGCTCGAGCTGCCTGAATTTAAATTCATCTGCCCAACCCTTCTATGATTTAAGTACAAAACTAGATAAATATATTCATTACCAGCGAATCTACACAATTTAACTTTTATTTTAAATAAAAAACCAGACGGAATGTGTAGAGAATGGCTAACATTATAAATAAAAAAGGTAAAATAACTCTAACGACCTCCATAAACAGTTGCGGGTGTCGGGTCACTGCCGATCGCCCTAGATCGGGACTCCTACTTCCTAAGTACCATTACACCTACCAACCCGACAGGTTGGACCCTACAAATTGCAATGTCTAATAGCTACTTTAAAGAGCTAATTATACCGTCGTCTGTGGCATTTATTCGCGGTGGTTATATTTTGTATCTATCTCAAAGAAGTTAAAAAAATTAAAAGACCGCCAAGTTAAACCATAATTTAATCTTAGTTCAGTTATTGTGCGTAAATAATAAGTATTTTTATCTTATTTTCTCGCAATCGAAGTGAAAAATAGTATGCATTACTCTGGTCTAAAAGCCATATTACCACTCGAACAATTTTCCCTCACTTCGTTCGGGAAAATAACCACCTCGTGGTAATATGGCCTACTTTAGACCCTTGTCAAACAATCTACTATTTATTATTAAACACAACCTGCATGTTTACTTAACTTATCCACAGCCTACCATTATTACCTTGTCTATTACAGATATTAAACTATGGTCTACTGTAGCGTGGGGCTTCAACATGTGGAGCTCTCGGAGCCTATAGCATTTAAGTATAGCAAAACTCCTTTTTAGGGTTCCGTAGTCAACTAGGAACCCTTATAGTTTCGCCATGTCTGCCCGTCCGTCCGTCCGTCCGTCCGTCCGCGGATAATCTCAGTGACCGTTAGCACTAGAAAGCTGAAATTTGGTACTAATATGTATATCAATCACGCCGACAAAGTGGTAAAATAAAAAGTGGAAAAAAATGTTTTATTGGGGTACCTCCCCTATACGTAAAGTGGGGAGTGATTTTTTTTTTCATTTCAACCCTAACGTGTGATATATTGTTGGATAGGTATTTAAAAATGAATAGGGGTTTACTATAATCATTTTTTGATAATGTAAATATTTTCGGAAATAATCGCTCCAGAAGTAAAAAAAAATGTGTCCCCCCCCCCCTCTAACTTTTGAACCATAAGTTTTAAAAATATGAAAAAAATCTCAAAAGTAGAACTTTATAAAAACTTTCTAGGAAAATTATTTTGGACTTGATAGGTTTAATAGTTTTTGAAAAAAATTTACAAAATAATTTCTGAACTAAGTTTGTAATTTTATCGTATAAGCAGGTGTTTATTGTACTTGTAATTCCTACAAAATCACAATGAAATGACGTGCTTTCAAATAAAGTAAAAACGGTTAAAATCGGTTCACGCAATAAAGAATTATCCCATAAAAATCATCTTCCATACTTTAAGCTCGCGCGCAATAGTTTACTTAATTTGCCGATAGATGTCGCTGTAGGTGGAACGCTCATATCATATCCTACATGGCGGTGTTATTTTAACTCTTAAGTGGGGACACTTTCTGCGACGGACGGAAAACTACGGAACCCTACACTGAGCGTGGCCCGACACGCTCTTAGCCGGTTTTTTTAAATTGAAGTGGAACTTTTACCACACTTTCCTTCATTATTTTATGTTGAATGTCATTTTATGTATCCTCTTCGACCTGAAATGAATACATATTTTTATTTTACAAATCTGTACCAGAAAATAAGTCTTAAAAGAAAACCTTTCTTAATTTTAGTAGTTGGTACAATATCGTAATAATATGGTCCTACATTGTTCCAAAATTGGCACCATTGTTGGTAATCCTTAACAAGGTATAAAAAAAATGCAGCAGTACATAGAATATAAATTATAATCTTATATAGGTATGTCATATACCGTCGCCATCATTCTACATGCACTTTATCGCCTTGACAATATAGGCGTTGTTCAGATATTTGTGACCACCTTGACCACACCGATATACCTGATGGCGAATTTACAAAGGAAAAAGGTGACCTAGGCCTCCGGTACCCAGGGCTGAGATCGAACCAGCGTTTTCTGCATTCGCAGCATTCATTATATAATGATTTCTTAAGTTACGCACCGTTCCCAGTGCACCTACACTTGCAAGTAACGTTATTAAGGTATATGTATAATTTTAGACACGACATTACTCTAACTAGGTATAATATATTTGAATACAAGATAAATAGGTATTTACTTACGTTGAAGCGATCTTCACAGCAATAAAAAGTCGTAGTCTTCTCATCATTTTGCACCATGGTTTACAAGTTTTCACGTCTTTCGACAGATATAAAACACCTTATGCACCCAGCACTTATTATATTGTTCATGCACTTTGGCACTAGATAATACCCGTATATATGGGTTTTTTAGTTTCATCCATGGTTTAAGCGAAAATAACTTTGAAATATTTGAAACACCAACTGAAGTAGGAACTAATCTCATACTAACTTGATACTAACCTATAAAATTTTATGAGATGTGACGTCATCACACTGTCATTTTCGCGCCAAAAATTATGAGCGTTTCAACCGCTCAAACTTTTTTAAGATTTTCAATCTTTTTTTATTAAATAACGAAAAGCTTTTTGAACGAATTTTTGTTTTTCCTAGTGTTAAAACAATGTAAACAGTTAAATAAAAAAATAAAAAAATTCATGCATGTACTCAATTGTGTGACAAGTTTTATTTAAATAAAGTATATAATCATTAAAATATATTGTATTCTTATTGTATCAGTAAAAACTCATAAACTTGTTTTAATGGTATAAAAATACCACTTACACAAGTTACAACGGCTTACTCACATTTAAATCAACGATTTTAACACATCTATAAAAGTTTCGGTTTCTAAAAAAAACATGTTTCGGTCGGACACTACTTTTTAAACGGTTTTATTTAGCTTGACCCCGTATATTTGTACCTATATTTATTAAACGGTTTTATTTAGCTTGACCCCGTATATTTGTACCTATATTTATACGCATCAAATCTTGCAATCGATTTTTCGACCATTTCTACTTAACAGATTTCGATGAAATTTGGTATGCGTATCAGGTCTCCGTGACAATAACTTTTAATAATATTTTCAACCTTTGATCTTCAAATCCTGATGCTGCAGAGACACTGCTTACCTTAACCGAGAGACGTACACATCTGCTAATTTAACTATATTATTGTTGCTAGTAAATAAATCCTTAGTGTCTTAATATTGATCATCAACTCTTCAGTTCTGATGCTGCATAGTTACTGCCTGCCATAACTGACCGGGTGGAGACTGTGTCAATTTAATAATAGTGCTCTAGATTTAGGTAGAAATATTTACGTTTCAAATTGACCTCCAACTCCTCGGTCGTGATGTTGCAAGGTTACAGCCTGCCATATCTAACAGGGTGGAGAATGTGTTAATTTAATAATAGTGTTCTAGTTTTAGGTAGACGCATTTACGTTACATATTAATCTCCAACTTCTCAGTCGTGATGATGCAAGGTTACAGCCTGCCATAACTGACCGGTTGGAGAATGTGTCAATTTAATAATAGTGTTCTAGTTTTAGGTAGACGCATTTACGTTACATATTAATCTCCAACTCCTCAGTCGTGATGATGCAAGGTTACAGCCTGCCATAACTGACCGGTTGGAGAATGTGTCAATTTAATAATAGTGTTCTAGTTTTAGGTAGAGGCATTTATTTCATATTGATCTCCAACTCCTCAGTTCTGATTCTGCATGGTTACTGCCTTCCGTAACTGACCGGTTCCAGAATGTGTCAATTTTTACGTTACGTTTGATCTCCAACTCCTCAGTCGTAATGCTGCTAGACTACTGGCTGCCATAAAGGACCAGTTGGAGAATGTATGCATTTAAAAATAGTGTTCTAGATTTAGGTATAGGCGTTTACGTGTTTTATTGATCTCCAACTTCTGAGTCGTGACCGCTAGGACACTTAATTATTGGGTTTTGTCTGGTCCATGTCATGCTGCTACTGAAGCAATTCTCGTTGTGATGTTCCGATCGTATGCAACACGCGGTACTCGGCCTTTTAGCTTCGCATAGATTGCGGCTCACCCTCAGGCCTTCGGCCCTCGGGCTCGCTAAGTCACTTGACCATTGACATTTGTCCAGTCCATGTCATGTTGCTGCTGAAGCAATTTTCTCCGTGACGTACTCGGCCTTTTAGCTTCGCATAGATAGCGGCACACCTTCGGGTCTTCGGCCCTCGGGTGCGCTAAGACACTTGACCGTTGTGTTTTATCAAGTCCATGTCATGCTGCTGCTGAAGCAATTCTCGTTGTGATGTTCCGATCGTATGCAATACGCAGTACTCGGCCTTTTAGCTTCGCATAGATTGCGGCTCACCCTCGGGCCTTCGGCCCTCGGGCTCGCTAAGACACTTGACCGTTGAGATTTGTCCAGTCCATGTCATGCTGCTGTTGAAGCAATTCTCGATGTGACGTATTCAGCCTTTTAGCTTCGCATAAATTTTTAAAATAAAAGAATGTCCTTTACGTAAATTAAGCTATTTCAACTCAGTATTTCAAGGATTTAGTTCCCCTCCAGGACCCATAGATTTTTTCCACATTGTATACATATATGTACCATATAATATACGTAGGTACCCAACTACCCAACTTAATGTAGGTACCCTCTACTTTAAACACACGAAAGCTCACATACAATTAATATAATACCACTTGAGATGTCATCACATATAGTTTTCCCACCACATACTACGGTCAATAGGGCTGGTTACAAGTACAAAAATTTTACTAAAAACTTAAATATAAATTATCGTAAAAAAGTTTTAAGTTAAACGGTTTTATTTCAATCAAATGTTGTACCAAAAACTAGAAAATAAAAATTTATACGAATTTTAGTCCCACATACATTGCTTCCTGGAGAGTAATCATGTAAGACGGATAACAGAATAGGCATCTCGAGTCGGATGCTAAAGGCCCTATTTGTCTCTATGTCAGTGGATTAAGTCATAATCGGAAGCTTTTATCAGACTAAAATAAAAACGTGGGGCGTTGGTACGACAAAAAAACCGGCCAAGAGCATGTCGGGCCACGCTCAGTGTAGGGTGCCGTAGTTTTCCGTCCGTCACAGTAAGTGTCCCCACTTAAGAGTTAAAATAACACCGCCATCAGGATATGATATGAGCATTCCACGTACATCGACATCTATCGGCAAATTAAGTAAACTATTGCGCGCTAACTTAAAGTATGGAAGATGATTTTTATGGGATAATTCTTTATTGCGTGAGCCGATTTTCACCGTTTTTACTTTATTTGAAAGCACGTCATTTCATTGTGATTTTGTAGTAATTACAGGTACAATAAACACCTGCTTATACGGTTAAATTACAAACTTAGTTCAGAAATTATATTGTAATTTTTTTTCAAAAACCATTCAACCTGTCAAGTTCAAAATAATTTTCCTAGAAAGTTTTTATAAAGTTCAAAGTTAGAGGGGGGGGACACATTTTTTTTTACTTCTGGAGCGATTATTTCCGAAAATATTAACATTATCAAAAAATTATTTTAGTAAACCCCTATTCATTTTTAAATACCTATCCAACAATATATCACACGTTAGGGTTGAAATGAAAAAAAAAATCACTCCCCACTTTACGTATAGGGGAGGTACCCTAATAAAACATTTTTTTCCACTTTTTATTTTAGCACTTTGTCAGCGTGATTGATATACATATTAGTACCAAATTTCAGCTTTCTAGTGCTAACGATCACTGAGATTATCCGCGGACGGACGGACGGACGGACGGACGGGCAGACATGGCGAAACTATAAGGGTTCCTAGTTGACTACGGAACCCTAAAAATTAGGTAGGCAGGTAAAGCTACCAATGAACGAAAATCCTGTGATTCAAAATCGTAATTACATGGTAAAACAATAATAGAGAAAATTATAAGACCTAAAAATCATGAAAATCAAGTGGAGAGGCCTTTGCCCAGCAGTGGAGGGCACTCTAGTCGACTAGTAAATAAAAAATAAATAGGTATTGAGAATTGCTAATGAATTATACAAATTAATTCACCATATTTACTTAATGTCACATTTCATTACGCAAACTAAATATCTAAGAATTTGACTCATTTTATAATTTATATATACATATTTTTAATACTACTCGTAGTACTCTCACACTAACGCCACCTCCAACAACATTAAAGCATAGCTACGTGACTTTGATTTTAGATTAAATAGTCTGTATTACATACTTAACCCACTCTACCTTATATTAGACGCCCCACGTTTTTATTTTAGTCTGATAAAAGCTTCCGATTATGACTTAATCCACTGATATAGAGACAAATAGGGCCTTTAGCATCCGACTCGAGATGCCTATTCTGTTATACGTCTTACACGATTACTCTCCAGGAAGCAATGTAATTGGGACTAAAATTCGTATACATTTTTATTTTCTAGTTTTTGGTACAACATTTGATTGAAATAACTAATTTAACTTAAAACTTTTTACGATAATTTATTATGTATCGTTCCTAAACCGGACTTAAAACATTATTTTCCTGTCTGAACTTAAACATCGAACCTTAAAATACGTCCAAACTTAAATAACGACTTGGCAGCCCGCGACGGATTCTCATAATTTATTTCCAAGATTTGAACTGGTCTCCATATTCATGACTCGAACTGTGCCCAAGCTTAGGTAATTAAATTTACATTTGTCAAACTCGATAGAGTCCACGACTGGAGAAGATCCAAAATCGTCCGCTCCAGTTGAAATATCTAATTATTAATTATTTTTCTATTCGTTAATGAAGTTTTCATTATAATTTTTATTTAAAAATTTAATTAGGTAGGTATAGTCCGTAGGAGGTTGTGGGTTCGATCCCCGGTCTGACCTAACCCAGAACACCTTATTGAGACTAGGTCTTGTTTCCAACCGACATAATTTAGCTATATACTTATTTATGTTACTTAATTAATTTAAAAAAAATCTGGAAGACAATTTTCAATTTTTTTTAAACACAAATTCTTACTACGATACAATTCAACACCAGGGGGACGATTTTTGAGATTCGAGCGCTCGAATATGATATTTAAAACTCTGAATAAAACGAAAACTACATGTTTTAAGAATAACAGCGATAGTTATTTAAAATCATGATTACTTATACTATTAATGTCATTATCATTAATGGCGACAAAGTTTTGTGCGCGATTATATTCGAGGTTAAATTCTTTGAATTCGAGCGCTTGATTGTCAAAAATCGGTCCCCAGGACGAAAAATCAAAATATTATGTAAAACGTGGCGTTATGTTACCCAGAAACTAACAAGGAACGCAGAGCCCAAACCTTTAAAGGTAAACTTTTGTCTCCTTATTCATAACCTTTTCTCAAACCTGTCCTAATCTATCATTTTTACAGTTGTATTTGTTAAAAACAGGCAAAACATAAATTAACTAATTGAGGCCTGAGAGATGTTTATGATGATATTAATGATACATTAATTCTTCAAATACTAGTACTACAGGTACAGCTCTATATATTCATATACATATTCATTTATTTTGTATTAAACATACATTGTCAAATTACATGAGATCGATGTCAATATTTACATTGGATAAAAAACAAGAATAATACTTACATTCAGCAAGTTATAGTGATTTTACAATAAACAAAATTTAACATACATACATTTTAAAGCTCTTCAAGAAGAAACTCAGTTACAGAATAATAGGCCTTTTGGATTAAGAAAGATTTTGGTTTCAAAATAAACCCACGAGAGGAGAAAAAGATGTCTAGAAATGTATTCCACAAGGAATAAAAAGAGGCTATTAATAGTACATTTTAAAAACCTCTATGCGGACGAAGTAAACTCAATTGTAGCAAACTAGATTTCATTTCTGAGAAAATTAGTTTCATTAAACAAATAAAAACTATAAAAAAGCGCTGGTGGCCTGGCGGTAAGACGTCAGACTTTCAATCCGAAGGTCTCGGGTTCAAACCCCGGCTCGTACCACCGATTTTTTCGAAACTTAAATATGTACGAAATATCATTTGATATTTACCAGTCGCTTTTCGGTGAAGGAAAACATCGTGAGGAAAGCGGATAATCCCAAAAAGGCCTAGTTTCCCTCTTTGATTGGAAGGTCAAATGGCAGTCGCTTTCGTAAAAACTAGTGCCTACGCCAATTCCTGGGATTAGGTTGCCGAGCGGACCCCAAGCTCAATAGAGCAAAGAATCTGGGACAAACGCTAGGAAGAAGAAGAAGAAACAAATAGTTAAACAAGGTACTCGGTGTCGGTACGTAGTTGTCTCGAAAATCCTTATAAGAGATAAAAATATTCATTGTAATTTATTAAATTAAAATACTGTAATTGAATCTAAATTCTACATTACTAGAGTTAATTCAGATTTCATATTAACGCTTAGAATATCAATTAAATATAGCCTGGAGCAAAATTTAATCAAGTTGTACGCCTTAGGGCCATAAAATAAATTGGTTGCGACACATGGGCGGCACAAATCTTCGTTACTTGTATTTACGATGACCCACATTATATAAAAGAATCGCTTACGGCTGGAAAATACGTTATATGCTACTGTATGCCGTGGAGTCAGCTTTTGCTGTTACATTCTGATTAGTATTAAAGGCCATTTAACACTTTACTTTTTTTAGTGTCCTAACTAGCATCCTAATTAGGATTAGTTTTAATTTTTAGAAGTCTAACTTTAGTTTTTTTAATGCATACATTATGTTACATTATTAATATTATTATAATTATTTGAACAGGAAATAAACAAACATTAGGATCCTAACTTTTTTCAGTAGTAAATTTATTTGCTAAATGCGGTTACACTTTACTAAATTTAGAAACTAACTCATTTAGGAAGCTAACTAGAACAAGTGTAACAGGGCTTTAACACATAATGCTGTTTCGTTTTATCGAGTTTCTCATATTCCAGGACAGTTACATTACATGTGGTACTAACTATTACAAATCAATCCGTGAACAAACTCGATGAGATTAACATTGTATAGTAAACATAGGTTTTTAACAGTAGTCGACCGAGCAACAGCGAAAATCCTTTCGTATTTTGCAGGTTCTATAGTTATAATATTTTTTCGTAATTTCGTTTTAAGTAGTTACTTACAATTTTTCCATAAACATCACCAAATTACGATTACATGAATCCTCCTTTTTGTAAAGGGTCGGCAACGCGCATGTAACAGGTTGGAGTTGCAGGTGTCTATAGGCTACGATAGCTGCTTACCATCAGGCGGGCCGTATGCTTGTTTGCCATCGTCGTGGTATGAAAAAACGTCTCGTGATATTAAATGCATTTCATATTATAGGTCATTTTACACAAAAACACTAACATAGATAATTGCAATTTAAAGCCTGAAAAAGTAAAAAGCACTAATTCATAATATCAAACGTTTACTAACAACTGTATTGAAAGTCTATTTATTTCAAAAATGAGCTTTACATTCTCTAAAATGCACTAAACTCAATTGTCGAGAGTTAAAGTTTACAATACCCAATTATACCGTCGTTCGGAAATATTGGAGCTAAAATCGATTAGAAAAAACCCAAAAACTATTTGGGTATATGCCGTTATTGATCATAAAATTCAAAGTATTTTTAATTAATTCGTGTTACGACGATGTTGTCCATAAAACCCGATAGATACTGCAAAATGCGAAGTAATAACTCCAAGTATGTTATGTAAAAAAATGTTGTTTTCTATTGTTTCGTTCATTTACCTTATACTTCATTAAATACTGTGGCTATGACAAAAAGAAAATATGACACATCTTTCTTCCTGTGAAAGTTATAACAAATTACATTTTAGTGTTTTTTTTTCAAACCTCTACTAAAAAAACATAATTATTGAAATGTAACGTTATTCAAGATAATCAGCGATATACCCGACATCAATACTAGCTGACGCCTTAGGGACACATTAGATAGATACTTGCCGAAGATAAATCGACGGATATACGACCCGTTGACCACGAACGCTGTACAGTGTTCGAAACGTCGGGATGTAATTTAAGCTCAGTACGAGTACACGCGATAAAATTCGCGTATCCTTGTCTAATTCCCACAACACATGTGACAGATGCAAACGAAAAGTCATGTAATCATTACCTTCTTAAGTTTCAAGTAGCTATATCTATAAACTATTGTTATTTGGCTATTATTACTAGGCCCTGAATTTCTTTGCTTAGGTAGTGTAGTAAAGTCCTCCTTAAAATAAGTAAGTACATAATTACCAGTACCTACTATTAGTAGTAATAGGTACATCAGTCATTTAAGATGCGATAAATCATTTAAGAGCGACGACTTTTAAGATTTATTATAGCTTACCTGTTCCGGATATTTCAATGGTACCGCAGAAACTAAAACGTGACCAGATCCGAACCGTTATAATTTGGCCGAATTCGGCCTTATCTACCCATGACCGCATCGGCGCGTCTACAAATTCTATAAACTTATCAACTCCTTCACAAAGTTTCCACAAAGCTAGGAATATTTATAGAGCCATTTGTTTAATAATCCCCTATTATTAATTCAAATGAAGTTTGGTGAAAATTTATTATGGAGCGATGAAATTATACAGTCGTTGTTAATTGGTCTCTTATTTTATTTTTAAAGCCCACTGGGGCCGGAGGTCGGAATACCAGAGACGAGAAAGTAATATGGATTGATAATGTTACCGGAAATCGCAACATCTAATACTTTATAGAATACCAGAAAAAGAATGAAAAAAAACTGTGACTAGGCATACTATACGATTACACCCAATTAATGAACGAACGTACGAATTATATCTCTAAAAATATATTTTTGTTTAAGAAAAATCAGTACGAGTTATTTTATTAAACGTCAAGTGCTTGTTCCGTGTAAGTAAAAAAATTAAATGTTATGTTAAAATTAACAGAGAAAAAAATTGTTAATCTTACCAACAATACTTTAAAACACACGTAAAAGAGAACAAACAAGACTAATCAGATAATGTAATTGAATACATAAAAGTATTTTATGTACAATATGTGCGCGTCTGATAAACTACACTTGTTTTTACGACTGGACCTTATAAATAAAGATGTCCCGCTGCTATACAAATAAACTAAAATAAGCTACAATTCATAAAGAAAACACGAAATTTCTCATAAAACACGTAACACGAGTGTATTCGGGTGTGTACTTTTCAATCGAAAGACAAAAACTACCTATAGGATTTAGTAGCGAAGTAGACCTACCTATACCATTTAAAATCCTTCCCGACCATACTAGCTCACAACACAACTCAACCTACCTATGAAAAATTACAATTCAATCACACTTAGCATGCAAGTACACTAAATAACAATATGTTAATAATGTTTCCGAATCGGAAGCAGAGTTCTTTAGTATCTTCGGACACCATATAAAAACCCTTACTATAGAGGTGCATACCCATATGCAACATCTACTGTCTGCAGTAAAAAAAACTCTGGCACACGACACGCACACATAAACACGTTTAACTCATAACACGCCTCTTTTTCCTTTAGGGTTTAAAAACAAGAAAATCCTTCAACCCATCACGTCTCTAAACATAAAACGCTACGTGCCCCACGCCCAGCACTGCCAGCAGGCGACTTCCTTTGTCAAGAGTGAACTCGAATGACAAATAATACTCTCAACACAGAAAATAACCCATTTCAGTAAGATACATTCGGAAAATACGAGCTTGGGAACGAGAATGGGACTGGACTGGACAACCTTGTCCAAGCTTGGCTTACAATTAAGAAATGTGAAATATGATACCAGTTTGATCATATTTAGTAAAATTAAATTAAAGCATATACATCGTAAAATATCAAAACAGCGAATTAAATGCAGAACTGTTGAATTCAGTTATTTCTAAAACAAAAAGCTAATTTTAGAATCTTAAAATATGATGACGATTTGATGCCTAATTTTAATCGGAAACTGATTCAATTATTCACCGTTTTCTCGCGAAATAAATTCCAAAATCAAACTGGTTTTCTAATAGCAATGGTTGTTATACGTGGTGGAGAATTCAAACGCTTCTTACTATATTGAAACAATTATCAGCTTTTAGCGTTGATCCTGGCTTTTTACCACGGCCCTATGGAACCTGAGGTCCACTTGGCAACCTAACCCCAGGAATTGTCGTAGGCACTCCTTTTTACGGAAGCAACTGCCATGTGACTTTCACTTGAGAGAAACTGGGACTTGTTGGGATTAGGATTTTTCCTCACGATGTACCGTCTTAAGCTGTTTTGATGTCTTGATGAACTACGCATTATTGTGTTCTTTTAAGATTAAATGTATTACTGTTTTGAAAAAAAATAAGTCCCGCCGAGTTTCTTGCCGGTCATAACACTTGTCGGGTCAGAGGTGTAGGGTTAGAACCGGTGTTAGTTTTTTTCTCTCTCTCTAACGTTCATAAGTGCATTGTAATGTGCCTAAATTGAAGAATAAATATGTTTTATCTTTATCTTATCTTTCATGTTGTCCTTCACCTAAAAGCAACGATATTGAAACAATATTGGTATTATATTGTTTATGGCTGGCTATGCCTCGTGATCAGGAATTGCGGGGCGCTGCTCGAATATGCTGTCACGGATTTCCCATTTGTGTCTGTAGGGTTTACGAAATACATAACATAATTTAGTCACGTAGTTGTAGACGTAACGGGAAAGGTAAAGTGAAAAAACCCAAACTGATTTATTTTTCAAAGGTTTGACTTGAACGGTTTGTCAAATTTTCGACCGGTTATCTTTTCATTGTTTTGTTTTGTAATCTTTTAATTATATACCCACATCCTTGATTTTCTTTTCATTGGGGTAATGATAATGAAATAGTAAAATACGATTGTTGGTTTCTGCTGTCTATATTAGATCTAAATTGAAATATGTAGTATTTTGTTCTACAAAGTAAAAATGAGTTTTACCGTGAACATTTCAAAGAAAGTCAATTTTCCTCTCCAGAATTTGCATACACGAGGTATATTCCAAGTTACTTCGTATACTTGGGAACCGATTGCGAATCGATTACAAAGTTCTGTCTCCGAACCGAGGGTCCAAACAATTTGGAAAAAATATGGAAGTGAGGCCTGATAAATACTTTCAATGATAGCTATATTGAAGAAAATCGGTTGAGCCGTTTTTGAGTTATAATATAACTCAAAAACACAATAGTAAAGGGACGTAAGTGCCGCATAGTAAATACTAACAAACGACCTTTTGAACGGATGTATTTTAACAGGCTGGCAACTACGATACCCTACACTGAGCATGGCCCGACATGCTCTTGGCCAGTTTATAACAATAGGTAGTTGTAATGTTAACTTAAAATCGTATATTATAAGATCAATACTAATTACCGCCTTCCGATCCAACTGATTTTGGACTATGATAGCTGAATTCCCCTGAGTGTGTTTTGCGCCTTAGGTAGGGATGTAGATGGTCAGATGCGTAATGACCTATATACGCTAGACCAGTTGGATACACAAAACATCATGCCAGCTCCGAATGTTATACTTGTACAGTCAGCTGCAGAGAAAAGGTACCACCCGCCATACAAGTTTGTAGGGCACTGTGGTACCTTTTCTCTGCAGCTGACCGTACAGTCGCCATCAGATATATAGGAGCGGCCAAGGTGGTCACAAATATCTGAACAACGCCTCTTATTTTCAAGGCAATACAGTCCATGTTCAGATATTTTGAGTACCTTGGCCACTCCGATATATTTGATGGCGACTGTACCTACGTAAGTAATCTGATGAAGCTGTAAAGCTTCAACCAAGCAGATTTACTACAGATATAGGCAATTACATTGAAGATATATACCATGCCTAACAATACTAGTCCAGCCTATAATTATACTGTCAATGGCCAGCTTTCACATTCTTGCTACTGTAAATGACAGAATTTAACATTAACTTACCGTTAGTTACGCCGTTCTGCGCAGGACCTCCTGCTGCCGGTTTTCTTACTATAGCAATTATTGCTTAGCTACAGCTTAATACAGTTAGAGCACTGTATAAAAAATTGAATGTAAGTAATACTGACTCCCTTTATTTATTCACACTAATGAGTAACACTTAGGCTCACCCCAAACTAGCGTCTCCTGTGCGTTGGCGTCGACGCAGCGTTGGCACAACTGTGCCGCGGCGTCAATTGAGCGTCAACGTCTCGCCAGCACCCTCGCAGCGTCAACGCGACAGCCTTAGCCTTAGAAATTAGTGAAGTCACGTCGTCGCAGCGTCGGCGCTGGTGAGACGCTGACGCTGGATAAACGCTGCTAGCGTCGCGCCAACGTTCAAAATCAAAGTCAAATAGTTTATTTGTACAACATGGTTATATAGTACAAACAGAGGTACTACAGGTCTTACAGAAAGAGTGTAGCATCACCATGTCGGGCCACAGGGCATACAAATTTTAGTGTTTTTTCTTTAAATCTGTAACTACATGTTAATATTAATTGCAGTCGGATAAAAAAACCCTTAACAGTATAATATGTACTATCCACTAAAAAATCTAATAATTTTCTTTTGAAACTTATAATATTTTCTACATATATGTACTTCTTATTTGTTTCGGAACTTTATTATAGATTTTTGGAGCCATACCAAGTATACTTTTCTTTAAAAATGCTGTGTCGGAAGACATTGAAGCTATTTTATTTCTTAAACGAATACTCTTAAATCTTTTAAATATGTGCAGGTTGCCTTTAACAAAAATAACTAATTCGTTAATTCGTAAATAACGTTGCGTCGGGAGACTCTAGTTTGGGGTGAGCCACCTTTAAAACGTGTTTTATTTTGTTTTTGTTGTTTTATTTTGTTGTTGCAGTTTCATAGCTCTGCTGGGTTCAACACAACACAACGGAATTCAGCCAACCATAGACAATATTCCGTCCTGAGCGGAAAATTGTCTATGGGTTCTGTTGTTTTTTGTATAGATTTGTATAGACAATATTTGCCTTACGTTGATCAGTTTGTCAATTGTGATTGGTGCAACTGATTTATTTTAGTTTAGGTACGACCTGAAGCAGCTCTTTGGCAATATTCTCGAAGTCTAAATGTTAAGGGCACTTTATAATGAAGGTATATTACGGAGTATAGTTAATGATAACATTAACATGACCGCTTCAGTTGTAGTTTTATTGGTGACATTTTGATGTACTGTGACTAATGAGCATTGAGGACAATATGTTATACCCAACGAGCAACAACGTAAAGGAGGTACAGACTCAAAAAGATTAACTGAAAATATGGCTTGTGAGTAACCGGTCTTATACCGTAATAAACTGTCAGAGAAACTGTTGCACGGGTCGTTCTTGCGGCAGTATTGTGGGACCATTTTTGGGCTGATTGTGTATCCCTAATAGAATTATTGATCGGTGCATGGTTATATCTAATTTTCGTATATGTTTAGATGAAGTGTTAAAAAATATACTTTACCTTTTTTTTATACCACGACGGTGGTAAACAAGCATACGACCCGCCTGCTGGTAAGCAGCTACCGTAACCTATGGACGCCTGCAACTCCAAAGGAGTCACATGCGCGTTGCCGACCCTTTACAAAAAGGAGGACTCACTGTGTTGACGGCTAAAGGAACAAGAAGGTCCCTCATCGTCAACGCACTGGGTCCTCTTTGAGCTCTTTGGCAACCTTACTCACCAGCAGGAACACAACACTATGAGTAGGGTCTAGTGCTATTTGGCTATGGTTTTCTGTAAGGTGGAGGTACTTCCCCAGTCGGGCTCTGCTCCAGATTTGAGCGAGATGACATTCGCTGAACGTGCCCTACCACACTTAGCGAGATGCCATTCGCAATGCCCTTACCTGTCTTTTTGGCGTAGGTTAAGGACATACCCCGGGTCTAAAAACCTTGGTACCTTGTCCGAGTAAGGTATAAAATCAAAAAGATTGAACAATGTCAATCACAAACGAGAGAGCGACCCGCTTTGTGCACGCATTATGCGGTTTAAGGGTGCAAACGTCCGGTTTTCGTTCCAGGTCGTCGGGCACGTTTACCGACTCAGGTCACCTGAAGGCGCATGTCTCATACTAAATACCAGAGCCCCGCACACACACGGTTCTACGCGGTTTTCAAAACCTAACGTCAGGTCAAAATACGTGCGTATGTCAGGGTCGGGAAAATGAATCAGGAAGCCGGACTACCGGACGTTTGCTTGAAGCCTTAACGCGTCGTCGTTTCGTGGAAATGAACTGACTGTTGCCTAAACCCTCTACGTCTGCGGTTATCATCTAACTTGGCCCTTTGATCACCGGCACGTCATGACCATGACGATGACAAGAACTTCGCTAATAGGGTGTCGGAAATCTTATTAGTGAAGTGTTTGTACGATGAAGTTTGGAGTTTGGACTTAGTTGGGTTAGCGTTTTGTGAATAAGTTACGGTTGATGGCAAATGGGAGTTCGGAGAATGAAATTTTGGTATAGTCGCGGACGGTCTAGAACGCAAAATGACCAGTGTAATATTTTGCCTTTATCGCTTTTAGTCTACATCGCGAGCGGTCTAGAACGCAAAATGGCCGCTCATAGGTAGGTTAGGTTCGTTAGTTATCTTCTAATGGCCGGAGGCCAAACCGCACAGAAATAGGAGCCTCGTAGCGGGTAAAGATAAAAAGACGAAAATGATGTAGACATTTTGCGTCCGTTACGTATTACACTAGTCATATTGCGTTAGAGACCACGAATAACCCGAAATTTTGGTACTGTGCTTAGTCGGACTTCAAAGTTTACTCGCGCAGATGTCGCGTACACCACATTATGCATCCTCGAAGCCTTGTTCAAATATACAACAAAGCCAATATTTCCCGCGGGTAGGCTGCACCACAAGATATGCATACTGCATACAAGAGCCTTCAGGTGCACTCCAGGCACATACATTCTAAAGAAAATGCTGAACAACACTTTATTTTTAGGGTGACTACGTGAATTTTCCTGAGACTGCAACTGTCCTGAGGGGCGATTTTTGAGATCTTGTTGGTCTCGAATATGACATTTAAAACTCTGAATAAAACGAAGGAATGAAGTTTTAAAAATAACAGCGATAGTAATTTAAAATCATGTTTATTTATTTTATACTATTAATTTCATGTGTGAATAATGGTGACAAACTTTTGTGTGCGATTATATTCGAGGTGAAATTCTTTGAATTCGAGCAATCGATTTTCAAAAATCGGCCCCCTGGGCGATGGGAGGTGGAGGAAATAAAAACGCACTGATCATGCAGATAGATAAATAGTGCAAGACCATATAATAATCAAATAAACAATCTATTTTCGTGGATTTTTGGAACGATAACGCCATCTGTTCTCTGTTATGCGAATTAATACGTAAAATTGTGATAAACATCACTCACAAAAAAATGGTACCTTTCCATGTAGACTGTCACATATTTGCAGAATCTCATTAGCTTATTGCACCTGCTCTATCGGAAGCAATATTATAACAGGAATTTACAAAACAATGCATTTTTTTGTAAAAGCCAATCTAAGTTGAAATCAATATGCTGCGTAATTACCTAATTACTCAACGAACAACGAAGAAACGAGCTTGACATAAATAAATAAATGTCATATTTTATTTAGTTTGTGAAATAAAATACTTTTTTTAATTATTTAATCTTTGTTGCACAAAAAAAAATGTACAAACCGCGGACTTAATATCATGAAGCATACAAAGCGCGTATCTACAATATCCTTACAAAGCAGTTAATAAATTAAGTAAACAATCACATATATTATGAACCTACTCCTAAACAATTTAAACTTCGATATGGGTATAAATAAATACAAGTATTAACTAACAAAATAAAATAAAATAAATATTTGGGGACAATCAAAAATTAATCAATAAAACGATTTTACGTTAAAATTATTTCACAAACAAGGTTTAAATAGGTATAGAGACCTACATATTGTTGGCTAATCTTACTTCAGGAACCACAGGAATCACAAATAACAATACTGTTTAATATCATAAATAGATGAAAATTTATTCAACAACACTTAGCAGCTATTTTTAGATCGGTGAACGTTAAGCAAGAAGCCGATTTCAAACATAGATCTAACAAAGACAATCAATGTTACCAACAACATAAATCATTTTTATATTTATACTCTTTACACAATATTATTTTAAATATAGTTTTTAAAGATATTTACATGTATTAGAATTTATATTAAAATAGATTTAAAGACATATGTATTCTTAAGTAACTAACAAAATCATAATAAATAAAACCCGTGAATCAATACTTTAATGACCTCATTACTATGAAATACACACCGACGCACAATAAACATAGAATTATTAACCTTCCTATTATGCATCCTATTTAGTTGGTTAAATTACAAGGACAACCACTCATTCTAATAAAACTGATTATAAATTTTATAGGCAATTCAACCACCAAATTCAATGACACCATACTATGCAATACGAGTAAACTGTGATCCTACATTTTAATTCTAATCTGAAGATTATGTTGAAACTATACCCACTTCGCACGCCCTTTATAGATACCTATAGATTATTTAGTTTTTTCCTGGTTTCTATCAAATCTATGCGCTTAATCATCATTATACATTTGGCTAACCACTAACTCACTCAGTTAAATGGCGAAACATAACAAAATAGATAGACGTACTTAATAACGAACTGAAATTCTCACTAACCGCAATCTACACATAAACCAACGATTTTACTTTTAATTTTGGTAAAATAAACACGCCTCGATAAGACCATCAGATTATCTGCCCAATAACGAACTTAAAATCTCAACACGTATCAACCCCCAACTACCCACTATTCTGTAAATATTAACGCGACGGTCCGTCATACGCACTTGCTATTAAAACCCGAATAAATCTAAATTTCTTACCGAGACACGTGTACACTAATAGTGGCTGATGTTTGCGAGCCACGTGGAACACGAGATTCTTCATGCAATGGTCTCGAGCGCTCCAACAAGGTTCCTCATCTTCGTTACCATAGAAGCGCGCGGGCCGTGGATTTCTGTTGTCTATCGAATGCTTCCATCTCTTGATAACAGATCTGTCAACAAACTCAAACACTATTTGTACTTTACAGCCTAAACTCACTGATCTCCTTTAGACACGACGCTCTGCTGAAGAAAAAGCCCAGATATTTCCTTCCACAACCTTATATAGACTTTCATGTCTTAAGATGAGAACCCCAAAAATAATTCAAACGTTCCTCAATCCATTCGAAACCTCTCATTTTGATTGGTCCAACTAAATAAGCTTAATTCTGATTGGTTGCCCTTTTTCCCGCGTATTTCACCGAGCTATTCTATAATCTATCGTGAACCATAGATTAAAGACAACTCTAAAACAAACTTAAAACAACATTTTTTTTTAAATCTAAAATTATGTAATTTTTTTTATTTTACGTTTATAAAATAGGTTTAGATTTGTCCATAGGGAAACTGAACTGAAAGACCCTGGCAACTCTAGACTATGTGTCACCTATGAAGGAACATAGTCTTGTACGCTACCCTCACTTCATTTTCGTACTGTAGCAAATTGATTTTATTTCGAAGTCAAAGACAAGGTATAGTTCAAAATAATTTACTGCTTACAGCGTAGCTGGATATTTTCAGATGTCGGTCTGTTACAATCACTTGGTATAATATCCGCTAGCTAAGTCAAGGCTTGTAAAGAAATTATTGCCACCAAGACAATCCAACTTATCCTCAATACGAGGTAGGGGATACTTATCTTTCAGCGTCTTACGATTTAATGCTCGATAATCGACGCATAAACGTTTTTATGTACAATCACACTGTAAGTCCTCTAAAACGTGATCAAAAACGGTAGGCAATGGCTAGCATTACCTACCACAACCGATTTTACTATGATAAGCTTTTTATCTGTGGCAGTAACGTAATTTTAACTTTACATGCTCAAATATTGATGTGCTATGAGTATTGATAACATAATGTAAATCCTGTGCTCCTTCCTCACCAACGGCACGCGCCCGCGCGGCCGCCGACACGCGCCTCCCCGACCGCCGGCACAATCGAGTTGGCCATGGCGGTGCAATGGCGGTCATTTTATGGTTTCCGAGCACTTAATTTAATATATGTAATATGAGTGTAGATAAAGCAGTGTATGCAACTGCACGTAATTAGGCCGCCCTCGCTACGCTCATGCTGATAAATTAGTAGAATATTTTGCTACGCTTTCTCGGGATATCAATCAGCGCTTTCGACATAAACTAAATTTGCTTCCTTCTTTCACACAATGTTTACCCAATTCAAATAGCTATTCAATAGGTCCTCTCCATCTAATTGGTAGTTCTCGAGAGAAAACACTCGAGTTGCTTAAAAATACACTCAAATCACCATACATGAGCCTTTTAAAATTGAAGAGTTCCCTCAATCCCTCATGGATTCCCATCATCAGGTCCAACCAAATTAGTACGGGGCTACTTTCGAGGTAACTCTTTATAAACAATAAAAATATTACTCAAATCGGACAACGGGTCTCGGAATAATCGGTAAAGACGTATAGGAAAAAGTTCATAATACACCCGCTTAACCTAAGGAAAGTTCCAAATGTCATATGTGGTCTTTATCATTAGGTCCGTTCCATCAAATTGGTGGTTTTCGAGAGGAAATGCTTGAGTTTCTTAAGAAAACACTCAAATCGTCATACATGTGCCTTTAAAGATTGAGGAGTTCCCTCAATTCCTCATGAATTCCATCATCAGAACAGCACCAGATTCATTAAGGACTACCTTGGAAGTACATCCTTTCAAACATAAAAAGAATTATTCAAATCGGACCACGGGTCTCGGAGTAATCGCTGAACATCCTACATTTAAAAAAATCATCATCATTATTGGGCTATCGATGTAACGCGTCGACCAGATTTGATCTATTGAGGCAGCCCTTTATGGTTCATTACTGATTCCCGTTGCATTTAGAAATTTCCAGATTCTTTGGGCTGTAATGTGTTGTACCTCATCGGGTTGCAGTACATGTCGTCCTAGGTGGGTACTTCTTTTATGCATTAATGGTCCGCAGGAGCAGAGGAGGAGGAAGGGAGGGACCAATTACATTTTATGCTAATAACATTTCCAATACGTTTTTTACAACAATCTAACTACTCTTTATACCATCTACCGGCCTTTTCGTTTCAAAATGGCGGGGACTAAAGACAAAGCCCCTTATTCATAAACGTCTCTCAGGCCTCAATTAGTTAATTTATGTTTTGTCCTTATCTGTCACTTTGACAATAGGCATGATGACACATGTTGAATTATGCAAAAAAAATTAGTTGATAGGATGCAAAATGATCAATATATCCATCTAAAGTAAAAATTTATAAATTCTATTGAAATGGCTCAAAGATATTAAGCTGCAAAATTTCTAAATTCTACGATTTTTAAAGTGCGTAATTAAAAAAAAAAACAATGATACCATTCGATTTTTAACATTTTACTGTAAAATAAATTGTACAGCAACCATATACATAAACGCAACATTTCACTGTAAAAATAGCAATTTCATATTTTTTCCATACTTTAAACAGGGCGACTATGTGATCGTGACGTCACTTTTGCACGTCATTTTGTTAGGAGCGTTTTGAGAAACAAATGCAAATCTCGGACTTTAAGTCTCATTTCTGACTTTTGTGTTGCTTTAACGCAATTGGCCCCATATAGACATTTGATCCTCACAACAAAACAAATCGATTGATACCACACATGAAAATAATTCACCATGCATGAGAGACGTTTATGAATAAGGGGGTAGAATATTAGGTGATACTATCTTTTAAGATAATGCTAAATAAAAGTCAGTCATGGTCAAAATATAATACCTATATATATATATATATTTATTTTGCTATATCAATTACAAATAAACAGTAATCACTACATACATACTTTATAATCTAAATTCACATTAATCCAGAAGGTAAAAGAAATGGTATTTTTCAATAGTATTTCTTATTTATATCTGCTACTGAATAACTGACATGTATGCAAGCTTGTATTATGTATCACCATATATTCACGAAACACATACAACATTTTGAACATAAAAAGTCAACTTAAAACTATTTAGATTACAAAAAGAACACACAACTTGACAAAGCATATAGGTTTCTAAAATAAGAAAATGTAAAATTAAACAATAAAGCTTTTATTTAATTGGAATCTTTGAAATAACTATGTATGTTATCTACAAATTTTGCAAACAATTTTCGAAATTCTATTTACTTGTTGGAATATTGCCGCCTTTGGTATAAACTGTTACAATACAAAATTTTATGAAATTCTGTGCAGTAGTTTGCGATCAAACAGACGCGTTTATTATATAAGTAGTTTTTTTTTGCCGCTTTGTGCGATCATGGCTAAACCACGCTAAATTATAATGTTTTCTTGTTGACCCACATACAATGTCAATACAATATCGCGTTTCTCCAGAATATAACTCTATTCTAGTACAATTTATAAAAAATACACAAACGCACGTTAAAGTTATTTTACGCCTCTTTTTTCGGGGGTTGAAAAGACGACCCGCGGGTTCTCATAGTAACCCCGCCACATATATTTCCAGACACGTAGGTTTATCTTTTTTACAAATTCTGGGTGCGTTCCAGCGCCGAGATTCACTTCGCTCATATCTCGGTGAATTAACTTCGCCCGCAATTTCGCGGTGCTGTTTACAAAATGTTTACGAGGATGGATAGCGTGTGTGGACCTGACATTATGACATAAGACCTAAGATTATGTTATGAAACATTGCCGTGATGGGTGTTTGTACAATGTCGAGTGTTTTTAATTTTTTCTAGTTACTGCTACGTTTGTGGTTTTGGTATAGTCTAAGCTTAACTAGTTGGTCACCCTACCTCATTGGGTAGCAAGATCCGGCATGTATACCAAATTGCAACTTAAAAAGTTATGCCTTCTTTGTTAGGGACTTGATGGGCCAAACCTGGAACATTCGGAATGCAGCCAACTTTTAGGATGCCAAAAAATACCAAAAAAATACTCATTGGGTAGCAAAAAGAAACTTAGCATAAGTTTGATATGAAAGTACCTATAATCTTGTAATTAAAAACAGTTGGTAGTTTAAACCTAGGGGATTTCAAATCCAGGTAACTTCTAAGTTCGAACGAAAAACTCATGTGGTACCAGTAGAACGTACAAATATACGGAGTAGTTTAATAGTATTTATCAAAAAAATCCAAAATAAAAGGTTGGCTCATATAAATCTGCCAATTTCGTGGTTTAGTCTAAATTTAGGGTACCTAAAACTAGGGTACTAAAAGACCTATCGATTGTTGTGTCACATGTTGATATTTGGTTAAAAACATTTTTTTTAATTTAGTTACATGTATGGAGCGCCGCCCCCCCTAAAAATTTTTTTTTTTTCAAATTTAACTACATAACTAAGTAGCGGCATACAAAATACACCTTATGTGTAAATTTTATTCAGATACGTCGGCGTCGTATAGTTTCCGAGTAAAATGGCTGGTACGTACGGACGGACAGACAGACAGACAGACAGACATGGCGAATCCATAAGGGTTCCGTTTTTTGCCATTTGGCTACGGTACCCTAAAAAGGAATAACTTTTTACGTTGCAACTCGCTATTATATGCCGAATCTTGCTATCCGATGAGGTAGGGTGATCAAGTAATGGTCTAAGAGCTGGCCACGTCAGATATGACACAATAATGAGAGCAATGAAACATGTCTAGTTAGACTGCTTTACCATCCTTATTGCTAGATCTGGGCATCTGGCAGCTTTGGCAGCTGGGTGGAGGTCAGAGTCACAGACCAGCAAAGTTTTTAAATTGGAAAAAAGTAATACTTAAATAGGTAAAAACTGCCAATGTTGTGTCATTTATAGAGGACAGGGCCTATATTTTAATATTAGATTAAAAACAATTGTCTATTATTGCGGACACAAAATCAGTAGGCCACTAACAAAAAATTGCATTATACATTATTTGGCACTACTTTCCCCCAACATAAACTTTTGTATATGATAAAATCTAATCAATTACATAATTTCCAACAATATCGCATCAAACCCAGAACTCTAGGATTTGTTTTCTTCAAGTTATTTGCATTATTTGACCTCCACCACTTTACAGCTGCCAGATGTCCGGATCTAGAAATAAGCATAGTATAGCAAACTGACTAGAGGGGTTTCGTTGCTCTCATTGTTGTGTCATATCTGACGTGGCCAGCTCTCCGTCTAGCATATTCTGTTTGGTGCAACCGGCTCTAAATCTTGTCAGCGTGAACTAGGGCCAGTTTACATAAATTCAGGGTCCATAGTTAAGTAAAATAATGTAAACAAACCCATGTACGCACTTTTAAAAAACAACAATGGTCTCATTGTCAATTTATACATATAAACTTGTTATTTGGTTCATTTCAGTAAAAATATCCGTTAATTACTTACATTTCAGTGAATACGATATTATTTTGTCATGTGTCAATTGCCTTTTTTGCCTAGTAATGCAGTTGTCAGTCAGCCATATTTGATTACCTTATTTTACTTTGCTATTGACACTGACCATCCCAAACATCATTTTCTAAGAAAAACTAGTTAGCTGAATTCCACCCCCAGATAGTTTTTATTTGAATGCACATTGCAGCGGATACCTGGGTTGCAGGCTTCGGTCAGCGGTTGCGACTTTCCGGATTTAATCTCAGGGAGGTCAGCCGTGTATCCCCATTGGCAAACGAGAAGAGTTCTCGAGCGACCAGACTAGAGTGACCTCGAGATATAACAGCTTTACTTTGGCCTTGGAGTTTGTCGCCTACTTCCGCCTTTTTATAACTACATATATACGGCTATAAAATTTAGCATACAATAATAAATCAGCTAGGACCCTTACAATTCATCTTCTATCCAACCAGCTCAAAATAAAGAAGTTGAAAATTTGTTCAAAATAAAAATAAATTGTTGATAAATTGCTCAACTGCTAAAAGGTTGACTGGAAGAGATCCCTTAAGGGATAAGTTCGCCTTTGTACAGTCGAGGTCAAATATACCTTTTCAGTTGAGTGTTACAAAAATACCTTTACATTTAAATATGTTTACACATTCCATGACAAAAACATGCTTACAACTCACATGACAGATTCTGCTTTTCAGTTAATGCTCCATATTTCAGTTTACAATCTGTCTTCCATAAAAACATTTACAAAAATTGTGTCATAACAGATTTACATTGCATGTTACAGAATAAGATTTACTGCCAATGTGCCGTAAATACGTTTACATTTTCAGTGACATTAGAAACTTTACGATCAAGCTTACTTTTCGATTACGTACACACCTATTGTTACATAAATATCTTTACAGATTTGATTAGCCCGTTTTTAATTTTAATAACATTAAAATGACATGAAATCGTCATAAATATAAATTTCGGCTTATAAAGAGAGCTTCATTATTTATTAACGCTAACTAAACTTTACTAACTTTCGGCTCTATTATTTATTGTTTATTTAGGGAGTTAAAAATAGTACTATTTTTTAGCTGTATTTGTTTGGTTTAGTGTTTTTATGGTATATTATATAGTATGTCGACAAGAAATCCTTAGTAGTAATTGGACGGTTTCTTTATATCATATTCTAACACATCTCAAATTATGTAAGAGTTCCTTTTAACTCTTTGAACGCCAAAGACCCATAAAGTGGTCATGAGATATCGTGCATATCATGCTATTGACCCCCTTAAGTGGACCGGACTAAGATGTATTGCGATCATGCTAAAAAAAACAATATAAAAGCATTCTCGTTTATTTTTATTGGTGCTTGTGTTGCATTAAATTTATGGTGGTTAGCGTCTGACTGACCACTTCATTCGATTTTTTTATATGTAAATGAACTATTTTGCACGTCAGTCTGTTTCAATTTGGGATGTAAGAATAATAAATTCTGTGACAAAAAATATTTCTGAGTGCTGGAATTCCTGACTCAGTGATGTTACTTCGTAAAACACCCGAGTGGAGTTCTTGCATATTCGGCGGGTGTCCAAACACTGAAATTTGTGATGTTTCTATACTTATGAAGGCAAAAATCTTAATGAAGTTTCATTTATATATTTCTCCAACAACAAGAGCGTGCTTATTTCATTTGGGAAAGCCTATTGATGCTTGGGATCAAACAGCTGAGGCCGAAGAAAATCTCATGGATTCTAACGCTGACCATACGAACGACATCACTACATAGTATAAAACAAAGTCGCTTTCCGCTGTTTGTCCCTATGTATGCTTAGTTCTTTAAAACTAAGCAACGGATTTTGATGCGATTGCGGATTTTTTTAATAGAGTGATTCAAGAGGAAGGTTTATATGTATAATACATGCATAATATAGTAGAGAAACACTGATGATTTTAGAGGTTTAAATCTAAATATATAAAAGAAGAAACTGACTGACTGACTGACTAACTGACTGACTGACTGACTGACATATCAACGCACAGCCCAAACCGCTGGTTCTAGAGATTCCAAATTTGGCACGTAGGTTCCTTATAAGGGTGCACTAAGAAAGGAATTTACAAAATTCACCCCCTAAGGGGGTAAAATGGGGGTCCAAAGTTTGTATGGCGAATCAAGATTTGTTAGATTATTTTATTCGAAACTTCACAGGAGTATTCCTAACGATAAATGAGTAAACACGTGTTTCAGGTTTTTTGAAAATTCAACCCCTAAAAGTGGCAAATGTGTATATAAGGTCTGAAAATCAACATGGGTATCGTATCCTTTTTGAGTACTTATAGTACGCGGGCGAAGCCGCGGGAAAAGGCTAGTAAATAAATAAATATTATAGGATAATCTTACACAAATCGACCTAGGCCTCGGTAAGCTCTATAAGGCTTGTGTTATGGGTACTAGACGACGATATATATAAAAGATAAATATGGATAAATACTTAAATACATAGAAAACATCCATAACTCTGGAACAAATATCTGTGATAAGACACACAAATAAATGCTCTGACCAGGATTCGAACCCGGGATCTCCTGCTTCGTAGGCAGTGTCACTACCGACTAGGCTAGGAGGCCGTTAAAAGGTTTCTAATGTGATGTCGTAAATAAACCCATTTTTTGCGCTTACATTGCAAACGCTGGCTGAGTCCTAAGAGATAGATCAAAATAATGTACCACAATATTGTACACCTTAAAAAGGTCTAGAAAAAAGTCCGTGATAGTATATATCTATCTCTTAGGGATAACCCACAATAACCATTTTTTATCCCGTGCGAAGCCGGAGCGGGTCGCTAGTAGTTAATATACAATAATATTCAATATAATAGAATTCTATTGAACGTTCTTAATTTCACTACATCGGCTATTGTGAATTAAATAGAAAATTGGTAATTATTCAAATTAAGAACGGGCCCATCAAATCTGTAAACATATTTACGGCACATTAACAGGAAATCTAATTCTGTAACATGCAATGTAAACCTATTATGTCACAATTTGTGACAATGTTTCTATGGAAGACAGATTGTAAACTGAACTCTGGTGCATTAAGTGAAAAGATGAATCTGTCATGTGTGGTGTTAGCATGTTTTTGTCATGTAGTGTGTAAAGTTATTTTATTGTAAAGGTATTTTTGTAACACTCAACTGTAAAGGTATTTTTGACCTCGACTGTACAAATATTGTGTATTCTTTCCTGTTGCGTTTTTCTTTGTTATATAATAATTACATACATCGGGGTTTTCGGAGCGGGAATGTTTGACATTAGCCAAAGAGTAGGTATTGACTTAAAAAAATAGAATGTACTCTAGCAGGTTTCTGCCTAATGAATAATTAATTTAAAAAAAAAAACTTGAAAAAATCATACAATATAATGTATATAATAGTCTGTCATTATCATACACTTGAGTTAAGTCCCTAATCATTTATAAGCAAATAGTTCATAAATATCGGACGTCAAGATTAATATTTGACGCTTAATGTCATACCGTGTCTTTTTCTTAGTTAATTATCTTGTGCATAAATTTCTCATATGCAATTGCATTAAACTTATATAGATGTCATATACAAAGGAAAAAGGGACCTGTTATGTAAATATACAATTGCCTTTTTAACATACTACAAAATAGTCAAGACAAAAATGCCTCCAAGAAAAAAAACTCGTATCTTAGTGTGTATACTATTCACAGAGTGGTAGTTATTCATTAGGCATAATATGATATTTTCTCAGACTAACCTATCTGTTTATATCTACTCTTTCTCAAATCGTTCCCGCTCCGAAAACCCCGATGTATGAAATAAAATAAATATAGCATGTATTTAACGAGGCGGCTAAATAATTGTATTGCTACTTATTGTTTTTGTGACAATTATTGTCGTTAGTTTTACACATAAAATTTTCTCATATTTTCATATGAGTAGGTAATGATGCCATTTTATTATATTGTCAAATTAAAAAAGAAATAATTAACCAAAGAACGAAAAAGAACGTTTAAATACCGGTATTTGTGTATGGAGCAAAGAACTGTTCCCGATCCCTGGTTATTGTTCTGGTGCAATCATTTATTGACCAAATGGTAAACATACAGACAAATAAAACATATTTCGGTGGAACTAAGCAATAAATATAAAATGTCAGTCGGAGTGTGGAAGCGCAGCACCATCATCGAAGCCAAAGAGTTTTGCTACTGGCTTCCATTTATGGCGGGTACCTCGGATGCACATGCTCGTCGCTCTAATTATAGAGGTAGTTATACGGGCCCTGAGCCAGCCTAAAACACTGGACAGGGATCTATTCCAGCGAGATGCTAGTGCTTCCCCGAGGTGTTTTACGAAGGTGGCCAGTTGTGGGGCAAAAACTCCATCCACAGAGGTGACGAGGGGTATAAAGGTGGCATGACGTGACTCGCAGGCATTCGAGTATTTTTTTTTGTTTTTCTGATTCAGCAGATTTCAATACAGAAATAACAGGGCGTGATATGTAAGAGGGAGCGTCGGTGTCAACAACACGGATATCGAATAACGCCTCCCTCTGTGCAACCCACACGCCTCGGCATGCTAAATCTCCTCGTAGACCAGTGTCACCTTCAGTGATTATGGGTTCTTTGACAACATTTCCCCATGCATGTTGACATAGTTCACAGAAGAGATCCCTTAATTCATTGTGTCGTCTCGTGATGAGACCGCCGGTTTTACAACACAGGGCATGATCGATGTTGAAATCGTTATTACCGCATCCATCACAAGATTTTGGCATTGAGATCGGTGTTCGATGGTAACGTATTGAAAGGGCATCTCGGAATTCATGTGGAGAAAGGTCAAAATGGTCTTTGCTTGTAGGTATAACGGATAGCCAACTGGAGGATTTTGTTTTCATTTTGGTTGCAATTGACCTTTCTATGGCTCTTTTTTTGATGGGTGGGAGATTGGTTAAAATCGAGTCTAAAAAATTATCGTCGTGAGCTTCTTTTAGTTTGTGGCATTCTTTACGTGCATCCATGAGGGATTTATGATGTTTTGCAAGTTCCATATGGCTCATTTCAATAAGGGACGATGAAAGAACTGAGCAGCCTTTTTTAGACATATCATAGTATAAGTTTGAGGTGGTAGCACCATTAGATATTGCTAAACCACCTTTATGAATAGGTAGTGAAAATAAGTCGGCTTCTAATGATGACACGTCACCTCCAAATAAGATCGGCAAAAAGGTTGTGCGTAAGGTATTTGTTAAAGGATCAAAGTATTCTGCGGCATCCTTAAGAACTCTTGACAAAAAGGTCCATTGAAATTGTGCAGCTTTGGTGAGAGCAGTGTAGGCAGCTTGTGGTGAGTCTTTACATATGAGTGATAACTTTTCTATAGTGGAAACCCAACGATGTATGTTATTTTTTACATATTCTTCTTTCCCTTCTCCGATGTAACTTCCAAGATATCGAGATCCAGTTACAATTGAAACATTAGTGTTTTTGAATATATGAGTTGCTTCTTGTTTGTCAGACTCTGATACTATTAAAAATGATTTTTTGCCTTGGGGGAAATATCCGTAGGCAGGCCCTATGCTACTTATCTTTTTCCACCATTTGAATAGGTTATTAATGTTACCTTGGGCAGAAGAGTCATCAGCATACCAACATTGAGTGGTGCTTTGGTCATCTTTGAGTTTATTTATTAGGGTTAAAGTAGCAAGGGCATAAAGTGGCATAGCTAACGGATCTCCTTGGGTGACACCTTCTTTGCTGTAAATTCTCATATCCGAATTGCGAATGACTAGCTCTGCGTGACCATTATATGTATTGTAAAGAAAGCGAGCACAATGTGGCCAGTATATTCGTGCTTGCCAAAGGGCTAGTTGCCTGTTGACAGCATTAAAAGCATTGTTTGCGTCAACAAGAAGTAATCCCCAGTGTGAGCTGGGTTGGCATTCTTTTTCGAATAGATCATTCATTGCGTGTATTGCACCTTCGATGCCACTGCTTAATCCACTGCAAAGTTGCAAATTTGTGCAAGCTTCGGTAACCTCGGAACCAGTGGCTTGAATCATACATTTTGATAAAATTCTCCGAAGGCATTCACCAATACCGATTGGTCTCACTCCTGGGCATTTGTCCAGGGCTACAAGGCGACTTGACATGAGTGCTTGTATGTCGTTCCAAGGAACATATTCATTATTTAGTTTCATAGTTAGATGAGCAATAGCAGTCCTAAGGTGTAAGCTTGCTTCGCCAAAACGTAATAAGTAATCTTTCCAGTTTTCAGATCTGGTGCCTGTTGGCCCACCTCCGCCGTGTAATTTCCTGGCGACTGATTCGACATGGTCACAGGTTATGTCAACATCGAGTAGTGGAGGTATTTCAGAAAGGTTTTCCGGTAGTGTGAATAAGGATGGGTCTGGGGTAGTTGCGGGAGGATGTTTTTCTTCTAAGACATCTCCGACGGTTTTTCCCAATGTATCAACTTCATCATTAGTGTTAAGAATTTTGCATGTGTCTTTTGTTAGAAGCCAATTTAGGGCTTCGCGAATTTTGCCTTGCAAAATTAAGCGTGTGAAAATTTTGGTTACGTCGTCAATGTTGGAATTTTTACGATTATTGTTAAACACAATTTTGTATGATAGTTATTTAGGTATTAGTTACAGAGTGAACTATAACCAAATTATAAAAATAAAAAACTAGATGCCTAAAAATTAAACTAACTTAAAAACTAACAAACTATTACTAATGTCTAATGTCATCAAATATATCAAAAAAATTGGACCCCAGTTTTTGTGAATAATATCAAGTTGGTGGCAAACAAACTTGCCGTCAGCTCTATGGAAAGCGGTTACTGTAGCCTATGGACGGCTGTAACGAGAAAAAATAAGTTATGCCAGGAATTAATATAGGGCTGGTGCTGGAAAAATGTAGTTGACTCTTAATTTACCTATATCGCTCTTGCATTTTCAAGAGAGACAGAGAAACAGACGGTCAATATTCGACCTTCGGTATTCACGGGAGCATCCCAGGGGCTAGATTACGTGAATTCTGAACTTCATTTTCTAGGAATAAGTAGTTAGATTCTGACGTCTTCAGAAAAATATTTTTATTTCAATTCAAGGAACATTAGATGAAGTTGCTAACTAGCGACTGGAATTATTTTGAATGCGGCGCTCGGACGTCTTCGGGTGCAAGACAAAAACTCGTCTTATTACATTTTGTTCATAAAAATATTTTTCATGTTTTTTATTTTAATCCTTTAATAAAATGTACCCTAGACATTGAGTAACAGGAGATGACCTCTCTAAGAAATTCTTTGTCCCAAAAGTTGTAGTGAAAATCACTACAAGTCTATACTAGTTACTCTTTGAATCAGTCATAGCTGTCAACCGCCAAACATGGCGCACAAAATTTGTTCTAGATGTCTCATCTAGTAGAATACATAATAAATCAAAGACCCTAGAACATGTTTGCGAACTCTGCCTTACTTTATTAAAACAAGATTTGGCTAACATCTTTCTGGTATACAATATAGTTATAATACGGCCCAAGGAGTTTAAATAAACTGCCTAAATGATGAAAAACGATTCCAAAGTATTACTATTTTTAAGCAAAAAGTAAACCTATTTTTGTTGCTTTTATAGCTTGTATGAGGTGTTTAACTCTGATTTAGTTTAGTTCATATGTGCCTATTACCTTTAACAGATTTGGTATTGTGGATCATAGCATTTATAGCTCAAAAGCTCCTTTATAGTAGGTATTTTATTATTTTTATTGTTATTGTCAGGGATCGTGAAACGTTCCTTGCAAAAACCCCGAAATAGCCCAATATTTTAATAATATGGTCTTTATGTTTCAATGTTAATGAGTTTATGGTTCCTAAGGATCCTTAGTAAATGTTAATTTAGTACCTATTGCAGTAAAACACTTCTATAATTGCATTAACACGTTTAATTTTGAAGATAAAGTAAATTATTTAAAATTAGCAACAATAAACAGAATATTTAAAATTAGCACTTCACATAAAAATGACGATAACGGTATCTATATAAAGATATTTCGCATTCAATAACTTCCTTAGTGGTTAGAATGTAATTAAATTACAATAATCAGAATATTTAAAATTAGCACTTCACATAAAAATGACGATAACGGTATCTATATAAAGATATTTCACATTCAATAACTTCCTTAGTGGTTAGAATGTAATTAAATTACAATAATCAGAATATTTAATACTAGCACTTCACATAAAAATGACGATAACTGTATCTATATAAGGATATTTCACATTCAATAGTTACCTTAGTATCGTAAACGTCTACTTTCCGCACAAAAGGAAAATAAAAAGGATGGAGTACTAGCAAAACTGGTAAGTACAAATAAAGACTCGGCTGGTAATTTGGCCGCAGGAAAATAATGCATTAATGAGGCGGGTGATATGGATGGTGACAGATGATTCGCTGGCTGAACGTAGCCTAAATTAAAGAGCCAGGTCTTTGTACGCCCGTCAAACGAGGCAATTAGAATTTTGGGAATATTTTAGCAAAACAACAAAAAAAAGCTATTATGGCACAAAAACACTGGATACAAAAAAAAAGAATCGGATTTATAACGTTTTTAAAAAAATGTAAATAATATGATATTCTCGAAAGACAGGATGGCTAAAACTGTAGTTGAATTTGAATAGAGTTGGTGGGCAAGCGTCCCCTTTGGTTTAGGCGGACCCAACAGCTCGCTGAACTCTCTTTCTCACTTGGAGAGCCCGCTGGATGCGGGCTCTAATTCTCCGACGACGGTGAAGAATCACGCGGAACACGCGGCGGTTGCAGACCGTCTCGCCGGTCCGGCACCCACAAGCGCCTTCCGGAGTCCTTCCGGCTCAGGCGGTCCCACTTTTAACCAACGTATTTGGTTTAAAAAGAATTTGTATTTAATTCAATAATGTATTAGCACTTGCTATATAATGTTTGAACGCAAAGATCTAGAGAAATAGATCGCACTTCAACACGATGCAACTAAGCAAATTATAGCAAAACCCTCAGACTAAATCAGAATATGTTTTTTTCTTTAAAAATCTCCTCGTCCATCTGACACACTCAATCAAAATCAACTTTTCTTTTTTTGACAATCTGGAATACCTCAAAAATTCATATTCAAAATTAGCGCGAATATTATCTCAATTTTATAACTGCCAGTCGTGTATCACAAAATGCGGACTGATATAAGCGCCATCTACCCGTAATGCCGTGAATCACAATGTAAGCTTTTTTATATATCAACCGCGACCTAGCCTTAGACCTCCCTTAGTCACAGAAGTTCAGAAGTTCTAAAGAAAGTCGACAGATGTCGTACGATAAACGTAGCGTCATGCTACACTATCTACCAAATAGCTATTCTAAATGTATTTATGTCTAATTGTAACGTCATATTTGACCTTGACATGTAATCGATCTGTATTTGTACTCAATCATATGAGTAGGTAATGATGCCATTTTATTACATTGTCAAATTAAAAAAAAAATAACCAAAGAACGAAAAAGAACGTTTAAATACCGGTATTCGTGTATGGAGCAAAGAGCTGTTCCCGATCCCTGGTTATTGTTAAACACAATTTTGTATTGTTCATAAATAAATAAGCTGCTGCAAGTACCTATTATGACTAGTATGACTATCATAACCTTGCACTGAAAAAAAAGTCCAACTAAGACGCATTTTATCTTATTTTTTTATATACCATGAGGATGGCAAACAAGCATATGAGCCAGCCGCGTGATGGTAAGCAGCTATCGTAGCCTATGGATGCCTGCAACTCCAGGTGTATCACATGCGCGTTGCCGACCCTTTACAAAAAGGAGGATTCACTGTTGACGGACAAGAGGGTCCCTCATCGTTAACACACTGGGTCCTCTTTCAGCTCTTTGGCAACCTTACTCACCAGCAGGAACACAATGGCTTTCTGTAAGATGGAGGTACTTCCCCAGTCGGGCTCTGCTCCAGATTTGAGCGAGATGATATGTACCCTACCACACATAGCGAGATGACATTCGCAGTAATGGGTACTAGATACCTCTCTTTTGGACGTAGTTTAAGGTCTTACTTAGTTGTTAATAAACGGAATAAAAATATATTTATTTACTATACACACGACACGACTATATAACTTAACTAAGTGCTCTTAGCTCAAACAGACAGTCAAGATGCGTGATTATATTGAAGAAGATCTTCATTCATGCTAAAAAAAATCTGTGAATGATTACACATTACATTAATTTATACAACTGCAGAAACAAAATAATTATGGTAAAAATGACTGTCATATATTGAAGAATCAGCGAGCTGTCCACCTGAACAACGCGCCAGATGCTGAAGCGGAACGGACGCAGCTGGATATATGTGGTGGCTGTTCTCAACTCCCGCACCAACCTGGCACCTGGAAAAGACCAGGCATAGTTAGATTAGAAATACACTTACAGATATGTACTTCAAGCTTCAGATTTGCCTAGCAAATGTATCGCATACCCGCCAAATTAAATAGTGATAAAATGTAATCATTATTTAAAATAATAATAACCTACCTGGATACTTAACAAAACTTTAATTAGTGTTTTTTTTGCTCAAAATTTTGTAAGGTGCATTCGGGTAATTTCGTAATTCGGGAAATTCCGAAAACTACGAATTTCTACTAAACGCGGCATTTTAATGCGCGCTAGCAACAGTCTTCTTAACGCTCATTTAACTGGCCCCCCGCATCCGTCAGCTCGGAACGCTATCGATGGAATCACGTGAGTTGCGCGCCATTTTTGTGAGCGAGTGCTATTTCCCGCGTTTTTGATCTTTCGGAATTAGCCGCACATCAGTAAATCGGAATTTTGGTAAGTAAATGGTTTTAATCCTTTTGTATATAATAGATTTTCGATTTTAATTACTATTCAATGGACTAAGAACCTTCTAGTTTGAAAATTTTGAATTTTTCGGATTAACCCGCACTGGGGAATTCCGAATCAAAGAGTGTTTCGGAATTACCCGACTTTATTACTCCATAGTAATAGCCAATGGTTCTCAAACAATCAATTGTACTATACTATGAATATGAATTTTCGTAAATATTCTAGCTTGTTAGTAGTTCACTATTTATAAGCATACCTGTGCTAACTCGGGTCAAGTTCTAGGGATTTGATATCGATAAAAAAGATATCTATATATATTAATGCATATGCTAATTGAAAATCCTCGATTACTAACTATAATAAAGATAGAACCTCTTAAGATAATAAAATTATGCGGATGGCAATTTTCTGTCAGTACCATTCATATGCTAGAGTAAGAATAATATTTATCTGTGCTGTGCATGCCTATTTTGGATGGCATTGTTATAAAAAACCTATCTTACATGTAATTTTCTATTAATGTATGGAATGTTGTCTGTCTGGTGTGCCTAATACATAAAATAAAATAAAATATGAGGTAATATTCCGCTACGATGCGGCTCTTTTCATAAAACCACACTCGTATTTTAAGGACCCTCATTACGTAACAGTTGCATAAACTACTAGTGTGATACTTGTATCATTAAAGTATGAGAACCACTAACTTCATGTCGGATAATTCCGAACTAAAAGTTTGTTAAACACCTGTTTAGGTACTTCTATAGGCACAATCGAGTAAATCTGATTGAAAAGCGAATATGTGCTTTATGTTTCAAGCAAATAGGACGTAAAATAATTGTATTCGGATTTACCCGAGCTAATTCGGAATTGCACATTTATAACTAAAATAAATTGTAGATTTGTAACACATATATCTAATAAATCCAAAGTTATTTATGAAAGTTCGTGACAATGAATACATGATTACTCCATCCAGTAAATACATTTTTCATTAAAGGTCTCAAAAAATCTACCTATACCGGATGGTTCACGAATAAACGTACGTACTGGTATCTGGTATGTACGTACAACTAGTGCAAAAATGTTTCGTAATTACCCGAATGCACCTTACTTATAAAATAGGTTACAATAAACGAAATATAACTAAAGTAACAAAAAAATTCCCCGAGATCTGTTCCCTGCGGAAGGGTGCCCATAATTCTGGTTACATTCCCCCGCTTAATGGCAATGCCAATTCTTTGGCCAAGGAATAAGCCAACCCTAGGGTCCCTAGTAATATCGAGGACCCTCATCTAATAGTGATTATGTAGGTATGCTACACTGAACGTGTGAGATATACAGTCGGTGAGATAAATAATGGCCAAAACGTACAGTTTCATTACTTCCAGTATCGAATATACATCTAAAGTAATCCATAAGTTGAAATCCAAGAAGTTGAAATTGTAAGGTAGACGTAAGTTTTCAAATACCACAACTACCCTTAATGTATTGTTATGTGACCGTGACTGCCAGAATACAAATAATGCAACTACCGAATTATATCAGAGATAATTGCAGTTTTATTTCTATTCGTTTCCGTTAATCCTTATTAGATTATTTGGAATGGAATTAGTAAATATGCTTGCTAACTTAAATATTACGTATCGGGATATCCTGTATTCAATTATTATAGTCGAATTGACAATAATCGAATAATTGTACGAGTAAATAACTTCAAGTGAATAATAATTAGCAATGCTAAATTATTACACTTGACGAGATTATTTACTTGTAGTTGTTGTTGCAGCAATACAGGATATCCGCTTCGCAAAATACGTGAAGGTTTAAGTAATATATTTACTCCTTGTAAATAACTTCAAGTGAATAATAATTAGCAATGCTAAATTATTACACTTGACGAGATTATTTACTTGTACAATTATTCGATTATTGTCAATTCGACTATAATAATTGAATACAGGTTATCCCGATACGTAATATTTAAGTTAGCAAGCATATTTACTAATTCCAATCCAAATAATCTAATAAGGATTAACGGAAACGAATAGAAATAAAACTGCAATTATCTCTGATATAATTCGGTAGTTGCATTATTTGCATTCTGGCAGTCACGGTCACATAACAATACATTAAGGGTAGTTGTGACATACACCTCGAGATACTAAGGAGTTTTTACTTACAGTATTACCAATTACAAATAAAGTAATAATATTTTCAGATGATAGTTTTACTCGTATGACAACTAAATTCACGATTTCTTGATCAGATGTGATCTGATAACGAAATCTGAGAACTGTTAGTAAAATTTAAATTAGTTAGAGTTATTTGAAATTGTAGAAAAAATCAGTACAGATATTTAAAAACAGAAGATTTGGTTTCCGTTATCTGCAGAATGACCGAGCGGATATAAAATAATTATTGCTGGTTGTACTAATTGTTATTTCATCATCCAATCTCCATACTAGTAACTAAATTCTGAAACAATCAAGTATTAGAAAGCGGATAAAATGCACCTTAATCTATTCCCCGGGACCTCCTGCTTCGAAGGCAGGGCAGAGTTGGGCGATATTTAGATAATTTCTTATCTAGATAATAATTTCAAATAAATTTATTCGAAGATAAATTCAATCACAAACATTGCGTTGACAACTTTTTTTATTGAGATAAATTATCTAGATGAAGATAACTGGCCTCGTTTGTTATTGAAGTAAGCTTAGAATAATGAATTTATAAAGAATATCGCATCAAGGCCCCTGTCTAAATATAAGAACTAAGCTACAGCTATCTTATTCATCTGACCACTTCTAGTTCTACATGACTGTACTACTGACATTCATCTTTTATTTTAAATCCCAACTAATTTATCTAGATAAAAATGAAACTGATCTGGATATATTCAAAACAACAAATGATGGATTATGTAGTTATTTCAAATAAAAGATCATGTAGTTATCTTCCCGGTTATTGGTAAATAAATAATTTTTGCCCAACTCTGAGGCAGGGTCACTACCGACTAGGCTGGAAGACCGTTTGTTTCTATGTTTGTTTTGTTAGTATGTATTAAAAGGGTTCACTATATAATTCCCGAAGATTAATCGTCGATCGCATTTCGAAGCTAATTTTTTTCCTTGTATAATTTTAACTACGTCGCAACTCAACACAAAAATTTGTAGTTCTCCTAACTGTGTTTGGATTGAGACATTAACTTAGAAACACTTCGTAAAACATGATATTTTATGTCGTAAAATGCTTTCTTAGGCGTTACGCTAAGCTTTAATTTGCAAGCCGTATCAAACAATAAATTAAGTCGGCTCCTTCGATCATACATAATCAATAAAAATATTATGACTATTTAAATTGAACGGTTCCCCGATTATTTAATCGCAATAAAAATACACGCAAAAAAAAGACCCTTATAAATACAAGCATAAACAGAACATTATTCTATACGATTGTCAAACTCGTATGAAATAAGTAAACTTATTCCATTATAATTGATAGATACAAAGAATGAAATGTGTTGCCGAATAAAATTCGGATAAAGAAAGGTTCGTTGAAAAACCAAAACGCTCATTGAAGGATAAACGGTTACGATGTAGGAACCATGTCCTTTTAGATGAATCAATTATATATTCTGAATTGATTATGTACTAAAATTGTGGAACTATCGATATGGGTTTTTGATGTGTCCACCTGACGAAATTCACGAGTTTAATTTTTGAGTATCCTTGGCCACTGGACGAGGCTGAAACGAACATATGCGTTAAGATATTTAGAACCAAAGAATACAAAGTATCATAACATTCGGTCCAGTGGTTGCGAAGAAATTAATAATTTACCTTTTTTTTACTGTATGTAATTAAAAGCTCATTAGGGCAATACAGTCATTAAACACATTCATTGAAACGTATAAAACCCCGTTAGTTTTTTTAAATTATATTTATTATTTTTATTTATGCCAGTAGTTACATTATTCACGACATTAATTACGTTTTGACTTTTGACAAGTGTCTGATGTGACAAATATGTGAGACGTCAGAGTGAACACAGACACATATACTAACAAATTGCGTTGCCCTGACGTGGTGTGTCACTAACCTGTAATTGTCATAAACGCTCCCATGATTGATACAGTATGCTTCTACTATTGTTGATTATTGGAAATGGATTGGAGGCAAAAATGTGTGTGTGTTTTATTGCCCTAATGAGCTTTTAATTACATACAGTAAAAAAAAGGTAAATTATTAATTTCTTCGCAACCACTGGACCGAATGTTATGATACTTTGTATTCTTTGGTTCTAAATATCTTAACGCATATGTTCGTTTCAGCCTCGTGCAGTGGCCAAGGATACTCAAAAATTAAACTCGTGAATTTCGTCAGGTGGACACATCAAAAACCCATATCGATAGTTCCACAATTTTAGTACATAATCAATTCAGAATATATAATTGATTCATCTAAAAGGACATGGTTCCTACATCGTAACCGTTTATCCTTCAATGAGCGTTTTGGTTTTTCAACGAACCTTTCTTTATCCGAATTTTATTCAGCAACACATTTCATTCTTTGTATCTATCAATTATAATGGAATAAGTTTACTTATTTCATACGAGTTTGACAATCGTATAGAATCAAAAAAAAGACCCTTATAAATACAAGCATAAATAGAATGTTCTGTTTATGCTTGTATTTATAAGGGTCTTTTTTTTGCGTGTATTTAATCGGGGAACCGTTCAATTTAAATAGTCATAATATTTTTATTGATTATGTATGATCGAAGGAGCCGACTTAATTTATTGTTTGATACGGCTTGCAAATTGAAGCTTAGCGTAACGCCTACGAAAGCATTTTACGACATAAAATATCATGTTTTACGAAGTGTTTCTAAGTTAATGTCTCAATCCAAACACAGTTAGGAGAACTACAAATTTTTGTGTTGAGTTGCGACGTAGTTAAAATTATACAAGGAAAAAAATTAGCTTCGAAATGCGATCGACGATTAATCTTCGGGAATTATATAGTGAACCCTTTTAATACATACTAACAAAACAAACATAGAAACAAACGGTCTTCCAGCCTAGTCGGTAGTGACCCTGCCTCAGAGTTGGGCAAAAATTATTTATTTACCAATAACCGAGAAGATAACTAAATGATCTTTTATTTGAAATAACTAAATAATCCATCATTTGTTGTTTTGAATATATCCAGATCAGTTTCATTTTTATCTAGATAAATTAGTTGGGATTTAAAATAAAAGATGAATGTCAGTAGTACAGTCATGTAGAACTAGAAGTGGTCAGTTGAATAAGATAGCTGTAGCTTAGTTCTTATATTTTGTCAGGGGCCTTGAGGCGATATTCTTTATAAATTCATTATTCTAAGCTTACTTCAATAACAAACGAGGCCAGTTATCTTCATCTAGATAATTTATCTCAATAAAAAAAGTTGTCAACGCAATGTTTGTGATTGAATTTATCTTCGAATAAATTTATTTGAAATTATTATCTAGATAAGAAATTATCTAAATATCGCCCAACTCTGCCCTGCCTTCGAAGCAGGAGGTCCCGGGGAATAGATTAAGGTGCATTTTATCCGCTTTCTAATACTTGATTGTTTCAGAATTTACTTACTAGTATGGAGATTGGATGATGAAATAACAATTAGTACAACAAGCAATAATTATTTATATCCGCTCGGTCATTCTGCAGATAACGGAAACCAAATCTTCTCTTTTTAAATATCTGTACTGATTTTTTCTACAATTTCAAATAACTCTAACTAATTTAAATTTTACTAACAGTTCTCAGATTTCGTTATCAGATCACATCTGATCAAGAAATCGTGAATTTAGTTGTCATACGAGTAAAACTATCATCTGAAAATATTATTACTTTATTTGTAATTGGTAATACTGTAAGTAAAAACTCCTTAGTATCTCGAGGTGTATGTCACAACTACCCTTAATGTATTGTTATGTGACCGTGACTGCCAGAATGCAAATAATGCAACTACCGAATTATATCAGAGATAATTGCAGTTTTATTTCTATTCGTTTCCGTTAATCCTTATTAGATTATTTGGATTGGAATTAGTAAATATGCTTGCTAACTTAAATATTACGTATCGGGATAACCTGTATTCAATTATTATAGTCGAATTGACAATAATCGAATAATTGTACAAGTAAATAATCTCGTCAAGTGTAATAATTTAGCATTGCTAATTATTATTCACTTGAAGTTATTTACAAGGAGTAAATATATTACTTAAACCTTCACGTATTTTGCGAAGCGGATATCCTGTATTGCTGTACGTTATGATTAAGTAAACGATGCTAAATATTGATGGTTTAGTGAATAATAACTTATTGTCATGTTTAAATTATATTTTAATCTATTTTGAACTAAGCAAATATATTTACTATTATACTATTTCCAATTATTTCGATAACCGGATGTGCCGGAAATATAGAATTCTTGTCCTGCCAGGTGCCAGTAGAAGGGGTAATGGGTAAGCCCTTATAAACAAGTGTCTGGCAGTTGTGGGACACATTGGTGATTGGAGAACTAACCAGCAAGAACCAAGTTAAGTGTAATATTGATTACTCACCTCTAAATAATATCGAGGGTTAATTAAATAAAATGTATTGGTGTGTACCTTGTTACCGTGTACATAATAATGTATTTAAATATATAAACGTGTAATACTGTATTTCAAGTTAGTGCATGGTACAACGTACACACCAACCTTATATTGGAAATAATTTAGCCTTTCTGATTACATGAGATTATATATGTATATATTACTCTGTTTTTGCTACAAGTGCTAAATATATTATGTGTAGAATATTATGATTAATGGCCTTACGGGATACTTGTAGTAATGGTTGAGGAATTATAATGGATGTAATATCTTTTGTTTTACATCTTGACTTACTTAGTGGTGATTAAATTATTCAGAATTATTATAAGTAATATTCTTTAATAAACATCATTGCATTTACTATGGTTGTTCTTAACATTTTATATTTCTATTCTTAATCTATTCAATGTTGAATAAATGAAATAAATTATATTTTGTCTTTTATTAACTAAATCTGACAAACGCATATAACACGGTATATGAGATTCAGCACGGAAAAGTGGCACGGAAAAAGGGATCGTGCTACGAGTAGAACCCTTTTCCCCCTTTTTTTATGTTTCACTGCTACGTGCACGGTTAACGTAGCTACGGAAAACTGTGTCGAAGGAATTTCCCTTTGAGGGATTTTTGTTATTTTACGAGTAGGTGTGAAATAGTAGATTGTTTGACAAGGGTCTAACTAAAGTAAGGCACATCAGCACGAGATGGTGTTTTTCCCCGAACGAAGTGAGGGAAAATTGTTCGAGGGGTAATATGGATTTTAGACCAGGGTAATAAATAATACTTCTCTAATAAATAAAATACATATTATTTACCCAACATTAATAATAATAATTCAAGGCGAAAATATGGCTTTAACTTGCCGGACTTTTTTTTCTTAAATATTTTGACACAGATACAAAATATAATACCGCGAATAAATGCCACAAGCGACGGTATAGTTAGCGCTTTAAAGCGCTACCAAACGATTTAATATTTTTTTAATGATGGTGAAGTAGAGACTAAAAAAACACCTCATATTTTGAGAAATGAATTGCGTTTCCTGATTGTTCGATTTTAATAATACTGTATTCTGGTTGGTTGATACCAAATACAAAGTATTTCTTAAACGACTTCAATTACCTATTTAAACAGTATACGCACCAATAAAGAATCCAGCGTTCCGATGACTGTCGATGTGTGTTCTGATTGGTGGATTTAATATGGTAAAGTGTTTTGATTGGTCAATTTAAAATGTTTTGTAAATCATAAATATGTATAAATATTTTCGCTAGGGGATAAATGTACTACTTGGTAAGCGAAATATAACACACTTTTTGAGTATGAGAAGTGCAAAAATGTTTTAGGTATATACTGTATCTTGGTTTGTTTTTAGGTATCCTAAATTTTTCTTGTCTGTATTTTCTGCAATAGTTTGAGAATCGTGGTGTATGTGACATAGAGAAAGCGATACCTTGTTTGTTGCAATAAATACCTGTTGCTCGATACTCCTGCCTCCTTATAATAAATGCGATCCTCTCGACTTCGTTTGATGTCAGTTCAACGAACAATGTAGGCAGGCATGTCTGCAGTGCAGTGAAAATATTATCTAATAAAACGGTAATTATTACATACACCCCTGCCTGTAACAAATAAAAAATAGTATTGCCACTGTATTGTTTTATTTAGGTTAAAACATAAGTAATAAAATTTTTCAAATTTAGAGCCCTTACCTGGTCTACGTTTTTATGGAATATTTCTATGATTTCATTGAAAATTATAGCTTTAATTATGAAACGAGTCACCATAGCAGTAAATAGCTGAAAATTACAAATTTTACTATTAATAATTAATTTATTATTAATATTAGAATGTCGCCCAAACGTAAGGTGCCCCCTATTAATATTGAGGTGGCTAGCCTAATACAACATTCAGAGTACATGCATAAAGAATGATTCAAGCTGGAACGTTCCGCGTCCTACACGATACTTCCGACACTTAATTTTGTATCGAAAATATTACGTGACCTCCGCGGAACGTTATAGCGTGAATCATAAGTACTTAGAATATTTTTACCGTAATGTCTTACCGTGGCTTGCATTTTTCGACAAAATATAATACTGTCTTGAAGTTGTTTATATATTAGCATGTATCTTTTGACATTACATTCAACATTTTCTGATACCACTATCTCATCACCGGGACCGACAAAAAGGTTTTCTAATGAATTTCGAATCAATGCCATTCTTACATAAATATAGTCAAATGTAACGGTTCGAATGAAATTCCCAAGGTATATGCTATGTAACATGAAGCAAATACTAAAATATACCACTAATGGGGGGTTAATGGTTTTAAATATCAGTAAGTACAGGAAAATTCTCACAAAAACAGTGGAAAATAACACTAAATACATCATGTTACTCAAATGACAGGGGCCTATAACACCATCTATGCGCTCCATACTGTCCTTGAAGAGGGAAAAACACGGCGCTTCAATGAATAAAGACATCCACGTATTTAATGTAAACTCTAGAAGTAGAAAATAATCTCTGTCTTCAAAACAGCATAATTTTAATACCAGAAGAAAAAAAGGAATTGAAAGGCAATATAGTTTTGTAAGAAGTGATGTCGTTTTAGAAACACTTAAATCTACAAAGTGTCCGAATATTAAGCGATATATTAAAATGGCTCGCAACGGAACATATTCATGCAAACCGATTAGCACATTTTCCAAAAATTTGCTGAACATGGTTATTAACACTTTATTTAAGTATTATTTGAGTAATATTTAAGAAATAGGTGACAATATTCTTATTTTAAGCCACTGTTTCGGTGTTTTAATATGTACCGCGCGCGTTAGGAATGTTCTAATAAGAGTGCAATAGCAGAGCGACTGAATACGTCGTATTGATTAGTGGCATGTGAATTATTTTTAGACATACAGTACTTTAATAGAATTACATACAGTCGTGACATTATAAGGAGGATTTCAATACAACCGTATCACCCCCACCCACCGTACAACCTACCAGTGGCGGCGCGTCAAAAATATTTTTAGACAAGCCGTAGCTAATTTGGATTTATATTTCTCCTTGAGTTGTCGGGGAACTTTGGGAAACCGGTTGGAATCTAGTTCTGTGGAAGCTCCGCCACTGCAACCTACTGCATTTACCTATTTTAGACAGAAAATTAAGAAATTAAGAAAAACAACAAACATATGCCTGGTGACCTTCAATTAGAGGGATTCCTTCAACAAGCTAACTGGAGTTAATTTGCAACAAATAAGTCCCCAGTCCCGGGAGAAAAAATAACTGATTACCGAGATATTAAACACGTTAAGGCTCATCCTTATTCCCTAAAAGGTCGAAAAACTCTATCAATGAAAAAAGCCGCATAAAACGCTATTTATAAGATAGTATGAAGTATTAGTTAAATTAAAATTTAACACTATAGCAATGATTTTTTTATCGTGATAGAAATATAATTTAATTAATAAATATAGTTTAAATTTAATTTTTAGAGCAAAATATTTATAGGATTTTCATGTAAAAAATTAAATGTAACCGTGTTTTCATAAAAAAACTATCATATAATCAGGAGGTATTTTGTCTATTCTATAACTAGATGAATCTTCGATATTTATTTCCATGGCCGTCTCAGACATGATATACGTCTCAGACATAATTGAATTTTATTCAAATTGAATAAGAATTGTTTCCCTTTTTTGCGTAATTTGGAAATGAACGGTACATCTAACTGAAAAATCCGAAAAGCCCTTCCAAGACAACCAATTTTTTTCATATTTTACTCGTTAAAACGTAATATTTGCTCCATTGGCCGTCTAGATAAAGAAATGATGATGATGAATGAATGATGATATGCATCAATATAAGTATTTATGATGATGAATGAATGATGATATGCACCAATATGATTTAAAAATACTAAGTATTTTCGCCATAGCCTTCGAAGAAACTGGAGCATTTCGTTAAGACACGATCCAACTCCAATACAACTCCAATTAATTAAATATACAATACAGCTAACACCTAAACGTTTGCATCAGAGTTGGCTGTATTAATGTTTTTTTAAGTTACACGTTAGAATATTCGTACCGCTCACAATCCAACGCCAACACAACTCCTATGCATTACCTAATTAAATATAATAATACAACACAGCTAACACCTAACAACTGAATCAAAATTTACTTGAAAATTATTCCGGCACCTCCAATAAAATTTATTTTTTAATACCACGACGGTGGCAAACAAGCATACGGCCCGCCTGATGGTAAGCAGCTACCATAGCCTATGGACGCCTGCAACTCCAGAGGTGTCACATGCGCGTTGCCGACCCTTTACAAAAAGGAGGATTCACTGTGTTGACGGCTGAAGGAACAAGAGGGTCACACTGGGTCCTCTTTGAGCTCTTTTAAATTTAACAACTCCAATATTAGTGAATTATTTTGTTGTGTGTTGGAACTTAGTTAGAGAGAGCTGTCTTAGTAGTAACCCCTTATTCATAAACGTCTCTCAGGAATCAATTAGTTAATTTATGTTTTGTCTGTTTCTGACAAACACAACTGGCAAAGTGACAGATAAGGACAAAACATAAATTAACTAATTCAGGCCTAAGAGATGTTTATTAATAAGGGGGTGGGTATACAAACGGCATTTGCCAACCTACATAATTCGCAAAGCAAAAAAAGGCGACACCGCAGCCGTGGGTTATAAATATAATATTACAACTCACAAGATCAATTTTGGGCAACTATTGACCCCTCAATAACTTCAAATCTAATTGACCTACAATCCTACAAACTAGCGAGTCATCTAGAACCGTCCTCCAATTACCTAATTCTAAATTGAATGACTACAACTTTAATATAAAATTGTCCAAACATAGTATATTTATTTTTAGAGTATAGGTATTAGGTAATTTTATTATGAAAGTAAAGTTTCAGACTTAGAGTTTATAAGAGACTTAATAAAATTTCTATTGCTTTCTCGGTATTAAATAATAAACACCACTACCCCAAGTCCGAGGCGAGGCCAAAGTTTTAATAAGTTTTCTCGCATTATTTACAGAACTTTATGCATGACTCATGCTATGTGATTTTAATTCGAATATTTAATATCATGTTCATTTAAGTCGTGTTAATTAAATAAGTATATAATTTCAATGAGTGAAAAATCGTTCTTACGTATCAAATAATTACTTCAAGTGGCCTATTTAAAGCCGCGTACACATTTGTCTGATGTGTTGTGTCGTGACCACTGATCAATGATTCTAGGGATACACAATCAGCCTCTGCTGCAGGAACGACTCGTGCAGCAGTTTCTCTGACAGTCTTATTACGATATAAGACTGGCCGGTTACAGCTTTTCACGAGCCATATTTTCAGTAAGTCTTATTTGAGTGTGCCGGATTCTAATTTAAATAGTACATTACTACAGAGGCCGGGAAGTAGGGGGTTGCCGGCCGAGTACATATAGACGGCCGAGCATAGCGAGGCCGGATAGTCACGAGGCACAGTGGCCTGGTCTTAGGTCATAATTTAAAAAAATGCATGTGTCATTTTTAAATATCCAATGATCGTTTATTATTCACCTATAAATGTACTCCAATCGGGTATAAATAGATCTTGGATTAGTAACTATTTCCATTCTCTTACGAACCTCGAAAGTGACCATATCACCCGTTGCTGCGCGCTCCCTTATCAGCGACTCATTAAGCGATCGGTCATTAGTAGTGAATTCCTGTGAAAGTTGGTATTTTAGTGATTATTAGTATTATGGATCTTCAAGAATCAGGTACGTTATTTTGTTTTACATATAGATTTTGTTCTGTACATGTAATATATAGTAATAATAACGGGACTACGCCATGACTAACTTACATGCGAAATATTATAAGAATATATTTTTTAATGAAAGTTTTAGTTATGTTATTAAACTCTCTGAAGGATAAAATTACCTTCATTTGAAAGCTTGATCTTTGTAGATTAATAGACATACAACTTTATTTGCCTAATTTTGCCACTTTAGTATTTAGAATCCTGCTACGCCTAAGTGGGCCTACGCGTAGCGGTACTACGAAAATATTACGTTACAATATTAACCATTTATTTTTATTTTTTTCAGATGATATGTACGTCGGATCATTTACAAGGGGATTTGTATTTGAACTGTGGCTGTCTAAGAGTGGTTCAGATGTAGAAAGGCGTCGCCAAGTGATACAACATTTGATTGAAATGGTCCCATATGCAGATAACGTGAATATTAGCAATTTAGAAAAAGTCATAAAGTACATTTGCGAACGAATTGTGTTTTTTTCGAAATCGTGTTCGAGAACCAAATCTAAAGTTCTAATGAAACATTCCGAATGGTTCAACGAGTTGCAAAGTGTTAATCTCCTTAAAACATGTACGTTAACCAAAAATACCTTGAATGTGGAATCCGATCAACAATCCGCTATCCGCTGAAATCACCGGTATACTACAGAACCTAATAGAAAGGTGTGAAACTATTTTGGAGTGCATATGATCTGGATATAAAATAAATGTAAATAAATAAATTTAACGAGTATGCTACAGAAACGGCGAAAGAACTGATGAAGGTGTACGATTGGTATCCTTTACCATCTTCTGTACATAAAGTGCTGTTACATGGTGTTATAGGAAACGCTTTAGTTCCTTTAGGTGAATTGTCCGAAGAGGCTGCAGAGTCAACGAACAAAAATATAAAGATCTTTCGACGCACCCACACACGGACAATGTCTCGGGATCTCACTAACAAAGATCTTATTCACAGGCTTTTGCTGAATTCAGATCCATTTGTCACACCTCCAGTAGAAAATTGCCCCGAAAAAAAAAATCTACTCTGTGGAGGTCAAGTTTTATTAGTCAACTGCTCGCAATATAATCTATGACTTTGTGAACGTAACCGAAATTGTCATGTCATATTTTCAGGGACATTTTGTTTGTGTTTGCTTTTCTATTATCTTTAATTCTATGATGAATCTAAAACAAAACACTGTTGGGACTAATAACCATCTATGGGTTTAGCTACATTGACCTTTGGTTAAAATATGATGATTTTAGTAATTTCTTGGACCTAGACCAACATTTATCAACCTTTATTGCCCATTCTAATTTGATGATCAACCTTTATTGCCCATTCTAATTTGATGATAAGAACTTTATCGTTAGCTCCATCGAATGAATAATAATTTAGCACGTTAAGTACTCCACCCAAAATTTGTTTAACTAATTTAGAAATTTCAATTACTATTTTGCTCCCAGCATTTAAATAAGCCGAATTTGCTTAATTACTTTTCAAGGTTTTTGGGCGAGCAATATTCGGTTCTCAGATGCCAATTAATAGTTAATATTAAATGGAAATTGTATGGACGACTTTTAATTCAGAGGTGCCGCGAGTTCGAAACCCGGCTTTTCAAAATTTGTGTACAAAATATAATTTTCTATTTACCAGTCGCTTTTCGGAACGAAGCCTGCAATTCTTCACATTTTCCACTTAGTTATACTCTAAGGTTACTTCGATAACCGAAAACTGACAGTCACTAGCAAAGATGATAAATAAAACATGGAATGACAATGCCTATACAAAATCGCGTTCCTCCAAACTTCTGGTTAATACGTCTGTTTTCGGTACTAAGTGTCACAGCGCCATTTGTCGTGTTCGATTTATTTTGTTAGCGTTAATCACCGAACAAAATATATGACACTGGGACTTATTGTTTGTGGTGGTCTCTAGTGAGGTACCACATTCTAGTATGTACATGTGTCAAAGAAGTAATGATCTCGCATGGATATCCGCGCGTCACAGTTTGGCATGTTGAAAAGGGGTCCTGGAAACCTTATAGGGCTATGTTTGCCTTTGTACCTATGGTTAAAGCAATGGCGCGTAGTTACAGTATCCGCGAGGCAACCTAATGGCTCGCGATATTTAAGCTCCCTACTGTTGTGGCTCCACCCTGTGCAACCAGAACTGACCCACGCCCCCTCTGACCAGCTGACTTTCCAACTCTGACGGACCGATAACCGTAGAAATAAACTTGGCTTCATGCTTTATTCAGATAATATAAAACATATTGCAGGGCAGAACAAATTATAATAAAAAATCAAGCGACAAGATTGCACGAATCAACGTCCTCACTAAACAAGCTCTGCAAGGATTGAGTTTTCGGGTATTAAATAATAAAAAATGTGGACCAAAAGTATTTTTTTGCAATAACAATACTTCAAACTATCTTATCAAATACAATTCATGTGCGTTATTTCATTATTAGCGATTTTCGTTTTTAAATCATTACCGAACTCTTAAAAAGGTATCGATGAAGTCTTCACCCCTTCGTGAGGATCAGCATAGCCCAATGTCTCTCGTTGCGAACGATCTTTGCCCAGCTTTGCTGTGTTTTGCTTTGCTTTGGTGTGTGACGTACGAACATAGGTTGGATTTTTCATACTTAATACAGTAAATAGTAATACTGAAGACGGTCTTGCAACAGAATGTAGGTAAAATTGCCCTATACTTTTATTTAACTAAAATCGTTAACAAGTAAACCCGTACATTAAATTAATTCTATAAAACTTCATCTAGCCCGGGGCATCATCCCCAGGACACCAGCCGTGTTTCTCTGCTGGATGGAACTCAGCCTTTGGGCGAAGTAGGAACCTGCCCGTAGGTCGCCAGTAGTGACCAATCTTTTAGATGAATCTTTCACAATGTTTTAGTGTCTGACGATCACGGGCCGAATGTTTCTACTGGAAGTACCGCAAATATGTAAATAAGTACCGAGAGCGACATACAAGCTGCTCGATCGCCTTAATTTGCAAATGCTCGGTTCATGCCCGCAGCGAGACTAATACAATCAAAATCATATTATTAATTCTGAATACTTCTACTTTGCTATGTACGATGACTTTGCGATGTATTACAAAAAATACTTTATCTACACTCATACTGTAAGTACTCTAAAATGCGTTCAAAAACCGTAGACAATGACAAGCATTACAACAAACGATTTAACTATGATAAGTTTCTTATCTGCGGCAGTAACGTAATTTTAACGTTGCATGCTCAAATATTGTTAAGCAATGAGTTTCAAATTTGGAACATCGAATTTGATAACATAATGTTACCGCCATGGCCAACTCGATTGGTCCCGCGCGAGCGCCGGCACAATCGAGTTGGCCATGACGGTACAATGGCGGTCATTCTATGGTTTCCGAACACTTAATTTAATATATATAATATGAGTGTAGATAAAGCAGTGTATGCAACTGTACATAATTAGGCCTTAAAACACTCGTGTGATCTTATTATGAAATTCGCCTGCGGCTCATGTTTTAAGGACCCTTATTACGTAACAGTTACATAAACTACTATTGTACGATCTTTAAAAAATCTTACATGCAGAGCTTCTAGATGTCAAGGAACAAGTCAAATAAAAGAGGAGGCCATAAAAAAAACAGAAGTTTCTTTGAATCTTGAAGCAAATCAAATTATTTTGTTCAATATTTTTTGATTTGCAATTTTTAAGTAGTTACAATATATAAACTGAAAATAGATGTTGTGACCGGGTGGTCTAGTGGTCAGGACGTCAGCCGCGAAAGCTGAAGACGCCAGTTCAAATCTGGCCTCGGACACCGGAGGGTTTGGTCACTTTTTCTGAAGTCTCACAGAGTCAGTCACATCTATTTTCAGAAGTTTCTTTGTTTGTCTCGATTTACGGGTTTTTCTTATTTGACCCCATTTAGTAAATCTTTCTCGTATGTGTGTGTGTTTATAGAGCGCGAAAAGCTCCTGGGTTGCGGTGTAGAGATGGGTAGGGGTGAGTAAATACTGAGTATTTACTCAGTATTTATCCAAAGCACGCCGTAAATACTCGTATTTACTCATTTCGCTGGGTAAAAACTATTACTAATAAAATATATAAAAAAGTGAGATTAAAGCACTAAATTGTTTTGTATTGAATATTTCTAGCGTGTATAAATAATATTTTTGTTATAAGAAGCATATTGGATGAAAAAAAGGTAATTAGCAGTGAGAAAAAATTTGGAATTTAGGGAATGTAGGAATGTAGACGTGATAAAAACATAGTCAACTATTTGTTTCAAATACGAAGGTATTTACTTTGAAAACATGGGACTTAAGTCGTTTCTATATTCTAGATAAGTGCATTTCGCAAGCCGATTCGAATATTATACAGATGTTAACAAAATGTTTACAAAAAACACTGCCACGAAAATACTTAACAATATTAACATTAAAAAGACCTTTGTTTACTCCCAGATATTGTAAAACCCTTAATAATTCTAGACTCTAATGAGCCAATGAGGCGAAATGTTCGCATTTAGTTTTAGTGCAACCAAAAGTCATGTATTGACGGGTCATTCCGACTGAGTGTTATATTAGTGTATTCTCTTATACCTTTGCATTCTTAAGTCTACAAATATATTACTTTAACTGAGGATATGGTTGTGTTTTCTAAAGCCTTCTTGATTAACTTTAAAAGCAGCTACATTTCAATCGTCCATATGTATTATAACCACGACACGATACAATATCCAATAATTTTTGGGATGCTCTTAGCTCGTTATTGGTTACGCTGCCAATATTGTTTACAGAATATCTTAGTATGCTAAAATAAGCCTGCTGCATCATACTCGCATTTCTGAAATTCAGTTTGGCCAATAAGCTTTACACTGGCGACACATAACTGTCGTCGATTTTAAGAACATGTTGGATTCATTCTGGACCCTTATTCGATAAGCCAAACTGTGACACGTGGATATCCATGCGAGATCATTATGTGCTCGTTTGACATAGGTACTAGAATGTGTCATAGTGGTCTCACTAGCGAATGTCTGTTTTCGGTTGTGTAAAACTGGCGACCATATTGTAGTCTTATGTTATGTCACTATGAAAGGTTGCTGAACTTGGTATCTAAGACACGGGTTTTTGATGAGCCTTGATGTGCTTTTATTTATTTATTTAATCTTTATTGCACAATACAAGATGGTACAAATGGCGGACTTAATGCCATAAGGCATTCTCTACCAGTCAACCAATGGGCTAAACAGAAAGTTTAAGTAGGTGCAGGGTCCATTAAATATGACAGAATTAGTAAGAGAATTATATCATATCATACATATTTATAACTAGCTTTTTCCCGCGGCTTCGCCCGCGTACTAAAAGTACTAAAAAAGGAGGTTCTCAGTTAGACTCGTATGTTTGTATGTAGGAATGTATGTTTGTCCGCGATCATCTTGCGTTTCGCTGAACTGATTTAGAAGCGGTTTTCGGAAAAGTATTCGTTACATTCTGGAGGTTTCGGTATACCACGTTTTGAAGACGGCGGTTCCCTCATTTTTTATTTTAAAGAAATTATTGCAATAGTTGTTTAATTGTTACGCCATCAACGACTTACTACCGAGAGATTATGATTAATACAGATTTCTACTCTTGAATAGAAGCTTTTCCCCGCGACTTCATTTGCGTGGACTTACTAATCCACACTCCTTTTAACCCGCTTAAGGAATGACTTCTGGGATAACAACTATTATATATCCTTCCCCAGAACGCAAAATATCTCCATACCAAATCATCTAAATAGGTTCAACGGTTATTAGTTCCCCATACAAACTTTCAACCCCCGTTTCACCCCCTAGAGGGTTGATTTTCGAGATAAAAACTATCCTATATTGTTTACCGCGACTCAATCTATATAATATGTACCAAGTTTCATTTCAATCGTCTGTTCAGCGGTTAATAATTCGCCATACAAACTACCAACATGTTTTCTACCACTCTAAGATTGATTTTCGGCTTAAAAACTATTCTATATTGTTTCCTGGGACTCAAAACTATATCCACAACAAAATTATCTAAATCGGTTCGCGGTAAAAAAAAATCCATACAAAGCTCCAACCCCCATTTCACCCCCTTAAAGATTGATTTTCGAGATAAAAACTGTCCCATGTCGTTTCCCGGTACACAAACTATCTCTATACCAAGTTTCATCTAAATTGGTTCAACGTTTAAAAATTCCCCATACAAACTATCAACCCCCATTTCACCCCCTTAAGTGTTGATTTCGTAATCAGCGACCCGATAAACCATAGAAACAATACCCATGTTGATATTTAAATTTTGTCACCACATTTCCCCCTTATGGGTTGAATTCTCAAAAAAGCTGAAACACTTGTTTTCTCATTTATCGTTAGGAATACTCCTGTAAACTTTCGAATAAAATAGTTGAACTAATCTCGTTTCCCATACAAACTTTGAACCCCATTTCCCATTTAGACATTTCAACCCCATTGTACCCTAACAGGGGAGATGGTATTTCACGTCCGCCACGTCGGATTTTAAAATCGTTGTTGTTTTCGTAATCAACGACCCGATAAACCATAGAAACAATACCCATGTTGATTTTCAGACTTTTTAACCACATTTCCCCCTTTTAGGGGTTGAATTCTCAAAAAACCTGCAACACGTATTTACTCATTTATTGTTAGGAATACTTCTGTGAAGTTTCGAATAAAATAGACTAACTAATCTTGTTTCCCCGTACAAACTTTGGACCCCCATTTCACCCCCTTAGGGGATGAATTTTGAAAATCCTTTCTTAGCGCACCCCTAGACCTTATAAGGAACCTACGTGCCAAATTTGGAATCTCTAGAACCAGCGGTTTGGACTGTGCGTTGATAGATCACTATGTCAGTCAGTCAGTCAGTCAGTCAGTCAGTCACCTTTGAGTTATATATATAAGTATATAGATAAACTAGCTCTGCCCGCGGCTCCGCCCGCGTGGAATTCGGTCTGTGTCAGTAAGCGGCTAATTCACCCCTAATTTCTCTCCCGCTACCCTGGAGGCGGAACTTGAAGTAAAGTTGACAGATGGATACGCTAGAGATATCATCCAAACCAAATCGATCCTCCCGTCAAATCAGTCTAAGCATGAAAGGTAAGAACAGGCGCGGTTGAAATTGGGGGGGGGGGGGACGACATGCAAATTTAACGCAATCGAGTGTAGTGGCTACCTAACGCTACGTACGTACGCGTGGCTACGTATAACCTGGCTGGGGATTTTCTTGAATTGGAATTAGTAATCCTTAAGGGGTGATTTCCGGGATAACAATGCAAAAAAAACCGGCCAAGAGCATGTCGGGCGATGCTCAGTGTAGAGTTTCGTAGATGCCGCCCTGTTACAAAACATCCGTTCAAAAGGTCGTTTATTAAGGGATATTTGGCGGCGCTTACGTCATTATACTATCCGGCACTTCCTTTCACTATGCGTTTTTGACTGATAACTCACAAACGGCTGAACCGATTTTATTCAATATAGTTCAAGAAAGTTCTTATCAGGCCTCACCAAATTTCAGCTTTCTAGTGCGAACGGTAACTGAGCTAGACCGCGGACAGACGGACAGACATGGCGAAACTATAAGGGTTCCTAGTTGACTACGGAACCCTAAAAAGAGATAAATAGTAGTTTATGTAACTGTTACGTAATAAGGCCTAATTATGTACAGAAGCATATTCATATTAAAAATCCATTGAAACCATTAGAATGACCGCCATTACACCGCCATGACCAAACTTATTGGGGGGGGGGGGGGGTAGAGGCGTGCCGGCGGTCTGGGGGGCGGATTTTCATTACGTTACCGTAATAGGTAATGAATTTTCATACGTTTTTACCACACTGTCACAGATAATACACTGATGTTACGTTACTGTTTGCAATAATGGTGATAATTACATACGGTTCCGAACGCGGAATAGAGGATTTATGATATTAGTGTAGATCAAGATATTTAGTCTTCAATGTAAGCACATTACAATGAACTAATGAACGTCAGAGAAAATTAAAATACGTGAGTGTCGTGGAACACTCGGTTGGAACGAAGTTATGTTATTAAATTTAATTTAATTTTTTACTTTTTCGTGAATTTTGTGGCTTTCATTTTTTTTTTTGTATTTTTTTGAAATTTTTGGTTTTTGAAGTATTTGAAATTTTTGAAATTTAGAAATTTTGCCATTTTTGACATTTTCGACTTTTTTACTTTTAGGTTTTTTCACTTTTATCACTTCTCACTTTCACTTTTCACTACACTTCACTCCACTTTTTCACTTTTTTCACTTTATTCTATTTTATATATTTTTTATTTCATTCCATTTTACATGTTTCTCAATCGTATGGGTGTCGCGTTTTCGTGACGTGACACTTTTTCGTGACGGTTACGTGACTTTTTTTCGCCTAGCCGTCCGACTTCGTTCCAAAACTACCACCGGTTCTAACCCTACCTCTGGCCCAAGAAGTATTATGATTATGACCGAAAAGAAACTCGACGGGACTTATTTTTTTCAAAACAGTAATACATTATTAGATCTTAAAGATACAAAATAATGCATAGTTCTTCAAGAAGACATATCAAAACAGCTTGAGAGACAGATAATGTACCTATTGTTTAATTATAAAGAAAAATACCCGGACCCGGGGTATGTTTTGGACCCGGGGTATGTCCTTAAACTACGTCCGGACTTTGGTATGTCCTTAAACTATGCCAAAGAGAGAGGTATGGGCACTGCGAATGGCATCTCGCTTAGTGTGGTAGGGCACGTTCAGTGAATGTCATCTCGCTCAAATCTGGAGCAGAGCCCGACTGGGGAAGTACCTCCACCTTACAGAAAATCACAGCCAAATAGCACTAGACCCTACTCATAGTGTTGTGTTCCTGCTGGTGAGTAAGGTTGCCAAAGAGCTCAAAGAGGACCCAGTGTGTTGACGATGAGGGACCCTCTTGTTCCTTTAGCCGTCAACACAGTGAATCCTCCTTTTTGTAAAGGGTCGGCAACGCGCATGTGACTCCTGTGGAGTTACAGGCGTCCATAGGTTACGGTAGCTGCTTACCATCAGGCAGGCCGTATGCTTGTTTGCCACCGTCGTAGTATAAATAAAATAAAAAAATCCTAATCTGACTGCTTCACAAAACGTTTGATATGTTTTCCTACCTAAACGGTGTCCTATAAATTTGAGATGATTTTGTAGTAGTTTTTTGGTTTGGGCCATGCATCTTTGTCCGTCATATATAGTCCTCGAACCTGCAATAACCCTTTGACATTCATGATATTTTGTAAACCCATGTAAACTTCCACCCCTTTTGCATCCGCTTAAGGGAATTTCCGAGATAAAACTATTTTATTTCCTTTTTCAGAGCTCAAATTATCTCCATACCAAATTTGATCTAAATCGATTCTGCGGTTAATACTTCCCTATACAAATTTCCAACTGAAAACTATCCTTTGTCCTTTCTTGAGACCCCTACTATACCAAATTTCATCTTTATCAGTTCAGCGGTTAAAAAAAATCCTAATACCAACTTCCAACCCCATTTTCACCCCCACAAGGGTTTATTTTCGAGATGAAAACTATTCTGTCGTTTCTCGGGACTCACATTATCTCCATACTAATTTCTATTAAAAAATCTCCATACAAACTTTCAACCCCCTCTTCACTTTTATTATATGTATAGATAGATAGTTTTTATTGAAAGTACCTTTCAGGCTTCACTTCCATTATTTTTTTTACTTACGGTTCTAAAGTAAAGGGGAGGGGGGGGGGGGCTTTTTGAAGATGAAATTGTCCTTTGTCCTTTCTCGAGACCCATACTATCTCTATACCAATTTTCATCTAAATCAGTTCAGCGGTAAAAAATTCCTCATACCAACTTCCAACCCCCTTTTCACCCCCACAAGGGTTTGAAAACTATCCTATGACGTTTCTCGAGACTCACATTATCTCCATACTCATTTCTATCTAAATCGTTTCACCGGTTAAAAATTCTCCATACAAATTTTCAACCCCATTTTCACCCCCACTAGGGTTGATTTTCGGGATTCAAACTATATATTATCCTTTCCCGGGACTCACACTATCTCTATACAAAATTTCATCAAAATCCGTTCAGCCGTTTTCACGTGATGCGCGGTCAAATAAACAGACAAACAGATAAACAGAAAAACAGATAAACAGATAAACAGACAAACAGACAAACAGACAAAAATTCAAAACATTGTTGGAACGTGTTCTGTTATCGATTCTAAGTATCCCCAGCCAACTTTTTTTCGATTATCTTCCATGTACAGACTTTCGACCCTCTTCAGCTTTATTATATGTATAGATAATAAATATTATAGGACAATCTTACACAAACCTCGAAAGGGTAAAGGGTTTATATTTAAAACCTCGAAAGGGTTAACGTACGAGTATTATTACCCTAATAGTGCGTTAGGTTTCGTTTGAGAATACCTACTAGTGACGACACGTCCAAAATATTCTTAGGCTCGCCGTGGCAAATTTGGCTATCCTTTTCTTCATAGCCCACAGAAAAGTCGCAAAATGAAATTAGGGAAGCCGTCGGGAATCGAGTTTTATGGGCGCTTCGCCACCGCTACCTACTTGACTATCTGACGGCATGTTAGTGTTGAAGAATCTTTAAATGGGTCCCCAAACGGGTAGCCCCTTGAAGTATATTAACAATTTCATCAAAATTTGCCTAAATCACCATGCTAATAAGTTGTGAATTTTCCCGTAAGCACTTACTTACTGAAAGGGGCGCCTCTCATCTGACAAGCACTCGAAATAGACAACCTATCTTCTTTCACAAACAGGTATTTGCAATTCTTGTTTATAAAAAGGCCACCTAGGTTTACGTCGTCGCTATTCACCTGATTTGCCCCGCGGTCTAAATTTCTTTGAGGATTTTGAAGCGCGATCGTTACATTTAACTTGGATCTGGAGTATGGTTAAAATCCGTAGAGATCCTATTTTCCATTCGTTGTTTTGTTACTCATTGTCTACTGGATCAGGGGCCGTATCACAGGGCCAGTTGCTCTGCCCATACGCATGAGGAACTTACATGACTTTTATCACTTCCTTCTTTGTTTACTCTTTCGCCTCAAAGGAGACTTCAGAACCTCTATAGAGAGACCTAAGCCCTCCTACGTGTAAACCTACAATGCGACTAGCAAGCTCTGCTGCTATAAGTTTGGAGGAGTATTTAAAACCGAGTTAAGCCTAGCCAGTCATTTTGTGGGTCAGAATAACCAACTTCCATTAGGTTAGCTTTTAAGCTCGCCGGCATCGAAATCGATGAGGAGGACTAGGTATATATAATATATTTAGGGAAAAGATTGGTAAGTTTCCACTGTTACTAAATATTTTAAGTTTGTTGTCATGCCTATAGTAGGAGTTAATTCTATCGAAATGGAATCTTGTAACCTTATCTTTATACCTAACCTGATCAACTATATTTCTATTGCCTCTGTTGTTATACTAATTAGAAGTCTATTGAACCGCTGCTATTATAGTTTTGTGGCATGCGCCTATCGTACATTGATAATCTTTCTAACTAGAGCTGGTTCTTCCTAGTAGTCGCACTGAAAACTCACACGTTTTTACGTTTTGTGATGCGAATGAAGTGATATGAATGGAATGTTTTTGGCAGCACGGCTTTTTTAGTTACTGGCATTATATAAAGCATTTTTTTTTGTTTACACAGCTACATACTTATTAATGAGGACGTCTTAGTTTTATTTAATAACAATTGTAGGTTCTTAGATTTCTTGAATATTTTTATTTATTTCGGTGTTAACTTAAATAATTTGTTGCTTGACAAACAACAATCCTTCTTTGTGTCAAGCAGTTATTTGGTAACTAAGAATCAATGTTTGTGAGGTGTTTCAGTATGCCTGAGGACACAATCAGAATTTGACTCTTAAGTGCCTCCAATGAGCAGGCGTTTGCTGTTTAGATTGATATGAGATAACGCCGTTTATTCAGCTCAGCTAACAATTCCACGACCTTAACACAAATTTATTATTTTTGATGTTATACGACAGAGCCAAAACGGTTATGCTATTCTTTTTCTAAATAATACCTAATGCGGTTAGCGGAGGAGAGAGTTCTAGACTTCCTACGTCTAAGGTTGTTTTTCCTTGCCTCCCCCTTTCTTTTAAAGTAAAGGATCTGGTTGGGTGCTTACAAAACCTTATCGGTTTTGACTTCTACACAGATCTTGATCTAAACAGCTTATTTTGCGTTTAGTCGCACTGATTTGTAGTGTAAACTGTATTTGGCAAGATTTGTAAATCATTATAGGCTTACGAGTACCTACTTCTTGGGATAAATCGAAATGCCGACCCACAAATTAATTATTGGTGACTGTGGACAACTTTTATACAAGCAAGTCTACAAGAGACCACGTGTGTTCCATTCTTCCTAACAGATGTACCAGACAGTTATTTTACCCATAAACCATGCTTTAGCGATTGAAAGAATTTGCTTATTCTATTTTTCGTATCCAACGTACGAGGTACGTACGTTTAATAAATCGATATTATATCGTTCAATATCGTGACCATGACGATGTCAAAATAAGTTTGACTGTGCAGACGTTGGCGACGTTTGTTAAAGCAGTAGATAAGCCAATAAGATGGCAGTTTTTTAACTGTATCCACTATATGGATATACTAAGTCTATATGGACATAGCCTGTGGAGCGACAGTTACAAAACGATGCATGGACATTACATGACGTCTCAAGGGACGACGCCATATCATGATACAGGCCAATGCAAGCCATCTGAGACGATACAATGGCATCTCTCTGAATGATAGCTATGAGTACTCCTATATGGCGACATTGTATCATGTCGAGGATGACACTATGTTGTCTTACAGGACGATGCTTATCGCATCACTGGACGATGCAAGTCGTGTCCAGGGGTGAAGTAGTGTAGTCTTACAGGCTGGCACAATGTCGTCACAAGGTACGACGCAATGTCGTCCCACAGGACAACGCAACGTCCTCAAATAAGACGGGATGACGCATGACGCACGTTTTCTCATAGGACGACACAATGTCGTCTCACAGGATGATGCATCTCACGGGACGATGCAATGTCGTCTCCCAGAAAGACGCATTTCGACTTACAAGACGGCTCATGCCGTTTCACGGGACGACGCATGTCGTCTCACGGGATGACGCCTGTCGTCTCACGGGACGACGCCTGTCGTCTCACTGGACGACGCCTGTCGTCTCACGGGACGACGCATGTCGCCTCATGGAACGACGCATGTCCTCTCATGGGACTACGCCTGTCGTCTCACGGGACGACGCATGTCGCCTCACGAGACGACGCGTGTCGTCTCACGGGACGACGCCTGTCGTCTCACGGGACGACGCCTGTCGTCTCACGGGACGACGCCTGTCGTCTCACGGGACGACGCATGTCGTCTCACGGGACGACGCATGTCATCTCATGGGACAACGTATTGTGTTTTGACGGTGCCTATTGGAGGTCACTGCGTCTCGTCGCTGGGCCACGGGCACCGAGTGGAATATCACAATATCTGAAGTAGCAACAATGTCGTCTTGTAGAACAACGCATTGTGTTTTGACGGTGCCTATTGGAGGTCACTGCGTCTCGTCGCTGGGCCACGGGCTCCGAGCGGAATGTCACAATGTCTGAAGTAGCAACAATCGTTATAGAATTTGCTTTTACATCTTTATGCAATTTGCACAAAATTAATTCCAAAGAAACTGTGCAATCATTACACAATTTGCGTTTGCAATTTACTTTTCGATATTTTTTAAACTTGATTGAGCACGTGTTGCTCGGCTGAGTTACAAAAGCGTACTGAGGAGAAATCAGCCTGGCGCTGGCACCGGGCGACATTAGTACCTGAGTGGCGCGACAGATGGCGCTACTAGTCGAGGAATCCACTCGATTAGGGCTGAGTTACAAGGGTGTAATCTCATATGTGGTTCAAGCCTAGGCAACGAATACCTAAATATAAAAAAATATATTGAGAATCATCCAAGCCTTATTAATCATGTAGGCACGTTGATGGTTTCTGATTTTTGGTGTGACAATTAGTTACATGTATGGAGTGGCTCTCTTCAAAAAATGTTTTTTGCGACTTTGACTAGTTAATTTAGAAGCGGGTTACAAAATACACCTAAATTGCAAAATTTTATATCCCTTGCAGCACTCTAAATAGTTTATACCCACCAATTTGGGTATAAACGAGTAAATACGGGTATTTTGAGTAAATACTGAGTATTTACTTGGTATTTACCCTTGAGTATTTACTCACTACCCATCTCTATGCGGTGACGATGCCCTGAGTTTTTAGAGTTCCTCACTCGAAGTTTAATACTCCGAAACCTAATATTCCTAAGCCTACGCTATCCTTACGTACCTGACCGTCGTCCCGTCTGCCCGGCAGTTTTTTTTATTACATTGTGTTCTATTGCCGTCACAAGGCAAAGAATAAAAATGAAAATAAATGATGTATGTGAATTTTTTGTGTTTTTTTGTAGATTTGTCTCAATAATGAATGATGGAGGATAAGAAAGATTAGCTGGACTGCAAGAGCGACGAATGAGCAGGTCCGGCGTATGGTAGGAGAGAAGCATTGTCTTAAAACGGTATGGGGTATGGAATTACATTTTTTATGGGAGGCAAGATGTTAAGCCATCTGATACGAGACGGCGGCTTCTTCTTAAGGCTCCTTATTCCCTAAAAGGTCGAAAAACTCTATTAATGAAATAAGCCGCATAAAATGCTATTTATAAGTTAGTTTGAAGTATTAGTACTATAATAAAATACTTTTGAACCATATTTATTATCATTAAGTACCCAAAAATACGATTCTTACAGAAAGTGTCAGAAAGTGTCTTACAGAAACGGTCATTTTTAAAAATTCACACTAAATTAAAATTTACTATAGTAAATATTTTTTTTATTGTGATAGATAGTTTAACTTTGCTATGGTAATATTTTTAGGGCAAAATATTTATAGGGTTTTCGTGGGAAAAAATGAAATGTAACCGTGTTTTCATCAAAAAACTGGCATGTAATCAGAAGGTATTTTGTCTATTATCCAAGATGAATCTTCAATTTTTATTTCCATACACTCAATTAAATTTTATTCAAGTTGAATAAGAATTGTTACCCTTTTACGTAATTTGGAAATGAACGGTACATCTAACTGGAAAATCCGGAAAGGCCTTCCAAGACAACCAATTTTTTTCATATTTTACCCGGTAAAATGTAATATTTGCTCCAATGGCCGTCTAGATAAAGAAATGAACTGTTATATATCAATAGTTTATTTAAAAAACTAAGTATTTTCGCCATAGCGTTCGAATAAAATAAAACATTTCGTGAAATTCGCGCGTTTTGGGAATAAGGCCTCTTAAATATTTTGGAAGGTAGGGACGAGAGGCAGTGGAAAGCCTAAAACCACGTATCTCAGCCAAATATTCTTGAATTTGGTTGCGTTGTTTGGACACCTCAGTACCAAGTGCATATTGATCGCCTGGAAAGGGTACAGAATAGTTTTCTAAAATCACTATGTTACAGAACAGGTAATTACTTCGAACGCACTTCGTTGGCAGCGAAGCACTTTCGTGTTCCTTCCCTTAATAACAGAAGACACTACTTAGATGTAATGTTCTTTTTTAAAATTCTTAAAGGAGTGATAAATTGCCCGAATCTCTTAGAATTGGTCACTTTCAGTTGTCCGCACTTCCCCCTTCGTCCAAGATCACTATTTCATGTCAGCTTTGCTCGCAAGAATTATTCTCGGCACACATTTTTCAGACGAGTCCCTAGTTATTATAATAAGCATATACATGACATTGATCCTTTTCACACTTCCTTGTCTAATCTCAAAATTAGACTTAAACGTAAATTGTTTTAAGTAGTTCAAGTATTGAAAATAATTTTAAGTAACTAATTGTGTAAATGTATCTTTCCGATGTACCTACCTACCTAATAGGAAAATAAATTGATTATAACTAGAATGTTAAACCTATTTACCAATATTCTACTTACCCACAATATAATTTAAGAATACTAATTTTGCTCTGCATACTGGTGGGTACATAGAATTAAGGTAGGTATGGCTCATGATTTCATTTCTTTTTGTTTCTTGTTATATGTATAAACATAAAATATATATTGTAAAAAAATATCTACGTAAGCATAGTATGTTAACTTGTATGTATATTTATGAACCTCCAGGTCTGTTATAATTATTTTATTATGTTAAGTACATTGTACTTTTAATCTATTTGTGTATGTGACTGTTTGTGTTCTAATAAATTTAAAAAAAAAAGAAAAAAAAAAGAACGCCAATGTATGAGGAATGACTTGCTCAAAAAAGAGAATCCTTACTCCGATTACTCCATCGACAACGGCACAGCTCTTAAGTAAATGATGACAATGATGTCTCAATAACGGTTTGATTACAGTGATGTGATTAGGTATGGAAGAGTTTGTGATATACGGAACCCTCGGTACGGAAGTCCGACTCTCGCTCGGTTGGATTTTATCCTTAATCTGTCAACACAGCGTAATCTCGTAATTTATACCGTTAAGAGGAAAGGCGGCCATTCCTTCATATACACGCAGTACGCAGTTTCCGTTTCTTCCCGGACATTTTAATTCTCTTCGTATTCTATACAGTTTTAAACAAAAGTATTTAGTGAGATGCGGCTTTTGTTTTAAACGAACTTACATATACCCAACCGATTTTATTAATAAATAAATACATAATTATTGATTCTTGAACTGTAATCTAGGTATTTAAGTATTTTGTACAGATTTTTAAATCAAAATTTTATTTATGCTGAAGCAAGTAAAGCGATTACTAATAATATTTTTTCATATATATATTAGTATTACTATGATGTGGCCATATCCAAGTTGCTTATGTGGATTACTTTTTATTAATCATTACCATTAGGTACCTCTTTACCAATTATTTTTATTTCATGAAACTCTGTAACTCGAAATCATTAAATATTCGTTCAAAACCTCATTAGTACGAACAAGACTCAAACAACACTGTAAATCGAAATCCTCGATACGACGAAATCTCGATAGCACGAAGTTTTTTGCGTTTCCCTCGAGATTCGTACTATCAAGGTGCCATTGTAATAATAATAATTGGAAATAACTAAAATAATAAAATAGTTTTTTTTGTTCTAATTAAAACAATATTAACGTTAGAGGTTCCAATCCAATGGCTAAGGACACACTGTATATGTTTTACAGTTAACATTTTTGTCTATAACAAAAACATCCGTGACTCTACCTAGAGCATCGGAGAAGACGGAGAGTGAATACTAATCTTGTTTGGCACCTACCCTCCAACTTGTAATTATTTTAATAAGAATATTAATAGACGGCGACTGAATAACAATTCTGCAGAATTTTGACAAATCTTAGAGTTTGCCCAAGCTAACTCTGCACTAGTCTGCACGGACTTGCAAAATCATTGACTGTTATCATAAACCCTCATACTTTCATTTAAAAATAAATATTATGGGGGATCTTACACAAATCGACCAGTCCCACGGTAGGCTCAATAAGGCTTGCCATGACTCAGCTACAAATATTTGTGAAAATCACACAACTAAATGCACTTAACAGGATTCGAACCCTGTTAAGTGCATTTAGGATTCGAAGGCTCACTACTGAGCTAGGACGCCGTTCATTTTTTTTTTTAATTAAATGTTTTTATTTGCCGCCGAGTTAGAGCGCTTTCACATTATCCGATTCGATATCGGATGTAGGATAGGACTACAGGGAAGTAAATATGTGTACTTTTGTAGTTTTTTATTCATTTAAATAATAAATAAATAAATAAATAAATATTATAGGACAATGTTACACAAATCGACCTAGGCCCATAGTAAGCTCAATAAGGCTTGTGTTATGGGTACTAGACGACGATATATATAATAGATAAATACTTAAATACATAGAAAACATCCATAACTCAGGAACATATATCTGTGATCAACGCACAAATAAATGCCCTGACCAGGATTCGAACCCGGGACCTCCTGCTTCGTAGGCAGGGTCACTACCGACAGGGCTAGGAGGCCGTTAAACTTTTCATTTAACTAATCGCTATTACTAAAACAATTCATTCACGCAAAAATGCGGACTTAGCGCCACAAGGCACTCTCTTAGCAGCCTTTCTATTAGAGGTCTTCCGACATCCGATATCGGCGATGCACTTCCGATATCGTTGGGCATGTCGGAGCCCCGACAGCTGTGACTATTCAGTTCTCAGCTTCTAGTTCGCTATAGTTTCTGGAAAAAAGCCGGGGACAAAGGCGTAATTTTAGTATCAAAAACAGTCAATGGCCTATTTTTTGTAAGCTTTATTGGTCCGTGGTCCGACATGCACTTGGGCCGGTTTTTTAACAATAGCAGCGTGATCAGTGCTTTAAATATTTGACTGTTTCTGAACTCAAATATTTAAAGCGCCTCTAACTGGGAATTCGCGATTTACTAGTAAACGAGTTGACCAATATAACAAGACCCTCAAAGAGATCTTTTTCGCCTTCTAGCTTCATAACCCATTGATCGATCCTGCTCATATATGAACTCTCAAATTATACATCCTACATCCGATATCGGATCGGATAATGTGAAAGCGCTCTTAGCGTGATCCGACTCTACTACTTTCTAGAATGTAGCCATATTTAGCTCAGAAATTTTCTAATTAAACGTGACGTGTGAACGCTCTCTTAAAGTAAAAAAAAAACCGACCAAGTGCGCGTCGGACCGTGCTCATTGTAGGCTTCCGTAGTTACCGTTCCGTAACTATTATTATTGTTGTTTGTTGCTAGTATTCTACGCTTAAATAGGGGTTTTTTCTTATGAAATTTTGAGTCACTTACGTCCTTTTACTGAGAATGGATAATTTTTCGCGATAATTTAAAACATGTTAAACCGATTTTATTGAATATACTCGTAGTTTACATCGAAAGTACTTATTAAGCCTCTAATATATTATTATTAATTATTATTACACGGTTAAAAAATTTGAAGGGGTGACACATTTTTTTGGAAAGCAAGTGTTGACAAAAAGTAGTCTTCACTTTCCGTACCACACTTCGCTACGCGCTACGCTCGTAGCCGATCCTAGCGTTTTCCTCGGATGTAGCCATAAAGCTCTATAAATGGAGTACGCTTCGCCTCATCTTTCCAAACAAAAAAGTCTGCCAAAATCTGAGGGGGGCGAGGTAGCACGCATGTAAAGTTTTCAAGTCAAAGGTACATCATTGTCGGTTGTTAATACAGTTTATTTCTAAATGAATTTTTATGGCAGCAACGCTTTATTGACAACCGACAAAGATGTACCGTACCTTTGACTTGAAAACACCAAACGTATTTGACATATTCTTTTTATACTTCGTAACACTAAATGGAGCAATAGATAGTCGACTGTACATACGTTAACATATGGTTCATTATTGGATGCAGTCTTTGAAAATGTCAAACAAAAAAGCCAAGGATCATTTTTGATTGTATTTTCAAACAAAATATAGAAGACAGCAATCCTTAAGCGCGTTAAATATGGAGAAGTGTCAAACATCAAATAGTTACTGCCCGTCAGAAAGAAAACGATTGTCTTTGAATCGATTCTGTAAACGAAGCTTGATTTTCGATTTAGGTTAAATCTTTTATTACGAAAGTAATGATAAATAAAGTAAAACTGTACTTACATCTGAAATGGTGTTTCATCTTTTTGTAAACTAGACGAAATATAACATTTTTTTACATCCAAAAACAGCGCATAAGGGCATTTTCACGGAGCTTGTTATCCATTGACAGCGATGACGAAAATGCGTGACATCGATTATTGAAATAGTTTTTATAGACGTACTAGATTTTCCGCCAATACTTTTGGCAGAGGGGAAATGATACTCATGGCCTCTCCTGGTTTAGAACTCTCTGGATGTAGCGGAAAGCACCTACGAACAGAGAGCCCACTTAGTGGCTTCCTGGCCTTCCTGGTTGTGAAAGTGTTAAAGACCCCTAAGCTTTTTTTAAAACCCAATGGGGTTGACGCGCTTTTTGGTATATGTACGGGACCTTTTTTTTTTGACCATTTTGTCGACATGGTTAATAGGTAGTACATATTACACATACCCATTAGTGGTAGCCGTACAAACCCAATTTCAAAGAAAAACCGCAAATCGATGTACAGTTTAGCCGTTTGGCACACGCATACTAGAAGTCAATACACATTTTTTTAACCCGCAGTTCTTAAAAAAAATTCCCTTAGGAGTGCCGAGACATTTTTTTATTTGTATGGAAAAAAAAATATTTTTTTCAGAAACCTATCGTGTGTGGTATCTTATGAAAGGGCATTTTGAGGCGATTCTAAAAATATACCACATCATTACATTTCAGCCATTGTTTTTAAATTAACACAAAAATAATTTTCGAAACATACCAAGTTTGGGCTCCTCCAGACACGATATGGCTGATTTTTTTTAAATACAATATGCCACAAATGTTACGTGATATCCTCATATCTAACCTCAAGAAATTAATTTTGAAAATAATTTCATTAGATTTTTTTTTTCAATTTTTCAATATTACAAAGTGACACAGTTCTACTACAATACCTATTTTACAAGACGTACAGAAATGTATTGCAGATACGGTACATATTAATCATAAAATGAAACGTAGTATCCATATATCCAACAGGAAATACCTCTTTAACCATTTAACTGCGTCTTTTCATCAGTTGGTATAGTTTTTGTGGCAGATACTGACTTAAAAAGTGGCTGAAAGTTGAATTAAAGATGTTTATTCCTGTTGTTTTTATCTTATAATTATACACACACATACTATTAATCTTGCTTTTTACATTTTTTAAATATATTTTTCTATATTTATATTTCTTCCTCTCCGTCTTCTATATACGTTTTGCTGCAAATAAAAATGCGGTTTGTATAAATGAATTCACTTATTTACGTAAAAGGCGTAAATTGAGAAAATAAAAGCGCACCTCGCGTTATGGCAATCACCGTGGAAAATTTTGCAGGCTGGGAAGGGAGGTTATTTATTTTGCACGAGCATCGGTTGGTTTTGCATTTAATTTTGCATCCACACCTATCTAGCTCCTTAACTGCATGCTATATACAGTCTAATTCAGTCCAATTAGGCTCTAATGAAAGGTCAGGTCTTCTCTTCCATCCCCACTGTTCTGGAGACGGTCGGGTTGCTACGTGACTTTCTAGTGCACGCCCCCATATTTCTCCAGCCTAATATTTTGCCCTTTTTATATGCTGAAGGAGGGCAGCGGCAGTCGGAGGTATTTATTAAAGAGAGGGTCTTATCACCGGTGACAAACATTTGGCGTCGAGCTTCATTCACGTGTGTCATCGCACTGAGAATCCTAGATTTTGTTGGTAAACATTTCCAGTGATATGATATGCTCGTCGGTAATCTCTTTTACACTGGGTGGGAGAGCTAAGCATGTAAACGCTGCAGTGAATGCAGGGTAAGGACCCCGAAGCGGAGTGCCTGGTCTGCGTGGAAGGCCACGCAGACCAGGCACTCCGCTTACCTGAAAAGAATAACATAAACAGGTAACAAACAATGTTATGCTGATCAGTGTTAAGTTTCAAAGTAGGTAGTATTTATAATATGCGTACCCTTAGATGCGGATGTTGAGCCACAACCTGTGAAGCTGTGCCAGCCACGCAACGCAACCGCTTTCTCTCTTCCAAGGTTTTCTGCAATCGTGTCAACAGGAATATATCGTTTTTTAGCACCATTGCCAAACAACAACCACAGCTGCATCAATCCTTGATCGTGTAGCTCATGAAAATGGGAAATTCCGGCTAACTAAACTAAATGCAGCTCGCGATCGGAACTCAGATCTCGTTTTTGATCGTTATTATCACTTAGATAACAGTAATAATAGACAGAACAGCACAGTTCAATACAATTCCAGTAGAACTGTGTCACTTTGTAATATTGAAAAATTATACACATAAAAATTTAAAAAAAAAAGTACTAAATAAAATTATTTTCAAAATTGCTTTCTTGGGGTTAGATATCAAGATATAACGTATCATTTGTGATATACTGTACAAAAAAAAAGTTGCGTATATCGTATCTGAAGGAGTCCAACCTTGATATTTTGTGTCAAAAACTAAACAAACTATACCAGCTGATGCAAAAGGCGCAGTTAAAGGGTTAAAGAGGTATATCCCGTTGGATATATGGATACTACGTATCATTTTATGATTAATATGTACTGTATTTGTACTACAGTTCCATAAGTCACGCCAAATAGGTATTGAAGTAGAACTGTGTCACTTTGTAATATTGAAAAATTAAAAAAAAAAACTTAATGAAATGATTTTCAAAATTGCTTATTTAAGGTTAGATAATAATAATAATAATAATTTGACGGCTGTCAGCGTCAGACGTGTTTTATACAAATTTTGCTTCTATTTTTTTGTAATTATGTATTTTAGACGTATTCTTTCTCGTAAGTGTGATATTTTCTACCTTTTCGTCACTAAAAATGACCCCAACGGATACGATACGGGCTGTCACAACATGTGACACGAAAAAGATACGCGGATATAAAAATACACTACACGGATGATTACAAGAAGCAAAGCACGTCAAAAAGAAGCCGAGACTACAAGCGCACGCCCACCATCTACGCCCGCCTCGTCCGTCTCCTCGCCATCCTCATCGGGCGACAAATTTGCTACAGCGCCCGAGACCAGCGAGTCGAGCGACGAGTGCGGGCCGCCGCCGCCGCCGCGACGACCACCAGCGCGACGAGGACGGCCACCGCTGTCGGCACGCTTGGGGCTTGCGGGACATCCTGTCCCGCCCAGGGCCCCCGCTGCCGGTGGTATAGTGCGTCGCATGAAATGGACTCCTTCCATGAACGAGAACGTCATGCGCGCCTATTATGGGGCTACAGAGGGGGGAACTAATCTGTGCGCGTATCGTGACCGGATACTTCCTCTGTTTCAGGCTCTTGAACCAACTATTGACACGACTGCGCAACGCCTATCGGATCAGGTGCGCGTCATTCAGCGGCTAAAGCGGTTGAATGACGCGACACTTGATCGGCTTCGCCTGGAGGCTCTCTCTGTTCGCGCGACCACCACCTCGGCGCGGGATCCGCCCGCCACGTCGCCGGGTCCGATACCCGCACCCGACCTGGCATCGGGGGCGCCGCGGGTTGATCTCAATGCCGATGAGGAGGAGATCGCGAATCAGAGTGTGAGTACTACAGCCAATGAGCAACTGAGGAGGACTTTGGAAGAGGCAATTACGCAGTATCGCTCCACAAATACCCCTAGGCCACGATTACCACGCATGCCTATGAATAGACGCAATCTAGCGTTAATGGGAGCCCTGAATGATTTGCTAGATCCACTCCTGCGGACTAGTAAAGACTTAGATGATACGCACTCGATCATGTACTGCGGAGCCATCGCGGCGTGCCGTGTTGCTCGAGTCAAGTTTCCGGACGCTGAACGTGCACCTAGGACCACCGGGGGTGTCCCCGCATGGCAAGTACGGATCGAGCGTCGTATTAACTCATTTAGGACTCTCATTGCAAAGCTGATCTGCTTCAGGGGGGGCAATAACCGCCCCCGAGTAATGCGCTTTGTGCACCAGGCGTTCGCGGGGACGAATATCGAGCCCCGCGACTACATGGCCAATGTCATAGAGCGCATCGACTTTCTGAAGCAGAAAGTTTATGCATGGGCAAGCCGTATTCGCCGCTACAGAGAGCGTGTGGACCGATTCAAGCAGAATCGTCTTTTCCAAAGTGACCAAAGGAAGGTATACCGAAGGTGGGAGGAAACCGACCCCCGTGTGTCCGACGTGCGACTGCCGGATGCTACTGCCATGACTGATTTCTGGCGTAGCATCTGGTCGGCGCCGGTTGAACACACGGAGGGCGAGTGGATGAGTGTTGTCGAACGTGAGTGCGAGTCCATCGAACCTATGGGGGCTATCACCAACAGCCCCGATGACGTAAGTTGTGCAATCCGTACGGCCCAGAACTGGAAAAGTCCCGGCCCGGATGGATTGCACAACTTCTGGCTAAAATGGTTTCGATGCTCGCACTCGCGTCTGGCAACGCAATTTCAACAAGCCATCGAACTTGGCTCCCTCCCGCCTTCCTTAACAACTGGTGTAACCTTTCTGCTCTATAAGTCCGGTAGTACCATGGAAGCGAAAAACTACCGACCCATCACGTGCTTACCTACACTTTACAAGCTCCTTACATCCATTTTGAGAGCAAAAATAAACGCGCACATGGTCGCAAATAACATTTTGGCCTCGGCTCAAAATGGATGTAGGGTGGGGTCCCGTGGTACTAAAGAGCTCCTCCTCATAGACATGACCATTTGCCAACGAGTCCGGCGGAATGGGGGGACCCTCTCGGCCGCTTGGATTGACTACAAGAAGGCCTATGATTCGGTGCCTCATTCATGGCTGGAGAGGATCTTAGAGCTGTATAAAATTGATACAGCTTTAAGATCCTTCCTTGGCGCGTGTATGAGGCGGTGGACCACAGTCCTTCGTCAACCAGGAGGCGGGGATGACCCCCCTGGTCCGCAGGACTTTATAAGGATCGAGCGAGGAATATTTCAGGGCGACAGTCTGAGTCCCCTGTGGTTCTGCCTAGCTCTAAATCCGCTCAGCAATCTGCTGAAGGATTCGGGGCTAGGTTGCCGGCTTCGGAGAGAGGGTGAAGTCATATCTCACCTTCTGTACATGGACGATCTTAAATTGTTTGCACCAAATAACCGAGATCTGTTGGAACTACTGAACACCACTGAAGTGTTCAGTAGTTCCATCAAGATGGAATTTGGTGTTGATAAATGTGCGGTTATGCATGTACAGCGGGGGAAAGTAGTAAATTCAACAAATCTACAGCTTTCTGAGACAATGACGTTCAGATCTATCTCTGAATCAGAAACCTACAAATACCTTGGTATGTCACAGTCTTTGGGTGTTGAGGATGTGGGTATTAAACGGGCGTTGAAGGAGCGCTTCTTTAGTCGGCTGACAAAAGTACTTAATAGTCTTTTGTCAGGTGGCAACAAGGTGCGCGCCTTCAATGCCTGGGTAATGCCCCTACTCACATACTCCTTTGGCATACTAAGGTGGACACAGACCGAGCTGGATGCCCTGGATCGGAGAGTCCGTCTATTGCTCACCACACACCGTATGCTTCACCCACGCTCGTCTGTTATGAGATTGTACATCCCACGGAAGTGTGGAGGTCGCGGCTTTTTAAACGCCAAAAATCTCCACAACCGTGAGGTGTACGATCTCAGGAATTATTTCCTTAACAACGAGTGTGGGATGCATCGTGATGTGGTGGCAGTAGATAAGGGTCTCACGCCGCTCTCCTTGGCAAACAAGAACTGGCGCAAACCTGTGGTGCTAAGCACCGAGGATCGCAGGGCGGTATGGAAGAGCAAGGAGCTACACGGGCGGTTCTACAGGGCCCTCACGGGACCCGACGTAGACCTACTCGCGTCGGTGAACTGGTTACGATTCGGGGACCTCTTCGGAGAAACCGAAGGTTTTGCCTGTGCAATTGCGGACGAAGTTATCATGACGAATAACTACCGGAGGTATATCCTGAAGGACGGTACGGTCGACATTTGTCGGGCATGCCGCCGTCCCGGAGAGTCACTCAGGCATATCATCTCCGGTTGCTCTCATCTTGCTAACGGCGAGTACTTGCACAGACATAACCTCGTAGCCAGGATTATACACCAGCAGCTTGCTCTCCTATACGGTCTTGTGGACCACGAAGTGCCGTACTACAAGTACACACCTGCGCCAGTTCTCGAAAATGGTCGTGCCACGCTCTATTGGGATCGATCTATTATCACGGACAGGACTATAGTAGCCAATAAGCCTGATATCGTGGTAATAGATCGATCGCAACGCCGGGCCATGCTCGTCGACATCACCGTCCCATGTGACGACAACCTCGTGAAGGCCGAGAAGGACAAGTCCAGCAAGTACCTAGACTTGGCTCACGAGGTAACCGCCATGTGGGAGGTTGATTCGGCGATCATTGTGCCGATAGTTGTCTCTGCGAACGGTCTCGTAGCGAAGAGTCTCGACCAACATCTTGAGAGACTTTCGCTACGAGGTTGTGGTTGGATCAAGGGTCAGATTCAGAAGGCGGTAATCTTGGACACGTCGCGCATAGTCCGAAGGTTCCTCACTCTGCGGCCCTAACCACCGGCAGCCTGGGCCCTGCTCCGTTGCCGGCGGCACCCTAGTTTAGGTTTTTTATAATGCTTTTATTGTTTTCATATGTTTTAGATGTATTTTTATATTTTACTTTTATAAAAATATTGTAAAAACCCTAAACTAAGTAAAAAGATAAATAAAGGAAATAATAATAATAATAAATACTCTTTATTGCACACCTCATACAGTTACAAGCACAAATTTTACAATTAGATAAATTTAGGTAGAGGTAACAACAGGCGGTCTTATCGCTAATGAGCGATTTCTTCCAGACAACCTTTGGGTAGTGGAGACTAGAGAAAAACAATAAGCAGTAGGTGGTGCATAGAAACAAAAGAGACGAAATAGATAACACAGCACATTCATATGAATATACATACTTAAATAAATACAAAATAAACATACATATACGTACATATATACATATATAATACACACAATAAGAAACAACAGTGTCAACTTAAAAACCTAAGGAAGAGATAAATAGTATTCCTTAAGTTGCGATTTAAAGCTACCAATAGATTGCGCGCGTTTAATGTTGAGAGGGAGAGAATTCCACAAACGAACGGCCTGGAACGTAAATGAGCAATTATAAAATTTGGAAGATGAAGATGGCACTTTTAGGAGCAATTTTTGAGAGGATCTAATAGAATTAAGATAAGAGAAACGCTCTTTGAGGTAGCGGGGAGTTGCAGGGTTAAAAAGTATAGAAAAGAGTAAAGAAAGTATGTGAGAGTTACGGCGGTGACGGATAGGGAGCCATTTGAGTTGAGAACGAAAACTAGAAACATGGTCGAATTTGCGTAATCCGAAAATGAACCGAATGCAGGCATTTTGAATACGCTCAAGCTTATTAAGTTGCTCCTCGGTTAGGTCTAAATAGGAGATATCTGCATAATCAAGAATGGGGAGAAGTAACGACTGAGCAAGCGCAATTTTAGTAGCATTTGGCAGGAAATTCCGGAGCCGTCTGAGAGACCCTATGGCAGCAAACATAGTTACAAACATGGTTAGATATGAGGATATTACATATCATTTGTGATATAATGTTTTTTTTTTAAATCTGCCATATCGTGTCTGGAGGAGCCCAAACTTGGTATGTTTCGAAAATTATTTTTGTGGTAATAAAAAAAAAATGGCTGAAATGTAATGATGTGGTATATTTTTAGAATCGCCTCAAAATGCCCTTTTATAAGATACCACACACGATTGGTTTCTAAAAAAAAAATTTTTTTTCCATACAAATAAAAAAATGTCTCGGCACTCCCCTCCTAAGGGAATTTTTTTTAAGAAGAGCGGGTCAAAAAATGTGTTTTGACTTCTAGTATGCGTGTGCCAAACGGCTAAACTGTACATCGATTTGTGGTGTTTTTAATCGTACGGCTACCACTACATACAATTTTTAGCTTTCTAATATTAGTATACACAACTGAGCTAAGCCGCGGACAGACGGACATGGGGAAACTAGAAGTATTCCTAGTTGACTACGCAACTCTAAAAAGGAAAGAGTACCATTTTGTTATTGCTCCGTAAGTAAAATGCGAAATGCAAAATGCAAAGCATTCTCTCGTTTATTCACAAAAAACCTCCACAAACATAATTATTAAATAAAGTACATAACAAACCTAGCAAAAAAACCTTTTGACTTTTTCACCGAACAAAGAGATTTAATAAAATTACAGTTTCCTGTTACGATTGTGGTTCCGCTATAAAAAATCAAAAGCCGGATAGCGCGACGGACAGACACATTAACAAGTGGTTGGCAAATGTGTATTAATGGGCGGTATTCCATTGGTGTTTTTAAGGGCGATTGTGTAACAAATATTGCGTTATGCCAAAATTATTTATGAAAATTTTCTTACAACTATTGTTAAAATAAGGTTTAAATGTTGCAGTAATGTTTTACTTTTCAACACAGGGAATATTGCACTTGAGAAACTGTGATACGTAGATATCCATGCGAGATCATTACTTGTTTAACACATGTACAATCACGAACCCGGATTGTTGAGCCACTTGCCATTGTTCGTAATTTAGCCGTGTAATAAATGAACGATGTAACTGACAGTTGATAGCTAGCCGGTAACATCCATGGATTTATATGAAGTGGATCCAATTCTTCGGTCACAAAGTGAGGCCGAAAGAGAAGGTTATCTAGGGGACTGTATCTCGTTTTGATTAAGGAGGTAATGTCGTCATCAGACAATCAAAATGTGTCAAATGTACTTAACAATTTTGTAACGAGTGCGAGTGAGACACCGCCCCTACATTATGCTCTCTATCGGACCGTTTTTACTACTTTTTACTAGTTACCTATGAACGATTGTTTTACTCGGTAATAAGGTTCAACTGTGGTTAGGGAAAAAGTGTAAAAATTTGATCCACTTTATATGTATAAATCCATGGTAACATCGGCAATTCATAAGACGGCTAAATTACGAACAATGGCAAGTGACACAACAATCCGGGTTCGTGACTGTACCTACAAAGTGGTTCAAAGGATTCAAAGTGGTCACACTAGCGACTGTCAGTTTTCGGTTTTCGGATTTGGCCCCTGGTTTTTATTATTACTTTTTATTACACGCAAAATGGGTGCCAGTGCCAGTCTACCAAATTAAGAGTAGTTAGTAGCAGCTGCTGAAAAACGCTTTCAACAAAGAACTAAATCACCAACTTAAGCTATTTAATGTGGTGTAAACTTCACAAAGACTATTGGGCTAATTTCGCTCAACTCGAGCTAAGAAAGCCATTATCTGAGCGGTAATAAGAGGCTGCAGCGAACATGCAAAATGGCCGAATTGTCCAGCTGGGCACTCGGCCAAAGGGTCGTTACGCTTCATGCTTGCAAATTCAATAAGTAGTGTACGGACAGGTGGTGGCATTATTGAGCAGAGAGGGCAATGTAGTCACCTAGGTTACACTTTATGATCGAATGACTAATGATTAAATTATTTTTTGTCTAAAACATAAATTTCTTATTCAAGTAGTGCCAATCGTCAAGTGGATCGAATTATTTTCATTACATTTTTCTCCTACATTGTTTTAATTGCATTTTTATGGGTTAAACCCACTTTTTGTATTATGACGTAAGTGGTTTAATTTATGTTATGATTCCCAGATTTTTCCCCGGCTCAATGAAATATGGGGTCCGCTCGGCGACCTAAGCTCATAAGTTGGCGTATGCATCGACACTATTTTTTACCAGAGCAACTGCGGGCTGGTCCAAACGGCAATGATGCAGTTGACCCAACTTTATTAAAATTGCAAAATGCAACTGCGCAGTCCTGTCGACCGCACGTCCAACAACAACAGGACTGCTTGTAATGCAGTCCTGTTGCTGTTGGAAGAACTTTCTAGTTCCTCCAACAACAACGCCATGACGCCAATAAAACGGCAGCAGCATTGCAGTCGCTGTAACGCAATTTCATTGTCGTTCCTATACAGATACTCCAACTGCAACAGGACTGCATTACAACCGTAATGCCAGCATGCAGTTGAATGATTCGAGAGGAACACATACACAATCAGCCCAAAAAAATGGCCCCACAATAGTTGGAAGATCCATAGGTAGTCGCTTTTGAAAAAAACTAGTGCCTACATCAATTCATGGGATGCTGAAAGTGTCCGTCAAAGGGTAGTAGTAATATGCGCTTAACACGGTAGCATTCGTTTGCCATTTCGCGGCCTTGTCGGGAACACGCTCAACTAGGTTCTGAAATGCAAATGCAGCCGCTAGTCTTAATTTAATTCGCGTGATCTGGCCACTGGTGATTGCCTCTCCTGCTGATTTACTCCAAAGACCCCTATTCAAGACGTTCTCATGACAAGAAATACATTGCAGAACCGATTTAGGCGTGTTACGGACGAGGCCGCGAAGCCACATCGCCTTCAACCGTGTTGCCAACACTACGAAGACTTATTACTTGTTTAACGATTTTGTTTTTACCACGAATGTGGCAAACAAGCATACGGCCCGCTTGATGGTAAGCAGTTATACCGTAGTCTTTGGACGTCTGTAACGCAAGAGGATTCACATACGCGTTGCCTACCCTTTAATAACCTATACACTTTTTTTTTAATAATCTCATACTGTAGCCCTCGGTAAAACCTTGGCAGGGAGCAGCATACCACAGCCGGAACGTTCGCAGGACAATTCCTCTTAAACCGCCGGCATCGAGAATGCGCACCGAGGGATGGTAGGCGGCACGACGGCGCCATCATCGTTCAGGGTCGAGTTCGATGCAAAGAGAGTACCCAGAAGATCCATCAGTATTGAGCGATTTTGGGTTCACCCAACTCCAGGTGCTCTCGCCCAAAAGTGACAGCAGTACTCCATGTGGGGTCTGGCTTGCGACTTGTATAGAAGCAGTCTCTGCCCCGGAGTGAAGTATCTCCTCGCTCTATTGAGCACACCGAGCTTTTTGGATGCCAGCTTGGCCTTCCCTTCAAGGTGACTACGGAATTGGACGTCGCTGGAAATGTCGACACCGAGGATCCCAATACTCCCTGACATTGTAAGGGTTGTGCCTTGGAACTGAGGGGCCACAGTAAATAGGGTTTTCTTAGCGGTAAACGCGCAAACTTGTGTCTTTGTGGGGTTCAATCGGACTAAGTTGTCCTGACCCCACACCGAGACTCCAGAAAGAGTGTTCTCGATATCGGACACAAGTTTTTCACGACTCTCTACCACAATGGATCGAGGGATATTGGCACGGCCCGTGTAACAGGCATCCCCAGTACTCTCGTCCGCATAACAATGAATGTTGCCGATAGACAACATATCATTGATATGCAGCAAAAACAGCGTTGGGGATAGCACGGAGCCTTGGGGGACACCAGCGTTTATGTCCATGCTTTCGGAGCAACTGCCGTCGACTACAGCTCGTATGCTTCTGCCGGACAAAAAGCTGGCGACCCATCTGCACAATCCCTCGGGCAGGCCGTAAGCTGGCAACTTCGATAGAAGACCTCGATGCCAGACCCGATCGAACGCCTTAGCTATATCAAGGCTGACTGCCAATGCTAAAATGCACAAATTGCAAAACAATAAGGGGTTACAAGTTTGTAAGTTTGCAAAAACTTAGAATTCCACGCGAACAAAGACGCGGGCAACAGCTATTGAACTAGAAAATAAAAAACCGACCAAGAGCGTGTCGGGCCACGCTCAGTGTAGGGTTCCGTAGTTTTCCGTCCGTCACAGTAAGTGTCCCCACTTAAGAGTTTTTGAAAGCACGTCATTTCATTGTGATTGTGTAGAAATTACAGGTACAATAAACACCTGCTTATACGGTTAAATTACAAACTTAGTTCAGAAGTTATTTTGTAATTTTTTTTCAAAAAATATTCGACCTATTAAGTTCAAAATAATTTTCCTAGAAAGTTTTTATAAAGTTCTACTTTTGAGATTTTTTCATATTTTTAAAACTTATGGTTCAAAAGTTATAGGTAGGGGGGACACATTTTTTTTTACTTCTGGAGCGATTATTTGCGAAAATATTTACATTATCAAAACCGTGTGATAATAGTAAAGCCCTATTCATTTTTAAATACGTATCCAACAATATATCACACGTTAGGGTTGAAATGAGGGAGGTACCCTAATACATTGTTGCCGAGGGATGGAAAGAAAGGCATTTTCTGACAAGGTACCTAGATGCCAGGCCGAGGCTTGCCGAGGCCTGGCAAAGGTCCGAGTCGGATACATAGTGCTTTTCTCAAATTATGTGAGGAAATCAAACAAATTTCTAGCATTTTGGCTGTCCTTCCACAGCATGAACGTGTCGTAAGCCCTGTTATATTTGTCCCGCGACTTAGCAGGAAGCAAGTTGTTCATTATTAAGCTTGCTTCTTCTTTCAAATGAGGCGGTGTTGTCACGTAGCGCCGTCTAGTAAGAGCCGGTGGAACTACTTATGTGATTAATTATTTTATTTGATGATAGTATTGATTTGTAACTATTAAAGAACATTTTATTTCGATAGTATGTAAAATAAAATAATTATATTATTATTATATAATATACAATTTCATTCCATTTTATTGTGTAATAAAACCTACATGTTTAGTTTGAAGCTAGCTGGCAACAATGGATTGGAGCGAAAATATTCGAAATTTAAATGACTAAAAAAAGAAAATGGGATAAAAGAAAAGAAGATTGATACAAGAGAAAAACGTAAACTGGATTCTATCAAATATATTAGAAAATACATACATTTTGGATCTTTAATGATTTACTTAAGCTATTAAGTTTGTGTTGCACATCGCTGCTGTTTGTTTCGGCTGATTTGTAAGTATCTTTGTTTGTGTAGCGAGTTTTCACTCAACGCCGCCATGACCGTGTTTGTTTGAGATTTTTATTTGAGTTCATTGATCTTTCCAGGTCAAGCCAGTTAAGAAAATGGTTTTCCTTTGCGGGAAGTCTTTGTAAAAGGAAGAATCGGTCCCCGAGCGGAGCAAGGTTTTTTTGGATGACTTCTCTAACGGAGATTCGAGGCCTGGAAGGTCTTCGCTACGAGTTCCAAATGCTTAGTGTATGTTGCTACTGATTTTTCCGTAAGTATTACTGCGGGTCAGCTTATGGTGTTTAAGATTATCATAAGCTGTTGTGCAAAAGCTAAATGATCATTATATTCTATTGTTTTCAGGTCATTCGCCGCCTGGGGGAAATGCAGTTGAAATTTATGTTTTGTCTTCAGTGACAGGTACGTGTTGGCCCTTAAGTTTGCAGTAGTCTTGGACCTGTAGGTATCCTATTAACGTTACCATTGCTTTTTTAAATGATTTGAATATCATAATAAAGGATGAGGTCTGATGGACAGTTTTGTTTGACATATTTAATGCACAGGTTCTAATACATATTATATAATATCTTCAAATAAACTTAATTTAATTTAACAATGATGGTGGTTTATCCTATAATGTAAAACTAGACATTAACGAACCAATAGCTCTCCGGATAATAGCTGAGCTAGTTGTTAGTATATTTTAGGGTGTATTAGCAGACCGAAAGAAGTAATAAATAATTACCAAGTGGAGACGGTATTTTCTTTCATTTATTTATACCCCATCTGGTTACATAATACATGTAACCAGACGGGATAATTTATATAGGTTTTTTATGAAATATAGGTTACAGTGTGCCGTCTATTTTCATCTCACTTTCGTCATTTGAGCTCATACTGTTTACTATTTTAATTAATTTTAAAGAAAACGATAACTTACTTCACAACGAATTGCCGCCTTTTATTTTGCATATATTTTTTAAATCTATTACCACAGACACAAATCGTCCGATACGCCCATGCGCCAGTGCGCGCGCATCTCAAATCGCGACATCGTGTTTGCAATTATTTTGACATTTGTCTGGTTGAACCTTAGAGAATTCAACCCGGATGGAGTAGCCATGTCTGTCATTTTCTACACAAAAAAAGTCTGCCGATTTTTGCGGGGGAGGGGAACGTCTAATGTATGGCTATTCGATCGTAACGTACAAATAGCTACAGATAAACGTCAGTCCATACATGTGTATGACCACTGGTCATATATTTCGGCAAAGGGAACGCCTGTTAATGGCGACTCCGGTTGGTTGAATTATCTACGGGTTGAACGAAGGTTTCACTTGACAGAATGCAACATTTCCTTAGACTTTTATTTGCAATCGTAGGATTTAAAAAGTTAACGCAGCGGAAAAAAATGGATTTTCATACAGTCATTTTATTCCTAGGAGTAAAATGATTCTATTGAAACTCATATTTTTCCGCTGCGTTTTTACTTTTTAAATTTGAAAAGAGTAAAATTGAGCACTTTGCGTTTTCAATTTACGAACAAAATGCGACCATTTCCGAGCATGTTTGAGAAAACATTTTTTTCCACTTTTTATTTTACCACTTTGTCGGCGTGATTGATATACATACATAGGTTGCTACTTATATATCCGGAAACAAAAAAACAAACAAACGTACACGGCTGAAAATGGTTTTATTGTTTTTCAAAGTATTCCCCTTGATGATCTATGCACTTTTGCATTCGCGTGAACCAATTTCTAAAGCACTTCTGCCACTCCGCCTGAGGTACCTCCATAACGTGTTGTTTGAATGCGTCGACAGCATCTTCAGCGGTCGAAAATCGTTGACCGCGTAATTTATTCTTTATATTTGGAAATAAATAAAAATCGTTGGGTGCCAAGTCAGGGCTGTACGGCGGATGACCCGTTAATTCCACATTTTGACCCTCCAAAAATAGAGTTGTTTCGCGTGACGTATGACAGCTGGCATTGTCATGATGAAGAATGATTCTTCGTCGCTGGTTAGTTTTACCAATTTGTTCAAATACTTCCGGTAAGCAAATGGTCGTGTACCACTCTGAATTAACTTCGTCCGTAAGCATACTACGTCCACGATTGAACTCACTAAACCAGTGATACACAGTAGTTTTAGATGGGGCTTCATCACCAAAAGTTGAAGTTAGTTGATCTATGCACTGTTGTTGCGTTAAACCACGCCGAAAATCATAATAAATCATAGCACGAATATTTTCACGAGTGAGTTCCATTCTTGCTGCGAGATGACATTTAAAACCCGTCAAAAACAAAACACGAGCGTTAATAAGAAAGAAAAAATATACCGACCAGTACTTAAAAAAGTTCAAATTTTACCATGGAGGTCAAATATGCTATTTAAGAAGATTGTAATCCCGGTTTCCGGATATATAAATAGCAGCCCTCGTATTAGTACCAAATTTCAGCTTTCTAGTGCTTACGGTCACTGAGATTATCCGCGGTAGGACGGACGGACGGACAGACATGGCGAAACTATAAGGGTTCCTAGTTGACTACAGAACCCTAAAAACAACAAAAGATTTGATACCTTACCTGGTAACACACACGAATGTCCTAGCCATGACTCACACACGGATTCCTTAAACAAGCACTGTCAGGATAGCCATGTCATTTCCTTACGGAGTACGGTGTCGTTAAAAGTTAATATTAATACAAAGCCGTCATTTTTCAAGCTGCTTTGAAAGCATTTCGAATACTGGCCCGAGTTTTCGCCAGCCAAAGCCGGAGACGAGCTGAATGGATGGCTTTGTTAAACTGTTTGGGACGTTAATGCCCTTTCGACCCACAATAGCTAACTTCGCAAATTGACAATCTGTATGCTCTAGAAGATAAAGTAAAGTAAAAGTTGTACTTAATTATCTATACAGGGTGAAATCTGGGTCGTAACCCTGAAACATTTTTTCTGACTCTGTAACTGATCGATCACCATTATCATAAGGTAGTTTATAATTTATAATAAATTAAAACAAATTTAATATTTTTTTTTATTTTTCAAGAAAAAATAATCCTAAACTAAGAAAAACTGTGACCAAAATTTTTTTTCCACTTATAAGTAATCTGAAATATTTATTTGTTATACAAGGGTGCAAAGTTATATTTTGACCGCGAGTGTGGAATTTGCAACACACGAGACGTAGATAAAACGCACGATTCTACGCGAGGCGTTTATCCACCCGAGCGAGCTTGCGAGCGAGGATTGATAGGTATAAAGTCGAGTATAAATGGGTTTTATGGACGAGTTTTACACTCTAATTTTTACTTCAATTGCGAAGAAATTATTTATCGTTAATCGTGAAACTACACTCGCGTGCAAATAATTCGGGTCAGTACGAAAAACTATAATATCTCCTAAAATAATAAAGCTAGGAGCCTGAATTAAATTGTATATCTATATACACGTGCCCGTGAGCATTGCGAGAGATTTTAACCACGCATTTCTGAGGTCAAAAGAATGAAAAAACATTATATGACTTTTGTTGTAAAACGCCAAAAAAAATTTTTTTTTTTATTTTTTTTTTTTCAGTTTTTTGGAATGCTGTTCTACATAAAAAGTAAATGTCATTAGAAAAAAGTAACGGAAAAAGTAAATTGCTACATTTTTTCTCGTAAAAACTAGTCCATGAAAAGTGTTTCTTAGGTCTTTGATATCAGTCAATAAGAGATGTCTAGACTATGCCCCATACCGGTGAGATCGCCATCAAAAAATCATTTTACACTGAGAAACAATGCAATTTTTTGTAAGTAGTATTTACTCTGAAACTATGGCGAATTTCGGAAAAGTTTAAAGGACATTTTGTTCTCTAAATATGATCATGAATACACTGTTAAAGTCTCTCGCAATGCTCACGGGCACCGTGTATATATAACTCAAAGGTGACTGACTGACTGACTGACATAGTGATCTATCAACGCACAGTCCAAACCGCTGGTTCTAGAGATTCCAAATTTGGCACGTAGGTTCCTTATAAGGTCTAGGGGTGCGCTAAGAAAGGATTTCTCAAAATTCATCCCCTAAGGGGGTGAAATGGGGGTCCAAAGTTTGTATGGGGAAACAATATTAGTTAGTCTATTTTATTCGAAACTTCACAGAAGTATTCCTAACAATAAATGAGTAAATACGTGTTGCAGGTTTTTTGAGAATTCAACCCCTAAAAGGGGGAAATGTGGTCAAAAAGTCTGAAAATCAACATGGGTATTGTTTCTATGGTTTATCGGGTCGTTGATTACGAAAACAACAAAGATTTTAAAATCCGACGTGGCGGACGTGAAATACCATCCCCCCTGTTAGGGTAAAATGGGGTTGAAATGTCTAAATATCCATATGGGTGTCGTTTTTGTGATGTTTTGGGACGTTAATTAAGAAAATGGCATCGATTTTGAAATTTAATATTGTGGACATGAAAATTCTTGAAAGCATTTGTGCCAAATTGCAATCTTCTTCTAAATATATAAAAGAAGAAACTGACTGAGATATCAACGCACAGCCCAAACCGCTGGTTCTAGAGATTCCAAATGTGGTACGTAGGCTCCTTATAAGGCATAGGGATGCACTTAGAATTAATTTTTAAAAATTTACCTCCTAAGGGGGGAAATGGGGTTCAAAGTTTGTATGGGAAACGAGATTAGTTCAACTATTTTATTCGAAACTTTACAGGAGTATTCCTAACGATAAATGAGAAAACAAGTGTTTCAGCTTTTTTGAGAACTCAACCCATAAGGGGGAAATGTGGTGACAAAATTTAAATATCAACATGGGTATTGTTTCTATGGTTTATCGGGTCGCTGATTACGAAATCAACACTTAAGGGGGTGAAATGGGGGTTGATAGTTTGTATGGGGAATTTTTAAACGTTGAACCAATTTAGATGAAACTTGGTATAGAGATAGTTTGTGTACCGGGAAACGACATGGGATCGTTTTTATCTCGAAAATCAATCTTTAAGGGGGTGAAATGGGGGTTGGAGGTTTGTATGGAGATTTTTTTACCGCGAACCGATTGAGATAATTTTGTTGTGGATATAGTTTGAGTCCCAGGAAACAATAGAGAATATTTTTTAAGCCGAAAATCAATCTTTGAGGGGTAGAAAACATGTTGGTAGTTTGTATGGCGAATTATTAACCGCTGAACAGACGATTGAAATGAAACTTGGTACATATTATATAGATTGAGTCGCGGTAAACAACATAGGATAGTTTTTATCTCGAAAATCAACCCTCTAGGGGGTGAAACGGGGGTTGAAAGTTTGTATGGGAAATTAATAACCGTTGAACCTATTTAGATGATTTGGTATGGAGATATTTTGCGTTCTGGGGAAGGATATATAATAGTTGTTATCCCAGAAGTCATTCCTTAAGCGGGTAAAAGGAGGGTGGATTACTAATTCCACGCAAATGAAGTCGCGGGGAAAAGCTTCTATTCAAGAGTAGAAATCTGTATTAATCATAATCTCTCAGTAGTAAGTCGTTGATGGCGTAACAATAAAACAATTATTGCAATAATTTCTTTAAAATAAAAAATGAGGGAACCGCCGTCTTCAAAACGTGGTATACCGAAACCTCCAGAATGTAACGAATACTTTTCCGAAAACCGCTTCTAAATCAGTTCAGCGAAACGCAAGATGATCGCGGACAAACATACATTCCTACATACAAACATAGGAGTCTAACTGAGAACCTCCTTTTTTACTACTTTTAGTACGCGGGCGAAGCCGCGGGAAAAAGCTAGTTATAGATAAATGCATAGTTAATAAAACAACGTCAAGAGTTAGAGATGATATTCACTTGTTTTTTTAATTAACATAGTAAACACGATATCAATTAATTATAGGTAAAAAGCAACCGTGGTACCTCACACACAAAACTAAAAACAAAAAAAAAGTAAAACATACCAATGCTTCGTATTGCCTCCTCGGGCTCTTCTTACACCTTTTAAACGATTGGGCATACTGTTTATTAAGTTTCTTATGCGTTCTTGCGGGATATTAGCCCATTCTTCCACTAACGCCTGTTTCAGGTCTCTAAGTGTAGCTGGGGCGGGGTTTCGATTTCTTACACGCCTTCCGAGCTCGTCCCATACGTGCTCAATCAGAGTTAGGTCCGGGCTTCTCGAGGGCCAGTTCATAGTGTTGATGCCAACCTCCTCAAAATAATCTTCCACAATCTGTGCGGTGCGTGGCCTGGCGTTGTCATGCATGAACATTGAGTTTTCACCCATATTAATTAAATATGGGCCTACATGCTCATTAAGAATCTCTTCCACATACCTGGCACTAGTTAACGTTCCATTTTCTATCAAAACTAATTGCGTGCGACTCTCTGAAGAGATTCCAGCCCAAACCAGAACAGACCCACCGCCGAAAGCAACTTTTTCTTCAAAACAGGCTGGAATAAAACGTTCACCTGGCCGTCTGTAAACTCTTCGCCGCCTGTCATGTGCATAGAGCATAAATCTGGATTCGTCAGAAAACATAATTCTTGCCCTTTCTTCGGCACCCCATCGCCTGTATTCGCGTGCGTAAAGTTTCCTTGCAGTTCGATGCCCTCTGTCAAGTTTTGGGCCATTTGCCGGTCTATGTGGGGTCAAATTAGCTTCACGAAGCCGCCGCCTTACAGTCCACTCGCTGATGTCATCTCTTCGGGTCTCCCGAAGTTGGTTTTTGACTTCAACTGCAGTGAGATGCCGATTTCGGAGCATGTCATAAAATTTCTTTATTAGAATAAAATACAAATACAAAACAGAAAATATATACAAAAATGGACGATGACGGTATTAACGGTATTAAAGGGGGGGGGGGGGGGGTGTACGATCATGCTTAGTATAGAATTCCGGCGCCGTCTTCGCATTCGAAGACCTTGATGCGTCTTCTAGTGCCTCTCACCCTCATGGAGACTGCTCGAATGACCGATATTTGTACTTTAACTTTTAGCCAGAATATTATTTGAGAGTATGGTTTTTCCCATTTGGATGATAGTTTGGATGCTGTTTTTTTCAAAAAACTCATATACTCAGTCCCTAAGGCTCCATCACATGAGATTACTAAAGGTGTAAAAGAGGCTCTTAAGTCTTCCGTGGCTCGATCATATTTTAGATGTTTTTCTCGGCTGTGTTTTTGTGCTGTTTTTTGCCATGTAAGGTTGCTGTAAGAGGAAGCGTCAGCATTTACAATGCGAACGTCGAAGAACGCTTTCCTTGCAGGTTCCCATACGCTATTTAGTAATAAGTCTCCTATGAGGGCTGGCTGTGTAGCACTTGCATCACGCATTATTGGTTCAACTGTGCCTTTACCCCAAGCTGCTTTCGGCCCAATTCTTGCAATCTTCCCTTTGTTGATCATGGCCTTGTTTAATCAAGCCGCCTTTTTTGCACTTTAGGGCATGATTTAGGTCAAAATTATTTTCGCCGCATCCGTCGCAAACCTGAGGAAGATTGCCGGGTTCGTAAGCGTAGCGCAAGGCAAGGGCGTCTTTAAATTGGGTGGTGGTAAGGTCGGTATTGTTTGAGGTGGTAGGGATGATTGACAGCCATTGTGAAGAGTTCGATTCAACTACTCTTTGGACACATTTTTGCATCTTACTCGGTAATTTGAATAAAACATCTTTAAGTCTATCACTCTCGTTCAAATGTCTCGTCAATTTGGCTACCCTCATGGTTTCTGCTGCATGAGTATGATGGGCTATTAGGTCCAGGTTTTCTGTATTTTTTATTGCGTGAATTAGTAATGTATGTGATTCAACGGATGATTTATAATATTCAGTGTTTTTTAATGGATTGTTAATGCCAAGACCGCCCAGCTTCACTGGCAGGTTGAATAGATCCTGTTCTATAGAAGTGATTTCTCTGTCAAGAATGGAAGGTATTAACGTTGACATTATCGTCTCGTTTAAAGTGTGAAATTCTTCGCCGGTTTTATCCATTACTGTTTGCAAATATCTCCACTCACATTGAAGTGATTTTGTGAAAGCTGTATAAACTAATTGCGGGTGGTTTTTGCTAGCTTTTGACAGTAGCCGTATGCAATTGGTCCATTCAGTTACTTTTTGTTTGATATATTCTTTTTGTTCGTTTTCATTCCCGATGACACTGCCTAGAAAACGGTGATAGGTTACTATCTTGACGCCCATATTTTCGAATAATCTCTTAGCTTCTTCGTTAGATTCATTTTTAATTATTACATAGCTTTTTGTGGGTTCTGCGAAGTAGCCGTATTTCGGTCCTTGTATCATGAGTTTTTCCAGCCAATCTCTTATATTTTTATGTTTACCAAAGCAGGCTGAGTCATCAGCATACCAATTTTGGATATATTTGCCTCGATCTTTGCAGCTTTGAATAAGTGGCAAAATCCCGACTGCATACATTAGCATGGCTAACGGGTCACCTTGTGTTGTTCCTTCCTTGCTAAGGATAAAGTCTTTAGATCCTGATAGGCAGATGACAGCGTATCCTCTATATGTATTAAAAAGAAATATTGCACAACGGGGCCAGTAGACTCTAGCATTCCAAAGGGCGATTGGGCGGCTTAATGCGTTGAAGGCATTTGCTACATCTATTAAAAGCAGGCCTTGGTCGTCTTCGACTTCATTAAAGCATTGGGTCATAGCGTGAATTCCACCTTCAATTCCTGATTTCATGCCGGCACAGAGCTGATCTGAGCCGCATGCTTGTTGAACGTCAGATCCTGTTGCGGTGGCCAGTGCCTTTGCGATTATGCGTTGTAATATTTCGCCGATCCCAATTGGACGGACGCCTGGACATTTGTTTAGAGCAATGCCTCTTCTTGCCAACAGTGCTCTGATGCAGTCCCATTCAACGACTTCACTGCTAAGTTTCCTGGTTAGTGATGCGATTGCTTCCCGTAGGTCGGAACTGTGGTTACCAAAACGAAGAAGAAGTGATTTCCATTGTTCGGAATCTGTGCCGCTCGGACCTGCTCCACCAGACAATTTTCTAGCAACTTGTTCTATGTGGTTTGAAGTAATATCAACATTCACTATAATAGGAAGTTCAGGGTGATCTAAAAAGTCAGATAATTCTGGGATTGTTTGGTCTGGATGTTTTTCTTTGAATATTTGGTGTACTGTTTTGTTTCCAATTTTTTCATTCGGATCTAAAATTCCGCCTCCTGATCATCCTGTTATCCATTTATTTGCTTGTCTGATTTTTCCTTGTAGCATTAGGCGGCTAAATATTCTGACATCATGGTCTTCATCCAGTTTCTGCTTGTTACTTGATGTAAATTTTTAATTGCAGAGTAGGGTTTCTGCAATCAGTTCGTCATAATGTTCGGAATTCCACATTTCCATTCTTCTTTGAAGAGTTCTTCTGATATCATGACCTGATTTGACCATTGGATCTCTTTGAAGTATTGTACTACATAGACGGAATATTTTTTCAGAGTGTCCTTCTCCTGGCAGTTTATTTGAAAGTTCTTTAATTTCATTGGCTACGAGTATAGTTAACTGTCTGCCTACGTTTCCTTGTGGAATGCTGTACTGTTTACTGCGAAAATTTATAATTTTTTTCCAGCGTTCTCTCCAAATTGTGTCTGGACCGCCTTCGCTATTAAGCAGCCTTGCGTTAAATCCTTTGAGAAATAGGTTTTGAATAGACTCTGGTATTTGTGCTTTGTTAATAGGTAAATGAATTCTTACGTCTGATTGCCTTTCAAATTGGTTTAATGTAGTTGGTTGAAGTAGGTCTTGAATAGGTTCTGGCGTTTGTGGTTGTTTGATAGGTGGATGTACCGTTTCATCAGTTTGCCTTTCATTTGGGTTCGCTATGGTTGGTTGACTAAAATAACCTTGGTGTGACACGAGGATATGTCTTTTTAAACCTCTCTTCTTAAAATCACGGAAACATACGGGACATGGTGTTTTTGTTGTTGCAGATGATGAGAATGTTTCTGGCTGAGACGATGTGATTTCCGCATCGTCTCCACCGCCGTCTTCGTCCATTTGCTGTTCTATGCACTTTTTGGTGATTTTAACTAAAAATTTGGTGATTGAATCCAAAATATAATAGAAAATATACAAAAGAAGTAAATAAAATTTAAATAATATTATTTGACGTGACGTCTTGTCAATTTAGTTTTTTCGGAGCATTGTTGTTACAATAAATCGATCTTCTCTAGCTGTAGTACATCTCGGCCTGCCGGTTCCTGGTCTTCGAAGGTTCCTGCCAGTTTGTAGGAAACGTTGGAGGACCCTCTGCACCGTAGATAGTGACACGCCTGTTCTTCTTGCTGTATATCTCTGACTTCTGCCTTCTTGTAACAAAGTGACGATACGTGTACATTCATCTTGTGTTAGCGACATGATAGTAATTCAATAATGACCATCAAAGTCAACAAAACCTGCCTTTTATCATTTTGCTTTGACAGATTGAAAACAAAAGTGAGAAAACAATCAAAAGTGAAATAAGCTCAATTTGAATTTGGTACCAAATTCGACTTTTTTTTAAATAAAACTTTTTCCAAAATTCTTGTAGAACATTGAAGGTTCAATTTAATTCGATATTAAATTCTCTTTAATACACAGTTAGTTTCCTGCACATACCGCTATTAATTGGCAAAATATAAGGGTTTTTGTCACTGACCCGTATTATTTGCTCGCGAGTGTATTTCAAGTTGTAACAAAAATATTACAATGAAATTAAATATGGTTCCCGACAATTAATTTCTTAATGTGTTTTTATTATTTTCAACATGTGAATTTAGACATAGATACTTGTTTTCTGCCAAGTCATAAAAACATTGCGGGGCATTTTTAAACTATTATCAACTCCTATTTTATCTGATTTCATTAATTTAATTATAGAAAACACGGAATTGAAATAATTATAGCAATAATATAATAAAAGAACAAGTTTCAGTATTCTACAAAATTTTATATATTTTGACTCTGTTTGGCTGTTGAGCCTCATACTTAGGGTGGGTTGCACCATGCATAACTAACGAACTGATCAACGTTAAATATGGCGACGGAGCTGTCATCCCATAGAAAACTGTCAAACTTTTCATACAAGATTTTTTTAACGATGACGACGTTTACAGACGGTTTGGTGCAACCGGCCCTATGTCTTAGAAGAAAATTTTACAATCAAATCGAAATTTTAATTTTAAAGTCGGAACTTTACGAGCATGAGTAGTGAAAAATAACTTTGGAGGAAATACTACATAGGTATAAGAAAAACAACTGGAATATGTAAAATTAACTAAAATGGATCGATCAACATATACATACGTACGTGAAAGAGCAGGAGGCAGCTATTTATTAGAGTGAAACAGCACAGCAGAACCCTGATTATAGCCTTGGTTTTGAAATAAATACAAAGGTACCTACTTAAATGAAATATAATTGTTGCTAATTAAACATTATATGTTGGTACAGCTGTCACTTTAATATACATGGCAATAACATAATGTGTGTACAAAATCAATTGACAGAATTGATACCTAGAGAGCACGGGAGTGAAGTGAACATGTTCTACAAACTCGTGACTGTTTTAACCGTTTTATTTATCGATTCGTCTGTTCATAGTGCAGAAATATGTTCCACTGTGAAAAAAACAAGTCCACTGATACCATCCGCTACGCTGCGTCACGCGATGTGTGATTCCAAGACGTGTTCATTGAACACTGTGCCCTACGCCGAGCCTTCGCGTCAGAGTGACTACTCTGATGATCCCTACGGCGCGGTTGACTACGCTGCTATGTAAGGAAACCACGACACGCGCCAGTGCCGTGATCATTTGTTTCAATTTAAAGTTTTCAGTTAGGGCCAGACGGCATACAAGTTAGGGCCAGACGGCATACAACCACAACCCTCTGCCACGAGACCTGTAGAAAATAGAGATTTTAAACCATGTAGCCCGTGGTTGATGCCACATTCTACATGACCTTTAAACGCCCTTGGTAGCTAGGCGTGCTCTGCCAACCATTGGCAGAAGCGGTTGGTTGGTTGTCAGCCATGTGGCTCGTTTCATCAACTCGCTTCAACCAAGGTCACGTGGCAGAATCTGCGGCTATCTGCCGTCTGGCCCTAACTTTACGATGTTCCTGCAGAGTCAAATAAATTCTTCCGACCTGTATAAATAAATCAATAAATAATAAATAAATAAATATTATGGGACAATCTTACACAAATCAACCTAGTCTCACAGTAAGCTCAATAAGGCTTGTGTTCTAGTACCCACACTAGACGACGATATATGTAATAGATATATATAAATACATAGAAAACATCCATAACTCAGGAACAAATATCCGTGATAAACACACAAATAAATGCCCTGACCAGGATTCGAACCCGGGACCCCCTGCTTCATAGGCACGGTCACTACCGACTAGGCTAGGAGGCCGTTAAATACTTATATCTACTGTAACTATTTTTTTTTCAGAGTTTTTATATCGCTACTCGGTATATTGACAGTTATGAGTACAACATACGACTTCTATTTTATTTTATTTTTGAAAAAAGGTAAGGCCATAAGTAAAACTTTTTTCATATCCTACAAAATATCTCTTAATCGAAATAAAGTGTATTTTTCATACAGGATGTAATAAAAATAGTAATGATCCGTTTAAGGGAATAATTTGTATCGTAGGTACTGCGACTAAGAAAAAGTAGGAGAAAAATGTTTTGGACGCGATATATGTTTTTGTATGGGACACGATATCCCAGCCGGCCGACCCAATTAATTTTTCACGTGAAAATTGTTGTATCCCAGGTTTTCATAATTAGCATACGATAAAAACAATTATGCCCTTAAACCAAGGATGGTTAAGACTGGATTGACAATGCGTATACAAAATCGCGTTCCCTTATTTCAGGCTAAAGCACTAGCGTCATCTATCGGTCACCACAAACACTAAATTCCTACTTAACCTCTCTGTTAAGCCCATTGGTTGACTGGTAGAGAATGCCTTATGGCATTAAGTCCGCCATTTGTACCATCTTATTTTGTGCAATTAAGATTAAATAAATAAATTCTTTTTATTTTTAGCCTAAAATAGTGTCCCACTGCTGGGCAAAGGCCTCTCCCGCTGATAACCATAACTCTCGGTCCCGTGCTTTTTCCGGCCAAGTGCTGAGGAAAGCGTCCAAATCGTTCCGCCATCTCTGTTTGGGCCGGCCCCGTCCGCGCCTCTTTTGCGGCATCCACTTGGTGGCTACACATGCCCACCTATCCGGATGCATGTGGCAGACGTGACCCGCCCAATTCCACTTGAGTCTGGCAGCCTTCTTGCCAACGTCAGCTATGCGTGTTTGGGAACGCAGCGTAGTGTTCCGAATACGATCCACCCTGCTGACACCTAGAATGCTGCGCTCCATTGCTCGTTGGCAGACCTTCAATTTGGACTTCTGACTCTCGGTGAGCGACCAAGTTTGAGCACCGTAGGTTAGGACAGGCAAAATACACATGTCAACGAGTTTGCGCTTCAGTGACATAGGAAGGTCGCCCTTCATTAGCTCCTTCATGGACCAGTAGCTTTTCCAGGCATTCTGAACACGGCGCTCAATTTCCTTGTCTTGCCTGTTGCTGAAAGAGACTAACTGGCCCAAGTAGATATATTCGTTGACATACTGTATGATCTGCCCGTCTACCTCAACCCTACGTTTCGTGCTATTGGACATGACCTGAGTCTTCGCAGGATTCATTTGAAGTCCAACTTGAAGGTTTGCGTTGCTCAGATCTTGGAGCATAAATTGAAGTTCATCGGCTGAGGAGGCGAACAATATCGTCGGCAAAGCGAAGGTTTGACAACCTCCTGCTACCGACGATTATTCCCTTTTCCTCCCAAGAAACTGCCAGACTCCTGAGGACTTCTTCGAGTGTGCTCGTATAAAGTTTTGGAGATAGCGGGTCCCCTTGCTTGACGCCACGCTGTACCCGAAATGAAGGACCGGAAGATTGGAGTTTGATGTCTGCTGTACTATTACTATAAATGGTTTTGATTAGATTTATGTAAATTGGATCGATGTTTTGGTTTTGCAGGGCAGTAATAATAGTAGGATGGGTAATACTGTCAAAAGCTTTGGTGTAATCGACGAATGCTAAATATAAAGGGATTTTAAATTCGGTGCATTTTTCAACAATCTTGTTAACAGTGTGTAGATGATCTACTGTAGAAAATCCAGGGCGGAAGCCCGCTTGACTGGGAGGCTGTTGTCGATCGAGTTGCCCATCAATGCGACCCTCGATTACCTTTATAAAAGTCTTATAGACGTGAGACACCAGGCTTATAGGGCGATAATTGCCTATGTCGCTTTTATCACCTTTTTTATGTAGCAGTATGATACTAGAATGAAGCAGTTTTGGAGGAATGTGGCCTGTTCTTAAAATACTGTTGAATAGTTTGCATAGGGGATGTAAAAGATTTTGTTTTCCAAAAACGAGCGCTTCAGTGCTTATCCCATCGATTCCTGGGCTCCTATCGAGCTTCATTGTGGACAGCACCTTCGCCACTTCGTCGATTGTTACAGTAGGAATAGTATCAGGGCAGAAGTATTCGCCGGGACTAAGTACGAGTGTATTGTGCGGGTCTGCATAAAGGGAAGTATAAAATTGCGTGCATATGTCCATAATTTTATTTCTATTGCAATGTTTATGGCCGTTTTCATCTTTTAGACTTGTGATCTATGTTTTACCCCTTGAAATTCCGTTTCTAGCTACCCTGAGGTATTTGTTTTTAAGTAGTGCTGTTTTGACTAAATTGGTGTTGTGGTTTCGAATATCAGTTCGGATGCTGCGATTAGTTTTTCTATCTATTGCACGGTATTCAGCTGAGCCTATTTCAAATGTGGTTCGTTTTTCTATTTAATTTATAGTGTTTGTAGACAATACTGTACGTTTCTTATCGATGGCTGTGACTTTATTACTTGCTGTCTTAATTGCGTCTATTATAAATTCTAGTTTCTAATATTTTGTTCGGCGATTAACGCTGACAGAATAACTCGACTCCAGACTCAACAGATGGCGCTGTGGCACTCAGTACCGAAAACAGAGGTATAGCCTTAAGGTTCGAGGAACGCGATTTTGTATAGGCATTGTCCATCCATGTCTTAATCATCCTTGCCTTAAACGGATCACCAGCATTTTTGTTACACCTTGTATAAATATGAGTCAATTTCGTTCGTTAAATGACACCACCAAACCAAACAGTAAAATAATAACATATTTATGATAAAATAATTGTAAACGAAAAATAACCGACTACACTTAGCCTCCACCTTTTGAAAAGCAAATGCTCGAGCTGCTGTAAAAATTACTCAAATCACTATAGGTGTGCCTATAATAGTTGAAGAGTTCCCTCGATTTCTCCAGGATCCCATCATCAGATCCTGACCTGGTTACAATGGTCCCATTGTGAAGCCTACTCTTTAAAAAAAAAAATTCCAAGTCAGTCCAGCCGTCTTCGAATAATCGGTGAACATACAAAAAAAATAGCAAAAACAAAGATCGCGACGAATTCATAACCTCCTCCTTCGAAATCTTGAAGTCGGTTGAAAAGGTTTTCGTAACACGGGACATGTATGGGCGACCAATTTTTTTCCAAACAATCCTTCTCCAAGTTGCTTCATTTCCCTGACCAATGCTCAAACCACTTCGCAGAGCCGGCCAAAGCTAACAAGATACTCAGAGTCTGGTCACTATACTGGAACTCCTGCCGTCTGCTGACCCTCGACGAGACACCCGGATCGCTGGCCTGTTTGGACGGTATTCGTGCACTGTCTGTACTGTGGATCATAATGTTTCATACATCTGGCAGACTGTTGGATCTTTGTAGCAACAAATCTGAAATAATGTACGGGGTACGTTGGGACTTGCGACTCTATAAAGACTAACTAAGAGGTACTCGTAGACTCTTCTTAACCTTTTAAACTGGATAATGGTCTGATGAGAAAGAGGAGGAACGTCAAATTAACTCCCATATAAAAGGTACCTTTCTAACGTACCTACTTGAAATACTTAAATAAAAAAGGTAACTCAAATTTATAAATAAAGTATCAAACCGGAACGATCTAGATCGTTTTAAAATCATTCACAGACTCTTCCGTTTTTGAAAACGTGTTTTTAGGGTTTCGTAGTCAACTAGAATCCCTTATAGTTTCGCCATGTCGGTTTGTCCATCTGTCCGTCTGTCTATCCGCGCTTTAGCTCAGTGATCGTTAGTACTAAAAAGCTGACAACTGGTATGAGTATGTGTATTAGTGCCGCCGACAAAGTGGTAAAATAAAAACTGAAAAATGTATTTTATTAGGATTAAAAATCCTCCCCTACGCATGACGTAGGGGATGATTTACTCAATAACAACACAAGTACAATGTTTAATCTAGGTATTCTAGTTACAACAAACTTGCAAGTTTATACATAAGTACATAGTTAGTCCATTTCACGAAGATATTGATTTTCACTCGTATTGTTAGGACATCAAGATCTTAAATTTAGTTTGTCAGCTTATCTTCGTGAGGATGCAGTATCTATAATTTATTCTTACATCTTAACCTTATCGATAAATATAATTAATATATTTTACAAAGCCAACAAGAAGCTAGAGTACAATATGTTTATCTTTCCTTTCAAATGTCCAATCCCATTTATGTCTGCATTACTGATGCTATATACATACATATGGCAGTGTTTATAATAAATCTATGACTCTAGTACAGTATCAGATTTATTGGAGCACCCAAGATGGTCACAAATATCTGAACAACGCCTGTCACGGAGATAAAGTCCATGATAAGATATTTTTAAGTACCTTGGTTGCTCTGGTATATTTGATAATAACTGTACAACAATATACTTTAAGTTATCGGAAATTTTATAAACTTAGCCCCACAGAAATATATCAATTAGTTTATTATATTGTTTTAGGAAGATGGCATGACTACACCAGTGCAGCGGACCAACCAACAACTAGCATTAAATATTAATGCAAAAATCCAAACTATCATCAGTTGGTACTAGCCTTAAATTGATTAAGGTCAAGGATATATGTAGTACTATTACAGAGTATATGTATTAAATAGAGATGCAATGTCTAAGAAATTTTTGGGGCTCCAAGGTGCCAAGTCTGAAGCAAGAGCAAGCAAGTTATTGAATGGACATTGTTAGTTTTATAAATTATTTGCAGATAGTATCAAGTAATGTTAATTAAGATTTATGTGCAGTACTTAACTATTTCTAACACTATCTTTCTAGCTGCTTTCATGTACCTACCTACTACCCCTATTATTGAATAAAAATAAAACATGTAAAATAGAAATCTTTTTATTATTAAACACAACCTGCATGTTTACTTATCCACAGCCTACCATTATTACCTTGTCTAATACAGATATTAAACTATGGTCAACTGTAGCGTGGGGCTTCAACACGTGGAGCTCTCGGAGCCTATAGCATTTAAGTATAGCAAAACTCCTTTCTTTAATCGAAGTGGAACTTTTACCACACTTTCCTTCATTACTTTATGTTGAATGTCATTTTCTGTATCCTCTTCGACCTGAAATGAATACATATTTTTATAATTATTTTTACTTGTTTTTTTTTTTTTTTTTAAAGTGGGTATTCTACTCATACATTAGTATGTAACTGAACCCATAGCTTAATTGGTAAAGCGATATCGAGCCCCGGTAAGGCGTATCGATGTTTGTTCAAGTCAAAACTGGGTTGATTATTTTTTCAATGTTTCAATGTTTGTATTTGATTAAATAACATACTTACATATTTTTATTTTACAAATCTGTACAAGAAAATAAGTCTTAAAAGAAAACCTTTCTTAATGTTAGTAGTTGGTACAATATCGTAATAATATGGTCCTACATTGTTCCAAAATTGGCTCCATTGTTGGTAATCCTTAACTAGGTATAAAAAAAATGCAGCAGTACATAGAATATAAATTATAAACTTATATAGGTATGTCATATACAGTCGCCATCATTCTACATGCACTTTATCGCCTTGACAATATAGGCGTTGTTCAGATATTTGTGACCACCTTGACCACACCGATATACCTGATGGCGAATTTACAAAGGAAAAAGGTGACCTAGGCCTCCGGTACCCAGGGCTGAGATCGAACCAGCGTTTTCTGCATTCGCAGCATTCATTATATAATGATTTCTTAAGTTACGCACCGTTCCCAGTGCACCTACACTTGCAAGTAACGTTATTAAGGTATATGTATAATTTTAGACACGACATTACTCTAACTAGGTATAATATATTTGAATACAAGATAAATAGGTATTTACTTACGTTGAAGCGATCTTCACAGCAATAAAAAGTCGTAGTCTTCTCATCATTTTGCACCATGGTTTACAAGTTTTCACGTCTTTCGACAGATATAAAACACCTTATGCACCCAGCACTTATTATATTGTTCATGCACTTTGGCACTAGATAATACCCGTATATATGGGTTTTTTAGTTTCATCCATGGTTTAAGCGAAAATAACTTTGAAATATTTGAAACACCAACTGAAGTAGGAACTAATCTCATACTAACTTGATACTAACCTATAAAATTTTATGAGATGTGACGTCATCACACTGTCATTTTCGCGCCAAAAATTATGAGCGTTTCAACCGCTCAAACTTTTTTAAGATTTTCAATCTTTTTTTATTAAATAACGAAAAGCTTTTTGAACGAATTTTTGTTTTTCCTAGTGTTAAAACAATGTAAACAGTTAAATAAAAAAATAAAAAAATTCATGCATGTACTCAATTGTGTGACAAGTTTTATTTAAATAAAGTATATAATCATTAAAATATATTGTATTCTTATTGTATCAGTAAAAACTCATAAACTTGTTTTAATGGTATAAAAATACCACTTACACAAGTTACAACGGCTTACTCACATTTAAATCAACGATTTTAACACATCTATAAAAGTTTCGGTTTCTAAAAAAAACATGTTTCGGTCGGACACTACTTTTTAAACGGTTTTATTTAGCTTGACCCCGTATATTTGTACCTATATTTATTAAACGGTTTTATTTAGCTTGACCCCGTATATTTGTACCTATATTTATACGCATCAAATCTTGCAATCGATTTTTCGACCATTTCTACTTAACAGATTTCGATGAAATTTGGTATGCGTATCAGGTCTCCGTGACAATAACTTTTAATAATATTTTCAACCTTTGATCTTCAAATCCTGATGCTGCAGAGACACTGCTTACCTTAACCGAGAGACGTACACATCTGCTAATTTAACTATATTATTGTTGCTAGTAAATAAATCCTTAGTGTCTTAATATTGATCATCAACTCTTCAGTTCTGATGCTGCATAGTTACTGCCTGCCATAACTGACCGGGTGGAGACTGTGTCAATTTAATAATAGTGCTCTAGATTTAGGTAGAAATATTTACGTTTCAAATTGACCTCCAACTCCTCGGTCGTGATGTTGCAAGGTTACAGCCTGCCATATCTAACAGGGTGGAGAATGTGTTAATTTAATAATAGTGTTCTAGTTTTAGGTAGACGCATTTACGTTACATATTAATCTCCAACTTCTCAGTCGTGATGATGCAAGGTTACAGCCTGCCATAACTGACCGGTTGGAGAATGTGTCAATTTAATAATAGTGTTCTAGTTTTAGGTAGACGCATTTACGTTACATATTAATCTCCAACTCCTCAGTCGTGATGATGCAAGGTTACAGCCTGCCATAACTGACCGGTTGGAGAATGTGTCAATTTAATAATAGTGTTCTAGTTTTAGGTAGAGGCATTTATTTCATATTGATCTCCAACTCCTCAGTTCTGATTCTGCATGGTTACTGCCTTCCGTAACTGACCGGTTCCAGAATGTGTCAATTTTTACGTTACGTTTGATCTCCAACTCCTCAGTCGTAATGCTGCTAGACTACTGGCTGCCATAAAGGACCAGTTGGAGAATGTATGCATTTAAAAATAGTGTTCTAGATTTAGGTATAGGCGTTTACGTGTTTTATTGATCTCCAACTTCTGAGTCGTGACCGCTAGGACACTTAATTATTGGGTTTTGTCTGGTCCATGTCATGCTGCTACTGAAGCAATTCTCGTTGTGATGTTCCGATCGTATGCAACACGCGGTACTCGGCCTTTTAGCTTCGCATAGATTGCGGCTCACCCTCAGGCCTTCGGCCCTCGGGCTCGCTAAGTCACTTGACCATTGACATTTGTCCAGTCCATGTCATGTTGCTGCTGAAGCAATTTTCTCCGTGACGTACTCGGCCTTTTAGCTTCGCATAGATAGCGGCACACCTTCGGGTCTTCGGCCCTCGGGTGCGCTAAGACACTTGACCGTTGTGTTTTATCAAGTCCATGTCATGCTGCTGCTGAAGCAATTCTCGTTGTGATGTTCCGATCGTATGCAATACGCAGTACTCGGCCTTTTAGCTTCGCATAGATTGCGGCTCACCCTCGGGCCTTCGGCCCTCGGGCTCGCTAAGACACTTGACCGTTGAGATTTGTCCAGTCCATGTCATGCTGCTGTTGAAGCAATTCTCGATGTGACGTATTCAGCCTTTTAGCTTCGCATAAATTTTTAAAATAAAAGAATGTCCTTTACGTAAATTAAGCTATTTCAACTCAGTATTTCAAGGATTTAGTTCCCCTCCAGGACCCATAGATTTTTTCCACATTGTATACATATATGTACCATATAATATACGTAGGTACCCAACTACCCAACTTAATGTAGGTACCCTCTACTTTAAACACACGAAAGCTCACATACAATTAATATAATACCACTTGAGATGTCATCACATATAGTTTTCCCACCACATACTACGGTCAATAGGGCTGGTTACAAGTACAAAAATTTTACTAAAAACTTAAATATAAATTATCGTAAAAAAGTTTTAAGTTAAACGGTTTTATTTCAATCAAATGTTGTACCAAAAACTAGAAAATAAAAATTTATACGAATTTTAGTCCCACATACATTGCTTCCTGGAGAGTAATCATGTAAGACGGATAACAGAATAGGCATCTCGAGTCGGATGCTAAAGGCCCTATTTGTCTCTATGTCAGTGGATTAAGTCATAATCGGAAGCTTTTATCAGACTAAAATAAAAACGTGGGGCGTTGGTACGACAAAAAAACCGGCCAAGAGCATGTCGGGCCACGCTCAGTGTAGGGTGCCGTAGTTTTCCGTCCGTCACAGTAAGTGTCCCCACTTAAGAGTTAAAATAACACCGCCATCAGGATATGATATGAGCATTCCACGTACATCGACATCTATCGGCAAATTAAGTAAACTATTGCGCGCTAACTTAAAGTATGGAAGATGATTTTTATGGGATAATTCTTTATTGCGTGAGCCGATTTTCACCGTTTTTACTTTATTTGAAAGCACGTCATTTCATTGTGATTTTGTAGTAATTACAGGTACAATAAACACCTGCTTATACGGTTAAATTACAAACTTAGTTCAGAAATTATATTGTAATTTTTTTTCAAAAACCATTCAACCTGTCAAGTTCAAAATAATTTTCCTAGAAAGTTTTTATAAAGTTCAAAGTTAGAGGGGGGGGACACATTTTTTTTTACTTCTGGAGCGATTATTTCCGAAAATATTAACATTATCAAAAAATTATTTTAGTAAACCCCTATTCATTTTTAAATACCTATCCAACAATATATCACACGTTAGGGTTGAAATGAAAAAAAAAATCACTCCCCACTTTACGTATAGGGGAGGTACCCTAATAAAACATTTTTTTCCACTTTTTATTTTAGCACTTTGTCAGCGTGATTGATATACATATTAGTACCAAATTTCAGCTTTCTAGTGCTAACGATCACTGAGATTATCCGCGGACGGACGGACGGACGGACGGACGGGCAGACATGGCGAAACTATAAGGGTTCCTAGTTGACTACGGAACCCTAAAAATTAGGTAGGCAGGTAAAGCTACCAATGAACGAAAATCCTGTGATTCAAAATCGTAATTACATGGTAAAACAATAATAGAGAAAATTATAAGACCTAAAAATCATGAAAATCAAGTGGAGAGGCCTTTGCCCAGCAGTGGAGGGCACTCTAGTCGACTAGTAAATAAAAAATAAATAGGTATTGAGAATTGCTAATGAATTATACAAATTAATTCACCATATTTACTTAATGTCACATTTCATTACGCAAACTAAATATCTAAGAATTTGACTCATTTTATAATTTATATATACATATTTTTAATACTACTCGTAGTACTCTCACACTAACGCCACCTCCAACAACATTAAAGCATAGCTACGTGACTTTGATTTTAGATTAAATAGTCTGTATTACATACTTAACCCACTCTACCTTATATTAGACGCCCCACGTTTTTATTTTAGTCTGATAAAAGCTTCCGATTATGACTTAATCCACTGATATAGAGACAAATAGGGCCTTTAGCATCCGACTCGAGATGCCTATTCTGTTATACGTCTTACACGATTACTCTCCAGGAAGCAATGTAATTGGGACTAAAATTCGTATACATTTTTATTTTCTAGTTTTTGGTACAACATTTGATTGAAATAACTAATTTAACTTAAAACTTTTTACGATAATTTATTATGTATCGTTCCTAAACCGGACTTAAAACATTATTTTCCTGTCTGAACTTAAACATCGAACCTTAAAATACGTCCAAACTTAAATAACGACTTGGCAGCCCGCGACGGATTCTCATAATTTATTTCCAAGATTTGAACTGGTCTCCATATTCATGACTCGAACTGTGCCCAAGCTTAGGTAATTAAATTTACATTTGTCAAACTCGATAGAGTCCACGACTGGAGAAGATCCAAAATCGTCCGCTCCAGTTGAAATATCTAATTATTAATTATTTTTCTATTCGTTAATGAAGTTTTCATTATAATTTTTATTTAAAAATTTAATTAGGTAGGTATAGTCCGTAGGAGGTTGTGGGTTCGATCCCCGGTCTGACCTAACCCAGAACACCTTATTGAGACTAGGTCTTGTTTCCAACCGACATAATTTAGCTATATACTTATTTATGTTACTTAATTAATTTAAAAAAAATCTGGAAGACAATTTTCAATTTTTTTTAAACACAAATTCTTACTACGATACAATTCAACACCAGGGGGACGATTTTTGAGATTCGAGCGCTCGAATATGATATTTAAAACTCTGAATAAAACGAAAACTACATGTTTTAAGAATAACAGCGATAGTTATTTAAAATCATGATTACTTATACTATTAATGTCATTATCATTAATGGCGACAAAGTTTTGTGCGCGATTATATTCGAGGTTAAATTCTTTGAATTCGAGCGCTTGATTGTCAAAAATCGGTCCCCAGGACGAAAAATCAAAATATTATGTAAAACGTGGCGTTATGTTACCCAGAAACTAACAAGGAACGCAGAGCCCAAACCTTTAAAGGTAAACTTTTGTCTCCTTATTCATAACCTTTTCTCAAACCTGTCCTAATCTATCATTTTTACAGTTGTATTTGTTAAAAACAGGCAAAACATAAATTAACTAATTGAGGCCTGAGAGATGTTTATGATGATATTAATGATACATTAATTCTTCAAATACTAGTACTACAGGTACAGCTCTATATATTCATATACATATTCATTTATTTTGTATTAAACATACATTGTCAAATTACATGAGATCGATGTCAATATTTACATTGGATAAAAAACAAGAATAATACTTACATTCAGCAAGTTATAGTGATTTTACAATAAACAAAATTTAACATACATACATTTTAAAGCTCTTCAAGAAGAAACTCAGTTACAGAATAATAGGCCTTTTGGATTAAGAAAGATTTTGGTTTCAAAATAAACCCACGAGAGGAGAAAAAGATGTCTAGAAATGTATTCCACAAGGAATAAAAAGAGGCTATTAATAGTACATTTTAAAAACCTCTATGCGGACGAAGTAAACTCAATTGTAGCAAACTAGATTTCATTTCTGAGAAAATTAGTTTCATTAAACAAATAAAAACTATAAAAAAGCGCTGGTGGCCTGGCGGTAAGACGTCAGACTTTCAATCCGAAGGTCTCGGGTTCAAACCCCGGCTCGTACCACCGATTTTTTCGAAACTTAAATATGTACGAAATATCATTTGATATTTACCAGTCGCTTTTCGGTGAAGGAAAACATCGTGAGGAAAGCGGATAATCCCAAAAAGGCCTAGTTTCCCTCTTTGATTGGAAGGTCAAATGGCAGTCGCTTTCGTAAAAACTAGTGCCTACGCCAATTCCTGGGATTAGGTTGCCGAGCGGACCCCAAGCTCAATAGAGCAAAGAATCTGGGACAAACGCTAGGAAGAAGAAGAAGAAACAAATAGTTAAACAAGGTACTCGGTGTCGGTACGTAGTTGTCTCGAAAATCCTTATAAGAGATAAAAATATTCATTGTAATTTATTAAATTAAAATACTGTAATTGAATCTAAATTCTACATTACTAGAGTTAATTCAGATTTCATATTAACGCTTAGAATATCAATTAAATATAGCCTGGAGCAAAATTTAATCAAGTTGTACGCCTTAGGGCCATAAAATAAATTGGTTGCGACACATGGGCGGCACAAATCTTCGTTACTTGTATTTACGATGACCCACATTATATAAAAGAATCGCTTACGGCTGGAAAATACGTTATATGCTACTGTATGCCGTGGAGTCAGCTTTTGCTGTTACATTCTGATTAGTATTAAAGGCCATTTAACACTTTACTTTTTTTAGTGTCCTAACTAGCATCCTAATTAGGATTAGTTTTAATTTTTAGAAGTCTAACTTTAGTTTTTTTAATGCATACATTATGTTACATTATTAATATTATTATAATTATTTGAACAGGAAATAAACAAACATTAGGATCCTAACTTTTTTCAGTAGTAAATTTATTTGCTAAATGCGGTTACACTTTACTAAATTTAGAAACTAACTCATTTAGGAAGCTAACTAGAACAAGTGTAACAGGGCTTTAACACATAATGCTGTTTCGTTTTATCGAGTTTCTCATATTCCAGGACAGTTACATTACATGTGGTACTAACTATTACAAATCAATCCGTGAACAAACTCGATGAGATTAACATTGTATAGTAAACATAGGTTTTTAACAGTAGTCGACCGAGCAACAGCGAAAATCCTTTCGTATTTTGCAGGTTCTATAGTTATAATATTTTTTCGTAATTTCGTTTTAAGTAGTTACTTACAATTTTTCCATAAACATCACCAAATTACGATTACATGAATCCTCCTTTTTGTAAAGGGTCGGCAACGCGCATGTAACAGGTTGGAGTTGCAGGTGTCTATAGGCTACGATAGCTGCTTACCATCAGGCGGGCCGTATGCTTGTTTGCCATCGTCGTGGTATGAAAAAACGTCTCGTGATATTAAATGCATTTCATATTATAGGTCATTTTACACAAAAACACTAACATAGATAATTGCAATTTAAAGCCTGAAAAAGTAAAAAGCACTAATTCATAATATCAAACGTTTACTAACAACTGTATTGAAAGTCTATTTATTTCAAAAATGAGCTTTACATTCTCTAAAATGCACTAAACTCAATTGTCGAGAGTTAAAGTTTACAATACCCAATTATACCGTCGTTCGGAAATATTGGAGCTAAAATCGATTAGAAAAAACCCAAAAACTATTTGGGTATATGCCGTTATTGATCATAAAATTCAAAGTATTTTTAATTAATTCGTGTTACGACGATGTTGTCCATAAAACCCGATAGATACTGCAAAATGCGAAGTAATAACTCCAAGTATGTTATGTAAAAAAATGTTGTTTTCTATTGTTTCGTTCATTTACCTTATACTTCATTAAATACTGTGGCTATGACAAAAAGAAAATATGACACATCTTTCTTCCTGTGAAAGTTATAACAAATTACATTTTAGTGTTTTTTTTTCAAACCTCTACTAAAAAAACATAATTATTGAAATGTAACGTTATTCAAGATAATCAGCGATATACCCGACATCAATACTAGCTGACGCCTTAGGGACACATTAGATAGATACTTGCCGAAGATAAATCGACGGATATACGACCCGTTGACCACGAACGCTGTACAGTGTTCGAAACGTCGGGATGTAATTTAAGCTCAGTACGAGTACACGCGATAAAATTCGCGTATCCTTGTCTAATTCCCACAACACATGTGACAGATGCAAACGAAAAGTCATGTAATCATTACCTTCTTAAGTTTCAAGTAGCTATATCTATAAACTATTGTTATTTGGCTATTATTACTAGGCCCTGAATTTCTTTGCTTAGGTAGTGTAGTAAAGTCCTCCTTAAAATAAGTAAGTACATAATTACCAGTACCTACTATTAGTAGTAATAGGTACATCAGTCATTTAAGATGCGATAAATCATTTAAGAGCGACGACTTTTAAGATTTATTATAGCTTACCTGTTCCGGATATTTCAATGGTACCGCAGAAACTAAAACGTGACCAGATCCGAACCGTTATAATTTGGCCGAATTCGGCCTTATCTACCCATGACCGCATCGGCGCGTCTACAAATTCTATAAACTTATCAACTCCTTCACAAAGTTTCCACAAAGCTAGGAATATTTATAGAGCCATTTGTTTAATAATCCCCTATTATTAATTCAAATGAAGTTTGGTGAAAATTTATTATGGAGCGATGAAATTATACAGTCGTTGTTAATTGGTCTCTTATTTTATTTTTAAAGCCCACTGGGGCCGGAGGTCGGAATACCAGAGACGAGAAAGTAATATGGATTGATAATGTTACCGGAAATCGCAACATCTAATACTTTATAGAATACCAGAAAAAGAATGAAAAAAAACTGTGACTAGGCATACTATACGATTACACCCAATTAATGAACGAACGTACGAATTATATCTCTAAAAATATATTTTTGTTTAAGAAAAATCAGTACGAGTTATTTTATTAAACGTCAAGTGCTTGTTCCGTGTAAGTAAAAAAATTAAATGTTATGTTAAAATTAACAGAGAAAAAAATTGTTAATCTTACCAACAATACTTTAAAACACACGTAAAAGAGAACAAACAAGACTAATCAGATAATGTAATTGAATACATAAAAGTATTTTATGTACAATATGTGCGCGTCTGATAAACTACACTTGTTTTTACGACTGGACCTTATAAATAAAGATGTCCCGCTGCTATACAAATAAACTAAAATAAGCTACAATTCATAAAGAAAACACGAAATTTCTCATAAAACACGTAACACGAGTGTATTCGGGTGTGTACTTTTCAATCGAAAGACAAAAACTACCTATAGGATTTAGTAGCGAAGTAGACCTACCTATACCATTTAAAATCCTTCCCGACCATACTAGCTCACAACACAACTCAACCTACCTATGAAAAATTACAATTCAATCACACTTAGCATGCAAGTACACTAAATAACAATATGTTAATAATGTTTCCGAATCGGAAGCAGAGTTCTTTAGTATCTTCGGACACCATATAAAAACCCTTACTATAGAGGTGCATACCCATATGCAACATCTACTGTCTGCAGTAAAAAAAACTCTGGCACACGACACGCACACATAAACACGTTTAACTCATAACACGCCTCTTTTTCCTTTAGGGTTTAAAAACAAGAAAATCCTTCAACCCATCACGTCTCTAAACATAAAACGCTACGTGCCCCACGCCCAGCACTGCCAGCAGGCGACTTCCTTTGTCAAGAGTGAACTCGAATGACAAATAATACTCTCAACACAGAAAATAACCCATTTCAGTAAGATACATTCGGAAAATACGAGCTTGGGAACGAGAATGGGACTGGACTGGACAACCTTGTCCAAGCTTGGCTTACAATTAAGAAATGTGAAATATGATACCAGTTTGATCATATTTAGTAAAATTAAATTAAAGCATATACATCGTAAAATATCAAAACAGCGAATTAAATGCAGAACTGTTGAATTCAGTTATTTCTAAAACAAAAAGCTAATTTTAGAATCTTAAAATATGATGACGATTTGATGCCTAATTTTAATCGGAAACTGATTCAATTATTCACCGTTTTCTCGCGAAATAAATTCCAAAATCAAACTGGTTTTCTAATAGCAATGGTTGTTATACGTGGTGGAGAATTCAAACGCTTCTTACTATATTGAAACAATTATCAGCTTTTAGCGTTGATCCTGGCTTTTTACCACGGCCCTATGGAACCTGAGGTCCACTTGGCAACCTAACCCCAGGAATTGTCGTAGGCACTCCTTTTTACGGAAGCAACTGCCATGTGACTTTCACTTGAGAGAAACTGGGACTTGTTGGGATTAGGATTTTTCCTCACGATGTACCGTCTTAAGCTGTTTTGATGTCTTGATGAACTACGCATTATTGTGTTCTTTTAAGATTAAATGTATTACTGTTTTGAAAAAAAATAAGTCCCGCCGAGTTTCTTGCCGGTCATAACACTTGTCGGGTCAGAGGTGTAGGGTTAGAACCGGTGTTAGTTTTTTTCTCTCTCTCTAACGTTCATAAGTGCATTGTAATGTGCCTAAATTGAAGAATAAATATGTTTTATCTTTATCTTATCTTTCATGTTGTCCTTCACCTAAAAGCAACGATATTGAAACAATATTGGTATTATATTGTTTATGGCTGGCTATGCCTCGTGATCAGGAATTGCGGGGCGCTGCTCGAATATGCTGTCACGGATTTCCCATTTGTGTCTGTAGGGTTTACGAAATACATAACATAATTTAGTCACGTAGTTGTAGACGTAACGGGAAAGGTAAAGTGAAAAAACCCAAACTGATTTATTTTTCAAAGGTTTGACTTGAACGGTTTGTCAAATTTTCGACCGGTTATCTTTTCATTGTTTTGTTTTGTAATCTTTTAATTATATACCCACATCCTTGATTTTCTTTTCATTGGGGTAATGATAATGAAATAGTAAAATACGATTGTTGGTTTCTGCTGTCTATATTAGATCTAAATTGAAATATGTAGTATTTTGTTCTACAAAGTAAAAATGAGTTTTACCGTGAACATTTCAAAGAAAGTCAATTTTCCTCTCCAGAATTTGCATACACGAGGTATATTCCAAGTTACTTCGTATACTTGGGAACCGATTGCGAATCGATTACAAAGTTCTGTCTCCGAACCGAGGGTCCAAACAATTTGGAAAAAATATGGAAGTGAGGCCTGATAAATACTTTCAATGATAGCTATATTGAAGAAAATCGGTTGAGCCGTTTTTGAGTTATAATATAACTCAAAAACACAATAGTAAAGGGACGTAAGTGCCGCATAGTAAATACTAACAAACGACCTTTTGAACGGATGTATTTTAACAGGCTGGCAACTACGATACCCTACACTGAGCATGGCCCGACATGCTCTTGGCCAGTTTATAACAATAGGTAGTTGTAATGTTAACTTAAAATCGTATATTATAAGATCAATACTAATTACCGCCTTCCGATCCAACTGATTTTGGACTATGATAGCTGAATTCCCCTGAGTGTGTTTTGCGCCTTAGGTAGGGATGTAGATGGTCAGATGCGTAATGACCTATATACGCTAGACCAGTTGGATACACAAAACATCATGCCAGCTCCGAATGTTATACTTGTACAGTCAGCTGCAGAGAAAAGGTACCACCCGCCATACAAGTTTGTAGGGCACTGTGGTACCTTTTCTCTGCAGCTGACCGTACAGTCGCCATCAGATATATAGGAGCGGCCAAGGTGGTCACAAATATCTGAACAACGCCTCTTATTTTCAAGGCAATACAGTCCATGTTCAGATATTTTGAGTACCTTGGCCACTCCGATATATTTGATGGCGACTGTACCTACGTAAGTAATCTGATGAAGCTGTAAAGCTTCAACCAAGCAGATTTACTACAGATATAGGCAATTACATTGAAGATATATACCATGCCTAACAATACTAGTCCAGCCTATAATTATACTGTCAATGGCCAGCTTTCACATTCTTGCTACTGTAAATGACAGAATTTAACATTAACTTACCGTTAGTTACGCCGTTCTGCGCAGGACCTCCTGCTGCCGGTTTTCTTACTATAGCAATTATTGCTTAGCTACAGCTTAATACAGTTAGAGCACTGTATAAAAAATTGAATGTAAGTAATACTGACTCCCTTTATTTATTCACACTAATGAGTAACACTTAGGCTCACCCCAAACTAGCGTCTCCTGTGCGTTGGCGTCGACGCAGCGTTGGCACAACTGTGCCGCGGCGTCAATTGAGCGTCAACGTCTCGCCAGCACCCTCGCAGCGTCAACGCGACAGCCTTAGCCTTAGAAATTAGTGAAGTCACGTCGTCGCAGCGTCGGCGCTGGTGAGACGCTGACGCTGGATAAACGCTGCTAGCGTCGCGCCAACGTTCAAAATCAAAGTCAAATAGTTTATTTGTACAACATGGTTATATAGTACAAACAGAGGTACTACAGGTCTTACAGAAAGAGTGTAGCATCACCATGTCGGGCCACAGGGCATACAAATTTTAGTGTTTTTTCTTTAAATCTGTAACTACATGTTAATATTAATTGCAGTCGGATAAAAAAACCCTTAACAGTATAATATGTACTATCCACTAAAAAATCTAATAATTTTCTTTTGAAACTTATAATATTTTCTACATATATGTACTTCTTATTTGTTTCGGAACTTTATTATAGATTTTTGGAGCCATACCAAGTATACTTTTCTTTAAAAATGCTGTGTCGGAAGACATTGAAGCTATTTTATTTCTTAAACGAATACTCTTAAATCTTTTAAATATGTGCAGGTTGCCTTTAACAAAAATAACTAATTCGTTAATTCGTAAATAACGTTGCGTCGGGAGACTCTAGTTTGGGGTGAGCCACCTTTAAAACGTGTTTTATTTTGTTTTTGTTGTTTTGTTGTTTTATTTTGTTGTTGCAGTTTCATAGCTCTGCTGGGTTCAACACAACACAACGGAATTCAGCCAACCATAGACAATATTCCGTCCTGAGCGGAAAATTGTCTATGGGTTCTGTTGTTTTTTGTATAGATTTGTATAGACAATATTTGCCTTACGTTGATCAGTTTGTCAATTGTGATTGGTGCAACTGATTTATTTTAGTTTAGGTACGGCCTGAAGCAGCTCTTTGGCAATATTCTCGAAGTCTAAATGTTAAGGGCACTTTATAATGAAGGTATATTACGGAGTATAGTTAATGATAACATTAACATGACCGCTTCAGTTGTAGTTTTATTGGTGACATTTTGATGTACTGTGACTAATGAGCATTGAGGACAATATGTTATACCCAACGAGCAACAACGTAAAGGAGGTACAGACTCAAAAAGATTAACTGAAAATATGGCTTGTGAGTAACCGGTCTTATACCGTAATAAACTGTCAGAGAAACTGTTGCACGGGTCGTTCTTGCGGCAGTATTGTGGGACCATTTTTGGGCTGATTGTGTATCCCTAGAATTATTGATCGGTGCATGGTTATATCTAATTTTCGTATATGTTTAGATGAAGTGTTAAAAAATATACTTTACCTTTTTTTTTATACCACGACGGTGGTAAACAAGCATACGACCCGCCTGCTGGTAAGCAGCTACCGTAACCTATGGACGCCTGCAACTCCAAAGGAGTCACATGCGCGTTGCCGACCCTTTACAAAAAGGAGGACTCACTGTGTTGACGGCTAAAGGAACAAGAAGGTCCCTCATCGTCAACGCACTGGGTCCTCTTTGAGCTCTTTGGCAACCTTACTCACCAGCAGGAACACAACACTATGAGTAGGGTCTAGTGCTATTTGGCTGTGGTTTTCTGTAAGGTACTTCCCCAGTCGGGCTCTGCTCCAGATTTGAGCGAGATGACATTCGCTGAACGTGCCCTACCACAATTAGCGAGATGCCATTCGCAATGCCCTTACCTGTCTTTTTGGCGTAGGTTAAGGACATACCCCGGGTCTAAAAACCTTGGTACCTTGTCCGAGTAAGGTATAAAATCAAAAAGATTGAACAATGTCAATCACAAACGAGAGAGCGACCCGCTTTGTGCACGCATTATGCGGTTTAAGGGTGCAAACGTCCGGTTTTCGTTCCAGGTCGTCGGGCACGTTTACCGACTCAGGTCACCTGAAGGTGCATGTCTCATACTAAATACCAGAGCCCCGCACACACACGGTTCTACGCGGTTTTCAAAACCTAACGTCAGGTCAAAATACGTGCGTATGTCAGGGTCGGGAAAATGAATCAGGAAGCCGGACTACCGGACGTTTGCTTGAAGCCTTAACGCGTCGTCGTTTCGTGGAAATGAACTGACTGTTGCCTAAACCCTCTACGTCTGCGGTTATCATCTAACTTGGCCCTTTGATCACCGGCACGTCATGACCATGACGATGACAAGAACTTCGCTAATAGGGTGTCGGAAATCTTATTAGTGAAGTGTTTGTACGATGAAGTTTGGAGTTTGGACTTAGTTGGGTTAGCGTTTTGTGAATAAGTTACGGTTGATGGCAAATGGGAGTTCGGAGAATGAAATTTTGGTATAGTCGCGGACGGTCTAGAACGCAAAATGACCAGTGTAATATTTTGCCTTTATCGCTTTTAGTCTACATCGCGAGCGGTCTAGAACGCAAAATGGCCGCTCATAGGTAGGTTAGGTTCGTTAGTTATCTTCTAATGGCCGGAGGCCAAACCGCACAGAAATAGGAGCCTCGTAGCGGGTAAAGATAAAAAGACGAAAATGATGTAGACATTTTGCGTCCGTTACGTATTACACTAGTCATATTGCGTTAGAGACCACGAATAACCCGAAATTTTGGTACTGTGCTTAGTCGGACTTCAAAGTTTACTCGCGCAGATGTCGCGTACACCACATTATGCATCCTCGAAGCCTTGTTCAAATATACAACAAAGCCAATATTTCCCGCGGGTAGGCTGCACCACAAGATATGCATACTGCATACAAGATCCTTCAGGTGCACTCCAGGCACATACATTCTAAAGAAAATGCTGAACAACACTTTATTTTTAGGGTGACTACGTGAATTTTCCTGAGACTGCAACTGTCCTGAGGGGCGATTTTTGAGATCTTGTTGGTCTCGAATATGACATTTAAAACTCTGAATAAAACGAAGGAATGAAGTTTTAAAAATAACAGCGATAGTAATTTAAAATCATGTTTATTTATTTTATACTATTAATTTCATGTGTGAATAATGGTGACAAACTTCTGTGTGCGATTATATTCGAGGTGAAATTCTTTGAATTCGAGCACTCGATTTTCAAAAATCGGCCCCCTGGGCGATGGGAGGTGGAGGAAATAAAAACGCACTGATCATGCAGATAGATAAATAGTGCAAGACCATATAATAATCAAATAAACAATCTATTTTCGTGGATTTTTGGAACGATAACGCCATCTGTTCTCTGTTATGCGAATTAATACGTAAAATTGTGATATTAACATCACTCACAAAAAAATGGTACCTTTCCATGTAGACTGTCACATATTTGCAGAATCTCATTAGCTTATTGCACCTGCTCTATCGGAAGCAATATTATAACAGGAATTTACAAAACAATGCATTTTTTTGTAAAAGCCAATCTAAGTTGAAATCAATATGCTGCGTAATTACCTAATTACTCAACGAACAACGAAGAAACGAGCTTGACATAAATAAATAAATGTCATATTTTATTTAGTTTGTGAAATAAAATACTTTTTTTAATTATTTAATCTTTGTTGCACAAAAAAAAATGTACAAACCGCGGACTTAATATCATGAAGCATACAAAGCGCGTATCTACAATATCCTTACAAAGCAGTTAATAAATTAAGTAAACAATCACATATATTATGAACCTACTCCTAAACAATTTAAACTTCGATATGGGTATAAATAAATACAAGTATTAACTAACAAAATAAAATAAAATAAATATTTGGGGACAATCAAAAATTAATCAATAAAACGATTTTACGTTAAAATTATTTCACAAAAAAGGTTTAAATAGGTATAGAGACCTACATATTGTTGGCTAATCTTACTTCAGGAACCACAGGAATCACAAATAACAATACTGTTTAATATCATAAATAGATGAAGATTTATTCAACAACACTTAGCAGCTATTTTTAGATCGGTGAACGTTAAGCAAGAAGCCGATTTCAAACATATATCTAACAAAGACAATCAATGTTACCAACAACATAAATCATTTTTATATTTATACTCTTTACACAATATTATTTTAAATATAGTTTTTAAAGATATTTACATGTATTAGAATTTATATTAAAATGGTTACCTATCATAATGTCGAAATTCGTTACTCCGAATATTATTAGCCCGAAAATGTTTCCCTTTTTTCCACTTCGCGTAATTATTGTTTGCCCGAAATTACGTTTCCCATATTATTATGTCCCCTATTTTTATTTCGTCGCAATTTCATTTCGCTTATGATTCGAATCGCCACTTATTGAAATCCCGAAGTTTCATTTGCCAACTAATTTATTTGGCGTAAAGTTTTACTTCCGAAATATTACTTTTCCGCTGTGTCAAAACATCGAATCGCATGAGTTTGCAATGTAATTTGCGTAGGCGTTAATGTTATTAATTGGGTGGGTAAGTTAATAAAATTGTCAACCCAATCTTGTCATTTGTTTATTTTATCAGTTTTTCTAGTGCCAGTTTGTTTCCGCGGGGTCGCAGTTCTAACCTAACCTAACCCAGTTTTCTAGCGCCAGTTTGTTTCCGCGGGGTCGCAGTTCTAACCTAACCTAACCCACTTTTCTAGCGCCAGTTTGTCTCCGCGGGGTCGCAATTCTAACCTAACCTAACCCACTTTTCTAGTGCCAGTTTGTTTCTGCGGGGTCGCAGTTCTAACCTAACCTAACCCACTTTTCTAGCGCCAGTTTGTTTCCGCGGGGTCGCAGTTCTAACCTAACCTAACCCACTTTTCTAGTGCCAGTTTGTTTCCGCGGGGTCGCAGTTCTAACCTAACCTAACCCACTTTTCTAGCGCCAGTTTGTTTCCGCGGGGTCGCAGTTCTAACCTAACCTACTTTTCGTGCCAGTTTTTTCCGCGGAGTCGCAGTTGTAACCTACTTAACCCACTGTTCTAGCACGAGAGTCGCAAAAACCAAATCATAACACAAAAAAGCGACAAGCAACAAATTTCCAAATGCCGGGAATAATTAATAAAATCTGTTGCAATTTTTTTTATGGCATTCGGTGTAATGATATTAGGGGAAATGAAATTTAGGTGTAACGTAGCATCGGAATTATGAAAAGTGGGGTAACAAATCAGTTGTCAAACAATAAAGTTGGCAAACGTTCTTCGGGCTATTGAGTTTCGGGAAAACGTTAATTCGGGGAAACAAACCAGCGGCGTTTCGTAAGTATGGTAAACAAAGCAGATGGATTTTAAAAATTCGGGGAACTGTTTTCGGACAAGTGAAAATCGGACAAGTCAGTTTCGGAAGATCGATAGGTTACCACTTTAATGACCTCATTACTATGAAATACACACCGACGCACAATAAACTTCGAATTATTAACCTTCTTATTATGCATCCTATTTAGTTGGTTAAATTACAAGGATAACCACTCATTCTAATAAAACTGATTATAAATTTTATAGGCAATTCAACCACCAAATTCAATGACACCATACTATGCAATACGAGTAAACTGTGATCCTACATTTTAATTCTAATCTGAAGATTATGTTGAAACTATACCCACTTCGCACGCCCTTTATAGATACCTATAGATTATTTAGTTTTTTCCTGGTTTCTATCAAATCTATGCGCTTAATCATCATTATACATTTGGCTAACCACTAACTCACTCAGTTAAATGGCGAAACATAACAAAATAGATAGACGTACTTAATAACGAACTGAAATTCTCACTAACCGCAATCTACACATAAACCAACGATTTTACTTTTAATTTTGGTAAAATAAACACGCCTCGATAAGACTATCAGATTATCTGCCCAATAACGAACTTAAAATCTCAACACGTATCAACCCGCAACTACCCACTATTCTGTAAATATTAACGCGACGGTCCGTCATACGCACTTGCTATTAAAACCCGAATAAATCTAAATTTCTTACCGAGACACGTGTACACTAATAGTGGCTGATGTTTGCGAGCCACGTGGAACACGAGATTCTTCATGCAATGGTCTCGAGCGCTCCAACAAGGTTCCTCATCTTCGTTACCATAGAAGCGCGCGGGCCGTGGATTTCTGTTGTCTATCGAATGCTTCCATCTCTTGATAACAGATCTGTCAACAAACTCAAACACTATTTGTACTTTACAGCCTAAACTCACTGATCTCCTTTAGACACGACGCTCTGCTGAAGAAAAAGCCCAGATATTTCCTTCCACAACCTTATATAGACTTTCATGTCTTAAGATGAGAACCCCAAAAATAATTCAAACGTTCCTCAATCCATTCGAAACCTCTCATTTTGATTGGTCCAACTAAATAAGCTTAATTCTGATTGGTTGCCCTTTTTCCCGCGTATTTCACCGAGCTATTCTATAATCTATCGTGAACCATAGATTAAAGACAACTCTAAAACAAACTTAAAACAACATTTTTTTTTTAATCTAAAATTATGTTAATTTTTTTATTTTACGTTTATAAAATAGGTTTCGATTTGTCCATAGGGAAACTGAACTGAACGACCCTGGCAACTCTAGACTATGTATGTGTCACCTATGAAGGAACATAGTCTTGTACGCTACCCTCACTTCATTTTCGTACTGTAGCAAATTGATTTTATTTCGAAGTCAAAGACAAGGTATAGTTCAAAATAATTTACTGCTTACAGCGTAGCTGGATATTTTCAGATGTCGGTCTGTTACAATCACTTGGTATAATATCCGCTAGCTAAGTCAAGGCTTGTAAAGAAATTATTGCCACCAAGACAATCCAACTTATCCTCAATACGAGGTAGGGGATACTTATCTTTCAGCGTCTTACGATTTAATGCTCGATAATCGACGCATAAACGTTTTTATGTACAATCACACTGTAAGTCCTCTAAAACGTGTTCAAAAACGGTAGGCAATGGCTAGCATTACCTACCACAACTGATTTTACTATGATAAGCTTTTTATCTGTGGCAGTAACGTAATTTTAACTTTACATGCTCAAATATTGATGTGCTATGAGTATTGATAACATAATGTAAATCCTGTGCTCCTTCCTCACCAACGGCACGCGCCCGCGCGGCCGCCGACACGCGCCTCCCCGACCGCCGGCACAATCGAGTTGGCCATGGCGGTGCAATGGCGGTCATTTTATGGTTTCCGGGCACTTAATTTAATATATGTAATATGAGTGTAGATAAAGCAGTGTATGCAACTGCACGTAATTAGGCCGCCCTCGCTACGCTCATGCTTATAAATTAGTAGAATCTTTTGCTACGCTTTCTCGGGATATCAATCAGCGCTTTCGACATAAACTAAATTTGCTTCCTTCTTTCACACAATGTTTACCCAATTCAAATAGCTATTCAATAGGTCCTCTCCATCTAATTGGTAGTTCTCGAGAGAAAACACTCGAGTTGCTTAAAAATACACTCAAATCACCATACATGAGCCTTTTAAAATTGAAGAGTTCCCTCAATCCCTCATGGATTCCCATCATCAGGTCCAACCAAATTAGTACGGGGCTACTTTCGAGGTAACTCTTTGTAAACAATAAAAATATTACTCAAATCGAACAACGGGTCTCGGAAAAGACGTATAGGAAAAAGTTCATAATACACCCGCTTAACCTAAGGAAAGTTCCAAATGTCATATGTGGTCTTTATCATTAGGTCCGTTCCATCAAATTGGTGGTTTTCGAGAGGAAATGCTTCTTAAGAAAACACTCAAATCGTCATACATGTGCCTTTAAAGATTGAGGAGTTCCCTCAATTCCTCATGAATTCCATCATCAGAACAGCACCAGATTCATTAAGGACTACCTTGGAAGTACATCCTTTCAAACATAAAAAGAATTATTCAAATCGGACCACGGGTCTCGGAGTAATCGCTGAACATCCTACATTTAAAAATCAACATCATTATTGGGCTATCGATGTAACGCGTCGACCAGATTTGATCTATTGAGGCAGCCCTTTATGGTTCATTACTGATTCCCGTTGCATTTAGAAATTTCCAGATTCTTTGGGCTGTAATGTGTTGTACCTCATCGGGTTGCAGTACATGCCGTCCTAGGTGGGTACTTCTTTTATGCATTAATGGTCCGCAGGAGCAGAGGAGGAGGAAGGGAGGGACCAATTACATTTTATGCTAATAACATTTCCAATACGTTTTTTACAACAATCTAACTACTCTTTATACCATCTACCGGCCTTTTCGTTTCAAAATGGCGGGGACTAAAGACAAAGCCCCTTATTCATAAACGTCTCTCAGGCCTCAATTAGTTAATTTATGTTTTGTCCTTATCTGTCACTTTGACAATAGGCATGATGACACATGTTGAATTATGCAAAAAAAATTAGTTGATAGGATGCAAAATGATCAATATATCCATCTAAAGTAAAAATTTATAAATTCTATTGAAATGGCTCAAAGATATTAAGCTGCAAAATTTCTAAATTCTACGATTTTTAAAGTGCGTAATTAAAAAAAAAACAATGATACCATTCGATTTTTAACATTTTACTGTAAAATAAATTGTACAGCAACCATATACATAAACGCAATATTTCACTGTAAAAATAGCAATTTCATATTTTTTCCATACTTTAAACAGGGCGACTATGTGATCGTGACGTCACTTTTGCACGTCATTTTGTTAGGAGCGTTTTGAGAAACAAATGCAAATCTCGGACTTTAAGTCTCATTTCTGACTTTTGTGTTGCTTTAACGCAATTGGCCCCATATAGACATTTGATCCTCACAACAAAACAAATCGATTGATACCATACATGAAAATAATTCACCATGCATGAGAGACGTTTATGAATAAGGGGGTAGAATATTAGGTGATACTATCTTTTAAGATAATGCTAAATAAAAGGCATAAGGTCAAAATATAATACCTATATATATATTTATTTTGCTATATCAATTACAAATAAACAGTAATCACTACATACATACTTTATAATCTAAATTCACATTAATCCAGAAGGTAATAGAAATGGTATTTTTCAATAGTATTTCTTATTTATATCTGCTACTGAATAACTGACATGTATGCAAGCTTGTATTATGTATCACCATATATTCACGAAACACATACAACATTTTGAACATAAAAAGTCAACTTAAAACTACTTAGATTACAAAAAGAACACACAACTTGACAAAGCATATAGGTTTCTAAAATAAGAAAATGTAAAATTAAACAATAAAGCTTTTATTTAATTGGAATCTTTGAAATAACTATGTATGTTATCTACAAATTTTGCAAACAATTTTCGAAATTCTATTTACTTGTTGGAATATTGCCGCCTGTGGTATAAACTGTTACAATACAAAATTTTATGAAATTCTGTGCAGTAGTTTGCGATCAAACAGACGCGTTTATTATATAAGTAGTTTTTTTTTGCCGCTATGTGCGATCATGGCTAAACCACGCTAAATTATAATGTTTTCTTGTTGACCCACATACAATGTCTATACAAAATCGCGTTTCTCCAGAATATAACTCTATTCTAGTACAATTTATAAAAAATACACAAACGCACGTTAAAGTTATTTTACGCCTCTTTTTTCGGGGGTTAAAAAGACGACCCGCGGGTTCTCATAGTAACCCCGCCACATATATTTCCAGACACGTAGGTTTATCTTTTTTACAAATTCTGGGTGCGTTCCAGCGCCGAGATTCACTTCGCTCATATCTCGGTGAATTAACTTCGCCCGCAATTTCGCGGTGCTGTTTACAAAATGTTTACGAGGATGGATAGCGTGTGTGGACCTGACATTATGACATAAGACCTAAGATTATGTTATGAAACATTGCCGTGATGGGCGTTTGTACAATGTCGAGTGTTTTTAATTTTTTCTAGTTACTGCTACGTTTGTGGTTTTGGTATAGTCTAAGCTTAGCTAGTTGGTCACCCTACCTCATTGGGTAGCAAGATCCGGCATGTATACCAAATTGCAACTTAAAAAGTTATGCCTTCTTTGTTAGGGACTTGATGGGCCAAACCTGGAACATTCGGAATGCAGCCAACTTTTAGGATGCCAAAAAATACCAAAAAAATACTCATTGGGTAGCAAAAAGAAACTTAGCATAAGTTTGATATGAAAGTACCTATAATCTTGTAATTAAAAAAAGTTGGTAGTTTAAACCTAGGGGATTTCAAATCCAGGTAACTTCTAAGTTCGAACGAAAAACTCATGTGGTACCAGTAGAACGTACAAATATACGGAGTAGTTTAATAGTATTTATCAAAAAAATCCAAAATAAAAGGTTGGCTCACATAAATCTGCCAATTTCGTGGTTTAGTCTAAATTTAGAGTACCTAAAACTAGGGTACTAAAAGACCTATCGATTGATGTGTCACATGTTGATATTTGGTTAAAAACATTTTTTTTTAATTTAGTTACATGTATGGAGCGCCGCCCCCCTAAAAATTTTTTTTTTTTTCAAATTTAACTACATAACTAAGTAGCGGCATACAAAATACACCTTATGTGTAAATTTTATTCAGATACGTCGGCGTCGTATAGTTTCCGAGTAAAATGGCTGGTACGTACGGACGGACAGACAGACAGACATGGCGAATCCATAAGGGTTCCGTTTTTTGCCATTTGGCTACGGAACCCTAAAAAGGAATAACTTTTTACGTTGCAACTCGCTATTATATGCCGAATCTTGCTATCCGATGAGGTAGGGTGATCAAGTAATGGTCTAAGAGCTGGCCACGTCAGATATGACACAATAATGAGAGCAATGAAACATGTCTAGTTAGACTGCTTTACCATCCTTATTGCTAGATCTGGGCATCTGGCAGCTTTGGCAGCTGGGGGTGGAGGTCAGAGTCACAGACCAGCAAAGTTTTTAAATTGGAAAAAAGTAATACTTAAATAGGTAAAAACTGCCAATGTTGTGTCATTTATAGAGGACAGGGCCTATATTTTAATATTAGATTAAAAACAATTGTCTATTATTGCGGACACAAAATCAGTAGGCCACTAACAAAAAATTGCATTATACATTATTTGGCACTACTTTCCCCCAACATAAACTTTTGTATATGATAAAATCTAATCAATTACATAATTTCCAACAATATCGCATCAAACCCAGAACTCTAGGATTTGTTTTCTTCAAGTTATTTGCATTATTTGACCTCCACCACTTTACAGCTGCCAGATGTCCGGATCTAGAAATAAGCATAGTATAGCAAACTGACTAGAGGGGTTTCGTTGCTCTCATTGTTGTGTCATATCTGACGTGGCCAGCTCTCCGTCTAGCATATTCTGTTTGGTGCAACCGGCTCTAAGTCTTGTCAGCGTGAACTAGGGCCAGTTTACATAAATTCAGGGTCCATAGTTAAGTAAAATAATGTAAACAAACCCATGTACGCACTTTTAAAAAACAACAATGGTCTCATTGTCAATTTATACATATAAACTTGTTATTTGGTTCATTTCAGTAAAAATATCCGTTAATTACTTACATTTCAGTGAATACGATATTATTTTGTCATGTGTCAATTGCCTTTTTTGCCTAGTAATGCAGTTGTCAGTCAGCCATATTTGATTACCTTATTTTACTTTGCTATTGACACTGACCATCCCAAACATCATTTTCTAAGAAAAACTAGTTAGCTGAATTCCACACCCAGATAGTTTTTATTTGAATGCACATTGCAGCGGATACCTGGGTTGCAGGCTTCGGTCAGCGGTTGCGACTTTCCGGATTTAATCTCAGGGAGGTCAGCCGTGTATCCCCATTGGCAAACGAGAAGAGTTCTCGAGCGACCAGACTAGAGTGACCTCGAGATATAACAGCTTTAATTTGGCCTTGGAGTTTGTCGCCTACTTCCGCCTTTTTATAACTACATATATACGGCTATAAAATTTAGCATACAATAATAAATCAGCTGGGACCCTTACAATTCTTCTTCTATCCAACCAGCTCAAAATAAAGAAGTTGAAAATTTGTTCAAAATAAAAATAAATTGTTGATAAATTGCTCAACTGCTAAAAGGTTGACTGGAAGAGATCCCTTAAGGGATAAGTTCGCCTTTGTACAGTCGAGGTCAAATATACCTTTTCAGTTGAGTGTTACAAAAATACCTTTACATTTAAATATGTTTACACATTCCATGACAAAAACATGCTTACAACTCACATGACAGATTCTGCTTTTCAGTTAATGCTCCATATTTCAGTTTACAATCTGTCTTCCATAAAAACATTTACAAAAATTGTGTCATAACAGATTTACATTGCATGTTACAGAATAAGATTTACTGCCAATGTGCCGTAAATACGTTTACTTTTTCAGTGACATTAGAAACTTTACGATCAAGCTTACTTTTCGATTACGTACACACCTATTGTTACATAAATATCTTTACAGATTTGATTAGCCCGTTTTTAATTTTAATAACATTAAAATGACATGAAATCGTCATAAATATAAATTTCGGCTTATAAAGAGAGCTTCATTATTTATTAACGCTAACTAAACTTTACTAACTTTCGGCTCTATTATTTATTGTTTATTAAGGGAGTTAAAAATAGTACTATTTTTTTAGCTGTATTTGTTTGGTTTAGTGTTTTTATGGTATATTATATAGTATGTCGACAAGAAATCCTTAGTAGTAATTGGACGGTTTCTTTATATCATATTCTAACACATCTCAAATTATGTAAGAGTTCCTTTTAACTCTTTGAACGCCAAAGACCCATAAAGTGGTCATGAGATATCGTGCATATCATGCTATTGACCCCCAAAAGTGGACCGGACTAAGATGTATTGCGATCATGCTAAAAAAAAACAATATAAAAGCACTCTCGTTTATTTTTATTGGTGCTTGTGTTGCATTAAATTTATGGTGGTTAGCGTCTGACTGACCACTTCATTCGATTTTTTTATATGTAAATGAACCATTTTGCACGTCAGTCTGTTTCAATTTGGGATGTAAGAATAATAAATTCTGTGACAAAAAATATTTCTGAGTGCTGGAATTCCTGACTCAGTGATGTTACTTCGTAAAACACCCGAGTGGAGTTCTTGTATATTCGGCGGGTGTCCAAACACTGAAATTTGTGATGTTTCTATACTTATGAAGGCAAAAATCTTAATGAAGTTTCATTTATATATTTCTCCAACAACAAGAGCGTGCTTATTTCATTTGGGAAAGCCTATTGATGCTTGGGATCAAACAGCTGAGGCCGAAGAAAATCTCATGGATTCTAACGCTGACCATACGAACGACATCACTACATAGTATAAAACAAAGTCGCTTTCCGCTGTTTGTCCCTATGTATGCTTAGTTCTTTAAAACTAAGCAACGGATTTTGATGCGATTGCGGATTTTTTTAATAGAGTGATTCAAGAGGAAGGTTTATATGTATAATACATGCATAATATAGTAGAGAAACACTGATGATTTTAGAGGTTTAAATCTAAATATATAAAAGAAGAAACTGACTGACTGACTGACTAACTGACTGACTGACTGACTGACATATCAACACACAGCCCAAACCGCTGGTTCTAGAGATTCCAAATTTGGCACGTCGGTTCCTTATAAGGGTGCACTAAGAAAGGAATTTACAAAATTCACCCCCTAAGGGGGTAAAATGGGGGTCCAAAGTTTGTATGGTGAATCAAGATTTGTTAGATTATTTTATTCGAAACTTCACAGGAGTATTCCTAACGATAAATGAGTAAACACGTGTTTCAGGTTTTTTGAAAATTCAACCCCTAAAAGTGGCAAATGTGTATATAAGGTCTGAAAATCAACATGGGTATCGTATCCTTTTTGAGTACTTATAGTACGCGGGCGAAGCCGCGGGAAAAGGCTAGTAAATAAATAAATATTATAGGATAATCTTACACAAATCGACCTAGGCCTCGGTAAGCTCTATAAGGCTTGTGTTATGGGTACTAGACGACGATATATATAAAAGATAAATATGGATAAATACTTAAATACATAGAAAACATCCATAACTCTGGAACAAATATCTGTGATAAGACACACAAATAAATGCTCTGACCAGGATTCGAACCCGGGATCTCCTGCTTCGTAGGCAGTGTCACTACCGACTAGGCTAGGAGGCCGTTAAAAGGTTTCTAATGTGATGTCGTAAATATACCCATTTTTTGCGCTTACATTGCAAACGCTGGCTGAGTCCTAAGAGATAGATCAAAATAATGTACCACAATATTGTACACCTTAAAAAGGTCTAGAAAAAAGTCCGCGATAGTATATATCTATCTCTTAGGGATAACCCACAATAACCATTTTTTATCCCGTGCGAAGCCGGAGCGGGTCGCTAGTAGTTAATATACAATAATATTCAATATAATAGAATTCTATTGAACGTTCTTAATTTCACTACATCGGCTATTGTGAATTAAATAGAAAATTGGTAATTATTCAAATTAAGAACGGGCCCATCAAATCTGTAAACATATTTACGGCACATTAACAGGAAATCTAATTCTGTAACATGCAATGTAAACCTATTATGTCACAATTTGTGACAATGTTTCTATGGAAGACAGATTGTAAACTGAACTCTGGTGCATTAAGTGAAAAGATGAATCTGTCATGTGTGTTGTTAGCATGTTTTTGTCATGTATTGTGTAAAGTTATTTTATTGTAAAGGTATTTTTGTAACACTCAACTGTAAAGGTATTTTTGACGTCGACTGTACAAATATTGTGTATTCTTTCCTGTTGCGCTTTTCTTTGTTATATAATAATTACATACATCGGGGTTTTCGGAGCGGGAATGTTTGACATTAGCCAAAGAGTAGGTATTGACTTAAAAAAATAGAATGTACTCTAGCAGGTTTCTGCCTAATGAATAATTAATTAAAAAAAAACAAACTTGAAAAAATTATACAATATAATGTATATAATAGTCTGTCATTATCATACACTTGAGTTAAGTCCCTAATCATTTATAAGCAAATAGTTCATAAATATCGGACGTCAAGATTAATATTTGACGCTTAATGTCATACCGTGTCTTTTTCTAAGTTAATTATCTTGTGCATAAATTTCTCATATGCAATTGCATTAAACTTATATAGATGTCATATACAAAGGAAAAAGGGACCTGTTATGTAAATATACAATTGCCTTTTTAACATACTACAAAATAGTCAAGACAAAAATGCCTCCAAGAATAAAAACTCGTATCTTAGTGTGTATACTATTCACAGAGTGGTAGTTATTCATTAGGCATAATATGATATTTTCTCAGACTAACCTATCTGTTTATATCTACTCTTTCTCAAATCGTTCCCGCTCCGAAAACCCCGATGTATGAAATAAAATAAATATAGCATGTATTTAACGAGGCGGCTAAATAATTGTATTGCTACTTATTGTTTTTGTGACAATTATTGTCGTTAGTTTTACACATAAAATTTTCTCATATTTTCATATGAGTAGGTAATGATGCCATTTTATTATATTGTCAAATTAAAAAGAAATAATTAACCAAAGAACGAAAAAGAACGTTTAAATACCGGTATTTGTGTATGGAGCAAAGAACTGTTCCCGATCCCTGGTTATTGTTAAACACAATTTTGTATGATAGTTATTTAGGTATTAGTTACAGAGCGAACTATAACCAAATTATAAAAATAAAAAACTAAATGCCTAAAAATTAAACTAACTTAAAAACTAACAAACTATTACTAATGTCTAATGTCATCAAATATATCAAAAAAATTGGACCCCAGTTTTTGTGAATAATATCAAGTTGGTGGCAAACAAACTTGCCGTCAGCTCTATGGAAAGCGGTTACTGTAGCCTATGGACGGCTGTAACGAGAAAAAATAAGTTATGCCAGGAATTAATATAGGGCTGGTGCTGGAAAAATGTAGTTGACTCTTAATTTACCTATATCGCTCTTGCATTTTCAAGAGAGACAGAGAAACAGACGGTCAATATTCGACCTTCGGTATTCACGGGAGCATCCCAGGGGCTAGATTACGTGAATTCTGAACTTCATTTTCTAGGAATAAGTAGTTAGATTCTGACGTCTTCAGAAAAATATTTTTATTTCAATTCAAGGAACATTAGATGAAGTTGCTAACTAGCGACTGGAATTATTTTGAATGCGGCGCTCGGACGTCTTCGGGTGCAAGACAAAAACTCGTCTTATTACATTTTGTTCATAAAAATATTTTTCATGTTTTTTATTTTAATCCTTTAATAAAATGTACCCTAGACATTGAGTAACAGGAGATGACCTCTCTAAGAAATTCTTTGTCCCAAAAGTTGTAGTGAAAATCACTACAAGTCTATACTAGTTACTCTTTGAATCAGTCATAGCTGTCAACCGCCAAACATGGCGCACAAAATTTGTTCTAGATGTCTCATCTAGTAGAATACATAATAAATCAAAGACCCTAGAACATGTTTGCGAACTCTGCCTTACTTTATTAAAACAAGATTTGGCTAACATCTTTCTGGTATACAATATAGTTATAATACGGCCCAAGGAGTTTAAATAAACTGCCTAAATGATGAAAAACGATTCCAAAGTATTACTATTTTTAAGCAAAAAGTAAACCTATTTTTGTTGCTTTTATAGCTTGTATGAGGTGTTTAACTCTGATTTAGTTTAGTTCATATGTGCCTATTACCTTTAACAGATTTGGTATTGTGGATCATAGCATTTATAGCTCAAAAGCTCCTTTATAGTAGGTATTTTATTATTTTTATTGTTATTGTCAGGGATCGTGAAACGTTCCTTGCAAAAACCCCGAAATAGCCCAATATTTTAATAATTTATGGTCTTTATGTTTCAATGTTAATGAGTTTATGGTTCCTAAGGATCCTTAGTAAATGTTAATTTAGTACCTATTGCAGTAAAACACTTCTATAATTGCATTAACACGTTTAATTTTGAAGATAAAGTAAATTATTTAAAATTAGCAACAATAAACAGAATATTTAAAATTAGCACTTCACATAAAAATGACGATAACGGTATCTATATAAAGATATTTCGCATTCAATAACTTCCTTAGTGGTTAGAATGTAATTAAATTACAATAATCAGAATATTTAAAATTAGCACTTCACATAAAAATGACGATAACGGTATCTATATAAAGATATTTCACATTCAATAACTTCCTTAGTGGTTAGAATGTAATTAAATTACAATAATCAGAATATTTAATATTAGCACTTCACATAAAAATGACGATAACTGTATCTATATAAGGATATTTCACATTCAATAGTTACCTTAGTATCGTAAACGTCTACTTTCCGCACAAAAGGAAAATAAAAAGGATGGAGTACTAGCAAAACTGGTAAGTACAAATAAAGACTCGGCTGGTAATTTGGCTGCAGGAAAATAATGCATTAATGAGGCGGGTGATATGGATGGTGACAGATGATTCGCTGGCTGAACGTAGCCTAAATTAAAGAGCCAGGTCTTTGTACGCCCGTCAAACGAGGCAATTAGAATTTTGGGAATATTTTAGCAAAACAACAAAAAAAAGCTATTATGGCACAAAAACACTGGATACAAAAAAAAAGAATCGGATTTATAACGTTTTTAAAAAAATGTAAATAATATGATATTCTCGAAAGACAGGATGGCTAAAACTGTAGTTGAATTTGAATAGAGTTGGTGGGCAAGCGTCCCCTTTGGTTTAGGCGGACCCAACAGCTCGCTGAACTCTCTTTCTCACTTGGAGAGCCCGCTGGATGCGGGCTCTAATTCTCCGACGACGGTGAAGAATCACGCGGAACACGCGGCGGTTGCAGACCGTCGTGCCGGTCCGGCACCCACAAGCGCCTTCCGGAGTCCTTCCGGCTCAGGCGGTCCCACTTTAAACCAACGTATTTGGTTTAAAAAGAATTTGTATTTAATTCAATAATGTATTAGCACTTGCTATATAATGTTTGAACGCAAAGATCTAGAGAAATAGATCGCACTTCAACACGATGCAACTAAGCAAATTATAGCAAAACCCTCAGACTAAATCAGAATATGTTTTTTTCTTTAAAAATCTCCTCGTCCATCTGACACACTCAATCAAAATCAACTTTTCTTTTTTTGACAATCTGGAATACCTCAAAAATTCATATTCAAAATTAGCGCGAATATTATCTCAATTTTATAACTGCCAGTCGTGTATCACAAAATGCGGACTGATATAAGCGCCATCTACCCGTAATGCCGTGAATCACAATGTAAGCTTTTTTATATATCAACCGCGACCTAGCCTTAGACCTCCCTTAGTCACAGAAGTTCAGAAGTTCTAAAGAAAGTCGACAGATGTCGTACGATAAACGTAGCGTCATGCTACACTATCTACCAAATAGCTATTCTAAATGTATTTATGTCTAATTGTAACGTCATATTTGACCTTGACATGTAATCGATCTGTATTTGTACTCAATCATATGAGTAGGTAATGATGCCATTTTATTACATTGTCAAATTAAAAAAAAAATAACCAAAGAACGAAAAAGAACGTTTAAATACCGGTATTTGTGTATGGAGCAAAGAGCTGTTCCCGATCCCTGGTTATTGTTAAACACAATTTTGTATTGTTCATAAATAAATAAGCTGCTGCAAGTACCTATTATGACTAGTATGACTATCATAACCTTGCACTGAAAAAAAAGTCCAACTAAGACGCATTTTATCTTATTTTTTTATATACCATGAGGATGGCAAACAAGCATATGAGCCAGCCGCGTGATGGTAAGCAGCTATCGTAGCCTATGGATGCCTGCAACTCCAGGTGTATCACATGCGCGTTGCCGACCCTTTACAAAAAGGAGGATTCACTGTTGACGGACAAGAGGGTCCCTCATCGTTAACACACTGGGTCCTCTTTCAGCTCTTTGGCAACCTTACTCACCAGCAGGAACACAATGGCTTTCTGTAAGATGGAGGTACTTCCCCAGTCGGGCTCTGCTCCAGATTTGAGCGAGATGATATGTACCCTACCACACATAGCGAGATGACATTCGCAGTAATGGGTACTAGATACCTCTCTTTTGGACGTAGTTTAAGGTCTTACTTAGTTGTTAATAAACGGAATAAAAATATATTTATTTACTATACACACGACACGACTATATAACTTAACTAAGTGCTCTTAGCTCAAACAGACAGTCAAGATGCGTGATTATATTGAAGAAGATCTTCATTCATGCTAAAAAAAATCTGTGAATGATTACACATTACATTAATTTATACAACTGCAGAAACAAAATAATTATGGTAAAAATGACTGTCATATATTGAAGAATCAGCGAGCTGTCCACCTGAACAACGCGCCAGATGCTGAAGCGGAACGGACGCAGCTGGATATATGTGGTGGCTGTTCTCAACTCCCGCACCAACCTGGCACCTGGAAAAGACCAGGCATAGTTAGATTAGAAATACACTTACAGATATGTACTTCAAGCTTCAGATTTGCCTAGCAAATGTATCGCATACCCGCCAAATTAAATAGTGATAAAATGTAATCATTATTTAAAATAATAATAACCTACCTGGATACTTAACAAAACTTTAATTAGTGTTTTTTTTGCTCAAAATTTTGTAAGGTGCATTCGGGTAATTTCGTAATTCGGGAAATTCCGAAAACTACGAATTTCTACTAAACGCGGCATTTTAATGCGCGCTAGCAACAGTCTTCTTAACGCTCATTTAACTGGCCCCCCGCATCCGTCAGCTCGGAACGCCATCGATGGAATCACGTGAGTTGCGCGCCATTTTTGTGAGCGAGTGCTATTTCCCGCGTTTTTGATCTTTCGGAATTAGCCGCACATCAGTAAATCGGAATTTTGGTAAGTAAATGGTTTTAATCCTTTTGTATATAATAGATTTTCGATTTTAATTACTATTCAATGGACTAAGAACCTTCTAGTTTGAAAATTTTGAATTTTTCGGATTAACCCGCACTGGGGAATTCCGAATCAAAGAGTGTTTCGGAATTACCCGACTTTATTACTCCATAGTAATAGCCAATGGTTCTCAAACAATCAATTGTACTATACTATGAATATGAATTTTCGTAAATATTCTAGCTTGTTAGTAGTTCACTATTTATAAGCATACCTGTGCTAACTCGGGTCAAGTTCTAGGGATTTGATATCGATAAAAAAGATATCTATATATATTAATACATATGCTAATTGAAAATCCTCGATTACTAACTATAATAAAGATAGAACCTCTTAAGATAATAAAATTATGCGGATGGCAATTTTCTGTCAGTACCATTCATATGCTAGAGTAAGAATAATATTTATCTGTGCTGTGCATGCCTATTTTGGATAGCATTGTTATAAAAAACCTATCTTACATGTAATTTTCTATTAATGTATGGAATGTTGTCTGTCTGGTGTGCCTAATACATAAAATAAAATAAAATATGAGGTAATATTCCGCTACGATTGCTACGAAGAAAATAAATAATATTTATTTATGTTGACTAACATCTAGATGTTGACAGTAACATCAATAGAATATTTTGCTACATCACTTTAGTACTGGTGCTCCAAAGTAGCACACGCATAAGTAGAAATCGGCCAACTCACAAATTCACTAATGTTTCCGGTGTCTGTATGTGATGAAGAACAAGCATTCTAATTTTCAAGCGGTTGCCTGACATTTTTTTTTCTTCACTCACGTACAGGGCGCCAGTCCAACCAGGAGGGATGGCATTAAAATTTTGTTATATAACCAGCATACATTCTTTCAGGCAACTGCTGTTTCAATCGGTTGCCTCGCGATAATTATTTTTGCAATGCTTGTATGCAACTGTACGTAATTAGGCCTTAAAACACTCGTGTGATCTTATTATGAAACTCGCCTGCGGCTCTTTTCATAAAACCACACTCGTATTTTAAGGACCCTCATTACGTAACAGTTGCATAAACTACTAGTGTGATACTTGTATCATTAAAGTATGAGAACCACTAACTTCATGTCGGATAATTCCGAACTAAAAGTTTGTTAAACACCTGTTTAGGTACTTCTATAGGCACAATCGAGTAAATCTGATTGAAAAGCGAATATGTGCTTTATGTTTCAAGCAAATAGGACGTAAAATAATTGTATTCGGATTTACCCGAGCTAATTCGGAATTGCACATTTATAACTAAAATAAATTGTAGATTTGTAACACATATATCTAATAAATCCAAAGTTATTTATGAAAGTTCGTGACAATGAATACATGATTACTCCATCCAGTAAATACATTTTTCATTAAAGGTCTCAAAAAATCTACCTATACCGGATGGTTCACGAATAAACGTACGTACTGGTATCTGGTATGTACGTACAACTAGTGCAAAAATGTTTCGTAATTACCCGAATGCACCTTACTTATAAAATAGGTTACAATAAACGAAATATAACTAAAGTAACAAGAAAAATCCCCGAGATCTGTTCCCTGCGGAAGGGTGCCCATAATTCTGGTTACATTCCCCCGCTTAATGGCAATGCCAATTCTTTGGCCAAGGAATAAGCCATCCCTAGGGTCCCTAGTAATATCGAGGACCCTCATCTAATAGTGATTATGTACGTATGCTACACTGAACGTGTGAGATATACAGTCGGTGAGATAAATAATGGCCAAAACGTACAGTTTCATTACTTCCAGTATCGAATATACATCTAAAGTAATCCATAAGTTGAAATCCAAGAAGTTGAAATTGTAAGGTAGATGTAAGTTTTCAAATACCACAACTACCCTTAATGTATTGTTATGTGACCGTGACTGCCAGAATGCAAATAATGCAACTACCGAATTATATCAGAGATAATTGCAGTTTTATTTCTATTCGTTTCCGTTAACCCTTATTAGATTATTTGGATTGGAATTAGTAAATATGCTTGCTAACTTAAATATTACGTATCGGGATATCCTGTATTCAATTATTATAGTCGAATTGACAATAATCGAATAATTGTACAAGTAAATAATCACGTCAAGTGTAATAATTTAGCATTGCTAATTATTATTCACTTGAAGTTTTTTACAAGGAGTAAATATATTACTTAAACCTTCACGTATTTTGCGAAGCGGATATCCTGTATTGCTTTCACGTTATGATTAACCGACTATCTGACACCAACGGAAAATCAAGGAAAGGTTTAGTTCCAATTTGTTTTATATTTATATCGCGTAAAAAATAAGAACAAACACTTGCTTAATATACACATATGCTTTGCTTCTAACTCGTGTAATGATTTTTTTTTCTCACTGAAGTGCTTACAGTAATGATTGAGTTAGGTATATTAAATTGTATCCATCTATAACAAATAAGTACAAAATATGTTAAGTAAATATTGCTGTCTGTGAGTATTTTCACGTATAAGTACTTATGTATACTTAGGTGGATAAATACAAAGGATATGATACCTTTCAAATTGACATCACAGATGCAGTTCGTGACCTCAACTAATACTCCGTGCCTCCCATGGAGGCCACCAGCGAGCAGACTGCGGCTGGACAACAGGAGTATACCTGGAGCTCGAAATTATCTAATGGTGTGAAGTGAAGAATGGTGGTTAGTGTGAAGTGTGAAGAATGGTGGCTAGTGTGAAGTGTAATTCCGGTGTGCCATGATTTTTTTTTATTCGATAGAGGAACACTATATTTGAAGATCTTTTTGCTGAGAAATATTTTGCTTTGTTGTGTTCTTCAGTTTAGAAAAACAAGAATATCCTATATCTTATACAACTCGTTTAAAAATAATAATATTAACGAAACGTACAAAAAAAAAACTTGATGACCATCATTATGAACTGTATTTATTGAATTATAAATCGCATAGTTAAACTTATTCTTGGTAAGTTAAATTGCAATTAGGGCCTGCAATTCGAGTATTTCGAATAGTATGGTTGGAAATTATTCGAAATATTCGTATTATCCGGATAATATATTATTATTATTAATGTTTTGACGTTAAACATAATAACTAACATGGATAACCCTGACGTCAAAAATAAAATAATACGTGATATGCTATAAAGAAAAGAACTTAATATTTAATATTATTATCGACAATCCACTTATCTAAAGATCACGGTCTCTCTACATCAAAAGACGTGAGTCTTGCGAGGTTGTAAAGTGATAGTTCACCGTTATCATTCAAATAAATACCTCTATAGCAACAATAAATTGATATTAAATACATCTGTACATTATATAAGAAATACAAATTAAGTGGCATCCATAACAATTTCCGTCCTAAAATTGCTGCCTGTATCCGATGATTTTTCTTGGACTGTATGATATCTAATGAATATTTACGTATTTCCTTGTCACTATTTCGCAGTACGATACCTCTTTTCATCTCTACAGAGCATTAACGTTATCCGTAGTACTGCCATTTTAAGGGTAAACGCCTTAAGCAAATCATGCAATACCTACCGTCATACCGTCAACGATGATACAAGTTTTTCTTATTCATTAAAAAAAAGGAGGAATTTGTTATTAATGAAACAATTCGATGTTGCAGTTCATTAATATTTTTATAAAAATGGTATCATTCACTTAAATGTACTTACATTCTAGCTTATGTACTACATTTTAAATTATGATGTATTACGTATTAACGTAATTAAAAGTAATAATTGGGAAAGTAGGTACAATATAGTAAATCGTAGTGTCAGGCTATACAATAAGACAATGCCAAGTTGTGATTAAGTATATAGATGAAGCAAACGTAAAAAAAATATGTTATATATTTAGGTATGCAGTTGTGACATACACCTCGAGATACCAACGAGTTTCTACTTACAGTATTACCAATTACAAATAAAGTAATCATATTTTCAGATGATAGTTTTACTCGTATGACAACTAAATTCACGATTTCTTGATCAGATGTGATCTGATAACGAAATCTGAGAACTGTTAGTAAAATTTAAGGTCAGACTATGACAAAGGGGGCCCGTTAAAAAGACATAGAATTTTTTTGACCAAAAGTGAAAAATATATAGGAATCATAAAAGACTTAGAATATTTTCAATCAAAACGCTAAAATAAGCATGTTTTATAGAAAAAACTTTTCTCTAAAATTAAAAATGGCGGAAATATAGGGCTTCAAAGATTCTGTTTTTCAGACATTAAATTTTAAATGATAGTTTCGTGTAGAACAGGTTGCGGATGTAAGTATTTGGGGGGGGGGGAGTTGTGGGAGGTTTGCTAGGGGGGGGGGATACTTTTTTTTTGATGTTGTTAAGGTAGCTGGGACTTGTAAAATTTTCGATGAATGTCGTGACTTCGCGTAGCTCCGACGCTGCGGGAACAGCAGCCCTTCCGCCCTTGCGTGACGAAGCACGGTCACTTCGCTTGGCTCCGCAGCTTCGGCTTACTGGTACCAGCCTCAGCCGCTCGCCTCGCTCGTTCCCGCGCTTCATCACGGCGGGCAAGGGCTGCTGTCCTTAGACTTAGAAAATTTACGACCAAAATTTTTTTTGTAGTGACACAAAAAAGTCAAAAAGTCAAAAAAGTCGAAAAAGTCGTAAAAGTCGTAAAAGTCGAAAAAGTCGAAAAAGTCGAAAAAGTCGAAAAAGTCGAAAAAGTCGAAACGGTCGAAAAATTCGAAAAAGTCGAAAAAGTCGAAAAAGTCGAAAAAGTCGAAAAAGTCGAAAAAGTCAAAAAAGTCGAAAAAGTCGAAAAAGTCGAAAAAGTCGAAAAAGTCGAAAAAGTCAAAAAATTCGAAAAAGTCGAAAAAGTCGAAAAAGTCGAAAAAGTCAAAAAAGACAAAAAAGACAAAAAAAGAAAAGGTAAAAAAAAGTCAGAAAAGTCAAAAAAGGCAGAAAAGTCAGAAAAGTCAAAAAAGTCAAAAATGGTGAAAAACGGTAAAAAAAAGTCAAAAGCGTCAAAAACTTCAAAAAGTCAAAAAGTCAAAAAACGTCAAAAAAAGTCAGAAAAGGTAAAAAATTCAGAAAAGTCAAAAAAGGTAAAACAAAAGGTTAAAAAAAGATAAATGACGGATTGTAAAATGTAAAATATTAAATGATGTATATGATATTAGCCTGCGAAAGTCCGAATCTAGGGCTCTCGCTGGTTAGGACGCGTGCCGACACAGCGCGCCCTAGAGTGTTTTAGAGTGTAGAGTATTTTAGAACTTAGAAAATTTACAACCAAAAATATTTTTTTTGCATTTTTGATAGTTTTTTTTTTTACTTTAAAGAAATCATTAAAAGAAGCCTCTTTTATTGCTAGAAGTTTTTTTATAAACTTGACCGTTTAGGAACTAGAGCGATCTGAAGTTGCGAGTTCGGGGTCAAGGTGTACCAAAGGGTACGCAATAAAAAGAGTTTTTTTTTTACCAAAAGTGAAAATTATATAGGAATCATAAAACACTTAGAAAAATTTCATTCTAGACGCTAAAATAAGCGCGTTTTACAGAAAAAACTTGTTTTTTTTTTTTTTCAAAAATGACCGAGATATTGGACCTCAAAGTTAGCACGATTTTAGGACTGAAAAAATTCGATGAATGTTGTTGTCATTATAACACCTGTTTTTTATGATGTTATCCTTGAGAATACGCTAAAATAAGCATGTTTTGTAGAAAATTTTATTTCTCTAAAATCAAAAATGGCCGAGATAATTGACTTCTAAGTTGGCAAATTTCTAGCACTTGTAATTTTTACATCGAAAGTGGTGTCATTATAACACCTACTTTTAATGATTGTAACGTGTAGAACACGTGAAAATAATCATATTTTATTTGAACAACTTTTCTTTAAAATTAAAGATGGCCGAAATGTTTCTAATGGCAATTCGTTTTCTAATGGGGCCGCAGTTCAAACCTAACCTAGTTTTCTGGTAGCAGCTCGTTTTTAATGTGACTGAATGTGACTTTCCGTATCTCCGGCGCTGCGGGAACAGCAGCCCTATCGCCCTTGCATGACGGCGCACGGTCACGTCGCTCGGCTCCGCAGCTTCGGCTTGTTGGTCGCCTTCGGCGACCAGCCTCAGCCGCTCGCCTCACTCGTTCCCGCGCTTCGTCATGGCGGGCGAGGGCTGCTCTCCCTCCGCGCCTCCGGCTCTATAAAAACACTCTAGGGCGCGCTGTGTCGGCACGCGTCCTAACCAGCGAGAGCCCTAGATTCGGACTTTCGCAGGCTAATATCATATACATCATATAATATCATTGAATATTTTACATTTTACAATCCGTCATTTATCTTTTTTTAACGTTTTGTTTTACCTTTTTTGACTTTTTTGACTTTTCTGAATTTTTTACCTTTTCTGACTTATTTTACCTTTTTTGACTTTTTGACTTTTTAGACGCTTTTGACTTTTTTTTAACCTTTTTTTACCATTTTTGACTTTTTTGACTTTTCTGACTTTTCTGCCTTTTTTAGATTTTTTTGACTTTTCCGCCTTTTTTTACCTTTTCTGACTTTATTTTACCTTTTTTGACTTTTTGAATTTTGACTTTTTGACTTTGTTGACGTTTTTGACGCTTTTGACTTTTTCGACGTTTTCGACTTTTTCGAGTTTTAGATTTTTCGACTTTTTCGACTTTTTTCGACTTTTTCGACTTTTTCGACTTTTTTCGACTTTTTTGACTTTTTTGACTATTTTGACTTTTTTGACTTTTTTAACTTTTTTGACTTTTTTGACTTTTCTGAATTTTTTACCTTTTCTGACTTTTTTTACCTTTTTTGACGTTTTTTGACTTTTTTGACTTTTTGACGTTTTTGACGCTTTTGACTTTTTTTTTTGTTTTGACTTTTTTGACTTTTCTGCGTTTTTTAGACTTTTTTGACTTTTCTGACTTTTTCACCTTTTCTGACTTTTTTTTACCTTTTTCGACTTTTTTGACTTTTTTGACTTATTGAATTTTGACTTTTTGACTTTGTTGACGTTTTTGACGCTTTTGACTTTTTCGACTTTTTCGACTTTTTCGACTTTTTCGACTTTTTCGACTTTTTCGACTTTTTCGACTTTTTTGACTTTTTTGACTTTTTGACTTTTTTGTGTCGCTACAAAAAAAATTTTGGTCGTAAATTTTCTAAGCAAAAGGGGCCCGATTTTAGGGGCCCCTTTTGCTATACCCCAACCAACAGGGTCTGAAAAACCACAATGACACCACTTCACTCGAAAATTTTTAAGTCCCCGGCCCCCTTTATCATAGTCTAACCAAATTTAAATTAGTTAGAGTTATTTGAAATTGTAAAAAAAAATCAGTACCTTGAGACTTGAACAGATATTTAAAAACAGAAGATTTGGTTTCCGTTATCTGCAGAATGACCGAGCGGATATAAAATAATTATTGCTGGTTGTACTAATTGTTATTTCATCATCCAATCTCCATACTAGTAACTAAATTCTGAAACAATCAAGTATTAGAAAGCGGATAAAATGCACCTTAATCTATTCCCCGGGACCTCCTGCTTCGAAGGCAGGGCAGAGTTGGGCGATATTTAGATAATTTCTTATCTAGATAATAATTTCAAATAAATTTATTCGAAGATAAATTCAATCACAAACATTGCGTTGACAACTTTTTTTATTGAGATAAATTATCTAGATGAAGATAACTGGCCTCGTTTGTTATTGAAGTAAGCTTAGAATAATGAATTTATAAAGAATATCGCGTCAAGGCCCCTGTCTAAATATAAGAACTAAGCTACAGCTATCTTATTCATCTGACCACTTCTAGTTCTACATGACTGTACTACTGACATTCATCTTTTATTTTAAATCCCAACTAATTTATCTAGATAAAAATGAAACTGATCTGGATATATTCAAAACAACAAATGATGGATTATTTAGTTATTTCAAATAAAAGATCATGTAGTTATCTTCCCGGTTATTGGTAAATAAATAATTTTTGCCCAACTCTGAGGCAGGGTCACTACCGACTAGGCTGGAAGACCGTTTGTTTCTATGTTTGTTTTGTTAGTATGTATTAAAAGGGTTCACTATATAATTCCCGAAGATTAATCGTCGATCGCATTTCGAGGCTAATTTTTTTCCTTGTATAATTTTAACTACGTCGCAACTCAACACAAAAATTTGTAGTTCTCCTAACTTCCTAACTGTGTTTGGATTGAGACATTAACTTAGAAATACTTCGTAAAACATGATATTTTATGTCGTAAAATGCTTTCGTAGCCGTTACGCTAAGCTTCAATTTGCAAGCCGTATCAAACAATAAATTAAGTCGGCTCCTTCGATCATAATCAATAAAAATATTATGACTATTTAAATTGAACGGTTCCCCGATTATTTAATCGCAATAAAAATACACGCAAAAAAAAGACCCTTATAAATACAAGCATAAACAGAACATTATTCTATACGATTGTCAAACTCGTATGAAATAAGTAAACTTATTCCATTATAATTGATAGATACAAAGAATGAAATGTGTTGCTGAATAAAATTCGGATAAAGAAAGGTTCGTTGAAAAACCAAAACGCTCATTGAAGGATAAACGGTTACGATGTAGGAACCATGTCCTTTTAGATGAATCAATTATATATTCTGAATTGATTATGTACTAAAATTGTGGAACTATCGATATGGGTTTTTGATGTGTCCACCTGACGAAATTCACGAGTTTAATTTTTGAGTATCCTTGGCCACTGGACGAGGCTGAAACGAACATACGCGTTAAGATATTTAGAACCAAAGAATACAAAGTATCATAACATTCGGTCCAGTGGTTGCGAAGAAATTAATAATTTACCTTTTTTTTACTGTATGTAATTAAAAGCTCATTAGGGCAATACAGTCATTAAACCAGGGACCGGAACCGGTAACCATTAAAGGGGTATTAGATTGGGTATTTGATAGAGTTGTTTTTAAAAACCCTATCAATTCGGTAAGCGTATCGTTTGACTTACCCGAACGAAAGGCTAACCATGTCAATACAGTTAATTCGGGTAAGTGGTTACAACCCAGCATATGGTTTCCCTATCAGATAGGGTTTTTCAAATGCGATTAAGCTATTTTAAACTCTGTGACCAATACATTTGGCTTATTTATTATTCGAGCACCCTACGAGCTAAGCGCTGCCGGGCGGCACGAGCGAGCCTACAGACAAACAAGAATCTTTTTGCGTATGTTTTCGTACTTACGCCTTTGATCTAGACGCTATTATTGCTTGTTAGTGCGCTAAAAGATCGTTGTGTGGTGCCGGTGTTTTTGTTCTTGCCATTCGAGCGTGACGGCTCGTGTCGATTGAATCTTAGACCCAGGCTTATAGGAATCAAAATCAAATGCATATTGTGAAGTGTTAAAATATATAATTTTGTGTTATTCTAGTTATAGGTAGTACTTTGTTTCAATGGCTCCAGCAAAATGTGACGCCGTTCACCGATACTTCTAGTATAATGAAACGATCAATATCAGTCATTGTTGGACACTCAAGAATAAAATGATTATTTGAAAAAAATATCGTAAGAATAAACTTATGTTGATTGTATTCCCGTTAAAATGATTCAAAATAATTTCGTCGGGACTAATTCATATACGAGAAAATGTAATAAAAATAATTGATTCTTAACAGAATTATTTAATCATGCTTTTTATTTTAAATAATGTTCCGCGTATAAGAATGTATTTTGGGTTTTTCGGTGTAAGAAAACATCGTGTGGAAACTGGTCCTAATCCCAATAAGGCGTAGTTTCCCTTATGCCCAGCAAAAATTATATCTGTTTTAAAATCCACGGTAGGCAGATATACTCTTTTCACTTCTCATGCTCGTAAAGTTCGACTTTAAATCGTGCGTGGACGATATAAAATCGCATTTTAAGCTCTAGGGCATAAAGTAAAATTTTCTTCTAAGACCAAGAATGTGGCTCAACAGCCAAACAGAGTCAAAATATATTGCACAATTTAATTGAACAGTAAAATTTCGTAAAATACTGAAACTTGTTCTTTTATTATATTCTTGTACTCAGATAGAATAAGCTTTCTGGCCCAGACAATTCCTATTGGATGGGTTTTTTTTTGTATAGATCAAAGTGTCAGGAATTGATACCAATAAAATTTATAAGTAAATATTGGGCACTAAGATGCCAAAAAAATGGTAAAAATGGTAAAAATCAGTTTTTCGATTCTAGAGGAAAAACTACGGCTCCGACAAAAAATAGTTAAATGTAACAAATGTGCGGTATAAAAAAACATAGAGAATGAGCCCCAGTAGAGCAAAATCTGTTTAGAGGATCGTCCGCAATGTGAAAAAAATTAACCAGTGTAAGTTGACCTTTGTATAAGAATAATTACTAGGGCAGAAGAGGTCAGCTAAACATGGTTATATAATTTTAAGAGAAATTAAGCATTATTGCAAATGGCACCTAAAATATAAGAATAGCAGAATTAAAATACTTAAGTATAGTTTAAGTTGATTATTAATTTTTTTAGGTGCCATTTGTAATAATGCTTCATTTCTCTGAAAATTACACAACCAAGTTTAGCTGACCTCTTCTGCCCTAGTAATTATTCTTATACAAAGGTCAACTTACACTGGATAAAACACGTTTTTTTTGCAAATATTGTAAATTCAATAACTCGCGTTCCGAAAGTTCTGGAGAGCTGAAATTTGAATATGATGTCAGTTTGGTGGTCCTCTAACTACAGTTAAATGGTCAAATGAAAATGTTGTAAACTTTTTGCAAACCGGCGAATTTGCAAAAAGTGACCTTTTTTTAAATCGACTGGGAGGGTATTTTCATTTTCGAAAACCGTTATAATTTCGATTTCTATGCATTAAGGAGGAGTTGAACTACAAATTTCCAAGTTTACAAATCATTTGACAAAGAATAAAGTTGTTTAAATAATCTATGAAGTTCAGGCACTTTTTGCGCGCGCGGCGGCGACGCACTATGACCCAAACGCCCGATCTAGCTGGACAAAATTATTTTACACTCATAGACTAAAATTGACTATTTTTATTATTATTTTGCTATAATTCATGTAAAAAAAAATTTACCAGTATAAGTTGACCATTTTATAAGAATAATTACTAGGGCAGAAGAGGTCAGCTAAACTTGGTTGTGTAATTTTAAGAGAAATGAAGCATTATTACAAATGGCACCTAAAAAAATTAATAATTAACTTAAACTATATTTAAGTATTTTAATTCTGCTATTCTTATATTTTAGGTGCCATTTGCAATAATGCTCCATTTCTCTTAAAATTAAATAACCATGTTTAGCTGATCTCCTCTGCCCTAGTAATTATTCTTATACAAAGGTCAACTTACACTGGTTATTTTTTTTCACATTAATTATACCAAAATAATAATAAAAATAGTCAATTTTAGTCTATGAGTGTAAAATAATTTTGTCCAGCTAGATCGGGCGTTTGGGCCATAGTGCGCCGCTGCCGCGCGCGCAAAAAGTGTCTGATCTTCATAGATTATTTAAACAAGTTTATTCCTTGTCAAATGATCTGTAAATTTGGAAATTTGTAGTTCAACTCCTCCTTAATGCATAGAAATCGAAATTATAACGTTTTTCGAAACAACATTTTTACAACATTTTCATTTGAACATTTAGCTGTAGTTAGAGGACCACAAAACTGACATCATATTCAAATTTCAGCTCTCCAGCACTTCCGGAACGCGAGTTATTGAATTTACAATATTTGCAAAAAAAATGTGTTTTTTGGCGAATTGCGGGGGATCCTCTGGACCGATTTTGCTCTACCGGGGCTCATTCTCTTTGTTTTATAATTGCGCACATTTATACATTTAATTATTTTTGGTCCGACCCGTAGTTTTTCCTCTAGAAGCGAAAAACTGGTTTTTACCATTTTTTTGGCACCTTAGCGCCCAATATTGATCACTTATAAATTTTATTGATATCAATTCCTGACACTTTGATCTATACAAACAATTTTTTTCCCGTCCAATAGGAATTGACTGTACTTTTTATGATTTTTCCGCTAATTCTATCTGAGTATTGCTATAATTATTTGAATTGCGTGTTTTCTATAATTAAATAAATGAAATCAAATAAAATAGGAGTTGATAATAGTTTAGAAATGCCCCGAAATGTTTTGATGACTTGCCAGAAAATTTCTAAATTCACATGTTAAAAATTCAAAAAAATATATTAAAAAATTAATTGGTTGGAACCATATTTGTTTTCATTGTAATATTTTTGTTAGAACTTGAAATTGTTTTACGATTACCGATAAATAATTTCCTCGCAAATGAAGTGAAAATTTGAGTGTAACCCTCGTCCATAAAACCCATTTTACACTCGACTTTTAAACGCCTCGCGTAAAATCGTACGTTTTATGCACTTGTTACTACTATAATAAAAATAAAATTAAAAAAAATGGAAATAAAATGAAAATAAAATGAAAACAAAATGAAAATAAAATGAAAATAAAATGAAAATAAAATGAAAATAAAATGAAAATAAAATGAAAATAAAATGAAAATAAAATGAAAATAAAATGAAAATAAAATGAAAATAAAATGAAAATAAAATGAAAATAAAATGAAAATAAAATGAAAATAAAATGAAAATAAAATGAAAATAAAATGAAAATAAAATGAAAATAAAATGAAAATAAAATGAAAGTAAAATGAAAATAAAATGAAAATAAAAACAAAAATAAAAACGAAAATAAAAACGAAAATAAAAACGAAAAAAAAACGAAAAACAAAAACGAAACGAAACGAAAACGAAACGAAAACGAAACGAAAACGAAACGAAAACGAAGCGAAAACGAAACGAAAACGAAACGAAACGAAAACGAAACGAAAACGAAACGAAAACGAAACGAAAACGAAACGAAAACGAAACGAAAACGAAACGAAAACGAAACGAAAACGAAACGAAAACGAAACGAAAACGAAACGAAAACGAAACGAAAACGAAACGAAAACGAAACGAAAACGAAACGAAAACGAAACGAAAACGAAAACGAAACGAAAACGAAACGAAAACGAAACGAAAACGAAACGAAAACGAAACGAAAACGAAACAAAAACGAAACGAAAACGAAACGAAAACGAAACGAAAACGAAACGAAAACGAAACGAAAACGAAACGAAAACGAAACGAAAACGAAACGAAAACGAAACGAAAACGAAACGAAAACGAAACGAAAACGAAACGAAAACGAAACGAAAACGAAACGAAAACGAAACGAAAACGAAACGAAAACGAAACGAAAACGAGACGAAAACGAGACGAAAACGAGACGAAAACGAGACGAAAACGAAACGAAAACGAAACGAAAACGAAACGAAAACGAAACGAAAACGAAACGAAAACGAAACGAAAACGAAACGAAAACGAAACGAAAACGAAACGAAAACGAAACGAAAACGAAACGAAAACGAAACGAAAACGAAACGTAAACGAAAGGAAAACGAAACGAAAACGAAACGAAACGAAAACGAAACGAAAACGAAACGAAACGAAAACGAAACGGAAATAAAACGGAAAAAAAACGGAAAAAAAAATGAAAATGAAACGAAAATAAAATGAAAAAAAAAAAGAAAAAAAAACAAAAAAATTAACAAAAATATTATACACTGATTTTTTTTATATAAAATGAAAAAAAAATTATATACACGGTGAATCTGAGTATCCCGACAGATTTTAACCATAAATTCCTGATAATTGACTGATAAATAACTGACTGAGACTAAAATGTCGTATAAACTTTTCTGGAATTAGCCTAGTTTCAGAGTTCTTCTTCTTTGTCGTTACACTCTTTACAGAGTGGTCGTGGCCAAAATGTACTAATTTATTTTAATTGACAGTTTTACCAATAACATTTATGTTTTTATATTCAAAAGCATTTTAAAAATCGGAAAAATGAAAAAAAATTTTTTTTTTGCGAAATCGAACTAAATTCGTAAAACATTTATTACTCCTTATGACCTCAGGAATTTATGGTTGAAATCTTTCGGGTTACTCAGATTCACCGTGTATAATAATAATAATAAAAAAACCAGTCTATCTTGAATTTTAAAACAGATATAATTTATACACCCCGAATAATTAACCGAAAATAACTACCATGACTATTTTTCAGTAAAAAGTATATAACCGCCATCTTGGATTATAAAACAGAAATAATTTTCGAAATTACATCCCCTAATTATAAATATTAATTATTTGTAACGGGGTATTTACCTCGTACCCGAAATATCGGGTGCCCAATAGGCAATAACGCTAATATACATGGTAAATACCCCGTTTCAAATAATATTTATAATGTGAATGACCATGTGAGCTTAAAAAATCGTATATCCCATAATTAGCTGAAAACGACTACCAATCCCTACGCCAATTCATAGGATAAGGTTGCCAAGCGGACCACAGGCTCAACTGAGCCGTGGCAAAAGCCGGGACAAACTCTAGGAGGATGAATATTGGTTTGTGTCAAATCGATTTGAATATGAATAAAAATTGTGTTTTTATTCTTATTCAAAATAATTATTGCCCATCTCATCAGTACGTGCGAACTATGCAAAAATAAACTGAAGGTAAGACACATTTCTTTAACAGAAATTCTTTAATTTAAAGTTGTTTACGTGAGCAGAGGACTGGACTGTGAGTGTGACTTTTCCAGAATGAATAAACGACAGCAAATCTTATATTTACTCAATTTGTTCCGCCGCCACCTCTCCTGTTCCATTTCAAATGAGAAAGATAGAACCGCCTGCCTGCGTGGAAAAGAGACAGGAAAAGGGTAGCCCTATGATAGGGTAAGCGGTAAATATTAAAGCTATCTTTACCCCATTCGACTCGGAAACCACATTGAAAAGGGTTAAGCCTATTAAAAATGATTTCCATATCGATAGGGTAACCCAATGATAGGGTAACCCTATCATTAGGGTAAGACTTTAATAGGGTTACCCTATCGAAACGATTAATCAAATGAAGGGGTTTTCCGGTCCCTGCATTAAACACATTCATTGAAATGTATAAAACCCCGTTAGTTTTTTTTAATTATATTTATTATTTTTATTTATGCCAGTAGTTACATTATTCACGACATTAATTACGTTTTGACTTTTGACAAGTGTCTGATGTGACAAATATGTGAGACGTCAGAGTGAACACAGACACATATACTAACAAATTGCGTTGCCCTGACGTGGTGTGTCACTAACCTTTAATTGTCATAAACGCTCCCATGATTGATAGTTTGTAGGCAAAAATGCGACATAGCATTCCTGAGAAGTAACCCCATGTGGGATTTCAGGATTTGTCCAGATGCCAAGGTCAGATATGATCATTAGGTATACAAATCACCGTAAAATTTTCATATTACCCTCTTTCAAACAAGTGACCTATATGTTTATAGTTGGACTGATTGAGTGAAAACGACGACGAATGACACGACGAAACGATTGAATCTAATGACGAGAAATGAATGAAATTTCAATGAAAAGTTGCTACCTTACCTTGCTTGACGAGGATGAGAGAAGCAGTAGCAACGTAACAGTAAATAAAGCTATTGCTGCAACAACAACTACAAGTAAATAATCTCGTCAAGTGTAATAATTTAGCATTGCTAATTATTATTCACTTGAAGTTATTTACTCGTACAATTATTCGATTATTGTCAATTCGACTATAATAATTGAATACAGGATATCCCGATACGTAATATTTAAGTTAGCAAGCATATTTACTAATTCCAATCCAAATAATCTAATAAGGATTAACGGAAACGAATAGAAATAAAACTGCAATTATCTCTGATATAATTCGGTAGTTGCATTATTTGCATTCTGGCAGTCACGGTCACATAACAATACATTAAGGGTAGTTGTGGTATTTGAAAACTTACGTCTACCTTACAATTTCAACTTCTTGGATTTCAACTTATGGATTACTTTAGATGTATATTCGATACTGGAAGTAATGAAACTGTACGTTTTGGCCTTTATTTATCTCACCGACTGTATATCTCACACGGCCATACTGACAGGTACTTCGTTCCCGAAGTGCCCATTTCTCATTATTACATCAAGTTGGCTCGCAGGCTCTGTATCAGGTCCCTATATTGCTACTGTTTCACTCAAATCAGGTGAGAGCTCGCAGGCTCGGAAGCAATTATCCTATCTACATGATACTCTGCTAGCGTTACTCACCACATCAAACACAGCTAGCAAGCGCCTCTAAGGTGCTACTCTTACACCCATAACATCAAGTGGGGCTCGCAGGCTCGTAGCTGTCCCCTATATTGCTACTGTTTCACTCACATCAGGTGAGAGCTCGCAGGCTCGGAAGCAATTATCCTATCTACATGATAGTCTGCTAGCGTTACTCACCACATCAAGCACAGCTAGCAAGCGCCTCTAAGGTGCTACTTTTCCACCCATAACATTAAGTGGGGCTCGCAGGGTCGTAGCTGTTCCCTATATTGCTACTGTTTCACTTACTTACACCAAGTGAGAGCTCGCAGGCTCGGCAGCAATAGCTTTATTTACAGTTACGCTACTGCTTCTCTCATCCTCGTCAAGCAAGATAAGGTAGCAACTTTTCATTCAAATTTCATTAATTTCTCGTCAATAAATTCAATCGTTTCGTCGTCGTGTCATTCGTCGTCGTTTTCACTCAATCAGTCCAACTATAAACATAACATGTAGGTCACTTGTTTGAAAGAGGGTAATGTGAAAATTTTACGGTGATTTGTATACCTATCTGACCTTGGCATCTGGACAAATCCTGAAATCCCACATGGGGTTACTTCTCAGGAATGCTATGTCGCATTTTTGCCTCCAATCCATTTCCAATAATCAACAATAGTAGAAGCATACTGTATCAATCATGGGAGCGTTTATGACAATTACAGGTTAGTGACACACCACGTCAGGGCAACGCAATTTGTTAGTATATGTATCTGTGTTCGCTCTGACGTCTCACATATTTGTCACATCAGACACTTGTCAAAAGTCAAAACGTAATTAATGTCGTGAATAATGTAACTACTGGCAAAAATAAAAATAATAAATATAATTTAAAAAAACTAACGGGGTTTTATACCTTTCAAAGAATGTGTTTTAATGACTGTATTGCCCTAATGAGCTTTTAATTACATACAGTAAAAAAAAGGTAAATTATTAATTTCTTCGCAACCACTGGACCGAATGTTATGATACTTTGTATTCTTTGGTTCTAAATATCTTAACGCATATGTTCGTTTCAGCCTCGTGCAGTGGCCAAGGATACTCAAAAATTAAACTCGTGAATTTCGTCAGGTGGACACATCAAAAACCCATATCGATAGTTCCACAATTTTAGTACATAATCAATTCAGAATATATAATTGATTCATCTAAAAGGACATGGTTCCTACATCGTAACCGTTTATCCTTCAATGAGCGTTTTGGTTTTTCAACGAACCTTTCTTTATCCGAATTTTATTCAGCAACACATTTCATTCTTTGTATCTATCAATTATAATGGAATAAGTTTACTTATTTCATACGAGTTTGACAATCGTATAGAATAATGTTCTGTTTATGCTTGTATTTATAAGGGTCTTTTTTTTGCGTCTATTTAATCGGGGAACCGTTCAATTTAAATAGTCATAATATTTTTATTGATTATGATCGAAGGAGCCGGCTTAATTTATTATTTGATACGGCTTGCAAATTGAAGCTTAGCGTAACGCCTACGAAAGCATTTTACGACATAAAATATCATGTTTTACGAATTGTTTCTAAGTTAATGTCTCAATCCAAACAAAGTTAGGAGAACTATAAACTTTTGTGTTGAGTTGCGACGTAGTTAAAATTATACAAGGAAAAAAATTAGCTTCGAAATGCGATCGACGATTAATCTTCGGGAATTATATAGTGAACCCTTTTAATACATACTAACAAAACAAACATAGAAACAAACGGTCTTCCAGCCTAGTCGGTAGTGACCCTGCCTCAGAGTTGGGCAAAAATTATTTATTTACCAATAACCGAGAAGATAACTAAATGATCTTTTATTTGAAATAACTAAATAATCCATCATTTGTTGTTTTGAATATAAGTAGTTAGGTGATTACTGCTTCTGCGGCAGTCCGCGGCAACCTGCGGAGCAGACTTTTTTTGAGTTTTCTTTGTTCGTTTTTTGCTCAATCCTTAATAGATTGAGCTTACAGCTTCTGCGGCGGTCATTTTTTTTTGTGGTGTGAACTTTTTCTTATGAACATAAATAAAGCCACATGTCTGTGACCGACCATTTTTTTGGTTTTAACAGGTGTATGGCTCCGCCGTTTATAGTGTTATTAAAGTAAAATACTTTATGGGGCTTGCTTACGTATTTCTTTAAAACGATTTATTTTTATTAAGGTTAAAGTTTTTGCTATGTAGCCTCCCACACCGTAATAATTACATTTTGTGGAATGCAATATATACTACAAATTTATGTGACATTGGTCGTGGGAACTAAAAAACATTTTTAGAAATCCAATAAAATATCATTCATTATTACGAAATGTCATGGTTTCGTATTTTATTGTGTATTCAATTATAGAACATTTAAAAAAACTGGTCAGTTACAAACACGTTGCGACGTGTTGTATGATGCAACGCACAGGTGTCTGTTTTATTTAATAGTTTTTTGTCTTATACGCAACATATATGTGCGTGTGTGTGTATGTGTGTGTTGTTCAATAAAAGGAGAGCTCAAATCGATGGGAGCGTCATTCGTTCATATGTGTTTCTCTGAAAACAGTGTCAAGTGTTAAAAAGTATATTTAAAGTGGTTTAAAGTATCGCAATACAAGTACTTAATCATTAGTGTTCATTTTGAAAATCTGTGTACAACTTACAACGAATTAAAATGGAGGTAAGCTCAACATTAACTGACTGTTTATACGCATACATTATCTACCTGTTTACATTTGTATCAAGGTTGTTTTTTTTTTGTTTTAGATTTCAAACGAGAATTCTCTTGAGGGCACCTTCAAAAATTATTATTATGGCAATTTGAGTGATAATGAAAGTGAAGTTTCAAAGCCACTTAAAATCCGAACTCAGAAACGAACCAACAATATTGATGTATTTTTCGAAAAGCCTAAAAAGAAACAAGCTGCAGAATATTCGTCTACTGTTGCCCAGTTGACAAATGGAGGTACAAATTACATATCATCTCGTGTAGATGACATTTCAAAGGCCACTCATCTCATTAAAATTGACGTCTATGATATGAAAAAATTGCGAGGTATACCAAACGATCAGCACTGGAAATTTGCGAATACTAGGATCAAATACTACACGCAGACTGAAGACGATGACTATCATTTCAACACCCAAGAATTAGTTTACAATATTACTAAGCATATTGCAACTAAAAACGACTGCAAAAAATATTTCATCGAGGCAAAGCCATTTAAATAAATCATCCCTTACTCCGCCCACACGTAGAGATCCCCCACCAACGAACAAACGATTTTGGGGTCTATATATAGCTAGACAACGCAAAGCAAACCATACCGTATCCCTATGAACACTCGTGGAAGTTAAACTACGAGTATAAAATGGATCTACAAAACTCACTATACGACGAAGATTTGGTTAAAATTTGTGAGGACATTGAGATGCAAAATTTAAACTTAAATGGATATTCTCCAGCTTCACCGCCTTTACACATCAGTTATACTGAAAACCCTCTTTTGATAACGTGGGAAGACGAAGAGGAAGACATGGAAATGGACAACACGGCAATATCTATCGGTGAAGATGCATATGAACCCATGTGCTATTACACGTTCGCCAACTGTACTACAACATGTTCGTCGCCTGTGCCGCAACATGATGAATGGAGGTCGGAGTGTGGAGAATGGTGTGAAATGCAATAAGATGTTAGATGTTTTAAAATGAATTTTGTCTTTATATGTGTGTTTTTTATGTTAAACGTTTGTGTTAAAATAGGAGAGACTTGTGTATAATTTCTTATCAATTAATTATAAACCAAAACTTTTTTTAAATAAATTTTTTTTAATGATTCTCTGTATTTTACTGGTATAATTATCCTGTATGTATACCTGGAATAAGAATTAAGGAAAGAAAGTAAAGACAATGCCTGGTAAAATATTTATTTATTACACAAAAAAATAGATGTATACATATTCTTTACAACCCAATCATTATACATGGTATTATTCAAAAATAAGCTTAAAAAATCAAACATCGTTTTACCATTAAATTTAAAATATAAATAAAGTAAACAGTATTCGCCACAAACTGGTGTAAAATAATTTTGAATAGACGCATTGTTATAAAACCATTTCTTTGAATTTCTTTTTAAAAACAACTTATGATAACTAGAAGGCTTTCTACCAAAAGAATCAAAATATTCACCATTACCATGAATATCAATATGAATTGCTACCCAGTGTGAACCAGGTTTAAAATCCGGGTCTAAATTGCTTATGATATAAATCGGAAGATCCATGAAAACAGGTATTCTGTTAGCTGGATAAACATGTGACTCAATCGTGGGACAAATTTTTTTCATGCATAATTGCAATTCCTTGGTATCCATTACAAAGTACTTATTGAATTCACAGATGAATTCTTTACCAAGGTTTAGAAACTAATGACACAATGTTTCATAAATCTATTATTATATATACATGTTCTCACTAACTATTAAAATCTACACTCACATCACGATGTTTGTTGATTTCAATGATATTATCAAACTCTGCATAAACAATGCAATTAACAGTTGTGTTGAGAGCTTTTTCAAATCGAACTTCTAATCGTACACTGCCATATCTAACAAGATTCCAGTGGGAAGTAGAACTTGCTGATAAATCAGGTGTTAAATCGAAACACATCAAACAATAACCATTTCCATAGTCTTCTCGACTTATTGAGTTCCCTTCATTAAGAAAATGAATACCCGTTCCAGAAAACAAGGTGTGATAAGTTGAAATCATTAAACCGTTACCGAAAGACGGTTGTAATGTTTTTGAAGGAACTTGATGACCATCTACATACAAACTAAATAAGTTCATATCGTGGTGGTGAAAATTAAAAGGATTACTTTTTAAACTACCATTAAATGCTGTATTATCAACAAAACCCACAATACACCTTTTTGGGACTTGACCGAGGAAAATATTATCAAGCGATTTCCCTTGCACACCTGATGGTATTGTAAGTACTTTAACTTCCGCTCTTGTGATGGGATACTTTGCAGTCGTTGAAGCTAAAACCTTTTGATGTGCAAGTAAAACGCTCGGGTTAATTTTAGTTCTTCTAATTATTAAACTTGCGTCCATTATAAGTACTTTAAGTTTTTTATCTTGACTACACATGAGATTAAACGACTCCTTGGATCGTACTAATTTAATACGAACTTCGACACCATTTATTAAAAACTTTTCTTGATTGAAAATATCACCGTGTAAGTGCCCTATCATTTCAACTTCCTTACTGTCTTGAATGAATTCTTGTCTTTTGGTCCAGCCTTTATTAGTGACATCAGTTCCATTCATATGACCCGAAGTGTCTTCGTACCATAACCCACACGTAAGATGAGACTGTTTTGCTGCTGGTCCATAATTTAGTAGAGTTTCCATATATGCACGGTATGCATATGTATTATTAGGCGGTGATACTAGTTTTTGATTTAAATATATATCCAACTGGTTGAAAAGTGAATGTAACCAATTATTAACTGGAGCAACATGAGTTTCTGCTGATTTGATGTTAGAACCATCTTGATTCAATATCTTGGCTTTGATATGCAGTAAAGTATGAGACAGGTCAATATAGTCATCACCTGAGCCTGGCACTTGAAATTCAATGGGACCATCATCGCTAAGAGAAGAAATAGGTTTGTAGTGTATCCACTGTCCATTTTCTATACTTGTTTGCGTTGATGGAAGGGCAAACAGATCTAACTCGGACTTAGCGCATTCGCATGAATGATTATGTAAAAATGACATGGTTTAGTTAGAAAAAATATCGTTTATATATTTTCTATTTTTCTTTGTACCTCTCTCGCGAAATGCTTTGGATGTAATGGTGCGCTCCTGTCTCTTTCGTTGCATTTTATACCCAGACCCTGACATCAAGGAATCAATTTTTTCATCAGCTTTTCTCTTTAAATTACTGCTTGCATTCTTAAAACGAGACTTTAATGATTCATCAATTGGGTGTGAATTCATCATGTCGGACAAGAGACCAACACCGGCATTTAATGCTTCTTTTCCAACCGTTCTAAACCCGCTGGATAACAGAGGAAATACTGACCTAAACAGTCCCCCTAAAAAACTTCCTATGCCGTGTCCTCGTTGGTGAGGAACACCTTTATATACAATGCCTACTCCTGAACCTGCTTGATGAGAATAATAATGTTCATATGGACAGCGAATATTTTCACGGCTATGATTCATTTTATTCGTTGAAAATGTAGTTTCACGCATGAAGTTCCAAACTGGAATGGAACCTTTCCACCTGTATGCATTCTTATATCAATTTCCATTGTATCAAACTCTCTACGCATAACGGGTATGTAATGTGCAGGAGAAAAGCTATGCATTTTATATGCCCCATAAATGTATTTCGTGGGATCAAGCGGTATTATTCTTACTAACGATGTCATAACATCCCCCACCACTTGAGGTTGAACAATGTCCGAATATATAAATAATTGTGATGGTAGACCTAAATATAAATTAGCAGGAAATTTTCCAAGTTGACATTGTAAAAGGTTCGTATTTGGTTTGAAACCTAGCTGAAGGTTTAGTATTGGCGTGGCATGAACGGAAACTATGTCTTTATGCGAAGAAACCACCTTGATAACTTTCGATATTCTGTCATAGCTAAATTTCACCTTATTCTTCAATAATGAGTTTTCATTAAAGGCAGATAAAAAATGATCCATGTCGTCATATGTTGTTGCCGGTATATGGGACTTATATTCAACGTTAACAGGTAATTTTTCATTTTGTAATAATACTTTCTTTTTTACGTACACTACGTTTTCATGCTCCTGAACGTTGTACAAGGAACAGGGGTAATGAAACTCCACTAATCCGACAACCCATTCTCCTTCTAATTTTATTGTCTTTGGGAGTTTGGTGAGAAAGTTTGCTGTTGTGTTTTCGGGGTAGTACTGTATTGAGCTGTTGCTCAACAGAGTTAAATAAAAACTATCATCACTCATATTTCTTCTAAACTCGACGCAGATATCCAACTATTGAATTTATTTGGATAACCTTTCCACTTAACAAGCACCTCCTTTCTGTTACCAACTCGTCTTGAACGTATTATTTTATCTATTTTACATGACATGGTGGGGTTATAAATAATCTTTTGTAACTCTTTAGAATAGAAAGTGCCTGTGATTGGTTCATCTTGTAAGTCCTTTAAGGTATAAACAAAATGAGGGGATCTTTTTATTACTGATTCGATAACAAAGATTTCATCGCTCCAATTGGTTTCGTAACCTTTTTGAAATATGTGCTTATATTTAGTTATTCTGACATGATCACCAACATTGAAATTAGAAGTATAATTATTTTTTAATCTATTTCTTGGCGTGTCGTATAAATTAGTCCATACAGTCATAATGTTGTCAAAATTGACATCTATTGGACGCATTTTAATACTAGAATGATAACTATGATTATATGAATAAAGGAGATCTTGTAAAATATCAATGTATTTATAAGTATTTTTGTGTGTAAAATAGCGCCACATTTTCATTTTTAATGTTCTTTGAAATCGTTCTACAATACTCGCCTTAATGTCAGGATTATTTGTTGTATAGTAGTTTATGTTTTTACTCTTGAAATAGTTCCTTACTTCTTTGGAGGCGAATTCAGTCCCTTTATCAGATTGAATGTGACGCGGAGTTGCTCTAGCTTCGGTAAATATATCATCAAAACATTTCTTAACTGTTTCTGAATCCTTCTTTTTCATGGATCTAGCAAAAGCATACTTACTAAAGACATCAATAACACAAATAATGTATTTAAATCCATCGTTATATTTACTATATGTACGCATATCACTTAAATCTACTTGCCAAAGTTCATTATAATTCGAAAGTATGTATTTGTTTCGTGTAAAACGTCTTTGAACTGGTTTATGTAACGTATAGGTTTCCTGAGACCGTAACCAATTTTTTACTTCATCTTTGTTCATTCGACCGTGCATGGCTTTAACTAACTTGTCAATACTGCTGTAGCCAGCTGGATCAGAAACATCATAGTAAATCTTATTGATATCTAATAAGGGGTCCATCTCTCCCAATCTATTTTATTTTTTGATGCTTCAGGAGTTTTGTGTGAAATTGGTGTAGAGGCTCCTTTTACTTGAGTTGATGTTGATCTGGTGTTTTTAAATATCGGTGAATCTTGAGTCTTGTTAAGCTGAAGACTATTTATATATTCTAGATTAGATCGATTGCCTATATAAGATGTAGGAACTCCAATATCATTTAAAACTGAAGCAAATTCTTTCCAGCCAGTGGGCTTTATTTTTCCTTTGAGGGGCCTCACAGTATCACTTATCAAATCAGTTATATTACTTTCTGGAATGACTTGATTATTCACTACGATTTCCCCTCCTTCTTTCCACCAAATCTTTGGTTTATGTTTTAAAATAGAACCAAGCAGGGAGTGACTTTTTTTTCGGTAACTTTTTGGAATTAAATTTATAATATGAGATGGAGTAAACTGTTCCGGGTAAGTGTGAGTTGAAGGAGTACTAGCAGCGTCATAGTCGTATGGATTTGGATTTGGTAATGTCGCATTATAATCGGTTTCATCTCTTTTAACCATAGATTTATCGATGTACTTATCATAACTATCTTCATGAGCTTTTTTTATATCATCAACAATAATAGGTAACTTGAACGGTTTCCGATCTGTTTCTGTAAAATGCAAAAAACGTTGCAGTACTTGAGAATATAACGCCCATTTTTCACGATCTCCTATTTTACTTTTCAATATCTTTTGCATGTCTGCGTCTAGGCGAGATAAAGAATTCAAAGATGCATTGTCATCGCGTTTAAGCTTCTCAATGAAATCTGGTTCTACTAGAATCATTTTCTTCGTGTTCTCCATTTTAATTATGTTAATGAGCTCAACAAACTACTTAAAACAGCACCTAGTATAATTGGTAAAAACCCACCACCCTTTTGAATTATAATAGTCTTCCTTAATTTTTGTTTACCCTTAGAAACTAATTTCCGTAATATATTTTTATGTTTATGTAACTTCGTCTTTTCTGTATTGTCTAATGGAACTTTTCCCTTTAAAACGTTGTAAATGCACTCACAAATAATATTTATTTCATCGTCATCACATGCTTTAAGTAAAGCTTTACGATATTTTGGTTTTAGCGTATGTAAAGCTTTAAGTAAATGTTGATGTGTGGTTACTCTATCAGGCATCATTTAGAACTGACAAGAACAGAATGATTACTGGCATATTTAAACCCTTTTTTTGGAATATATACTGTACAACATTTGTCAAATGGAAATAACTTAGTTTTAAAACGACATATATCATCAGTGCTTTGTTTCAAATCAATCATCAGGTATCCATGGGCTGGCGTAGTTGCATCTTTGTAGGCTTCTTCAACAAATTTTGTATTTTCAGGATAAACTTGTCGAGACAAATACCGTATTTGAGTTTTGTCTCTAGGGTTTTTAAAATAAACAATGTATGTTGTGTTCAAAGATATGTCACGTTGTCCTCTCCCTTGATGAAATAGATTTTGAGTTATATAGAAAACGCTTAAATTTCTGTGATGGCTACCTTTAGTAAAAATATCAACAATACGTCCATCTGATTCTCTCATTAAATCATCTATTATAAGTAGTTTCGGTTGCTTCCCATCAAACATACTTAAATCGGGGATACCTTGAATATAATCGATACCATTTAAATTATATAGTGGCTGCATTTCATCATAGCACCACAGCACTTGACTGAATTCTGTATTACACATTTTGTCTACATTATTCAGAAAGTTAGTGACAAAGTTAGATTTCCCACAACCGCTTGGACCAGCAACAATGGCCGTAAATGGATGAATAAAATGATACATTATAGAAAATGGTCTTTCTCCGTTAAAGACTGTCAAGAAAATAAAATCCAATTATAAGATTATGTATATATATGCACACCTTCTTGCACACAAAAAAAAAATATTTTGTTTTAAATTGCTTACTACATTATAATTAGAATAAAAAAAGGGTATTTTTTTTTCAAATATATTTATTTACAATTTAAGAAATGTTGAAAAATACTTATTAGCAAAAAATATATACCATTCCCATCATGCTAAACGACTACTTTTATATTACATCTACATCACATATTTTTAGACACACCTTATGAACAATAAATTATTACTAAGACTTACACATAATACAAAACAATTTTTGATTTCGAGATATTATACAAAAATTAAAACGAACACATAAATTAAAAAAATACAGTTAACATAAAAATAAAAACACATTATCATGCCCCAACCAACGAACACAAGCCGATTTAAAAATTACTTATACTATTAAATTAACAAAGCGAAGTCAATACAAAAACTTTTCAATCGTTCAGCATAATTATATATTTATTTTATTACTACTTTAACTTATAGTGGCCCCAAGCTAAGGTGTCAAATGAGTCTTGACAAAGATATCTTTTCGTGTCAGAATAAGATAACGAAATTTTATTGATTTTCTGTGTAAAAATTACATGTTTTATAGATCGAAATCTGTGCATTTCTGATAATAAATTTTTCTTTTCATTTAGACAAGTTTTGTAGTCTTGCATCTGAAATTTCTTAGTGACACATTTATTCACACCTTTAGCCTTGGCCGCTATTTTATCCTCAACATGCAATGCATACATTTTAGATCTTAAGCCTAAAAATTCTTTTAAAATTTTACCTTTATTTTCGTCTTTGAAATATCCTAATTTTTTTTTATTTATACATGGAAAACCGTAAATATTATTGGGAGCATAGTCAGATGTATCGAAATATTTTATCAAGTCGTTTTTTATATCATAGTAGAAATCTTCCGTAAAAATTTGATAAATAAAACTATCTGTATCTGTATATAATAATTTAACATTATTCCTGAATTTTTGTTGCATATATCCATAATGGAAGTCATACATTAAAGTTTTTGATAAGTCTAATATACAAAATCCTAAGTATATAGGCTTGTTGTATACTAGTTTAGTTTTTTTTAACTGTACCGCAGCTAAGCTTTCAGAAAAAATAGAAATACTATGGAATTCGGGACGAGCGATATAACTTTCAATTCCTTTGATGTGATCTTTACTTTTCCACTGTGATAGCAAACGCACATCCACTCTTTTCTCAATATTTTCCATAGTTTTTCCAAAAACTGCATTATTCATTAACTTATAAAAGTCTTTTTCGAAATCAGTTTCTGCAGATGTCCTTAACGTCGTGTTTAAATCAATATACTTTTTTAGCCAGCTGGTTTGTTTAAACTTTAAGATTCGATGGACTTTTGTTAAATTTAATCCATTGTCTAAACATTGTATAAGATTCCTGTAGTGTATAATGTATTTTATTTTGTTGTTTAAATTTGGAATCAATTTTTTTTGTTTGCTCTCATCTATTATGTGCTCAGCACAAAACGGTAGATCTGAGTGAGAATCATGCAATGAAACAGGGTATTCGAGATCGACTTCTAAAATGTAGCCATATTCAGCATCGTTTGAAAGTTTAAAGTCCGTAGCTGGGTCAACCCATTCAAATTCACCAACAGGAAGACGTTGTGACATTGCCCAACCATACAAGTTATTAGCATCGAGGTAAATAAGATAAGATGATGGTTCATTTGGATCAAACTCTGGCATATAGTAATTATTTGACTTAGCATAACGATTACTGCATTGTGAGATACCACCTCGAAGCCCTTTTTTAACAAAAGAAATTTTATCGAAATCTGTTAGAAGTTCAAGTTGAATTCCAGTCATTTTTAGCATAGCGTCCCAGCTGAGACCAGGAGCTGTAAAATAATGAGCTGGGTCCAAGTTGTATGTGTCAAGACACACAGATCGAAAATTTTCAAAGACGTCGGTTAATAGGAGAACATCTGTTTTTAAATACAAGTTAGAATAATCTAACATTGTTTTACAGTTGAAATTGGTCCATACGTTTTGTGCATGTTGATAATCCTCATTTGTTATACAGCTATCTGTTAAGGCACTGTAAAAATCACTTATTTTAGGTAACGATAACGCTTCCAGAGATTTATTTGATATCATATACTCGTATGGAAATATACCCTTTTGCTTCAGAAGTTTAAAATCTTCATGTCTAGGGTATTGTTTCCTTAATTCATGGAATTGGTGTTCTCGAAGGTTTCGGGCCAATTTGTCTAAACTACTCGACATGAACCTAAAGGAATCAACAAATCTAAGTGATAAACATTTTCCATCAAATTTAAGTTCTTTGCTAAATGAAATATATTTTTCTTTATTTTGAGGTATAATCTCGATAGACCCTTCACGGAAATTCAATGCTTTTACAATAAAATGCGCATCGTAATTACTTAGATTATGAAAAAATACTGGTACGAACGAGGGAGGTTTGAATTTATTATTACAGGCCTTATGTGTCACTCCATGGAATTTTCCTGTAGTCCAATCATAACTGAAAACGCTTTCAGATTCCAACGTATTATCACATACAAAACACTTATTATTATTTTCAATTTTGTTTAAATCGTTCTGATTTAATCGAATGGGTTGTTTCCGAAAGTGAATATGTTTTATTAATTTTGATAAATCATTATAAAGCGTTTCCATAAATACTTTAGCACAATCTGAGCCTGTATATGATCGATAGCGTGAAAGGCTATCATCAAATGAACACTTTATAAAATAACCAAAACTGTACACTTCATGTTGTTGAATGTTTTTTGTGTACGATTTCGATGTGTTAGGATCACAAGACGATATGGGATTTAAAAATGCCTCGAAATCTGCGTAAACAACAAACGGTAATTTAAGCTTACGGTGATATTTATCAAAAAATATGTGTTGGTTCGAAATTTCTTTGCCAAACCAATCTTTATGCTTCTTATCGTGATTTGGGAGTTCAACAACAACGTGGCCACAATCATTTTTTTGATGATTCGTTAGTTGATCATTTGAGTAAAACGCTAATAAACACCCATCGCAAATGTGAAAGCTATAATTGGTTGTTGAAATCTGTCGGCTTACTAATCGAGGTAGACTTTTTATATAACAGTAATGCCCCTGGCTACCATTAGATATGTAAAGTAAATTAATATGGGTTGACTTACGACATTTGGTAAAGTAAAGTGGACCGTTTACTTCATGTGATTTGGAATTTTCATTATAATGTAATCCGAAAACATTAATGCTTATATCATTTAATTTTTCAACTTTATGAACATCTGTTAGTTTAACTGGGAATGGAATATCTGAAAATTTTAATTTGTTACGATGTGCAACATAAGACGACACTCTCTGTGAACTATTCCGAACCGGATACAGCGCTGAAAGAATCGCCCATTTCAAACACTCATGGTCATAGTTTTGCACGTTGATTATTGCTTTTTTTGTTTTAATATCGTGAGGTAAATCAATATATGAAGAACCACGTAATGGGTTAAATTGATTAACGTTCATGTCTAAGTATTTTATTTCCTTAAGACTCCATCCGCTGTCTTTTTTTTCAAAGTTTGAAATTTTATTTGTAAGTGAGGTTTTTAAATTTTCTAAAAATTCTTCTCTGTTATCACCTTTACAAATAGTCCAACTCAAAACATTAAAATCGAAAAAATTGTTGATTCCTTTAGATTCTTGTATGAATTCTGCGTGTAATATAAAACTAACCTTGAAAATTGTTAGCTGTTGAATGGCGTCATCTATTAAATTATTTAAAGATATTTTAATACTCTCAAAAAAAAGTTCTGGTGTCTCAAATTCAAGGTTAGTTTTCTCCAGATTTGATGATATTCTATACGTTAATAATCTATTTCCAAATGCAGTTTCAATTAGTTCAACATTAGGATATGAGTGCTGAAATTTTAAACTATTATTTTTATGAATATTACTTCGTATATGCTGGGCGTAATACCTCCTCGAAACGGTGCGTTTGCAGGTTTCACATTCGACGGTATCAACAATGACAGGAGTAGACGATGATTCAGCTGCTCGAGAAGTTGATGGTTGTGGCTCCATGACAGCTGCTGGATGCTGGCTTGATGAATTATATGGTTGAATGGTTTCTTCTGACTCATGTTTTCTTTTTATACCACGTGTTACGCCTCTAAAAATAAGAAAAAATTATTAATTTAAATACTTAGGTACAAGAATGGGTTAAAAAAAATACAGTACGAAAAGTCAATTGTACGGTAATACCTGACATTAAATTTGACCGGCAAAGAAAACAATACGCTTCCATAGTTAAAACACCATCTATTTCATCGTAAGGCGAAATCGACGATCGCTTAACAGTTACATGTCCACTACATGGGGTAATATAGGGTTTAAAATCATTATCGTCAGCTAAACTTGAATCAAGTTTTCCGCTGATAAACCACAATCTTAAATATTTATGAAAACTATTCAATAACACTGATTTGCTAAACATTTTAATATCTTCGGCAGTAAACTCCATCGTGAATGCTTATTAAATGAGGCACATTGTTTAGGATTTTACTTATATTGGGTTAATCTCCCCACTACTAAGCAGTATATAAAGTAAAACTAGTTAAAACATGTTTCAGATATTAGTACTCACATATTCTGCTGTAGATTCTCGGCTTCCAAGCAACGTTCATGGAGTTCATTATCAAAAACTGACTTGTTGAGGTCTGAAATGTCTTCACAGCGATCATAGAGGTCGGCGTCGTATAGTGAGTTTTGTAGATCCATTTTATACTCGTAGTTTAACTTCCACGAGTGTTCATAGGGATACGGTATGGTTTGCTTTGCGTTGTCTAGCTATATATAGACCCCAAAATCGTTTGTTCGTTGGTGGGGGATCTCTACGTGTGGGCGGAGTAAGGGATGATTTATTTAAATGGCTTTGCCTCGATGAAATATTTTTTGCAGTCGTTTTTAGTTGCAATATGCTTAGTAATATTGTAAACTAATTCTTGGGTGTTGAAATGATAGTCATCGTCTTCAGTCTGCGTGTAGTATTTGATCCTAGTATTCGCAAATTTCCAGTGCTGATCGTTTGGTATACCTCGCAATTTTTTCATATCATAGACGTCAATTTTAATGAGATGAGTGGCCTTTGAAATGTCATCTACACGAGATGATATGTAATTTGTACCTCCATTTGTCAACTGGGCAACAGTAGACGAATATTCTGCAGCTTGTTTCTTTTTAGGCTTTTCGAAAAATACATCAATATTGTTGGTTCGTTTCTGAGTTCGGATTTTAAGTGGCTTTGAAACTTCACTTTCATTATCACTCAAATTGCCATAATAATAATTTTTGAAGGTGCCCTCAAGAGAATTCTCGTTTGAAATCTAAAACAAAAAAAAAACAACCTTGATACAAATGTAAACAGGTAGATAATGTATGCGTATAAACAGTCAGTTAATGTTGAGCTTACCTCCATTTTAATTCGTTGTAAGTTGTACACAGATTTTCAAAATGAACACTAATGATTAAGTACTTGTATTGCGATACTTTAAACCACTTTAAATATACTTTTTAACACTTGACACTGTTTTCAGAGAAACACATATGAACGAATGACGCTCCCATCGATTTGAGCTCTCCTTTTATTGAACAACACACACATACACACACACGCACATATATGTTGCGTATAAGACAAAAAACTATTAAATAAAACAGACACCTGTGCGTTGCATCATACAACACGTCGCAACGTGTTTGTAACTGACCAGTTTTTTTAAATGTTCTATAATTGAATACACAATAAAATACGAAACCATGACATTTCGTAATAATGAATGATATTTTATTGGATTTCTAAAAATGTTTTTTAGTTCCCACGACCAATGTCACATAAATTTGTAGTATATATTGCATTCCACAAAATGTAATTATTACGGTGTGGGAGGCTACATAGCAAAAACTTTAACCTTAATAAAAATAAATCGTTTTAAAGAAATACGTAAGCAAGCCCCATAAAGTATTTTACTTTAATAACACTATAAACGGCGGAGCCATACACCTGTTAAAACCAAAAAAATGGTCGGTCACAGACATGTGGCTTTATTTATGTTCATAAGAAAAAGTTCACACCACAAAAAAAAATGACCGCCGCAGAAGCTGTAAGCTCAATCTATTAAGGATTGAGCAAAAAACGAACAAAGAAAACTCAAAAAAAGTCTGCTCCGCAGGTTGCCGCGGACTGCCGCAGAAGCAGTAATCACCTAACTACTAATATATCCAGATCAGTTTCATTTTTATCTAGATAAATTAGTTGGGATTTAAAATAAAAGATGAATGTCAGTAGTACAGTCATGTAGAACTAGAAGTGGTCAGTTGAATAAGATAGCTGTAGCTTAGTTCTTATATTTAGTCAGGGGCCTTGAGGCGATATTCTTTATAAATTCATTATTCTAAGCTTACTTCAATAACAAACGAGGCCAGTTATCTTCATCTAGATAATTTATCTCAATAAAAAAAGCTGTCAACGCAATGTTTGTGATTGAATTTATCTTCGAATAAAGGACCCCGCAGCAAACATAGGGAAAAAGTGGTTTCAGTCAAATCTCACGAAATTTAAGTATGATGTAGATACAAGTCTCCTCATTATTTTTTTATAAGGGCACAACTCTCTCAGACTTATAGTTTCAGAAATAATCAAGTATATATTGTTCTATTTACGCGACGTGTTTTCTGAAATCGATATATTGATGATACTGACAGTTAGTGACGTTATGAAGTCAAATTCAGATGCAGGCACCAACTGCCAGTTGAGTCATGAGTTTGAAGTTAAGCGACTCAGTTATGTCCGCCTGTTTATGCTCGTGTATTATTGATTCGTTGTAATGGTGGGACTACCGGATGAATTATAGCAGTAGCCATGTTAGTTTGGTTCTACTTACATAAATAAAGTATCATCATCATAAAATGTTATATTACTTATCTTACAATGTATAAAAAGTACAATCCTTCAACATTTTTACAAAAATATATACAGAATACTACAAGTAGGTGCAACAATCAATGCCTAATTCGCCCTCTATTTGCTGCATCTTTAATAAACTGTATTAGTGCAATACTGGGATATTTTAAATGTTCCTGATGTCGTGCATAGGCCAGGTACCATATTACACAGGCAATATGAGCACAACAGCCTATCGTTCTAGCTCCTGTCTTACATGTGCAGCAATATCCCAGGATTGCGTCTTCCAACTCTTCATTTTCCTCTCGTTCTATTGCGTAAGAGAGCCACAGTTGATGTTTTGTCGCATTACGGAAACGAGAATAAATCCTGACCCGTATAAATCCTGGCTCTTGACGGTACTCGTCGATTTGCATCATGTCGTTCCCATCTAAATCAAGTTTATCTTGCATGTATGCTGGGGACAATCGCAGTTGATACACGCCCACAAAAATGGTTTTAAGTTGCACAAGATCCAGTACGGGAAAATGTAATCCGTGGTTTTCGTTCAAAGAAACCCATACTGCATTCCTTCTGAATAGATTGTCCATTTCTACACGAGCTTGAACTACGTTTACGTCATCTATTCTCACGCGCAATTCGCGAGCTAGTTCTACGGTTGCATCCTCCATTATTATTTCTGCATGGAATCTGTTAATCATTGCAGCAGCTATTTAAAAAAAATCATTTAGGTGCAAAACATGAGCTCTAGGGATGATGCCCTTAAAAAACTTAAATATTGATTTCAAATGGCCATTACGTGCCTCGACCACCCATCTTGATTTCGTAATGGTTCTTGATTCATTCGCTTGCAATGTAGAAAGCTGAGCTTGACCACGTACAATGCATGCTGGCATTTTGCATATTATTCCTTTGTTTTCTAGGTACGGTAATGCATCACGATAGCCTCTATCAACCAACATTATGTCTCCATTTTGAAACCATCGATCAATACCCTCCCTGTCTTGTTCAAATTCAGACCCAATAATAGCAGCATCGTTATTTCTAGAGTCCGTAAAATATGGCCCGTGAACATCGAGAATGTAACCGTCCGGTGCCACTAGTAAGCCCGGTTTAACTAAATGTTGTCTTTTATGCATATTAAAAGATTGCCTAAGTGATTTAAAATGACTAGGCTTTTCAATATAAGCATACGTCGTATCAACTATAAGTATGGCTTTAGGATTATGAACGTCAGCGTTATACAGTTCATTTGCAAAATCAGTTACATGCCTGTCAATGAATTCTCGTCTAGTAATATGATCAAACCCAATGGATTCAGGCACAAATCGCAGCATCAGTGACTTTCTCACTAAACATATATCATGGGATACGTATTGTCTACTCCTATATCTAAATATTACTTTTAAGAAATCGTCTGGAAGTCCCTGACGCATTTTTAACAAAAACATCATCAACATCTTTTCGGTAATACGTCTGAATGTGTTCCTTACAGGAACTTCCACGCATGACTGTAATATTTCTTCGAATTGTGGTTTGGTGACGGGACTTATAACCTGAAACTCTTCATCTGTGCAAAAATCTTTCTTAAAAACTGTGGCTTCTTTGGCTTGTTCTCTTATAGTTTGCAAAAAAACATTTAAGTCAGCACCCTGAAGGCGATAGGGTCGTTTGATGAAATGTAATCTTCTCGCTAACTCTTGTGGTATAAGTCCCGCAGCAGTCAAATGTATTAAACAACATCGTGTTGAAGGCGGAATAAAAATATTATCGTCAACGAAAATCTTGACCCTTGCGTTTATAGAAAGTCTGGGTTGATTTTGCATACAATTGCAGATAACGCAAGAATGACTCGCAGTTTGTCTCAACACGTTGATAACAATGCAATCACCATCCCGTCGCAATTCTTCTATTTCCCGGTTTATCAAACGGTCACAGTTCATGCAAACACGAGAATCATCATTAAATTCGGCAGGAATATTATTAATGGTTTCCCTATATCGGATTGCAATATCGATTTTGTGTAGGTTTTCGATTGGAATACGTCTCAAATCCCGAGGAGCGACAAGATTATTGCAGACAAAGCAAGGATTTCTTGCTGCCATCATATGGTATAAGTAGCTATTGTGCTTATTTTAATTAATGTGCTTATAATTAAGTAAGTAATTATCTAAATTAATCAATCATCTTCATAATGTCATTGTCACATTGACATTTATTTTATCAGTTACCTATGTTACGAACTATATGCATAACAGAGCAAAAAAGAGGAGGAATTACGTAAAATAGGTAACATTCATATATTTTGTATAAAACAATTAAATTGATTATTTCTGAAACTATAAGTCTGAGAGAGTTGTGCCCTTATAAAAAAATAATGAGGAGACTTGTATCTACATCATACTTAAATTTCGTGAGATTTGACTGAAACCACTTTTTCCCTATGTTTGCTGCGGGGTCCTTTATTTGAAATTATTATCTAGATAAGAAATTATCTAAATATCGCCCAACTCTGCCCTGCCTTCGAAGCAGGAGGTCCCGGGGAATAGATTAAGGTGCATTTTATCCGCTTTCTAATACTTGATTGTTTCAGAATTTACTTACTAGTATGGAGATTGGATGATGAAATAACAATTAGTACAACAAGCAATAATTATTTATATCCGCTCGGTCATTCTGCAGATAACGGAAACCAAATCTTCTCTTTTTAAATATCTGTACTGATTTTTTTTACAATTTCAAATAACTCTAACTAATTTAAATTTTACTAACAGTTCTCAGATTTCGTTATCAGATCACATCTGATCAAGAAATCGTGAATTGAGTTGTCATACGAGTAAAACTATCATCTGAAAATATTATTACTTTATTTGTAATTGGTAATACTGTAAGTAAAAACTCCTTGGTATCTCGAGGTGTATGTCACAACTACCCTTAATGTATTGTTATGTGACCGTGACTGCCAGAATGCAAATAATGCAACTACCGAATTATATCAGAGATAATTGCAGTTTTATTTCTATTCGTTTCCGTTAATCCTTATTAGATTATTTGGATTGGAATTAGTAAATATGCTTGCTAACTTAAATATTACGTATCGGGATATAACCTGTATTCAATTATTATAGTCGAATTGACAATAATCGAATAATTGTACAAGTAAATAATCTCGTCAAGTGTAATAATTTAGCATTGCTAATTATTATTCACTTGAAGTTATTTACAAGGAGTAAATATATTACTTAAACCTTCACGTATTTTGCGAAGCGGATATCCTGTATTGCTGTACGTTATGATTAAGTAAACGATGCTAAATATTGATGGTTTAGTGAATAATAACTTATTGTCATGTTTAAATTATATTTTAATCTATTTTGAACTAAGCAAATATATTTACTATTATACTATTTCCAATTATTTCGATAACCGGATGTGCCGGAAATATAGAATTCTTGTCCTGCCAGGTGCCAGTAGAAGGGGTAATGGGTAAGCCCTTATAAACAAGTGTCTGGCAGTTGTGGGACACATTGGTGATTGGAGAGCTAACCAGCAAGAACCAAGCTAAGTGTAATATTGATTACTCACCTCTAAATAATATCGAGGGTTAATTAAATAAAATGTATTGGTGTGTACCTTGTTACCGTGTACATAATAATGTATTTAAATATATAAACGTGTAATACTGTATTTCAAGTTAGTGCATGGTACAACGTACACACCAACCTTATATTGGAAATAATTTAGCCTTTCTGATTACATGAGATTATATATGTATATATTACTCTGTTTTTGCTACAAGTGCTAAATATATTATGTGTAGAATATTATGATTAATGGCCTTACGGGATACTTGTAGTAATGGTTGAGGAATTATAATAGATGTAATATCTTTTGTTTTACATCTTGACTTACTTAGTGGTGATTAAATTATTCAGAATTATTATAAGTAATATTCTTTAATAAACATCATTGCATTTACTATGGTTGTTCTTAACATTTTATATTTCTATTCTTAATCTATTCAATGTTGAATAAATGAAATAAATTATATTTTGTCTTTTATTAACTAAATCTGACAAACGCATATAACACGGTATATGAGATTCAGCACGGAAAAGTGGCACGGAAAAAGGGATCGTGCTACGAGTAGAACCCTTTTCCCCCTTTTTTATGTTTCACTGCTACGTGCACGGTTAACGTAGCTACGGAAAACTGTGTCGAAGGAATTTCCCTTTGAGGGATTTTTGTTATTTTACGAGTAGGTGTGAAATAGTAGATTGTTTGACAAGGGTCTAACTAAAGTAAGGCACATCAGCACGAGATGGTGTTTTTCCCCGAACGAAGTAAGGGAAAATTGTTCGAGGGGTAATATGGATTTTAGACCAGGGTAATAAATAATACTTCTCTAATAAATAAAATACATATTATTTACCCAACATTAATAATAATAATTCAAGGCGAAAATATGGCTTTAACTTGCCGGACTTTTTTTTCTTAAATATTTTGACACAGATACAAAATATAATACCGCGAATAAATGCCACAAGCGACGGTATAGTTAGCGCTTTAAAGCGCTACCAAACGATTTAATATTTTTTTAATGATGGTGAAGTAGAGACTAAAAAAACACCTCATATTTTGAGAAATGAATTGCGTTTCCTGATTGTTCGATTTTAATAATACTGTATTCTGGTTGGTTGATACCAAATACAAAGTTTTTCTTAAACGACTTCAATTACCTATTTAAACAGTATACGCACCAATAAAGAATCCAGCGTTCCGATGACTGTCGATGTGTGATCTGATTGGTGGATTTAATATGGTAAAGTGTTTTGATTGGTCAATTTAAAATGTTTTGTAAATCATAAATATGTATAAATATTTTCGCTAGGGGATAAATGTACTACTTGGTAAGCGAAATATAACACACTTTTTGAGTATGAGAAGTGCAAAAATGTTTTTCACACCACCTGCTCGACAATGCCAAATTATATATCATGCAAACCTCACCGAAAGCAAATCATTATAGCCCTTGGCTTTAGCTGGGTTATAATGTTGTACTAAATCTCATTATAACCCGCTGGTTAATAATGTGAATTCACTTCCCATAGCTCTTATTGTTATGTGCTTAAAGTCTAATTTCGTAAAGTCCGCACGGTGCACAGCCCCGCGACGCCAGCCGGGGCCCGCGCCGCCGCGTCGAGCTGATTTGAAAATCGAATTTATTCGGAAAATCGTGCTGGCCACCTCAATTTTAAATACCTAAAACAAATGCCGCGAGTGTCATAAGACGCTGCAGTATACGGAGTAAAACTGCAAGTTCTATAAAAATAGAAGATAAAATTAGAATAAAATGGACTAATGTATCAAGAATCAATTTTTAGGGTTCCGTAGCCAAATGGCAAAAAACGGAACCCTTATTGATTCGTCATGTCTGTCTGTATGTCTGTCCGTCCGTATGTCACAGCCATTTTACTCGGAAACTATACGACGTATCTGAATAAAATTTACACATAAGGTGTATTTTGTATGCCGCTACTCAGTTATGTAGTTAAATTTGAAAAAAAAAATTTTTAGGGGGGGGGCGCTCCATACATGTAACAAAATTTTTATTTTTTATATTTTTGACTAAATATCAACATGTGACACATAATCGATAGGTCTTTAAAAATAACACTGAGGTTTTTTGACCATTTTGTGATTAAGTGAATATTTTCTGAAATAATCGCTTCGAAAGTCAGAAAAATTGTGCCCCCCCCCCTGTAACTTTTGAACCGTAAGTCCAAAAAATATGAAAAAAATTGAGGAGATGCGCCTTATCATACATTTTCTAGGAAAAATTTTTTGAACATTATTGGTTTAGCCATTTTTGAGTTATCTCCAAAAAACTTTTTCCATAGGCATCAGATACGACCTTTTGGTATTAGTTTGGTTCTTATTCCATTGAAGGTACGGAATCCTGCTATGTGTGGTCCGACACGCACTTGGCCGGTTTTTACTTTTGATTTACTTTAATAAAAATCCGTTTCTAGTAGCCTTAGCTATTTTATTGTCTCGCAAGAGGTGAGAAAAGTAGAGTATACTCCTCGGGGATAAAGCTGTTTTTGTCACGGGCGCGCTTGAACCCCTCACTGCACTCAGGACTCAGTCTTAATTCCCTCGCTTCGCTCGGGAATTAACTCATAACCCCCTCGCTGCGCTCGGGAGTAAAATCTGGAGTCCTTCGTTACGTTCAGGATTCAATATTGCGCCCGTGACATAAAACAGTGCTTTATCCCCTTGGTGTACAATCTACTATTAGGTATATACTGTATCTTGGTTTGTTTTTAGGTATCCTAAATTTTTCTTGTCTGTATTTTCTGCAATAGTTTGAGAATCGTGGTGTATGTGACATAGAGAAAGCGATACCTTGTTTGTTGCAATAAATACCTGTTGCTCGATACTCCTGCCTCCTTATAATAAATGCGATCCTCTCGACTTCGTTTGATGTCAGTTCAACGAACAATGTAGGCAGGCATGTCTGCAGTGCAGTGAAAATATTATCTAATAAAACGGTAATTATTACATACACCCCTGCCTGTAACAAATAAAAAATAGTATTGCCACTGTATTGTTTTATTTAGGTTAAAACATAAGTAATCAAATTTTTCAAATTTAGAGCCCTTACCTGGTCTACGTTTTTATGGAATATTTCTATGATTTCATTGAAAATTATAGCTTTAATTATGAAACGAGTCACCATAGCAGTAAATAGCTGAAAAATACAAATTTTACTATTAATAATTAATTTATTATTAATATTAGAATGTCGCCCAAACGTAAGGTGCCCCCTATTAATATTGAGGTGGCTATCCTAATACAACATTCAGAGTACATGCATAAAGAATGATTCAAGCTGGAACGTTCCGCGTCCTACACGATACTTCCGACACTTAATTTTGTATCTAAAATATTACGTGACCTCCGCGGAACGTTATAGCGTGAATCATAAGTACTTAGAATATTTTTACCGTAATGTCTTACCGTGGCTTGCATTTTTCGACAAAATATAATACTGTCTTGAAGTTGTTTATATATTAGCATGTATCTTTTGACATTACATTCAACATTTTCTGATACCACTATCTCATCACCGGGACCGACAAAAAGGTTTTCTAATGAATTTCGAATCAATGCCATTCTTACATAAATATAGTCAAATGTAACGGTTCGAATGAAATTCCCAAGGTATATGCTATGTAACATGAAGCAAATACTAAAATATACCACTAATGGGGGGTTAATGGTTTTAAATATCAGTAAGTACAGGAAAATTCTCACAAAAACAGTGGAAAATAACACTAAATACATCATGTTACTCAAATGACAGGGGCCTATAACACCATCTATGCGCTCCATACTGTCCTTGAAGAGGGAAAAACACGGCGCTTCAATGAATAAAGACATCCACGTATTTAATGTAAACTCTAGAAGTAGAAAATAATCTCTGTCTTCAAAACAGCATAATTTTAATACCAGAAGAAAAAAAGGAATTGAAAGGCAATATAGTTTTGTAAGAAGTGATGTCGTTTTAGAAACACTTAAATCTACAAAGTGTCCGAATATTAAGCGATATATTGAAATGGCTCGCAACGGAACATATTCATGCAAACCGATTAGCACATTTTCCAAAAATTTGCTGAACATGGTTATTAACACTTTATTTAAGTATTATTTGAGTAATATTTAAGAAATAGGTGACAATATTCTTATTTTAAGCCACTGTTTCGGTGTTTTAATATGTACCGCGCGCGTTAGGAATGTTCTAATAAGAGTGCAATAGCAGAGCGACTGAATACGTCGTATTGATTAGTGGCATGTGAATTATTTTTAGACATACAGTACTTTAATAGAATTACATACAGTCGTGACATTATAAGGAGGATTTCAATACAACCGTATCACCCCCACCCACCGTACAACCTACCAGTGGCGGCGCGTCAAAAATATTTTTAGACAAGCCGTAGCTAATTTGGATTTATATTTCTCCTTGAGTTGTCGGGGAACTTTGGGAAACCGGTTGGAATCTAGTTCTGTGGAAGCTCCGCCACTGCAACCTACTGCATTTACCTATTTTAGACAGAAAATTAAGAAATTAAGAAAAACAACAAACATATGCCTGGTGACCTTCAATTAGAGGGATTCCTTCAACAAGCTAACTGGAGTTAATTTGCAACAAATAAGTCCCCAGTCCCGGGAGAAAAAATAACTGATTACCGAGATATTAAACACGTTAAGGCTCATCCTTATTCCCTAAAAGGTCGAAAAACTCTATCAATGAAAAAAGCCGCATAAAACGCTATTTATAAGATAGTATGAAGTATTAGTTAAATTAAAATTTAACACTATAGCAATGATTTTTTTATCGTGATAGAAATATAATTTAATTAATAAATATAGTTTAAATTTAATTTTTAGAGCAAAATATTTATAGGATTTTCATGTAAAAAATTAAATGTAACCGTGTTTTCATAAAAAAACTATCATATAATCAGGAGGTATTTTGTCTATTCTATAACTAGATGAATCTTCGATATTTATTTCCATGGCCGTCTCAGACATGATATACGTCTCAGACATAATTGAATTTTATTCAAATTGAATAAGAATTGTTTCCCTTTTTTGCGTAATTTGGAAATGAACGGTACATCTAACTGAAAAATCCGAAAAGCCCTTCCAAGACAACCAATTTTTTTCATATTTTACTCGTTAAAACGTAATATTTGCTCCATTGGCCGTCTAGATAAAGAAATGATGATGATGAATGAATGATGATATGCATCAATATAAGTATTTATGATGATGAATGAATGATGATATGCACCAATATGATTTAAAAATACTAAGTATTTTCGCCATAGCCTTCGAAGAAACTGGAGCATTTCGTTAAGACACGATCCAACTCCAATACAACTCCAATTAATTAAATATACAATACAGCTAACACCTAAACGTTTGCATCAGAGTTGGCTGTATTAATGTTTTTTTAAGTTACACGTTAGAATATTCGTACCGCTCACAATCCAACGCCAACACAACTCCTATGCATTACCTAATTAAATATAATAATACAACACAGCTAACACCTAACAACTGAATCAAAATTTACTTGAAAATTATTCCGGCACCTCCAATAAAATTTATTTTTTAATACCACGACGGTGGCAAACAAGCATACGGCCCGCCTGATGGTAAGCAGCTACCATAGCCTATGGACGCCTGCAACTCCAGAGGTGTCACATGCGCGTTGCCGACCCTTTACAAAAAGGAGGATTCACTGTGTTGACGGCTGAAGGAACAAGAGGGTCACACTGGGTCCTCTTTGAGCTCTTTTAAATTTAACAACTCCAATATTAGTGAATTCTTTTGTTGTGTGTTGGAACTTAGTTAGAGAGAGCTGTCTTAGTAGTAACCCCTTATTCATAAACGTCTCTCAGGAATCAATTAGTTAATTTATGTTTTGTCTGTTTCTGACAAACACAACTGGCAAAGTGACAGATAAGGACAAAACATAAATTAACTAATTCAGGCCTAAGAGATGTTTATTAATAAGGGGGTGGGTATACAAACGGCATTTGCCAACCTACATAATTCGCAAAGCAAAAAAAGGCGACACCGCAGCCGTGGGTTATAAATATAATATTACAACTCACAAGATCAATTTTGGGCAACTATTGACCCCTCAATAACTTCAAATCTAATTGACCTACAATCCTACAAACTAGCGAGTCATCTAGAACCGTCCTCCAATTACCTAATTCTAAATTGAATGACTACAACTTTAATATAAAATTGTCCAAACATAGTATATTTATTTTTAGAGTATAGGTATTAGGTAATTTTATTATGAAAGTAAAGTTTCAGACTTAGAGTTTATAAGAGACTTAATAAAATTTCTATTGCTTTCTCGGTATTAAATAATAAACACCACTACCCCAAGTCCGAGGCGAGGCCAAAGTTTTAATAAGTTTTCTCGCATTATTTACAGAACTTTATGCATGACTCATGCTATGTGATTTTAATTCGAATATTTAATATCATGTTCATTTAAGTCGTGTTAATTAAATAAGTATATAATTTCAATGAGTGAAAAATCGTTCTTACGTATCAAATAATTACTTCAAGTGGCCTATTTAAAGCCGCGTACACATTTGTCTGATGTGTTGTGTCGTGACCACCGATCAATGATTCTAGGGATACACAATCAGCCTCTGCTGCAGGAACGACTCGTGCAGCAGTTTCTCTGACAGTCTTATTACGATATAAGACTGGCCGGTTACAGCTTTTCACGAGCCATATTTTCAGTAAGTCTTATTTGAGTGTGCCGGATTCTAATTTAAATAGTACATTACTACAGAGGCCGGGAAGTAGGGGGTTGCCGGCCGAGTACATATAGACGGCCGAGCATAGCGAGGCCGGATAGTCACGAGGCACAGTGGCCTGGTCTTAGGTCATAATTTAAAAAAATGCATGTGTCATTTTTAAATATCCAATGATCGTTTATTATTCACCTATAAATGTACTCCAATCGGGTATAAATAGATCTTGGATTATTAACTATTTTCATTCTCTTACGAACCTCGAAAGTGACCATATCACCCGTTGCTGCGCGCTCCCTTATCAGCGACTCATTAAGCGATCGGTCATTAGTAGTGAATTCCTGTGAAAGTTGGTATTTTAGTGATTATTAGTATTATGGATCTTCAAGAATCAGGTACGTTATTTTGTTTTACATATAGATTTTGTTCTGTACATTTAATATATAGTAATAATAACGGGACTACGCCATGACTAACTTACATGCGAAATATTATAAGAATATATTTTTTAATGAAAGTTTTAGTTATGTTATTAAACTCTCTGAAGGATAAAATTACCTTCATTTGAAAGCTTGATCTTTGTAGATTAATAGACATACAACTTTATTTGCCTAATTTTGCCACTTTAGTATTTAGAATCCTGCTACGCCTAAGTGGGCCTACGCGTAGCGGTACTACGAAAATATTACGTTACAATATTAACCATTTATTTTTATTTTTTTCAGATGATATGTACGTCGGATCATTTACAAGGGGATTTGTATTTGAACTGTGGCTGTCTAAGAGTGGTTCAGATGTAGAAAGGCGTCGCCAAGTGATACAACATTTGATTGAAATGGTCCCATATGCAGATAACGTGAATATTAGCAATTTAGAAAAAGTCATAAAGTACATTTGCGAACGAATTGTGTTTTTTTCGAAATCGTGTTCGAGAACCAAATCTAAAGTTCTAATGAAACATTCCGAATGGTTCAACGAGTTGCAAAGTGTTAATCTCCTTAAAACATGTACGTTAACCAAAAATACCTTGAATGTGGAATCCGATCAACAATCCGCTATCCGCTGAAATCACCGGTATACTACAGAACCTAATAGAAAGGTGTGAAACTATTTTGGAGTGCATATGATCTGGATATAAAATAAATGTAAATAAATAAATTTAACGAGTATGCTACAGAAACGGCGAAAGAACTGATGAAGGTGTACGATTGGTATCCTTTACCATCTTCTGTACATAAAGTGCTGTTACATGGTGTTATAGAAAACGCTTTAGTTCCTTTAGGTGAATTGTCCGAAGAGGCTGCAGAGTCAACGAACAAAAATATAAAGATCTTTCGACGCACCCACACACGGACAATGTCTCGGGATCTCACTAACAAAGATCTTATTCACAGGCTTTTGCTGAATTCAGATCCATTTGTCACACCTCCAGTAGAAAATTGCCCCGAAAAAAAAAATCTACTCTGTGGAGGTCAAGTTTTATTAGTCAACTGCTCGCAATATAATCTATGACTTTGTGAACGTAACCGAAATTGTCATGTCATATTTTCAGGGACATTTTGTTTGTGTTTGCTTTTCTATTATCTTTAATTCTATGATGAATCTAAAACAAAACACTGTTGGGACTAATAACCATCTATGGGTTTAGCTACATTGACCTTTGGTTAAAATATGATGATTTTAGTAATTTCTTGGACCTAGACCAACATTTATCAACCTTTATTGCCCATTCTAATTTGATGATCAACCTTTATTGCCCATTCTAATTTGATGATAAGAACTTTATCGTTAGCTCCATCGAATGAATAATAATTTAGCACGTTAAGTACTCCACCCAAAATTTGTCTAACTAATTTAGAAATTTCAATTACTATTTTGCTCCCAGCATTTAAATAAGCCGAATTTGCTTAATCACTTTTCAAGGTTTTTGGGCGAGCAATATTCGGTTCTCAGATGCCAATTAATAGTTAATATTAAATGGAAATTGTATGGACGACTTTTAATTCAGAGGTGCCGCGAGTTCGAAACCCGGCTTTTCAAAATTTGTGTACAAAATATAATTTTCTATTTACCAGTCGCTTTTCGGAACGAAGCCTGCAATTCTTCACATTTTCCACTTAGTTATACTCTAAGGTTACTTCGATAACCGAAAACTGACAGTCACTAGCAAAGATGATAAATAAAACATGGAATGACAATGCCTATACAAAATCGCGTTCCTCCAAACTTCTGGTTAATACGTCTGTTTTCGGTACTAAGTGTCACAGCGCCATTTGTCGTGTTCGATTTATTTTGTTAGCGTTAATCACCGAACAAAATATATGACACTGGGACTTATTGTTTGTGGTGGTCTCTAGTGAGGTACCACATTCTAGTATGTACATGTGTCAAAGAAGTAATGATCTCGCATGGATATCCGCGCGTCACAGTTTGGCATGTTGAAAAGGGGTCCTGGAAACCTTATAGGGCTATGTTTGCCTTTGTACCTATGGTTAAAGCAATGGCGCGTAGTTACAGTATCCGCGAGGCAACCTAATGGCTCGCGATATTTAAGCTCCCTACTGTTGTGGCTCCACCCTGTGCAACCAGAACTGACCCACGCCCCCTCTGACCAGCTGACTTTCCAACTCTGACGGACCGATAACCGTAGAAATAAACTTGGCTTCATGCTTTATTCAGATAATATAAAACATATTGCAGGGCAGAACAAATTATAATAAAAAATCAAGCGACAAGATTGCACGAATCAACGTCCTCACTAAACAAGCTCTGCAAGGATTGAGTTTTCGGGTATTAAATAATAAAAAATGTGGACCAAAAGTATTTTTTTGCAATAACAATACTTCAAACTATCTTATCAAATACAATTCATGTGCGTTATTTCATTATTAGCGATTTTCGTTTTTAAATCATTACCGAACTCTTAAAAAGGTATCGATGAAGTCTTCACCCCTTCGTGAGGATCAGCATAGCCCAATGTCTCTCGTTGCGAACGATCTTTGCCCAGCTTTGCTGTGTTTTGCTTTGCTTTGGTGTGTGACGTACGAACATAGGTTGGATTTTTCATACTTAATACAGTAAATAGTAATACTGAAGACGGTCTTGCAACAGAATGTAGGTAAAATTGCCCTATACTTTTATTTAACTAAAATCGTTAACAAGTAAACCCGTACATTAAATTAATTCTATAAAACTTAATCTAGCCCGGGGCATCATCCCCAGGACACCAGCCGTGTTTCTCTGCTGGATGGAACTCAGCCTTTGGGCGAAGTAGGAACTTGCCCGTAGGTCGCCAGTAGTGACCAATCTTTTAGATGAATCTTTCACAATGTTTTAGTGTCTGACGATCACGGGCCGAATGTTTCTACTGGAAGTACCGCAAATATGTAAATAAGTACCGAGAGCGACATACAAGCTGCTCGATCGCCTTAATTTGCAAATGCTCGGTTCATGCCCGCAGCGAGACTAATACAATCAAAATCATATTATTAATTCTGAATACTTCTACTTTGCTATGTACGATGACTTTGCGATGTATTACAAAAAATACTTTATCTACACTCATACTGTAAGTACTCTAAAATGCGTTCAAAAACCGTAGACAATGACAAGCATTACAACAAACGATTTAACTATGATAAGTTTCTTATCTGCGGCAGTAACGTAATTTTAACGTTGCATGCTCAAATATTGTTAAGCAATGAGTTTCAAATTTGGAACATCGAATTTGATAACATAATGTTACCGCCATGGCCAACTCGATTGGTCCCGCGCGAGCGCCGGCACAATCGAGTTGGCCATGACGGTACAATGGCGGTCATTCTATGGTTTCCGAACACTTAATTTAATATATATAATATGAGTGTAGATAAAGCAATGTATGCAACTGTACATAATTAGGCCTTAAAACACTCGTGTGATCTTATTATGAAATTCGCCTGCGGCTCATGTTTTAAGGACCCTTATTACGTAACAGTTACATAAACTACTATTGTACGATCTTTAAAAAATCTTACATGCAGAGCTTCTAGATGTCAAGGAACAAGTCAAATAAAAGAGGAGGCCATAAAAAAAACAGAAGTTTCTTTGAATCTTGAAGCAAATCAAATTATTTTGTTCAATATTTTTTGATTTGCAATTTTTAAGTAGTTACAATATATAAACTGAAAATAGATGTTGTGACCGGGTGGTCTAGTGGTCAGGACGTCAGCCGCGAAAGCTGAAGACGCCAGTTCAAATCTGGCCTCGGACACCGGAGGGTTTGGTCACTTTTTCTGAAGTCTCACAGAGTCAGTCACATCTATTTTCAGAAGTTTCTTTGTTTGTCTCGATTTACGGGTTTTTCTTATTTGACCCCATTTAGTAAATCTTTCTCGTATGTGTGTGTGTTTATAGAGCGCGAAAAGCTCCTGGGTTGCGGTGTAGAGATGGGTAGGGGTGAGTAAATACTGAGTATTTACTCAGTATTTATCCAAAGCACGCCGTAAATACTCGTATTTACTCATTTCGGTGGGTAAAAACTATTACTAATAAAATATATAAAAAAGTGAGATTAAAGCACTAAATTGTTTTGTATTGAATATTTCTAGCGTGTATAAATAATATTTTTGTTATAAGAAGCATATTGGATGAAAAAAAGGTAATTAGCAGTGAGAAAAAATTTGGAATTTAGGGAATGTAGGAATGTAGACGTGATAAAAACATAGTCAACTATTTGTTTCAAATACGAAGGTATTTACTTTGAAAACATGGGACTTAAGTCGTTTCTATATTCTAGATAAGTGCATTTCGCAAGCCGATTCGAATATTATACAGATGTTAACAAAATGTTTACAAAAAACACTGCCACGAAAATACTTAACAATATTAACATTAAAAAGACCTTTGTTTACTCCCAGATATTGTAAAACCCTTAATAATTCTAGACTCTAATGAGCCAATGAGGCGAAATGTTCGCATTTAGTTTTAGTGCAACCAAAAGTCATGTATTGACGGGTCATTCCGACTGAGTGTTATATTAGTGTATTCTCTTATACCTTTGCATTCTTAAGTCTACAAATATATTACTTTAACTGAGGATATGGTTGTGTTTTCTAAAGCCTTCTTGATTAACTTTAAAAGCAGCTACATTTCAATCGTCCATATGTATTATAACCACGACACGATACAATATCCAATAATTTTTGGGATGCTCTTAGCTCGTTATTGGTTACGCTGCCAATATTGTTTACAGAATATCTTAGTATGCTAAAATAAGCCTGCTGCATCATACTCGCATTTCTGAAATTCAGTTTGGCCAATAAGCTTTACACTGGCGACACATAACTGTCGTCGATTTTAAGAACATGTTGGATTCATTCTGGACCCTTATTCGATAAGCCAAACTGTGACACGTGGATATCCATGCGAGATCATTATGTGCTCGTTTGACATAGGTACTAGAATGTGTCATAGTGGTCTCACTAGCGAATGTCTGTTTTCGGTTGTGTAAAACTGGCGACCATATTGTAGTCTTATGTTATGTCACTATGAAAGGTTGCTGAACTTGGTATCTAAGACACGGGTTTTTGATGAGCCTTGATGTGCTTTTATTTATTTATTTAATCTTTATTGCACAATACAAGATGGTACAAATGGCGGACTTAATGCCATAAGGCATTCTCTACCAGTCAACCAATGGGCTAAACAGAAAGTTTAAGTAGGTGCAGGGTCCATTAAATATGACAGAATTAGTAAGAGAATTATATCATATCATACATATTTATAACTAGCTTTTTCCCGCGGCTTCGCCCGCGTACTAAAAGTACTAAAAAAGGAGGTTCTCAGTTAGACTCGTATGTTTGTATGTAGGAATGTATGTTTGTCCGCGATCATCTTGCGTTTCGCTGAACTGATTTAGAAGCGGTTTTCGGAAAAGTATTCGTTACATTCTGGAGGTTTCGGTATACCACGTTTTGAAGACGGCGGTTCCCTCATTTTTTATTTTAAAGAAATTATTGCAATAGTTGTTTAATTGTTACGCCATCAACGACTTACTACCGAGAGATTATGATTAATACAGATTTCTACTCTTGAATAGAAGCTTTTCCCCGCGACTTCATTTGCGTGGACTTACTAATCCACACTCCTTTTAACCCGCTTAAGGAATGACTTCTGGGATAACAACTATTATATATCCTTCCCCAGAACGCAAAATATCTCCATACCAAATCATCTAAATAGGTTCAACGGTTATTAATTCCCCATACAAACTTTCAACCCCCGTTTCATCCCCTAGAGGGTTGATTTTCGAGATAAAAACTATCCTATATTGTTTACCGCGACTCAATCTATATAATATGTACCAAGTTTCATTTCAATCGTCTGTTCAGCGGTTAATAATTCGCCATACAAACTACCAACATGTTTTCTACCACTCTAAGATTGATTTTCGGCTTAAAAACTATTCTATATTGTTTCCTGGGACTCAAAACTATATCCACAACAAAATTATCTAAATCGGTTCGCGGTAAAAAAAATTCCATACAAAGCTCCAACCCCCATTTCACCCCCTTAAAGATTGATTTTCGAGATAAAAACTGTCCCATGTCGTTTCCCGGTACACAAACTATCTCTATACCAAGTTTCATCTAAATTGGTTCAACGTTTAAAAATTCCCCATACAAACTATCAACCCCCATTTCACCCCCTTAAGTGTTGATTTCGTAATCAGCGACCCGATAAACCATAGAAACAATACCCATGTTGATATTTAAATTTTGTCACCACATTTCCCCCTTATGGGTTGAATTCTCAAAAAAGCTGAAACACTTGTTTTCTCATTTATCGTTAGGAATACTCCTGTAAACTTTCGAATAAAATAGTTGAACTAATCTCGTTTCCCATACAAACTTTGAACCCCATTTCCCATTTAGACATTTCAACCCCATTGTACCCTAACAGGGGAGATGGTATTTCACGTCCGCCACGTCGGATTTTAAAATCGTTGTTGTTTTCGTAATCAACGACCCGATAAACCATAGAAACAATACCCATGTTGATTTTCAGACTTTTTAACCACATTTCCCCCTTTTAGGGGTTGAATTCTCAAAAAACCTGCAACACGTATTTACTCATTTATTGTTAGGAATACTTCTGTGAAGTTTCGAATAAAATAGACTAACTAATCATGTTTCCCCGTACAAACTTTGGACCCCCATTTCACCCCCTTAGGGGATGAATTTTGAAAATCCTTTCTTAGCGCACCCCTAGACCTTATAAGGAACCTACGTGCCAAATTTGGAATCTCTAGAACCAGCGGTTTGGACTGTGCGTTGATAGATCACTATGTCAGTCAGTCAGTCAGTCAGTCAGTCAGTCACCTTTGAGTTATATATATAAGTATATAGATAAACTAGCTCTGCCCGCGGCTCCGCCCGCGTGGAATTCGGTCTGTGTCAGTAAGCGGCTAATTCACCCCTAATTTCTCTCCCGCTACCCTGGAGGCGGAACTTGAAGTAAAGTTGACAGATGGATACGCTAGAGATATCATCCAAACCAAATCGATCCTCCCGTCAAATCAGTCTAAGCATGAAAGGTAAGAACAGGCGCGGTTGAAATTGGGGGGGGGGGGGGGACGACATGCAAATTTAACGCAATCGAGTGTAGTGGCTACCTAACGCTACGTACGTACGCGTGGCTACGTATAACCTGGCTGGGGATTTTCTTGAATTGGAATTAGTAATCCTTAAGGGGTGATTTCCGGGATAACAATGCAAAAAAAACCGGCCAAGAGCATGTCGGGCGATGCTCAGTGTAGAGTTTCGTAGATGCCGCCCTGTTACAAAACATCCGTTCAAAAGGTCGTTTATTAAGGGATATTTGGCGGCGCTTACGTCATTATACTATCCGGCACTTCCTTTCACTATGCGTTTTTGACTGATAACTCACAAACGGCTGAACCGATTTTATTCAATATAGTTCAAGAAAGTTCTTATCAGGCCTCACCAAATTTCAGCTTTCTAGTGCGAACGGTAACTGAGCTAGACCGCGGACAGACGGACAGACATGGCGAAACTATAAGGGTTCCTAGTTGACTACGGAACCCTAAAAAGAGATAAATAGTAGTTTATGTAACTGTTACGTAATAAGGCCTAATTATGTACAGAAGCATATTCATATTAAAAATCCATTGAAACCATTAGAATGACCGCCATTACACCGCCATGACCAAACTTATTGGGGGGGGGGGGTAGAGGCGTGCCGGCGGTCTGGGGGGCGGATTTTCATTACGTTACCGTAATAGGTAATGAATTTTCATACGTTTTTACCACACTGTCACAGATAATACACTGATGTTACGTTACTGTTTGCAATAATGGTGATAATTACATACGGTTCCGAACGCGGAATAGAGGATTTATGATATTAGTGTAGATCAAGATATTTAGTCTTCAATGTAAGCACATTACAATGAACTAATGAACGTCAGAGAAAATTAAAATACGTGAGTGTCGTGGAACACTCGGTTGGAACGAAGTTATGTTATTAAATTTAATTTAATTTTTTACTTTTTCGTGAATTTTGTGGCTTTCATTTTTTTTTTGTATTTTTTTGAAATTTTTGGTTTTTGAAGTATTTGAAATTTTTGAAATTTAGAAATTTTGCCATTTTTGACATTTTCGACTTTTTTACTTTTAGGTTTTTTCACTTTTATCACTTCTCACTTTCACTTTTCACTACACTTCACTCCACTTTTTCACTTTTTTCACTTTATTCTATTTTATATATTTTTTATTTCATTCCATTTTACATGTTTCTCAATCGTATGGGTGTCGCGTTTTCGTGACGTGACACTTTTTCGTGACGGTTACGTGACTTTTTTTCGCCTAGCCGTCCGATAAGGGACTTCGTTCCAAAACTACCACCGGTTCTAACCCTACCTCTGGCCCAAGAAGTATTATGATTATGACCGAAAAGAAACTCGACGGGACTTATTTTTTTCAAAACAGTAATACATTATTAGATCTTAAAGATACAAAATAATGCATAGTTCTTCAAGAAGACATATCAAAACAGCTTGAGAGACAGATAATGTACCTGTTGTTTAATTATAAAGAAAAATACCCGGACCCGGGGTATGTTTTGGACCCGGGGTATGTCCTTAAACTACGTCCGGACTTTGGTATGTCCTTAAACTATGCCAAAGAGAGAGGTATGGGCACTGCGAATGGCATCTCGCTTAGTGTGGTAGGGCACGTTCAGTGAATGTCATCTCGCTCAAATCTGGAGCAGAGCCCGACTGGGGAAGTACCTCCACCTTACAGAAAATCACAGCCAAATAGCACTAGACCCTACTCATAGTGTTGTGTTCCTGCTGGTGAGTAAGGTTGCCAAAGAGCTCAAAGAGGACCCAGTGTGTTGACGATGAGGGACCCTCTTGTTCCTTTAGCCGTCAACACAGTGAATCCTCCTTTTTGTAAAGGGTCGGCAACGCGCATGTGACTCCTGTGGAGTTACAGGCGTCCATAGGTTACGGTAGCTGCTTACCATCAGGCAGGCCGTATGCTTGTTTGCCACCGTCGTAGTATAAATAAAAAAAAAAAAATCCTAATCTGACTGCTTCACAAAACGTTTGATATGTTTTCCTACCTAAACGGTGTCCTATAAATTTGAGATGATTTTGTAGTAGTTTTTTGGTTTGGGCCATGCATCTTTGTCCGTCATATATAGTCCTCGAACCTGCAATAACCCTTTGACATTCATGATATTTTGTAAACCCATGTAAACTTCCACCCCTTTTGCATCCGCTTAAGGGAATTTCCGAGATAAAACTATTTTATTTCCTTTTTCAGAGCTCAAATTATCTCCATACCAAATTTGATCTAAATCGATTCTGCGGTTAATACTTCCCTATACAAATTTCCAACTGAAAACTATCCTTTGTCCTTTCTTGAGACCCCTACTATACCAAATTTCATCTTTATCAGTTCAGCGGTTAAAAAAAATCCTAATACCAACTTCCAACCCCATTTTCACCCCCACAAGGGTTTATTTTCGAGATGAAAACTATTCTGTCGTTTCTCGGGACTCACATTATCTCCATACTAATTTCTATTAAAAAATCTCCATACAAACTTTCAACCCCCTCTTCACTTTTATTATATGTATAGATAGATAGTTTTTATTGAAAGTACCTTTCAGGCTTCACTTCCATTATTTTTTTTACTTACGGTTCTAAAGTAAAGGGGAGGGGGGGGGGGGGGGCTTTTTGAAGATGAAATTGTCCTTTGTCCTTTCTCGAGACCCATACTATCTCTATACCAATTTTCATCTAAATCAGTTCAGCGGTAAAAAATTCCTCATACCAACTTCCAACCCCCTTTTCACCCCCACAAGGGTTTGAAAACTATCCTATGACGTTTCTCGAGACTCACATTATCTCCATACTCATTTCTATCTAAATCGTTTCACCGGTTAAAAATTCTCCATACAAATTTTCAACCCCATTTTCACCCCCACTAGGGTTGATTTTCGGGATTCAAACTATATATTATCCTTTCCCGGGACTCACACTATCTCTATACAAAATTTCATCAAAATCCGTTCAGCCGTTTTCACGTGATGCGCGGTCAAATAAACAGACAAACAGATAAACAGAAAAACAGATAAACAGATAAACAGACAAACAGACAAACAGACAAAAATTCAAAAAATTGTTGGAACGTGTTCTGTTATCGATTCTAAGTATCCCCAGCCAACTTTTTTTCGATTATCTTCCATGTACAGACTTTCGACCCTCTTCAGCTTTATTATATGTATAGATAATAAATATTATAGGACAATCTTACACAAACCTCGAAAGGGTAAAGGGTTTATATTTAAAACCTCGAAAGGGTTAACGTACGAGTATTATTACCCTAATAGTGCGTTAGGTTTCGTTTGAGAATACCTACTAGTGACGACACGTCCAAAATATTCTTAGGCTCGCCGTGGCAAATTTGGCTATCCTTTTCTTCATAGCCCACAGAAAAGTCGCAAAATGAAATTAGGGAAGCCGTCGGGAATCGAGTTTTATGGGCGCTTCGCCACCGCTACCTACTTGACTATCTGACGGCATGTTAGTGTTGAAGAATCTTTAAATGGGTCCCCAAACGGGTAGCCCCTTGAAGTATATTAACAATTTCATCAAAATTTGCCTAAATCACCATGCTAATAAGTTGTGAATTTTCCCGTAAGCACTTACTTACTGAAAGGGGCGCCTCTCATCTGACAAGCACTCGAAATAGACAACCTATCTTCTTTCACAAACAGGTATTTGCAATTCTTGTTTATAAAAAGGCCACCTAGGTTTACGTCGTCGCTATTCACCTGATTTGCCCCGCGGTCTAAATTTCTTTGAGGATTTTGAAGCGCGATCGTTACATTTAACTTGGATCTGGAGTATGGTTAAAATCCGTAGAGATCCTATTTTCCATTCGTTGTTTTGTTACTCATTGTCTACTGGATCAGGGGCCGTATCACAGGGCCAGTTGCTCTGCCCATACGCATGAGGAACTTACATGACTTTTATCACTTCCTTCTTTGTTTACTCTTTCGCCTCAAAGGAGACTTCAGAACCTCTATAGAGAGACCTAAGCCCTCCTACGTGTAAACCTACAATGCGACTAGCAAGCTCTGCTGCTATAAGTTTGGAGGAGTATTTAAAACCGAGTTAAGCCTAGCCAGTCATTTTGTGGGTCAGAATAACCAACTTCCATTAGGTTAGCTTTTAAGCTCGCCGGCATCGAAATCGATGAGGAGGACTAGGTATATATAATATATTTAGGGAAAAGATTGGTAAGTTTCCACTGTTACTAAATATTTTAAGTTTGTTGTCATGCCTATAGTAGGAGTTAATTCTATCGAAATGGAATCTTGTAACCTTATCTTTATACCTAACCTGATCAACTATATTTCTATTGCCTCTGTTGTTATACTAATTAGAAGTCTATTGAACCGCTGCTATTATAGTTTTGTGGCATGCGCCTATCGTACATTGATAATCTTTCTAACTAGAGCTGGTTCTTCCTAGTAGTCGCACTGAAACCTCACACGTTTTTACGTTTTGTGATGCGAATGAAGTGATATGAATGGAATGTTTTTGGCAGCACGGCTTTTTTAGTTACTGGCATTATATAAAGCATTTTTTTTTTTGTTTACACAGCTACATACTTATTAATGAGGACGTCTTAGTTTTATTTAATAACAATTGTAGGTTCTTAGATTTCTTGAATATTTTTATTTATTTCGGTGTTAACTTAAATAATTTGTTGCTTGACAAACAACAATCCTTCTTTGTGTCAAGCAGTTATTTGGTAACTAAGAATCAATGTTTGTGAGGTGTTTCAGTATGCCTGAGGACACAATCAGAATTTGACTCTTAAGTGCCTCCAATGAGCAGGCGTTTGCTGTTTAGATTGATATGAGATAACGCCGTTTATTCAGCTCAGCTAACAATTCCACGACCTTAACACAAATTTATTATTTTTGATGTTATACGACAGAGCCAAAACGGTTATGCTATTCTTTTTCTAAATAATACCTAATGCGGTTAGCGGAGGAGAGAGTTCTAGACTTCCTACGTCTAAGGTTGTTTTTCCTTGCCTCCCCCTTTTTTTTAAAGTAAAGGATCTGGTTGGGTGCTTACAAAACCTTATCGGTTTTGACTTCTACACAGATCTTGATCTAAACAGCTTATTTTGCGTTTAGTCGCACTGATTTGTAGTGTAAACTGTATTTGGCAAGATTTGTAAATCATTATAGGCTTACGAGTACCTACTTCTTGGGATAAATCGAAATGCCGACCCACAAATTAATTATTGGTGACTGTGGACAACTTTTATACAAGCAAGTCTACAAGAGACCACGTGTGTTCCATTCTTCCTAACAGATGTACCAGACAGTTATTTTACCCATAAACCATGCTTTAGCGATTGAAAGAATTTGCTTATTCTATTTTTCGTATCCAACGTACGAGGTACGTACGTTTAATAAATCGATATTATATCGTTCAATATCGTGACCATGACGATGTCAAAATAAGTTTGACTGTGCAGACGTTGGCGACGTTTGTTAAAGCAGTAGATAAGCCAATAAGATGGCAGTTTTTTAACTGTATCCACTATATGGATATACTAAGTCTATATGGACATAGCCTGTGGAGCGACAGTTACAAAACGATGCATGGACATTACATGACGTCTCAAGGGACGACGCCATATCATGATACAGGCCAATGCAAGCCATCTGAGACGATACAATGGCATCTCTCTGAATGATAGCTATGAGTACTCCTATATGGCGACATTGTATCATGTCGAGGATGACACTATGTTGTCTTACAGGACAATGCTTATCGCATCACTGGACGATGCAAGTCGTGTCCAGGGGTGAAGTAGTGTAGTCTTACAGGCTGGCACAATGTCGTCACAAGGTACGACGCAATGTCGTCCCACAGGACAACGCAACGTCCTCAAATAAGACGGGATGACGCATGACGCACGTTTTCTCATAGGACGACACAATGTCGTCTCACAGGATGATGCATCTCACGGGACGATGCAATGTCGTCTCCCAGAAAGACGCATTTCGACTTACAAGACGGCTCATGCCGTTTCACGGGACGACGCATGTCGTCTCACGGGATGACGCCTGTCGTCTCACGGGACGACGCCTGTCGTCTCACTGGACGACGCCTGTCGTCTCACGGGACGACGCATGTCGCCTCATGGAACGACGCATGTCCTCTCATGGGACTACGCCTGTCGTCTCACGGGACGACGCATGTCGCCTCACGAGACGACGCGTGTCGTCTCACGGGACGACGCCTGTCGTCTCACGGGACGACGCCTGTCGTCTCACGGGACGACGCCTGTCGTCTCACGGGACGACGCATGTCGTCTCACGGGACGACGCATGTCATCTCATGGGACAACGTATTGTGTTTTGACGGTGCCTATTGGAGGTCACTGCGTCTCGTCGCTGGGCCACGGGCACCGAGTGGAATATCACAATATCTGAAGTAGCAACAATGTCGTCTTGTAGAACAACGCATTGTGTTTTGACGGTGCCTATTGGAGGTCACTGCGTCTCGTCGCTGGGCCACGGGCTCCGAGCGGAATGTCACAATGTCTGAAGTAGCAACAATCGTTATAGAATTTGCTTTTACATCTTTATGCAATTTGCACAAAATTAATTCCAAAGAAACTGTGCAATCATTACACAATTTGCGTTTGCAATTTACTTTTCGATATTTTTTAAACTTGATTGAGCACGTGTTGCTCGGCTGAGTTACAAAAGCGTACTGAGGAGAAATCAGCCTGGCGCTGGCACCGGGCGACATTAGTACCTGAGTGGCGCGACAGATGGCGCTACTAGTCGAGGAATCCACTCGATTAGGGCTGAGTTACAAGGGTGTAATCTCATATGTGGTTCAAGCCTAGGCAACGAATACCTAAATATAAAAAAATATATTGAGAATCATCCAAGCCTTATTAATCATGTAGGCACGTTGATGGTTTCTGATTTTTGGTGTGACAATTAGTTACATGTATGGAGTGGCTCTCTTCAAAAAATGTTTTTTGCGACTTTGACTAGTTAATTTAGAAGCGGGTTACAAAATACACCTAAATTGCAAAATTTTATATCCCTTGCAGCACTCTAAATAGTTTATACCCACCAATTTGGGTATAAACGAGTAAATACGGGTATTTTGAGTAAATACTGAGTATTTACTTGGTATTTACCCTTGAGTATTTACTCACTACCCATCTCTATGCGGTGACGATGCCCTGAGTTTTTAGAGTTCCTCACTCGAAGTTTAATACTCCGAAACCTAATATTCCTAAGCCTACGCTATCCTTACGTACCTGACCGTCGTCCCGTCTGCCCGGCAGTTTTTTTTATTACATTGTGTTCTATTGCCGTCACAAGGCAAAGAATAAAAATGAAAATAAATGATGTATGTGAATTTTTTGTGTTTTTTTGTAGATTTGTCTCAATAATGAATGATGGAGGATAAGAAAGATTAGCTGGACTGCAAGAGCGACGAATGAGCAGGTCCGGCGTATGGTAGGAGAGAAGCATTGTCTTAAAACGGTATGGGGTATGGAATTACATTTTTTATGGGAGGCAAGATGTTAAGCCATCTGATACGAGACGGCGGCTTCTTCTTAAGGCTCCTTATTCCCTAAAAGGTCGAAAAACTCTATTAATGAAATAAGCCGCATAAAATGCTATTTATAAGTTAGTTTGAAGTATTAGTACTATAATAAAATACTTTTGAACCATATTTATTATCATTAAGTACCCAAAAATACGATTCTTATAGAAAGTGTCCTGTGAACGGTCATTTTTAAAAATTCACACTAAATTAAAATTTACTATAGTAAATATTTTTTTTATTGTGATAGATAGTTTAACTTTGCTATGGTAATATTTTTAGGGCAAAATATTTATAGGGTTTTCGTGGGAAAAAATGAAATGTAACCGTGTTTTCATCAAAAAACTGGCATGTAATCAGAAGGTATTTTGTCTATTATCCAAGATGAATCTTCAATTTTTATTTCCATACACTCAATTAAATTTTATTCAAGTTGAATAAGAATTGTTACCCTTTTACGTAATTTGGAAATGAACGGTACATCTAACTGGAAAATCCGGAAAGGCCTTCCAAGACAACCAATTTTTTTCATATTTTACCCGGTAAAATGTAATATTTGCTCCAATGGCCGTCTAGATAAAGAAATGAACTGTTATATATCAATAGTTTATTTAAAAAACTAAGTATTTTCGCCATAGCGTTCGAATAAAATAAAACATTTCGTGAAATTCGCGCGTTTTGGGAATAAGGCCTCTTAAATATTTTGGAAGGTAGGGACGAGAGGCAGTGGAAAGCCTAAAACCACGTATCTCAGCCAAATATTCTTGAATTTGGTTGCGTTGTTTGGACACCTCAGTACCAAGTGCATATTGATCGCCTGGAAAGGGTACAGAATAGTTTTCTAAAATCACTATGTTACAGAACAGGAGTGCGATTTTTGAATCTCACCAAGTGACTAATTCTCACCGATGTGAGTGATTTCCGAAAGTAAATCACTCACATCGGTGAGAATTAGTCACTTGGTGAGATTCAAAAATCGCACTCCCGGTAATTACTTCGAACGCACTTCGTTGGCAGCGAAGCACTTTCGTGTTCCTTCCCTTAATAACAGAAGACACTACTTAGATGTAATGTTCTTTTTTAAAATTCTTAAAGGAGTGATAAATTGCCCGAATCTCTTAGAATTGGTCACTTTCAGTTGTCCGCACTTCCCCCTTCGTCCAAGATCACTATTTCATGTCAGCTTTGCTCGCAAGAATTATTCTCGGCACACATTTTTCAGACGAGTCCCTAGTTATTATAATAAGCATATACATGACATTGATCCTTTTCACACTTCCTTGTCTAATCTCAAAATTAGACTTAAACGTAAATTGTTTTAAGTAGTTCAAGTATTGAAAATAATTTTAAGTAACTAATTGTGTAAATGTATCTTTCCGATGTACCTACCTACCTAATAGGAAAATAAATTGATTATAACTAGAATGTTAAACCTATTTACCAATATTCTACTTACCCACAATATAATTTAAGAATACTAATTTTGCTCTGCATACTGGTGGGTACATAGAATTAAGGTAGGTATGGCTCATGATTTCATTTCTTTTTGTTTCTTGTTATATGTATAAACATAAAATATATATTGTAAAAAAATATCTACGTAAGCATAGTATGTTAACTTGTATGTATATTTATGAACCTCCAGGTCTGTTATAATTATTTTATTATGTTAAGTACATTGTACTTTTAATCTATTTGTGTATGTGACTGTTTGTGTTCTAATAAATTTAAAAAAAAAAAGAAAAAAAAAAGAACGCCAATGTATGAGGAATGACTTGCTCAAAAAAGAGAATCCTTACTCCGATTACTCCATCGACAACGGCACAGCTCTTAAGTAAATGATGACAATGATGTCTCAATAACGGTTTGATTACAGTGATGTGATTAGGTATGGAAGAGTTTGTGATATACAGAACCCTCGGTACGGAAGTCCGACTCTCGCTCGGTTGGATTTTATCCTTAATCTGTCAACACAGCGTAATCTCGTAATTTATACCGTTAAGAGGAAAGGCGGCCATTCCTTCATATACACGCAGTACGCAGTTTCCGTTTCTTCCCGGACATTTTAATTCTCTTCGTATTCTATACAGTTTTAAACAAAAGTATTTAGTGAGATGCGGCTTTTGTTTTAAACGAACTTACATATACCCAACCGATTTTATTAATAAATAAATACATAATTATTGATTCTTGAACTGTAATCTAGGTATTTAAGTATTTTGTACAGATTTTTAAATCAAAATTTTATTTATGCTGAAGCAAGTAAAGCGATTACTAATAATATTTTTTCATATATATATTCGTATTACTATGATGTGGCCATATCCAAGTTGCTTATGTGGATTACTTTTTATTAATCATTACCATTAGGTACCTCTTTACCAATTATTTTTATTTCATGAAACTCTGTAACTCGAAATCATTAAATATTCGTTCAAAACCTCATTAGTACGAACAAGACTCAAACAACACTGTAAATCGAAATCCTCGATACGACGAAATCTCGATAGCACGAAGTTTTTTGCGTTTCCCTCGAGATTCGTACTATCAAGGTGCCATTGTAATAATAATAATTGGAAATAACTAAAATAATAAAATAGTTTTTTTTTGTTCTAATTAAAACAATATTAACGTTAGAGGTTCCAATCCAATGGCTAAGGACACACTGTATATGTTTTACAGTTAACATTTTTGTCTATAACAAAAACATCCGTGACTCTACCTAGAGCATCGGAGAAGACGGAGAGTGAATACTAATCTTGTTTGGCACCTACCCTCCAACTTGTAATTATTTTAATAAGAATATTAATAGACGGCGACTGAATAACAATTCTGCAGAATTTTGACAAATCTTAGAGTTTGCCCAAGCTAACTCTGCACTAGTCTGCACGGACTTGCAAAATCATTGACTGTTATCATAAACCCTCATACTTTCATTTAAAAATAAATATTATGGGGGATCTTACACAAATCGACCAGTCCCACGGTAGGCTCAATAAGGCTTGCCATGACTCAGCTACAAATATTTGTGAAAATCACACAACTAAATGCACTTAACAGGATTCGAACCCTGTTAAGTGCATTTAGGATTCGAAGGCTCACTACTGAGCTAGGACGCCGTTCATTTTTTTTTTAATTAAATGTTTTTATTTGCCGCCGAGTTAGAGCGCTTTCACATTATCCGATTCGATATCGGATGTAGGATAGGACTACAGGGAAGTAAATATGTGTACTTTTGTAGTTTTTTATTCATTTAAATAATAAATAAATAAATAAATAAATATTATAGGACAATGTTACACAAATCGACCTAGGCCCATAGTAAGCTCAATAAGGCTTGTGTTATGGGTACTAAACGACGATATATATAATAGATAAATACTTAAATACATAGAAAACATCCATAACTCAGGAACATATATCTGTGATCAACGCACAAATAAATGCCCTGACCAGGATTCGAACCCGGGACCTCCTGCTTCGTAGGCAGGGTCACTACCGACAGGGCTAGGAGGCCGTTAAACTTTTCATTTAACTAATCGCTATTACTAAAACAATTCATTCACGCAAAAATGCGGACTTAGCGCCACAAGGCACTCTCTTAGCAGCCTTTCTATTAGAGGTCTTCCGACATCCGATATCGGCGATGCACTTCCGATATCGTTGGGCATGTCGGAGCCCCGACAGCTGTGACTATTCAGTTCTCAGCTTCTAGTTCGCTATAGTTTCTGGAAAAAAGCCGGGGACAAAGGCGTAATTTTAGTATCAAAAACAGTCAATGGCCTATTTTTTGTAAGCTTTATTGGTCCGTGGTCCGACATGCACTTGGGCCGGTTTTTTAACAATAGCAGCGTGATCAGTGCTTTAAATATTTGACTGTTTCTGAACTCAAATATTTAAAGCGCCTCTAACTGGGAATTCGCGATTTACTAGTAAACGAGTTGACCAATATAACAAGACCCTCAAAGAGATCTTTTTCGCCTTCTAGCTTCATAACCCATTGATCGATCCTGCTCATATATGAACTCTCAAATTATACATCCTACATCCGATATCGGATCGGATAATGTGAAAGCGCTCTTAGCGTGATCCGACTCTACTACTTTCTAGAATGTAGCCATATTTAGCTCAGAAATTTTCTAATTAAACGTGACGTGTGAACGCTCTCTTAAAGTAAAAAAAAAACCGACCAAGTGCGCGTCGGACCATGCTCATTGTAGGCTTCCGTAGTTACCGTTCCGTAACTATTATTATTGTTGTTTGTTGCTAGTATTCTACGCTTAAATAGGGGTTTTTTCTTATGAAATTTTGAGTCACTTACGTCCTTTTACTGAGAATGGATAATTTTTCGCGATAATTTAAAACATGTTAAACCGATTTTATTGAATATACTCGTAGTTTACATCGAAAGTACTTATTAAGCCTCTAATATATTATTATTAATTATTATTACACGGTTAAAAAATTTGAAGGGGTGACACATTTTTTTGGAAAGCAAGTGTTGACAAAAAGTAGTCTTCACTTTCCGTACCACACTTCGCTACGCGCTACGCTCGTAGCCGATCCTAGCGTTTTCCTCGGATGTAGCGGAAAGCACCTACGAACAGAGAGCCCACTTAGTGGCTTCCTGGCCTTCCTGGTTGTGAAAGTGTTAAAGACCCCTAAGCTTTTTTTAAAACCCAATGGGGTTGACGCGCTTTTTGGTATATGTACGGGACCTTTTTTTTTGACCATTTTGTCGACATGGTTAATAGGTAGTACATATTACACATACCCATTAGTGGTAGCCGTACAAACCCAATTTCAAAGAAAAACCGCAAATCGATGTACAGTTTAGCCGTTTGGCACACGCATACTAGAAGTCAATACACATTTTTTTAACCCGCAGTTCTTAAAAAAAATTCCCTTAGGAGTGCCGAGACATTTTTTTATTTGTATGGAAAAAAAAATATTTTTTTCAGAAACCTATCGTGTGTGGTATCTTATGAAAGGGCATTTTGAGGCGATTCTAAAAATATACCACATCATTACATTTCAGCCATTGTTTTTAAATTAACACAAAAAAAATTTTCGAAACATACCAAGTTTGGGCTCCTCCAGACACGATATGGCTGATTTTTTTTAAATACAATATGCCACAAATGTTACGTGATATCCTCATATCTAACCTCAAGAAATTAATTTTGAAAATAATTTCATTAGATTTTTTTTTTCAATTTTTCAATATTACAAAGTGACACAGTTCTACTACAATACCTATTTTACAAGACGTACAGAAATGTATTGCAGATACGGTACATATTAATCATAAAATGAAACGTAGTATCCATATATCCAACAGGAAATACCTCTTTAACCATTTAACTGCGTCTTTTCATCAGTTGGTATAGTTTTTGTGGCAGATACTGACTTAAAAAGTGGCTGAAAGTTGAATTAAAGATGTTTATTCCTGTTGTTTTTATCTTATAATTATACACACACATACTATTAATCTTGCTTTTTACATTTTTTAAATATATTTTTCTATCTTTATATTTCTTCCTCTCCGTCTTCTATATACGTTTTGCTGCAAATAAAAATGCGGTTTGTATAAATGAATTCACTTATTTACGTAAAAGGCGTAAATTGAGAAAATAAAAGCGCACCTCGCGTTATGGCAATCACCGTGGAAAATTTTGCAGGCTGGGAAGGGAGGTTATTTATTTTGCACGAGCATCGGTTGGTTTTGCATTTAATTTTGCATCCACACCTATCTAGCTCCTTAACTGCATGCTATATACAGTCTAATTCAGTCCAATTAGGCTCTAATGAAAGGTCAGGTCTTCTCTTCCATCCCCACTGTTCTGGAGACGGTCGGGTTGCTACGTGACTTTCTAGTGCACGCCCCCATATTTCTCCAGCCTAATATTTTGCCCTTTTTATATGCTGAAGGAGGGCAGCGGCAGTCGGAGGTATTTATTAAAGAGAGGGTCTTATCACCGGTGACAAACATTTGGCGTCGAGCTTCATTCACGTGTGTCATCGCACTGAGAATCCTAGATTTTGTTGGTAAACATTTCCAGTGATATGATATGCTCGTCGGTAATCTCTTTTACACTGGGTGGGAGAGCTAAGCATGTAAACGCTGCAGTGAATGCAGGGTAAGGACCCCGAAGCGGAGTGCCTGGTCTGCGTGGAAGGCCACGCAGACCAGGCACTCCGCTTACCTGAAAAGAATAACATAAACAGGTAACAAACAATGTTATGCTGATCAGTGTTAAGTTTCAAAGTAGGTAGTATTTATAATATGCGTACCCTTAGATGCGGATGTTGAGCCACAACCTGTGAAGCTGTGCCAGCCACGCAACGCAACCGCTTTCTCTCTTCCAAGGTTTTCTGCAATCGTGTCAACAGGAATATATCGTTTTTTAGCACCATTGCCAAACAACAACCACAGCTGCATCAATCCTTGATCGTGTAGCTCATGAAAATGGGAAATTCCGGCTAACTAAACTAAATGCAGCTCGCGATCGGAACTCAGATCTTGACGGACGGGCGGGGAGACAAAGAATTTATCGTTTTTGATCGTTATTATCACTTAGATAACAGTAATAATAGACAGAACAGCACAGTTCAATACAATTCCAGTAGAACTGTGTCACTTTGTAATATTGAAAAATTATACACATAAAAATTAAAAAAAAAAGTACTAAATAAAATTATTTTCAAAATTGCTTTCTTGGGGTTAGATATCAAGATATAACGTATCATTTGTGATATACTGTACAAAAAAAAAGTTGCGTATATCGTATCTGAAGGAGTCCAACCTTGATATTTTGTGTCAAAAACTAAACAAACTATACCAGCTGATGCAAAAGGCGCAGTTAAAGGGTTAAAGAGGTATATCCCGTTGGATATATGGATACTACGTATCATTTTATGATTAATATGTACTGTATTTGTACTACAGTTCCATAAGTCACGCCAAATAGGTATTGAAGTAGAACTGTGTCACTTTGTAATATTGAAAAATTAAAAAAAAAAACTTAATGAAATGATTTTCAAAATTGCTTATTTAAGGTTAGATAATAATAATAATAATAATTTGACGTCTGTCAGCGTCAGACGTGTTTTATACAAATTTTGCTTCTATTTTTTTGTAATTATGTATTTTAGACGTATTCTTTCTCGTAAGTGTGATATTTTCTACCTTTTCGTCACTAAAAATGACCCCAACGGATACGATACGGGCTGTCACAACATGTGACACGAAAAAGATACGCGGATATAAAAATACACTACACGGATGATTACAAGAAGCAAAGCACGTCAAAAAGAAGCCGAGACTACAAGCGCACGCCCACCATCTACGCCCGCCTCGTCCGTCTCCTCGCCATCCTCATCGGGCGACAAATTTGCTACAGCGCCCGAGACCAGCGAGTCGAGCGACGAGTGCGGGCCGCCGCCGCCGCCGCGACGACCACCAGCGCGACGAGGACGGCCACCGCTGTCGGCACGCTTGGGGCTTGCGGGACATCCTGTCCCGCCCAGGGCCCCCGCTGCCGGTGGTATAGTGCGTCGCATGAAATGGACTCCTTCCATGAACGAGAACGTCATGCGCGCCTATTATGGGGCTACAGAGGGGGGAACTAATCTGTGCGCGTATCGTGACCGGATACTTCCTCTGTTTCAGGCTCTTGAACCAACTATTGACACGACTGCGCAACGCCTATCGGATCAGGTGCGCGTCATTCAGCGGCTAAAGCGGTTGAATGACGCGACACTTGATCGGCTTCGCCTGGAGGCTCTCTCTGTTCGCGCGACCACCACCTCGGCGCGGGATCCGCCCGCCACGTCGCCGGGTCCGATACCCGCACCCGACCTGGCATCGGGGGCGCCGCGGGTTGATCTCAATGCCGATGAGGAGGAGATCGCGAATCAGAGTGTGAGTACTACAGCCAATGAGCAACTGAGGAGGACTTTGGAAGAGGCAATTACGCAGTATCGCTCCACAAATACCCCTAGGCCACGATAACCACGCTTGCCTATGAATAGACGCAATCTAGCGTTAATGGGAGCCCTGAATGATTTGCTAGATCCACTCCTGCGGACTAGTAAAGACTTAGATGATACGCACTCGATCATGTACTGCGGAGCCATCGCGGCGTGCCGTGTTGCTCGAGTCAAGTTTCCGGACGCTGAACGTGCACCTAGGACCACCGGGGGTGTCCCCGCATGGCAAGTACGGATCGAGCGTCGTATTAACTCATTTAGGACTCTCATTGCAAAGCTGATCTGCTTCAGGGGGGGCAACCGCCCCCGAGTAATGCGCTTTGTGCACCAGGCGTTCGCGGGGACGAATATCGAGCCCCGCGACTACATGGCCAATGTCATAGAGCGCATCGACTTTCTGAAGCAGAAAGTTTATGCATGGGCAAGCCGTATTCGCCGCTACAGAGAGCGTGTGGACCGATTCAAGCAGAATCGTCTTTTCCAAAGTGACCAAAGGAAGGTATACCGAAGGTGGGAGGAAACCGACCCCCGTGTGTCCGACGTGCGACTGCCGGATGCTACTGCCATGACTGATTTCTGGCGTAGCATCTGGTCGGCGCCGGTTGAACACACGGAGGGCGAGTGGATGAGTGTTGTCGAACGTGAGTGCGAGTCCATCGAACCTATGGGGGCTATCACCATCAGCCCCGATGACGTAAGTTGTGCAATCCGTACGGCCCAGAACTGGAAAAGTCCCGGCCCGGATGGATTGCACAACTTCTGGCTAAAATGGTTTCGATGCTCGCACTCGCGTCTGGCAACGCAATTTCAACAAGCCATCGAACTTGGCTCCCTCCCGCCTTCCTTAACAACTGGTGAAACCTTTCTGCTCTATAAGTCCGGTAGTACCATGGAAGCGAAAAACTACCGACCCATCACGTGCTTACCTACACTTTACAAGCTCCTTACATCCATTTTGAGAGCAAAAATAAACGCGCACATGGTCGCAAATAACATTTTGGCCTCGGCTCAAAATGGATGTAGGGTGGGGTCCCGTGGTACTAAAGAGCTCCTCCTCATAGACATGACCATTTGCCAACGAGTCCGGCGGAATGGGGGGACCCTCTCGGCCGCTTGGATTGACTACAAGAAGGCCTATGATTCGGTGCCTCATTCATGGCTGGAGAGGATCTTAGAGCTGTATAAAATTGATACAGCTTTAAGATCCTTCCTTGGCGCGTGTATGAGGCGGTGGACCACAGTCCTTCGTCAACCAGGAGGCGGGGATGACCCCCCTGGTCCGCAGGACTTTATAAGGATCGAGCGAGGAATATTTCAGGGCGACAGTCTGAGTCCCCTGTGGTTCTGCCTAGCTCTAAATCCGCTCAGCAATCTGCTGAAGGATTCGGGGCTAGGTTGCCGGCTTCGGAGAGAGGGTGAAGTCATATCTCACCTTCTGTACATGGACGATCTTAAATTGTTTGCACCAAATAACCGAGATCTGTTGGAACTACTGAACACCACTGAAGTGTTCAGTAGTTCCATCAAGATGGAATTTGGTGTTGATAAATGTGCGGTTATGCATGTACAGCGGGGGAAAGTAGTAAATTCAACAAATCTACAGCTTTCTGAGACAATGACGTTCAGATCTATCTCTGAATCAGAAACCTACAAATACCTTGGTATGTCACAGTCTTTGGGTGTTGAGGATGTGGGTATTAAACGGGCGTTGAAGGAGCGCTTCTTTAGTCGGCTGACAAAAGTACTTAATAGTCTTTTGTCAGGTGGCAACAAGGTGCGCGCCTTCAATGCCTGGGTAATGCCCCTACTCACATACTCCTTTGGCATACTAAGGTGGACACAGACCGAGCTGGATGCCCTGGATCGGAGAGTCCGTCTATTGCTCACCACACACCGTATGCTTCACCCACGCTCGTCTGTTATGAGATTGTACATCCCACGGAAGTGTGGAGGTCGCGGCTTTTTAAACGCCAAAAATCTCCACAACCGTGAGGTGTACGATCTCAGGAATTATTTCCTTAACAACGAGTGTGGGATGCATCGTGATGTGGTGGCAGTAGATAAGGGTCTCACGCCGCTCTCCTTGGCAAACAAGAACTGGCGCAAACCTGTGGTGCTAAGCACCGAGGATCGCAGGGCGGTATGGAAGAGCAAGGAGCTACACGGGCGGTTCTACAGGGCCCTCACGGGACCCGACGTAGACCTACTCGCGTCGGTGAACTGGTTACGATTCGGGGACCTCTTCGGAGAAACCGAAGGTTTTGCCTGTGCAATTGCGGACGAAGTTATCATGACGAATAACTACCGGAGGTATATCCTGAAGGACGGTACGGTCGACATTTGTCGGGCATGCCGCCGTCCCGGAGAGTCACTCAGGCATATCATCTCCGGTTGCTCTCATCTTGCTAACGGCGAGTACTTGCACAGACATAACCTCGTAGCCAGGATTATACACCAGCAGCTTGCTCTCCTATACGGTCTTGTGGACCACGAAGTGCCGTACTACAAGTACACACCTGCGCCAGTTCTCGAAAATGGTCGTGCCACGCTCTATTGGGATCGATCTATTATCACGGACAGGACTATAGTAGCCAATAAGCCTGATATCGTGGTAATAGATCGATCGCAACGCCGGGCCATGCTCGTCGACATCACCGTCCCATGTGACGACAACCTCGTGAAGGCCGAGAAGGACAAGTCCAGCAAGTACCTAGACTTGGCTCACGAGGTAACCGCCATGTGGGAGGTTGATTCGGCGATCATTGTGCCGATAGTTGTCTCTGCGAACGGTCTCGTAGCGAAGAGTCTCGACCAACATCTTGAGAGACTTTCGCTACGAGGTTGTGGTTGGATCAAGGGTCAGATTCAGAATGCGGTAATCTTGGACACGTCGCGCATAGTCCGAAGGTTCCTCACTCTGCGGCCCTAACCACCGGCAGCCTGGGCCCTGCTCCGTTGCCGGCGGCACCCTAGTTTAGGTTTTTTATAATGCTTTTATTGTTTTCATATGTTTTAGATGTATTTTTATATTTTACTTTTATAAAAATATTGTAAAAACCCTAAACTAAGTAAAAAGATAAATAAAGGAAATAATAATAATAATAAATACTCTTTATTGCACACCTCATACAGTTACAAGCACAAATTTTACAATTAGATAAATTTAGGTAGAGGTAACAACAGGCGGTCTTATCGCTAATGAGCGATTTCTTCCAGACAACCTTTGGGTAGTGGAGACTAGAGAAAAACAATAAGCAGTAGGTGGTGCATAGAAACAAAAGAGACGAAATAGATAACACAGCACATTCATATGAATATACATACTTAAATAAATACAAAATAAACATACATATACGTACATATATACATATATAATACACACAATAAGAAACAACAGTGTCAACTTAAAAACCTAAGGAAGAGATAAATAGTATTCCTTAAGTTGCGATTTAAAGCTACCAATAGATTGCGCGCGTTTAATGTTGAGAGGGAGAGAATTCCACAAACGAACGGCCTGGAACGTAAATGAGCAATTATAAAATTTGGAAGATGAAGATGGCACTTTTAGGAGCAATTTTTGAGAGGATCTAATAGAATTAAGATAAGAGAAACGCTCTTTGAGGTAGCGGGGAGTTGCAGGGTTAAAAAGTATAGAAAAGAGTAAAGAAAGTATGTGAGAGTTACGGCGGTGACGGATAGGGAGCCATTTGAGTTGAGAACGAAAACTAGAAACATGGTCGAATTTGCGTAATCCGAAAATGAACCGAATGCAGGCATTTTGAATACGCTCAAGCTTATTAAGTTGCTCCTCGGTTAGGTCTAAATAGGAGATATCTGCATAATCAAGAATGGGGAGAAGTAACGACTGAGCAAGCGCAATTTTAGTAGCATTTGGCAGGAAATTCCGGAGCCGTCTGAGAGACCCTATGGCAGCAAACATAGTTACAAACATGGTTAGATATGAGGATATTACATATCATTTGTGATATAATGTTTTTTTTTTAAATCTGCCATATCGTGTCTGGAGGAGCCCAAACTTGGTATGTTTCGAAAATTATTTTTGTGGTAATAAAAAAAAAATGGCTGAAATGTAATGATGTGGTATATTTTTAGAATCGCCTCAAAATGCCCTTTTATAAGATACCACACACGATTGGTTTCTGAAAAAAAATTTTTTTTTCCATACAAATAAAAAAATGTCTCGGCACTCCCCTCCTAAGGGAATTTTTTTTAAGAAGAGCGGGTCAAAAAATGTGTTTTGACTTCTAGTATGCGTGTGCCAAACGGCTAAACTGTACATCGATTTGTGGTGTTTTTAATCGTACGGCTACCACTACATACAATTTTTAGCTTTCTAATATTAGTATACACAACTGAGCTAAGCCGCGGACAGACGGACATGGGGAAACTAGAAGTATTCCTAGTTGACTACGCAACTCTAAAAAGGAAAGAGTACCATTTTGTTATTGCTCCGTAAGTAAAATGCGAAATGCAAAATGCAAAGCATTCTCTCGTTTATTCACAAAAAACCTCCACAAACATAATTATTAAATAAAGTACATAACAAACCTAGCAAAAAAACCTTTTGACTTTTTCACCGAACAAAGAGATTTAATAAAATTACAGTTTCCTGTTACGATTGTGGTTCCGCTATAAAAAATCAAAAGCCGGATAGCGCGACGGACAGACACATTAACAAGTGGTTGGCAAATGTGTATTAATGGGCGGTATTCCATTGGTGTTTTTAAGGGCGATTGTGTAACAAATATTGCGTTATGCCAAAATTATTTATGAAAATTTTCTTACAACTATTGTTAAAATAAGGTTTAAATGTTGCAGTAATGTTTTACTTTTCAACACAGGGAATATTGCACTTGAGAAACTGTGATACGTAGATATCCATGCGAGATCATTACTTGTTTAACACATGTACAATCACGAACCCGGATTGTTGAGCCACTTGCCATTGTTCGTAATTTAGCCGTGTAATAAATGAACGATGTAACTGACAGTTGATAGCTAGCCGGTAACATCCATGGATTTATATGAAGTGGATCCAATTCTTCGGTCACAAAGTGAGGCCGAAAGAGAAGGTTATCTAGGGGACTGTATCTCGTTTTGATTAAGGAGGTAATGTCGTCATCAGACAATCAAAATGTGTCAAATGTACTTAACAATTTTGTAACGAGTGCGAGTGAGACACCGCCCCTACATTATGCTCTCTATCGGACCGTTTTTACTACTTTTTACTAGTTACCTATGAACGATTGTTTTACTCGGTAATAAGGTTCAACTGTGGTTAGGGAAAAAGTGTAAAAATTTGATCCACTTTATATGTATAAATCCATGGTAACATCGGCAATTCATAAGACGGCTAAATTACGAACAATGGCAAGTGACACAACAATCCGGGTTCGTGACTGTACCTACAAAGTGGTTCAAAGGATTCAAAGTGGTCACACTAGCGACTGTCAGTTTTCGGTTTTCGGATTTGGCCCCTGGTTTTTATTATTACTTTTTATTACACGCAAAATGGGTGCCAGTGCCAGTCTACCAAATTAAGAGTAGTTAGTAGCAGCTGCTGAAAAACGCTTTCAACAAAGAACTAAATCACCAACTTAAGCTATTTAATGTGGTGTAAACTTCACAAAGACTATTGGGCTAATTTCGCTCAACTCGAGCTAAGAAAGCCATTATCTGAGCGGTAATAAGAGGCTGCAGCGAACATGCAAAATGGCCGAATTGTCCAGCTGGGCACTCGGCCAAAGGGTCGTTACGCTTCATGCTTGCAAATTCAATAAGTAGTGTACGGACAGGTGGTGGCATTATTGAGCAGAGAGGGCAATGTAGTCACCTAGGTTACACTTTATGATCGAATGACTAATGATTAAATTATTTTTTGTCTAAAACATAAATTTCTTATTCAAGTAGTGCCAATCGTCAAGTGGATCGAATTATTTTCATTACATTTTTCTCCTACATTGTTTTAATTGCATTTTTATGGGTTAAACCCACTTTTTGTATTATGACGTAAGTGGTTTAATTTATGTTATGATTCCCAGATTTTTCCCCGGCTCAATGAAATATGGGGTCCGCTCGGCGACCTAAGCTCATAAGTTGGCGTATGCATCGACACTATTTTTTACCAGAGCAACTGCGGGCTGGTCCAAACGGCAATGATGCAGTTGACCCAACTTTATTAAAATTGCAAAATGCAACTGCGCAGTCCTGTCGACCGCACGTCCAACAACAACAGGACTGCTTGTAATGCAGTCCTGTTGCTGTTGGAAGAACTTTCTAGTTCCTCCAACAACAACGCCATGACGCCAATAAAACGGCAGCAGCATTGCAGTCGCTGTAACGCAATTTCATTGTCGTTCCTATACAGATACTCCAACTGCAACAGGACTGCATTACAACCGTAATGCCAGCATGCAGTTGAATGATTCGAGAGGAACACATACACAATCAGCCCAAAAAAATGGCCCCACAATAGTTGGAAGATCCATAGGTAGTCGCTTTTGAAAAAAACTAGTGCCTACATCAATTCATGGGATGCTGAAAGTGTCCGTCAAAGGGTAGTAGTAATATGCGCTTAACACGGTAGCATTCGTTTGCCATTTCGCGGCCTTGTCGGGAACACGCTCAACTAGGTTCTGAAATGCAAATGCAGCCGCTAGTCTTAATTTAATTCGCGTGATCTGGCCACTGGTGATTGCCTCTCCTGCTGATTTACTCCAAAGACCCCTATTCAAGACGTTCTCATGACAAGAAATACTTTGCAGAACCGATTTAGGCGTGTTACGGACGAGGCCGCGAAGCCACATCGCCTTCAACCGTGTTGCCAACACTACGAAGACTTATTACTTGTTTAACGATTTTGTTTTTACCACGAATGTGGCAAACAAGCATACGGCCCGCTTGATGGTAAGCAGTTATACCGTAGTCTTTGGACGTCTGTAACGCAAGAGGATTCACATACGCGTTGCCTACCCTTTAATAACCTATACACTTTTTTTTTAATAATCTCATACTGTAGCCCTCGGTAAAACCTTGGCAGGGAGCAGCATACCACAGCCGGAACGTTCGCAGGACAATTCCTCTTAAACCGCCGGCATCGAGAATGCGCACCGAGGGATGGTAGGCGGCACGACGGCGCCATCATCGTTCAGGGTCGAGTTCGATGCAAAGAGAGTACCCAGAAGATCCATCAGTATTGAGCGATTTTGGGTTCACCCAACTCCAGGTGCTCTCGCCCAAAAGTGACAGCAGTACTCCATGTGGGGTCTGGCTTGCGACTTGTATAGAAGCAGTCTCTGCCCCGGAGTGAAGTATCTCCTCGCTCTATTGAGCACACCGAGCTTTTTGGATGCCAGCTTGGCCTTCCCTTCAAGGTGACTACGGAATTGGACGTCGCTGGAAATGTCGACACCGAGGATCCCAATACTCCCTGACATTGTAAGGGTTGTGCCTTGGAACTGAGGGGCCACAGTAAATAGGGTTTTCTTAGCGGTAAACGCGCAAACTTGTGTCTTTGTGGGGTTCAATCGGACTAAGTTGTCCTGACCCCACACCGAGACTCCAGAAAGAGTGTTCTCGATATCGGACACAAGTTTTTCACGACTCTCTACCACAATGGATCGAGGGATATTGGCACGGCCCGTGTAACAGGCATCCCCAGTACTCTCGTCCGCATAACAATGAATGTTGCCGATAGACAACATATCATTGATATGCAGCAAAAACAGCGTTGGGGATAGCACGGAGCCTTGGGGGACACCAGCGTTTATGTCCATGCTTTCGGAGCAACTGCCGTCGACTACAGCTCGTATGCTTCTGCCGGACAAAAAGCTGGCGACCCATCTGCACAATCCCTCGGGCAGGCCGTAAGCTGGCAACTTCGATAGAAGACCTCGATGCCAGACCCGATCGAACGCCTTAGCTATATCAAGGCTGACTGCCAATGCTAAAATGCACAAATTGCAAAACAATAAGGGGTTACAAGTTTGTAAGTTTGCAAAAACTTAGAATTCCACGCGAACAAAGACGCGGGCAACAGCGGACAAGAGCGTGTCGGGCCACGCTCAGTGTAGGGTTCCGTAGTTTTCCGTCCGTCACAGTAAGTGTCCCCACTTAAGAGTTTTTGAAAGCACGTCATTTCATTGTGATTGTGTAGAAATTACAGGTACAATAAACACCTGCTTATACGGTTAAATTACAAACTTAGTTCAGAAGTTATTTTGTAATTTTTTTTCAAAAAATATTCGACCTATTAAGTTCAAAATAATTTTCCTAGAAAGTTTTTATAAAGTTCTACTTTTGAGATTTTTTCATATTTTTAAAACTTATGGTTCAAAAGTTATAGGTAGGGGGGACACATTTTTTTTTACTTCTGGAGCGATTATTTGCGAAAATATTTACATTAATCAAAACCGTGTGATAATAGTAAAGCCCTATTCATTTTTAAATACGTATCCAACAATATATCACACGTTAGGGTTGAAATGAGGGAGGTACCCTAATACATTGTTGCCGAGGGATGGAAAGAAAGGCATTTTCTGACAAGGTACCTAGATGCCAGGCCGAGGCTTGCCGAGGCCTGGCAAAGGTCCGAGTCGGATACATAGTGCTTTTCTCAAATTATGTGAGGAAATCAAACAAATTTCTAGCATTTTGGCTGTCCTTCCACAGCATGAACGTGTCGTAAGCCCTGTTATATTTGTCCCGCGACTTAGCAGGAAGCAAGTTGTTCATTATTAAGCTTGCTTCTTCTTTCAAATGAGGCGGTGTTGTCACGTAGCGCCGTCTAGTAAGAGCCGGTGGAACTACTTATGTGATTAATTATTTTATTTGATGATAGTATTGATTTGTAACTATTAAAGAACATTTTATTTCGATAGTATGTAAAATAAAATAATTATATTATTATTATATAATATACAATTTCATTCCATTTTATTGTGTAATAAAACCTACATGTTTAGTTTGAAGCTAGCTGGCAACAATGGATTGGAGCGAAAATATTCGAAATTTAAATGACTAAAAAAATAAAATGGGATAAAAGAAAAGAAGATTGATACAAGAGAAAAACGTAAACTGGATTCTATCAAATATATTAGAAAATACATACATTTTGGATCTTTAATGATTTACTTAAGCTATTAAGTTTGTGTTGCACATCGCTGCTGTTTGTTTCGGCTGATTTGTAAGTATCTTTGTTTGTGTAGCGAGTTTTCACTCAACGCCGCCATGACCGTGTTTGTTTGAGATTTTTATTTGAGTTCATTGATCTTTCCAGGTCAAGCCAGTTAAGAAAATGGTTTTCCTTTGCGGGAAGTCTTTGTAAAAGGAAGAATCGGTCCCCGAGCGGAGCAAGGTTTTTTTGGATGACTTCTCTAACGGAGATTCGAGGCCTGGAAGGTCTTCGCTACGAGTTCCAAATGCTTAGTGTATGTTGCTACTGATTTTTCCGTAAGTATTACTGCGGGTCAGCTTATGGTGTTTAAGATTATCATAAGCTGTTGTGCAAAAGCTAAATGATCATTATATTCTATTGTTTTCAGGTCATTCGCCGCCTGGGGGAAATGCAGTTGAAAATTATGTTTTGTCTTCAGTGACAGGTACGTGTTGGCCCTTAAGTTTGCAGTAGTCTTGGACCTGTAGGTATCCTATTAACGTTACCATTGCTTTTTTAAATGATTTGAATATCATAATAAAGGATGAGGTCTGATGGACAGTTTTGTTTGACATATTTAATGCACAGGTTCTAATACATATTATATAATATCTTCAAATAAACTTAATTTAATTTAACAATGATGGTGGTTTATCCTATAATGTAAAACTAGACATTAACGAACCAATAGCTCTCCGGATAATAGCTGAGCTAGTTGTTAGTATATTTTAGGGTGTATTAGCAGACCGAAAGAAGTAATAAATAATTACCAAGTGGAGACGGTATTTTCTTTCATTTATTTATACCCCATCTGGTTACATAATACATGTAACCAGACGGGATAATTTATATAGGTTTTTTATGAAATATAGGTTACAGTGTGCCGTCTATTTTCATCTCACTTTCGTCATTTGAGCTCATACTGTTTACTATTTTAATTAATTTTAAAGAAAACGATAACTTACTTCACAACGAATTGCCGCCTTTTATTTTGCATATATTTTTTAAATCTATTACCACAGACACAAATCGTCCGATACGCCCATGCGCCAGTGCGCGCGCATCTCAAATCGCGACATCGTGTTTGCAATTATTTTGACATTTGTCTGGTTGAACCTTAGAGAATTCAACCCGGATGGAGTAGCCATGTCTGTCATTTTCTACACAAAAAAAGTCTGCCGATTTTTGCGGGGGAGGGGAACGTCTAATGTATGGCTATTCGATCGTAACGTACAAATAGCTACAGATAAACGTCAGTCCATACATGTGTATGACCACTGGTCATATATTTCGGCAAAGGGAACGCCTGTTAATGGCGACTCCGGTTGGTTGAATTATCTACGGGTTGAACGAAGGTTTCACTTGACAGAATGCAACATTTCCTTAGACTTTTATTTGCAATCGTAGGATTTAAAAAGTTAACGCAGCGGAAAAAAATGGATTTTCATACAGTCATTTTATTCCTAGGAGTAAAATGATTCTATTGAAACTCATATTTTTCCGCTGCGTTTTTACTTTTTAAATTTGAAAAGAATAAAATTGAGCACTTTGCGTTTTCAATTTACGAACAAAATGCGACCATTTCCGAGCATGTTTGAGAAAACATTTTTTTCCACTTTTTATTTTACCACTTTGTCGGCGTGATTGATATACATACATAGGTTGCTACTTATATATCCGGAAACAAAAAAACAAACAAACGTACACGGCTGAAAATGGTTTTATTGTTTTTCAAAGTATTCCCCTTGATGATCTATGCACTTTTGCATTCGCGTGAACCAATTTCTAAAGCACTTCTGCCACTCCGCCTGAGGTACCTCCATAACGTGTTGTTTGAATGCGTCGACAGCATCTTCAGCGGTCGAAAATCGTTGACCGCGTAATTTATTCTTTATATTTGGAAATAAATAAAAATCGTTGGGTGCCAAGTCAGGGCTGTACGGCGGATGACCCGTTAATTCCACATTTTGACCCTCCAAAAATAGAGTTGTTTCGCGTGACGTATGACAGCTGGCATTGTCATGATGAAGAATGATTCTTCGTCGCTGGTTAGTTTTACCAATTTGTTCAAATACTTCCGGTAAGCAAATGGTCGTGTACCACTCTGAATTAACTTCGTCCGTAAGCATACTACGTCCACGATTGAACTCACTAAACCAGTGATACACAGTAGTTTTAGATGGGGCTTCATCACCAAAAGTTGAAGTTAGTTGATCTATGCACTGTTGTTGCGTTAAACCACGCCGAAAATCATAATAAATCATAGCACGAATATTTTCACGAGTGAGTTCCATTCTTGCTGCGAGATGACATTTAAAACCCGTCAAAAACAAAACACGAGCGTTAATAAGAAAGAAAAAATATACCGACCAGTACTTAAAAAAGTTCAAATTTTACCATGGAGGTCAAATATGCTATTTAAGAAGATTGTAATCCCGGTTTCCGGATATATAAATAGCAGCCCTCGTATTAGTACCAAATTTCAGCTTTCTAGTGCTTACGGTCACTGAGATTATCCGCGGTAGGACGGACGGACGGACAGACATGGCGAAACTATAAGGGTTCCTAGTTGACTACAGAACCCTAAAAACAACAAAAGATTTGATACCTTACCTGGTAACACACACGAATGTCCTAGCCATGACTCACACACGGATTCCTTAAACAAGCACTGTCAGGATAGCCATGTCATTTCCTTACGGAGTACGGTGTCGTTAAAAGTTAATATTAATACAAAGCCGTCATTTTTCAAGCTGCTTTGAAAGCATTTCGAATACTGGCCCGAGTTTTCGCCAGCCAAAGCCGGAGACGAGCTGAATGGATGGCTTTGTTAAACTGTTTGGGACGTTAATGCCCTTTCGACCCACAATAGCTAACTTCGCAAATTGACAATCTGTATGCTCTAGAAGATAAAGTAAAGTAAAAGTTGTACTTAATTATCTATACAGGGTGAAATCTGGGTCGTAACCCTGAAACATTTTTTCTGACTCTGTAACTGATCGATCACCATTATCATAAGGTAGTTTATAATTTATAATAAATTAAAACAAATTTAATATTTTTTTTTATTTTTCAAGAAAAAATAATCCTTAACTAAGAAAAACTGTGACCAAAATTTTTTTTCCACTTATAAGTAATCTGAAATATTTATTTGTTATACAAGGGTGCAAAGTTATATTTTGACCGCGAGTGTGGAATTTGCAACACACGAGACGTAGATAAAACGCACGATTCTACGCGAGGCGTTTATCCACCCGAGCGAGCTTGCGAGCGAGGATTGATAGGTATAAAGTCGAGTATAAATGGGTTTTATGGACGAGTTTACACTCTAATTTTTACTTCAATTGCGAAGAAATTATTTATCGTTAATCGTGAAACTACACTCGCGTGCAAATAATTCGGGTCAGTACGAAAAACTATAATATCTCCTAAAATAATAAAGCTAGGAGCCTGAATTAAATTGTATATCTATATACACGTGCCCGTGAGCATTGCGAGAGATTTTAACCACGCATTTCTGAGGTCAAAAGAATGAAAAAACATTATATGACTTTTGTTGTAAAACGCCAAAAAAAATTTTTTTTTTTATTTTTTTTTTTTCAGTTTTTTGGAATGCTGTTCTACATAAAAAGTAAATGTCATTAGAAAAAAGTAACGGAAAAAGTAAATTGCTACATTTTTTCTCGTAAAAACTAGTCCATGAAAAGTGTTTCTTAGGTCTTTGATATCAGTCAATAAGAGATGTCTAGACTATGCCCCATACCGGTGAGATCGCCATCAAAAAATCATTTTACACTGAGAAACAATGCAATTTTTTGTAAGTAGTATTTACTCTGAAACTATGGCGAATTTCGGAAAAGTTTAAAGGACATTTTGTTCTCTAAATATGAACATGAATACACTGTTAAAGTCTCTCGCAATGCTCACGGGCACCGTGTATATATAACTCAAAGGTGACTGACTGACTGACTGACATAGTGATCTATCAACGCACAGTCCAAACCGCTGGTTCTAGAGATTCCAAATTTGGCACGTAGGTTCCTTATAAGGTCTAGGGGTGCGCTAAGAAAGGATTTCTCAAAATTCATCCCCTAAGGGGGTGAAATGGGGGTCCAAAGTTTGTATGGGGAAACAATATTAGTTAGTCTATTTTATTCGAAACTTCACAGAAGTATTCCTAACAATAAATGAGTAAATACGTGTTGCAGGTTTTTTGAGAATTCAACCCCTAAAAGGGGGAAATGTGGTCAAAAAGTCTGATAATCAACATGGGTATTGTTTCTATGGTTTATCGGGTCGTTGATTACGAAAACAACAAAGATTTTAAAATCCGACGTGGCGGACGTGAAATACCATCCCCCCTGTTAGGGTAAAATGGGGTTGAAATGTCTAAATATCCATATGGGTGTCGTTTTTGTGATGTTTTGGGACGTTAATTAAGAAAATGGCATCGGTTTTGAAATTTAATATTGTGGACATGAAAATTCTTGAAAGCATTTGTGCCAAATTGCAATCTTCTTCTAAATATATAAAAGAAGAAACTGACTGAGATATCAACGCACAGCCCAAACCGCTGGTTCTAGAGATTCCAAATGTGGTACGTAGGCTCCTTATAAGGCATAGGGATGCACTTAGAATTAATTTTTAAAAATTTACCTCCTAAGGGGGGAAATGGGGTTCAAAGTTTGTATGGGAAACGAGATTAGTTCAACTATTTTATTCGAAACTTTACAGGAGTATTCCTAACGATAAATGAGAAAACAAGTGTTTCAGCTTTTTTGAGAACTCAACCCATAAGGGGGAAATGTGGTGACAAAATTTAAATATCAACATGGGTATTGTTTCTATGGTTTATCGGGTCGCTGATTACGAAATCAACACTTAAGGGGGTGAAATGGGGGTTGATAGTTTGTATGGGGAATTTTTAAACGTTGAACCAATTTAGATGAAACTTGGTATAGAGATAGTTTGTGTACCGGGAAACGACATGGGATCGTTTTTATCTCGAAAATCAATCTTTAAGGGGGTGAAATGGGGGTTGGAGGTTTGTATGGAGATTTTTTTACCGCGAACCGATTGAGATAATTTTGTTGTGGATATAGTTTGAGTCCCAGGAAACAATAGAGAATATTTTTTAAGCCGAAAATCAATCTTTGAGGGGTAGAAAACATGTTGGTAGTTTGTATGGCGAATTATTAACCGCTGAACAGACGATTGAAATGAAACTTGGTACATATTATATAGATTGAGTCGCGGTAAACAACATAGGATAGTTTTTATCTCGAAAATCAACCCTCTAGGGGGTGAAACGGGGGTTGAAAGTTTGTATGGGAAATTAATAACCGTTGAACCTATTTAGATGATTTGGTATGGAGATATTTTGCGTTCTGGGGAAGGATATATAATAGTTGTTATCCCAGAAGTCATTCCTTAAGCGGGTAAAAGGAGGGTGGATTACTAATTCCACGCAAATGAAGTCGCGGGGAAAAGCTTCTATTCAAGAGTAGAAATCTGTATTAATCATAATCTCTCAGTAGTAAGTCGTTGATGGCGTAACAATAAAACAATTATTGCAATAATTTCTTTAAAATAAAAAATGAGGGAACCGCCGTCTTCAAAACGTGGTATACCGAAACCTCCAGAATGTAACGAATACTTTTCCGAAAACCGCTTCTAAATCAGTTCAGCGAAACGCAAGATGATCGCGGACAAACATACATTCCTACATACAAACATAGGAGTCTAACTGAGAACCTCCTTTTTTACTACTTTTAGTACGCGGGCGAAGCCGCGGGAAAAAGCTAGTTATAGATAAATGCATAGTTAATAAAACAACGTCAAGAGTTAGAGATGATATTCACTTGTTTTTTTAATTAACATAGTAAACACGATATCAATTAATTATAGGTAAAAAGCAACCGTGGTACCTCACACACAAAACTAAAAACAAAAAAAAAGTAAAACATACCAATGCTTCGTATTGCCTCCTCGGGCTCTTCTTACACCTTTTAAACGATTGGGCATACTGTTTATTAAGTTTCTTATGCGTTCTTGCGGGATATTAGCCCATTCTTCCACTAACGCCTGTTTCAGGTCTCTAAGTGTAGCTGGGGCGGGGTTTCGATTTCTTACACGCCTTCCGAGCTCGTCCCATACGTGCTCAATCAGATTTAGGTCCGGGCTTCTCGAGGGCCAGTTCATAGTGTTGATGCCAACCTCCTCAAAATAATCTTCCACAATCTGTGCGGTGCGTGGCCTGGCGTTGTCATGCATGAACATTGAGTTTTCACCCATATTAATTAAATATGGGCCTACATGCTCATTAAGAATCTCTTCCACATACCTGGCACTAGTTAACGTTCCATTTTCTATCAAAACTAATTGCGTGCGACTCTCTGAAGAGATTCCAGCCCAAACCAGAACAGACCCACCGCCGAAAGCAACTTTTTCTTCAAAACAGGCTGGAATAAAACGTTCACCTGGCCGTCTGTAAACTCTTCGCCGCCCGTCATGTGCATAGAGCATAAATCTGGATTCGTCAGAAAACATAATTCTTGCCCTTTCTTCGGTACCCCATCGCCTGTATTCGCGTGCGTAAAGTTTCCTTGCAGTTCGATGCCCTCTGTCAAGTTTTGGGCCATTTGCCGGTCTATGTGGGGTCAAATTAGCTTCACGAAGCCGCCGCCTTACAGTCCACTCGCTGATGTCATCTCTTCGGGTCTCCCGAAGTTGGTTTTTGACTTCAACTGCAGTGAGATGCCGATTTCGGAGCATGTCATAAAATTTCTTTATTAGAATAAAATACAAATACAAAACAGAAAATATATACAAAAATGGACGATGACGGTATTAACGGTATTAAAGGGGGGGGGGGGGGTGTACGATCATGCTTAGTATAGAATTCCGGCGCCGTCTTCGCATTCGAAGACCTTGATGCGTCTTCTAGTGCCTCTCACCCTCATGGAGACTGCTCGAATGACCGATATTTGTACTTTAACTTTTAGCCAGAATATTATTTGAGAGTATGGTTTTTCCCATTTGGATGATAGTTTGGATGCTGTTTTTTTCAAAAAACTCATATACTCAGTCCCTAAGGCTCCATCACATGAGATTACTAAAGGTGTAAAAGAGGCTCTTAAGTCTTCCGTGGCTCGATCATATTTTAGATGTTTTTCTCGGCTGTGTTTTTGTGCTGTTTTTTGCCATGTAAGGTTGCTGTAAGAGGAAGCGTCAGCATTTACAATGCGAACGTCGAAGAACGCTTTCCTTGCAGGTTCCCATACGCTATTTAGTAATAAGTCTCCTATGAGGGCTGGCTGTGTAGCACTTGCATCACGCATTATTGGTTCAACTGTGCCTTTACCCCAAGCTGCTTTCGGCCCAATTCTTGCAATCTTCCCTTTGTTGATCATGGCCTTGTTTAATCAAGCCGCCTTTTTTGCACTTTAGGGCATGATTTAGGTCAAAATTATTTTCGCCGCATCCGTCGCAAACCTGAGGAAGATTGCCGGGTTCGTAAGCGTAGCGCAAGGCAAGGGCGTCTTTAAATTGGGTGGTGGTAAGGTCGGTATTGTTTGAGGTGGTAGGGATGATTGACAGCCATTGTGAAGAGTTCGATTCAACTACTCTTTGGACACATCTTTGCATCTTACTCGGTAATTTGAATAAAACATCTTTAAGTCTATCACTCTCGTTCAAATGTCTCGTCAATTTGGCTACCCTCATGGTTTCTGCTGCATGAGTATGATGGGCTATTAGGTCCAGGTTTTCTGTATTTTTTATTGCGTGAATTAGTAATGTATGTGATTCAACGGATGATTTATAATATTCAGTGTTTTTTAATGGATTGTTAATGCCAAGACCGCCCAGCTTCACTGGCAGGTTGAATAGATCCTGTTCTATAGAAGTGATTTCTCTGTCAAGAATGGAAGGTATTAACGTTGACATTATCGTCTCGTTTAAAGTGTGAAATTCTTCGCCGGTTTTATCCATTACTGTTTGCAAATATCTCCACTCACATTGAAGTGATTTTGTGAAAGCTGTATAAACTAATTGCGGGTGTTTTTTGCTAGCTTTTGACAGTAGCCGTATGCAATTGGTCCATTCAGTTACTTTTTCTTTGATATATTCTTTTTGTTCGTTTTCATTCCCGATGACACTGCCTAGAAAACGGTGATAGGTTACTATCTTGACGCCCATATTTTCGAATAATCTCTTAGCTTCTTCGTTAGATTCATTTTTAATTATTACATAGCTTTTTGTGGGTTCTGCGAAGTAGCCGTATTTCGGTCCTTGTATCATGAGTTTTTCCAGCCAATCTCTTATATTTTTATGTTTACCAAAGCAGGCTGAGTCATCAGCATACCAATTTTGGATATATTTGCCTCGATCTTTGCAGCTTTGAATAAGTGGCAAAATCCCGACTGCATACATTAGCATGGCTAACGGGTCACCTTGTGTTGTTCCTTCCTTGCTAAGGATAAAGTCTTTAGATCCTGATAGGCAGATGACAGCGTATCCTCTATATGTATTAAAAAGAAATATTGCACAACGGGGCCAGTAGACTCTAGCATTCCAAAGGGCGATTGGGCGGCTTAATGCGTTGAAGGCATTTGCTACATCTATTAAAAGCAGGCCTTGGTCGTCTTCGACTTCATTAAAGCATTGGGTCATAGCGTGAATTCCACCTTCAATTCCTGATTTCATGCCGGCACAGAGCTGATCTGAGCCGCATGCTTGTTGAACGTCAGATCCTGTTGCGGTGGCCAGTGCCTTTGCGATTATGCGTTGTAATATTTCGCCGATCCCAATTGGACGGACGCCTGGACATTTGTTTAGAGCAATGCCTCTTCTTGCCAACAGTGCTCTGATGCAGTCCCATTCAACGACTTCACTGCTAAGTTTCCTGGTTAGTGATGCGATTGCTTCCCGTAGGTCGGAACTGTGGTTACCAAAACGAAGAAGAAGTGATTTCCATTGTTCGGAATCTGTGCCGCTCGGACCTGCTCCACCAGACAATTTTCTAGCAACTTGTTCTATGTGGTTTGAAGTAATATCAACATTCACTATAATAGGAAGTTCAGGGTGATCTAAAAAGTCAGATAATTCTGGGATTGTTTGGTCTGGATGTTTTTCTTTGAATATTTGGTGTACTGTTTTGTTTCCAATTTTTTCATTCGGATCTAAAATTCCGCCTCCTGATCATCCTGTTATCCATTTATTTGCTTGTCTGATTTTTCCTTGTAGCATTAGGCGGCTAAATATTCTGACATCATGGTCTTCATCCAGTTTCTGCTTGTTACTTGATGTAAATTTTGAATTGCAGAGTAGGGTTTCTGCAATCAGTTCGTCATAATGTTCGGAATTCCACATTTCCATTCTTCTTTGAAGAGTTCTTCTGATATCATGACCTGATTTGACCATTGGATCTCTTTGAAGTATTGTACTACATAGACGGAATATTTTTTCAGAGTGTCCTTCTCCTGGCAGTTTATTTGAAAGTTCTTTAATTTCATTGGCTACGAGTATAGTTAACTGTCTGCCTACGTTTCCTTGTGGAATGCTGTACTGTTTACTGCGAAAATTTATAATTTTTTTCCAGCGTTCTCTCCAAATTGTGTCTGGACCGCCTTCGCTATTAAGCAGCCTTGCGTTAAATCCTTTGAGAAATAGGTTTTGAATAGACTCTGGTATTTGTGCTTTGTTAATAGGTAAATGAATTCTTACGTCTGATTGCCTTTCAAATTGGTTTAATGTAGTTGGTTGAAGTAGGTCTTGAATAGGTTCTGGCGTTTGTGGTTGTTTGATAGGTGGATGTACCGTTTCATCAGTTTGCCTTTCATTTGGGTTCGCTATGGTTGGTTGACTAAAATAACCTTGGTGTGACACGAGGATATGTCTTTTTAAACCTCTCTTCTTAAAATCACGGAAACATACGGGACATGGTGTTTTTGTTGTTGCAGATGATGAGAATGTTTCTGGCTGAGACGATGTGATTTCCGCATCGTCTCCACCGCCGTCTTCGTCCATTTGCTGTTCTATGCACTTTTTGGTGATTTTAACTAAAAATTTGGTGATTGAATCCAAAATATAATAGAAAATATACAAAAGAAGTAAATAAAATTTAAATAATATTATTTGACGTGACGTCTTGTCAATTTAGTTTTTTCGGAGCATTGTTGTTACAATAAATCGATCTTCTCTAGCTGTAGTACATCTCGGCCTGCCGGTTCCTGGTCTTCGAAGGTTCCTGCCAGTTTGTAGGAAACGTTGGAGGACCCTCTGCACCGTAGATAGTGACACGCCTGTTCTTCTTGCTGTATATCTCTGACTTCTGCCTTCTTGTAACAAAGTGACGATACGTGTACATTCATCTTGTGTTAGCGACATGATAGTAATTCAATAATGACCATCAAAGTCAACAAAACCTGCCTTTTATCATTTTGCTTTGACAGATTGAAAACAAAAGTGAGAAAACAATCAAAAGTGAAATAAGCTCAATTTGAATTTGGTACCAAATTCGACTTTTTTTTAAATAAAACTTTTTCCAAAATTCTTGTAGAACATTGAAGGTTCAATTTAATTCGATATTAAATTCTCTTTAATACACAGTTAGTTTCCTGCACATACCGCTATTAATTGGCAAAATATAAGGGTTTTTGTCACTGACCCGTATTATTTGCTCGCGAGTGTATTTCAAGTTGTAACAAAAATATTACAATGAAATTAAATATGGTTCCCGACAATTAATTTCTTAATGTGTTTTTATTATTTTCAACATGTGAATTTAGACATAGATACTTGTTTTCTGCCAAGTCATAAAAACATTGCGGGGCATTTTTAAACTATTATCAACTCCTATTTTATCTGATTTCATTAATTTAATTATAGAAAACACGGAATTGAAATAATTATAGCAATAATATAATAAAAGAACAAGTTTCAGTATTCTACAAAATTTTATATATTTTGACTCTGTTTGGCTGTTGAGCCTCATACTTAGGGTGGGTTGCACCATGCATAACTAACGAACTGATCAACGTTAAATATGGCGACGGAGCTGTCATCCCATAGAAAACTGTCAAACTTTTCATACAAGATTTTTTTAACGATGACGACGTTTACAGACGGTTTGGTGCAACCGGCCCTATGTCTTAGAAGAAAATTTTACAATCAAATCGAAATTTTAATTTTAAAGTCGGAACTTTACGAGCATGAGTAGTGAAAAATAACTTTGGAGGAAATACTACATAGGTATAAGAAAAACAACTGGAATATGTAAAATTAACTAAAATGGATCGATCAACATATACATACGTACGTGAAAGAGCAGGAGGCAGCTATTTATTAGAGTGAAACAGCACAGCAGAACCCTGATTATAGCCTTGGTTTTGAAATAAATACAAAGGTACCTACTTAAATGAAATATAATTGTTGCTAATTAAACATTATATGTTGGTACAGCTGTCACTTTAATATACATGGCAATAACATAATGTGTGTACAAAATCAATTGACAGAATTGATACCTAGAGAGCACGGGAGTGAAGTGAACATGTTCTACAAACTCGTGACTGTTTTAACCGTTTTATTTATCGATTCGTCTGTTCATAGTGCAGAAATATGTTCCACTGTGAAACAAACAAGTCCACTGATACCATCCGCTACGCTGCGTCACGCGATGTGTGATTCCAAGACGTGTTCATTGAACACTGTGCCCTACGCCGAGCCTTCGCGTCAGAGTGACTACTCTGATGATCCCTACGGCGCGGTTGACTACGCTGCTATGTAAGGAAACCACGACACGCGCCAGTGCCGTGATCATTTGTTTCAATTTAAAGTTTTCAGTTAGGGCCAGACGGCATACAAGTTAGGGCCAGACGGCATACAACCACAACCCTCTGCCACGAGACCTGTAGAAAATAGAGATTTTAAACCATGTAGCCCGTGGTTGATGCCACATTCTACATGACCTTTAAACGCCCTTGGTAGCTAGGCGTGCTCTGCCAACCATTGGCAGAAGCGGTTGGTTGGTTGTCAGCCATGTGGCTCGTTTCATCAACTCGCTTCAACCAAGGTCACGTGGCAGAATCTGCGGCTATCTGCCGTCTGGCCCTAACTTTACGATGTTCCTGCAGAGTCAAATAAATTCTTCCGACCTGTATAAATAAATCAATAAATAATAAATAAATAAATATTATGGGACAATCTTACACAAATCAACCTAGTCTCACAGTAAGCTCAATAAGGCTTGTGTTCTAGTACCCACACTAGACGACGATATATGTAATAGATATATATAAATACATAGAAAACATCCATAACTCAGGAACAAATATCCGTGATAAACACACAAATAAATGCCCTGACCAGGATTCGAACCCGGGACCCCCTGCTTCATAGGCACGGTCACTACCGACTAGGCTAGGAGGCCGTTAAATACTTATATCTACTGTAACTATTTTTTTTTCAGAGTTTTTATATCGCTACTCGGTATATTGACAGTTATGAGTACAACATACGACTTCTATTTTATTTTATTTTTGAAAAAAGGTAAGGCCATAAGTAAAACTTTTTTCATATCCTACAAAATATCTCTTAATCGAAATAAAGTGTATTTTTCATACAGGATGTAATAAAAATAGTAATGATCCGTTTAAGGGAATAATTTGTATCGTAGGTACTGCGACTAAGAAAAAGTAGGAGAAAAATGTTTTGGACGCGATATATGTTTTTGTATGGGACACGATATCCCAGCCGGCCGACCCAATTAATTTTTCACGTGAAAATTGTTGTATCCCAGGTTTTCATAATTAGCATACGATAAAAACAATTATGCCCTTAAACCAAGGATGGTTAAGACTGGATTGACAATGCGTATACAAAATCGCGTTCCCTTATTTCAGGCTAAAGCACTAGCGTCATCTATCGGTCACCACAAACACTAAATTCCTACTTAACCTCTCTGTTAAGCCCATTGGTTGACTGGTAGAGAATGCCTTATGGCATTAAGTCCGCCATTTGTACCATCTTATTTTGTGCAATTAAGATTAAATAAATAAATTCTTTTTATTTTTAGCCTAAAATAGTGTCCCACTGCTGGGCAAAGGCCTCTCCCGCTGATAACCATAACTCTCGGTCCCGTGCTTTTTCCGGCCAAGTGCTGAGGAAAGCGTCCAAATCGTTCCGCCATCTCTGTTTGGGCCGGCCCCGTCCGCGCCTCTTTTGCGGCATCCACTTGGTGGCTACACATGCCCACCTATCCGGATGCATGTGGCAGACGTGACCCGCCCAATTCCACTTGAGTCTGGCAGCCTTCTTGCCAACGTCAGCTATGCGTGTTTGGGAACGCAGCGTAGTGTTCCGAATACGATCCACCCTGCTGACACCTAGAATGCTGCGCTCCATTGCTCGTTGGCAGACCTTCAATTTGGACTTCTGACTCTCGGTGAGCGACCAAGTTTGAGCACCGTAGGTTAGGACAGGCAAAATACACATGTCAACGAGTTTGCGCTTCAGTGACATAGGAAGGTCGCCCTTCATTAGCTCCTTCATGGACCAGTAGCTTTTCCAGGCATTCTGAACACGGCGCTCAATTTCCTTGTCTTGCCTGTTGCTGAAAGAGACTAACTGGCCCAAGTAGATATATTCGTTGACATACTGTATGATCTGCCCGTCTACCTCAACCCTACGTTTCGTGCTATTGGACATGACCTGAGTCTTCGCAGGATTCATTTGAAGTCCAACTTGAAGGTTTGCGTTGCTCAGATCTTGGAGCATAAGCTGAAGTTCATCGGCTGAGGAGGCGAACAATATCGTCGGCAAAGCGAAGGTTTGACAACCTCCTGCTACCGACGATTATTCCCTTTTCCTCCCAAGAAACTGCCAGACTCCTGAGGACTTCTTCGAGTGTGCTCGTATAAAGTTTTGGAGATAGCGGGTCCCCTTGCTTGACGCCACGCTGTACCCGAAATGAAGGACCGGAAGATTGGAGTTTGATGTCTGCTGTACTATTACTATAAATGGTTTTGATTAGATTTATGTAAATTGGATCGATGTTTTGGTTTTGCAGGGCAGTAATAATAGTAGGATGGGTAATACTGTCAAAAGCTTTGGTGTAATCGACGAATGCTAAATATAAAGGGATTTTAAATTCGGTGCATTTTTCAACAATCTTGTTAACTGTGTGTAGATGATCTACTGTAGAAAATCCAGGGCGGAAGCCCGCTTGACTGGGAGGCTGTTGTCGATCGAGTTGCCCATCAATGCGACCCTCGATTACCTTTATAAAAGTCTTATAGACGTGAGACACCAGGCTTATAGGGCGATAATTGCCTATGTCGCTTTTATCACCTTTTTTATGTAGCAGTATGATACTAGAATGAAGCAGTTTTGGAGGAATGTGGCCTGTTCTTAAAATACTGTTGAATAGTTTGCATAGGGGATGTAAAAGATTTTGTTTTCCAAAAACGAGCGCTTCAGTGCTTATCCCATCGATTCCTGGGCTCCTATCGAGCTTCATTGTGGACAGCACCTTCGCCACTTCGTCGATTGTTACAGTAGGAATAGTATCAGGGCAGAAGTATTCGCCGGGACTAAGTACGAGTGTATTGTGCGGGTCTGCATAAAGGGAAGTATAAAATTGCGTGCATATGTCCATAATTTTATTTCTATTGCAATGTTTATGGCCGTTTTCATCTTTTAGACTTGTGATCTATGTTTTACCCCTTGAAATTCCGTTTCTAGCTACCCTGAGGTATTTGTTTTTAAGTAGTGCTGTTTTGACTAAATTGGTGTTGTGGTTTCGAATATCAGTTCGGATGCTGCGATTAGTTTTTCTATCTATTGCACGGTATTCAGCTGAGCCTATTTCAAATGTGGTTCGTTTTTCTATTTAATTTATAGTGTTTGTAGACAATACTGTACGTTTCTTATCGATGGCTGTGACTTTATTACTTGCTGTCTTAATTGCGTCTATTATAAATTCTAGTTTCTAATATTTTGTTCGGCGATTAACGCTGACAGAATAACTCGACTCCAGACTCAACAGATGGCGCTGTGGCACTCAGTACCGAAAACAGAGGTATAGCCTCAAGGTTCGAGGAACGCGATTTTGTATAGGCATTGTCCATCCATGTCTTAATCATCCTTGCCTTAAACGGATCACCAGCATTTTTGTTACACCTTGTATAAATATGAGTCAATTTCGTTCGTTAAATGACACCACCAAACCAAACAGTAAAATAATAACATATTTATGATAAAATAATTGTAAACGAAAAATAACCGACTACACTTAGCCTCCACCTTTTGAAAAGCAAATGCTCGAGCTGCTGTAAAAATTACTCAAATCACTATAGGTGTGCCTATAATAGTTGAAGAGTTCCCTCGATTTCTCCAGGATCCCATCATCAGATCCTGACCTGGTTACAATGGTCCCATTGTGAAGCCTACTCTTTAAAAAAAAAAAATCCAAGTCAGTCCAGCCGTCTTCGAATAATCGGTGAACATACAAAAAAAATAGCAAAAACAAAGATCGCGACGAATTCATAACCTCCTCCTTCGAAATCTTGAAGTCGGTTGAAAAGGTTTTCGTAACACGGGACATGTATGGGCGACCAATTTTTTTCCAAACAATCCTTCTCCAAGTTGCTTCATTTCCCTGACCAATGCTCAAACCACTTCGCAGAGCCGGCCAAAGCTAACAAGATACTCAGAGTCTGGTCACTATACTGGAACTCCTGCCGTCTGCTGACCCTCGACGAGACACCCGGATCGCTGGCCTGTTTGGACGGTATTCGTGCACTGTCTGTACTGTGGATCATAATGTTTCATACATCTGGCAGACTGTTGGATCTTTGTAGCAACAAATCTGAAATAATGTACGGGGTACGTTGGGACTTGCGACTCTATAAAGACTAACTAAGAGGTACTCGTAGACTCTTCTTAACCTTTTAAACTGGATAAGGGTCTGATGAGAAAGAGGAGGAACGTCAAATTAACTCCCATATAAAAGGTACCTTTCTAACGTACCTACTTGAAATACTTAAATAAAAAAGGTAACTCAAATTTATAAATAAAGTATCAAACCGGAACGATCTAGATCGTTTTAAAATCATTCACAGACTCTTCCGTTTTTGAAAACGTGTTTTTAGGGTTTCGTAGTCAACTAGAATCCCTTATAGTTTCGCCATGTCGGTTTGTCCATCTGTCCGTCTGTCTATCCGCGCTTTAGCTCAGTGATCGTTAGTACTAAAAAGCTGACAACTGGTATGAGTATGTGTATTAGTGCCGCCGACAAAGTGGTAAAATAAAAACTGAAAAATGTATTTTATTAGGATTAAAAATCCTCCCCTACGCATGACGTAGGGGATGATTTACTCAATAACAACACAAGTACAATGTTTAATCTAGGTATTCTAGTTACAACAAACTTGCAAGTTTATACATAAGTACATAGTTAGTCCATTTCACGAAGATATTGATTTTCACTCGTATTGTTAGGACATCAAGATCTTAAATTTAGTTTGTCAGCTTATCTTCGTGAGGATGCAGTATCTATAATTTATTCTTACATCTAAACCTTATCGATAAATATAATTAATATATTTTACAAAGCCAACAAGAAGCTAGAGTACAATATGTTTATCTTTCCTTTCAAATGTCCAATCCCATTTATGTCTGCATTACTGATGCTATATACATACATATGGCAGTGTTTATAATAAATCTATGACTCTAGTACAGTATCAGATTTATTGGAGCACCCAAGATGGTCACAAATATCTGAACAACGCCTGTCACGGAGATAAAGTCCATGATAAGATATTTTTAAGTACCTTGGTTGCTCTGGTATATTTGATAATAACTGTACAACAATATACTTTAAGTTATCGGAAATTTTATAAACTTAGCCCCACAGAAATATATCAATTAGTTTATTATATTGTTTTAGGAAGATGGCATGACTACACCAGTGCAGCGGACCAACCAACAACTAGCATTAAATATTAATGCAAAAATCCAAACTATCATCAGTTGGTACTAGCCTTAAATTGATTAAGGTCAAGGATATATGTAGTACTATTACAGAGTATATGTATTAAATAGAGATGCAATGTCTAAGAAATTTTTGGGGCTCCAAGGTGCCAAGTCTGAAGCAAGAGCAAGCAAGTTATTGAATGGACATTGTTAGTTTTATAAATTATTTGCAGATAGTATCAAGTAATGTTAATTAAGATTTATGTGCAGTACTTAACTATTTCTAACACTATCTTTCTAGCTGCTTTCATGTACCTACCTACTACCCCTATTATTGAATAAAAATAAAACATGTAAAATAGAAATCTTTTTATTATTAAACACAACCTGCATGTTTACTTATCCACAGCCTACCATTATTACCTTGTCTAATACAGATATTAAACTATGGTCAACTGTAGCGTGGGGCTTCAACACGTGGAGCTCTCGGAGCCTATAGCATTTAAGTATAGCAAAACTCCTTTCTTTAATCGAAGTGGAACTTTTACCACACTTTCCTTCATTACTTTATGTTGAATGTCATTTTCTGTATCCTCTTCGACCTGAAATGAATACATATTTTTATAATTATTTTTACTTGTTTTTTTTTTTTTTTTTAAAGTGGGTATTCTACTCATACATTAGTATGTAACTGAACCCATAGCTTAATTGGTAAAGCGATATCGAGCCCCGGTAAGGCGTATCGATGTTTGTTCAAGTCAAAACTGGGTTGATTATTTTTTCAATGTTTCAATGTTTGTATTTGATTAAATAACATACTTACATATTTTTATTTTACAAATCTGTACAAGAAAATAAGTCTTAAAAGAAAACCTTTCTTAATGTTAGTAGTTGGTACAATATCGTAATAATATGGTCCTACATTGTTCCAAAATTGGCTCCATTGTTGGTAATCCTTAACTAGGTATAAAAAAAATGCAGCAGTACATAGAATATAAATTATAAACTTATATAGGTATGTCATATACAGTCGCCATCATTCTACATGCACTTTATCGCCTTGACAATATAGGCGTTGTTCAGATATTTGTGACCACCTTGACCACACCGATATACCTGATGGCGAATTTACAAAGGAAAAATGTGACCTAGGCCTCCGGTACCCAGGGCTGAGATCGAACCAGCGTCTTCTGCATTCGCAGCAGACATTATATAATGATTTCTTAAGGTACGCACCGTTCCCAGTGCACCCATGTACACTTGCAAGTAACGTTATTAAGGTATATGTATAATTGTAGACACAACATTACTCTAACTAGGTATAAATATATTTGAATACAAGATAAATAGGTATTTACTTACGTTGAAGCGATCTTCACAGCAATAAAAAGTCGTAGTCTTCTCATCATTTTGCACCATGGTTTACAAGTTTTCACGTCTTTCGGCAGATAAAAAACACCTTATTGGGTGCACTTATTATATCGTTCATGCACTTTGGCACTAGGTAATACCCGTATATAAGGGTTTTTTAGTTTCATCCATGGTTTAAGCGAAAATAACTTTGAAATATTTGAAACACCAACTGAAGTAGGAACTAATCTCATACTAACTTGATACTAACCTATAAAATTTTGTGAGATGTGACGTCATCACAATCTGTCATTTTCGCGCCAAAAATTGTGAGCGTTTCAACCGCTCAAACTTTTTTAAGATTTTCAATATTTTTTTATTAAATAACGAAATGCTTTTTGAACGAATTTTTGTTTTTCCTAGTGTTAAAACAATGTAAACAGTTAAATAAAAAAATTAAATTAATTCATGCATGTACTCAATTGTTTTGCCTCTGCGTTTTTGTTTGTGACTTGTATATACTTTGTGTCTATTATGTGAGCTTTGCAATAAAGAGTATTTATGTTATGTTATGTTATCTTAGGTTTTGTCCCGGCTTAGTCTATAGACAAACACTAAACTAATGAGTTTTAACGAAAGCGACTCTCATCTTTTCAACCCAGACGGGAATCAAACTCAAAATCAAAATGTCTATTGCAAACCATATTACAAGTAATATGAACCCTGTAAGGGCACAGCAATGTAGTACATAGCAAAGCTATTTAATAACTTAAACTTACAAATAATAGCATTAGATAGGTCTTATTGTGATTAGATCCGATTCCGGTCCCATGATTTCTTTCATCAAAATGCGACTGATTATTACTGTAGTGCGCAGTTTATTTTTGTTATTCACAAAGTCAGTGGAGTACGGGAACGCCTTTTTAACCTATAAATATGACATAAATCACAAGTCCGATTTTATTTTGTGACCTGTTAGAATACGTTAAGTACTAATAATAAAAAATATTTTCTAATTATTTTTAGCATTGCGCTAGGTATAATACATATATTTGTTTGCTACACATAGAAAAGATTATGTAAGTTTTATTTTTCCCCACCAGGCTATCGCTTTTTACTATTGCAACATAACTTCACATTTTATAACGGTTTTGTCAAGAGCATATGTCGTCTTAGCCGTTTGTAATTCGTTTAGAATTCAAGGTCACTTATATTTTGACAAATTCTTTTCATTATGCTCACATAATCTATTGACCAAACTGTTATAAATAGGCAGATGATGTTGAAATAGTTGAATGAAACAGTATGGTAAAGGAAAGTATATCTTGTAAAATCTTTTCTTGTTTTTATTAACAAATATGTATATAATACCTAGCGCGACGTCAAAATCTGTTAGAAAATATTTTTTACTTTAAGTAATCATGTCATATTCTCTAAATAAAAAAGAAAATCGCACTTGTGAGTTATCGAAGCTCAAAACTGTTCGCGTACTGTACTAATTTGCTGATTCTGTGACCCAGTTCCCTATTAATTGCTACACAATGTTTCTCTTCCACTCCTGTTACAAAATACAACTGAATTTAGATATTGCCAGCCTTTTAAACTGTCTATCGTGACATTCCAGTGAGTTTGAGACACCTGCCCCTGTTCTTCAGTAACCGCTACGTGCGTTTGTTCCCGCTGCTAGCAGTGGCAGTGCTCATCCATTCAGTGATTCCCCGACTCCTCGCCGGGCCTATGGAGCCACATACAGTCCGTAATGTCAGTAACTAATATTTTGTCTTGTATTGTACATATAAAGTTAGGGCCAGACGGCAGATAGCCGCAGATTCTGCTACGTGACCTTGGTTGAAGCGAGTTGTTGAAGCGAGCGTCTTGATGGTTGACAACAAGCGCCCAACTTCAGTGTGTTCGAAGCGTGGCCAGCCAATGGTTGGCTGTGCACGCCTAGCCACCAAGGGCCTTTAAAGGTCATGTAGAATTTGGCACCAACCACGGGCTACATGGTTTAAAATCTGTTTTCTGCCAAGGTCTCGTGGCAGAAGGCTGTGGTTGTATGCCGTATGGTATGGCCCTATCTTAAACAAGCGTGGCCGAGTTTATTGAAAGGACGTACTTTACCGGTAATGTCGGTGTACATGAAGAGATCAAAGAGGACCCAGTGTGTTGACGATGAGGGACCCTCTTGTTCCTTTAGCCGTCAACACAGTGAATCCTCCTTTTTGTAAAGGGTCGGCAACGCGCATGTGACTCCTGTCGAGTTACAGGCGTCCATAGGTTACGGTAGCTGCTTACCATCAGGCAGGCCGTATGCTTGTTTGCCACCGTCGTAGTATAAAAAAAAAAAAAAAACTTAATTATTTCACTAATAGACAGCGTATTTTGTGTAGTTTATTATTATTAAGAAGTACTAAGTTTACCAACAAAGTGATACCAACCCCTTTTAAGGGTGTATTAAGTAGGTATGTAAAATAGTATCTGATTAAAACGTGAAAAAATTGAATTTTCAAATTAATATAAGTATTTTTGTTTACAGAAAGGTCAGATTTTCCTGACCTGATTATAGGAAACTTAGACAGGTAGTAGCTACGTTTTGTTAAAGACGTTAGCTTAAAATCGTATATTTTGAGATTTCAGGTCAAACTGTGCCGGACATACTGGTGGAGTGTGCTCTTGCACGTGCAAAATATCGTCAACCCGACGGTTTGGGTAGGTTCTTATTTCTATTCATATGTAAGTTCTAGTAGTCCGCGTCGAACTGAGAACTCGCGAAATCCATTGCAAACGAGTTGATCAATATAACAAGACTCTTACGATGATTTTTCTATGCCTTCTAGCTCCATAACCCTTTGGTCAATCCTGCTCATATACGAACTCTTAAATTATATTGGTATCTGCTACAACCCCATCAAATTTCGTTAAATAAACGTTGCTTGAGCTATCGCGGAACAACTATTCGAAATAAAAAAGCCATCGAAATGCATAGACGTCTAGATAGCAAGCTGACAGTTCCTTGTGTCCGAAGTTGGCTGTAGGAATAGGAACTACACTTCGTTTACGCTCCGCTCGTTCGATAATATTTCCAAACTCATTCCTGGGGTCCTTAGAAGTTTTTATAAAAAAAATATACATAAAAGCTTGTAAGATTTGTGTTCTCATGTCAAAATATAGGCCCTGTCCTATTGTAACTTAGACAACTTCGGCAGTTTTTACCTATTTTGTTGTTACTATTTTCCAACTCAAAAATTTTGCTAGCTTTCACTTTAACGTAGCCACCTCTTAGTCCATTACATAAAAGCTTGTAAATTCTTTTTTATCCAAAATGAGCATTTGCCTTTGGCAGTGCCTTGGACACACGTGGTACCTGTCAGTGGATATGCAGCTGTACCTGGTGTCGCCACTCGTGTTACACCGGGTACTTCGCGGACCGCGGGCAGCCTGGCGCTCGCTGATCGTAGCTGCACTCGTTTCCCAGGCCCTGACATGTGGAATCTGCTTTTATTTCAACTTCCCTGACGCTAGGGGACAGATAAGGTGCTGTATTCTAACTGGAAAACACATAATTTATTTTATTTTATCGTATGGCTGAAATACTATTATCTCTTCTGTGGTATGGCTACTTGTCACTGGATATAGATAGGCATTTCTTCCCTGGGGTAGTAGTAGTGGGAAAGCAGATAATAAAGAAAATCAAGTGAGTGCTGCGAGGTCCAGATGGGACAGTGCAGCTGCCAAGTTTGTTACTCTTTTAGCACCACCCAGGGATCACGTGTAGGGTTGTCTAAGGTGGTTCCTACGGACGCAGAGTAACATTGATCTCCATAAACAATACATTAATGACACAATCTATCCCCAACACAACTTCAACAGTCAACACACAACAAATACCTAATCAAACAATATTGCAGTTGTACAGTCGCCATCAGATATACCGGAGCGGCCAACATGGTCATTAATATCTGAACAATGCCTCTATTATCAAGGCAATACAGTGCATATTTCGGAGTACCTTGGCCGCTCCGATATATTTAATGGCGACTATGGGAGATGCATCAGAATAATTTTCAAGCAAATTCTGTTTCAGACGTTTAGGCGTTAGCTGTATATTCTGTAGTTAATGCATTGAAGTTGTATTGGAATTAGATCGCGTCTACGTATTTTAAAGTTAGAATACGGCCCAAAGATAATAATAGATTCTCAATTCCTTAGCCAAAATAGCAATTAGAATAACAAGTTGCTACCAACTACCAACCTATTCGGTGGATATAACTTCGTCAAGATCAAAGTGTCAATCTAATGGGTCTGCTAGACGGTCGCCAACAAGGCTGCCGACGGTCCAAGGTCAACCTAACCTTGGTTGGTACTTCATACAATTTTGCCGGGAACAATTAACTGTCTACACGATCCGTCCAGACCAAGGTCGATCTGTCGGAGTGGCTTGTTGGCGACCGTCTAGCAGACCCTTAACAAAGGCAATCTAATAAAACATTATATTGTTTTGGATATGTCTATAAACTACATCCAAATGAGAGGTATGAGCACTACGAATGCCATGTCGCTAAGTGGTAGGGCACAATTCAGCGAATGTCATCAACCTCGTATCTGGAGCACATAGGTTTATAGGTTTTTGTTAATAGTAGCTGTTAATCTGTAATACAAATTAGTATACACCGTGGGCTGGAATAACCCGACAGATCTTAACCACGAATTTCTAAGACCAAAAGAAGAAAAAAATATTATGTGACTTAAGGTCAATTTCGCCAAAAAAAAAATTTTTTTTTCGTTTTTTTTCCATTTTTTGAATGTTTATTGCACATGAAAAGCAAATGTTATTAATAAAATTATCGCCTAAAACAAATTGGTACATTTTTTTTGTAAAAATTTAGTTTCTGAAAAGTTTTCCTTGTCACTTTGATATCTGTCAATAAGGACGTATAAACTATGTCCAATAGTGGCAACAACGCCATTAGAAAGGCGTTTTGTGATGAGTTATAATAAAAAGTGTATTTTTTATTAATTGGTATTAACTCTGAAACCAGGCGTATTCCAGAAAAGTTTATAGGACATTTTAGTATCTAAATATGATCAGGAATATACTGTTAAAATCTGTCTAGTTTACATGGGCCCACGGTGTATAATGTATCACAGCAATATAGAATATTTAATCTTCTTTCGTTTGATACTACACACGTACCTGTACAGTGCATAGTTTGGATGAAATTTGCACTTTTAGCAACGAATCCGCAGCCATTTTGATGACTTCATTACGTGGGACACATTCACCTATGTCCCTGTCTCTCGGCAGTTTTGGGTTCCCAGTGTCATGCCAAACAACAAATTAAAAGTTGGAAACCGTATCCAGCTCTGAACTATCACTTAGGCTCTCTCCCATAAGGGAGAGCACTAATAGTTAGTAGGTGCCGGCTGTGGCACCCTTCCGCTTTTATTTCACGATTTCTTCTGAGCTCGTGCGCCTACTAGTGGTTGATTTTTATTTTTTTACCACGACGGTGGCAAACAAGCATACGGCCCGCCTGATGGTAAGCAGCTACCGTAGCCTATGGACGCCTGAAACTTCAAAGGTGTCACATGTGCGTTGCCGACTCTTTACAATAAGGAGGATTCACTGTATTGACGGCTAAAGGAACAAAAGGGCCCCTAATCGTCAACACACTGGGTCCTCTTTGAGCTTTTTGGCAACCTTACTTACCAACAGGAACACAACACTATGAGTAGGGTCTAGTGCTATTTGGCTGTGGTTTTCTGTAAGGTGGAGGTACTTCCCCAGTCGGGCTCTGCTCCAGATTTGAGCGAGATGACATTCGCTGTGCTGTGCCCTACCACACATAGCGAGATGACATTCTCAGTACCCATACCTCTCTTTTGTACGTAGTGTAAGGACATGCCCGGGTTTGGGAATATTAAAGTATTCCCAAATTTTATGTTGCAGCGATATGCTACCACGCGTGTACTGGTTGTGGTACTACTACAATCCTGTTGCGCGGTCTCCGCCCTTCTTCGGGATGCTACTCGGCTACAGTCTGCATGTCAACAGAAACCGGAGGATACAATTATCGAAGGTTTAGGCCGCTTTAGTTTTAAAATATGTTCGTTGGTCTCCGAGTAGTACCTATTTAAAAAACCGGCCAATAGCATATCGGGCCATGCTCAACCTCAAAGTTACCGGCCTGTCCCAATACACCCACTCAAAAGGTAGTTTTTTATATGATATTTTGCGAGACTTACGTCATTTTACTATGCGGCACTTAAGTCCTTTTAACTAGGCGTTTCTGCGTCATAACTCAAAAACGACTTAACCGATTTTATTCAATATAGTTTTCATTAAATGTACTTACTAGGCCTCACTTTTATGAATAATTCCATATTTTATGGACCCACGGTTCAGTTACAGGGGCGGGATACGCACAAACTATTAGAATTATCCAAAAATAGTTTTAGAAGTTCCCTATTCTTTTTTAAAGACATACATATCCAACGACACCCCACACGATAGAGAAGAATCTTCCGAGTGATCCAATTGATATTAAACCATATTTGTCTGATTCTCATTATTTCGTTATTTTTCAGTGGAGCGTATCTTTATGCTACAGTCTAGCACTAGTGTTGTCTTCCTCGGCTATCTTCGTAGAACATCCGAGCATCCAGAGTTTCTGGGACAACCAGTTAGCTCTCAACTTCAGACACGCCATCTACCGGTCCTGTTGGGCGTTAGCATTATGCTGGTTGATATTTGCTTGTGCTCATGGATATGGGGGTACGGATACACAAAATAATGTGCAACTTGTATTTTTAAAGTGTTTTCTGATTTAAGAGTTCCGTACTATAATGGAAAAACCGGCCGAGTGCGAGTCGGACGCGCGCACCGAGGTTTCCGTACAAGCCTTTAGGAATATGCGGCTTAAATTGCTGTTTCTTTTGATTGCGTTGACATAGAAGTTTGATTTTGTTACAGCCTAAATGTATTATAGACCTGAGTATTTGATATGAATTTCAATTTAATACCTCTACGCGTTCATGAGAAAAGGAGTAGTATCTTTAAAATTATTAATAGTATTTTTATTATATGATGTAACTAAAAATTTAAGGTTTTCGCCATTTTCCTTTTATCTGTGCTATATGACGTTGCTTCGTACCAAATTTCAAGACTCTAAGTTTACGGGAAAGGAAGTACCCAGTAGGTTTTGATTCCCTTGCGAATTTCGAAAATTTGCGGCATAAACGGCCATCTTTTGATTTCGTTGGCTTAGAAGTTTGATTTTTTTCACAGCTCCAATGGACAGTAGATCCTGAGTATTTGATATAAATTTCAGCTTGATACTTCCACGCGTTCCTGAGAAAAAGGGTCTTGACAGACGGACGGACAACAAAGTGATCCTATAAGTAATTTAACTACATAACTAAATAGCGGCATACAAAATACACATGTCTCAATTTTATCTTAGAGTTTCCGAGTAAAATGACTGTGACATAAGGACGGACGGACGGACGGACGGACATGACGAAACTGTAAGGGTTCCGTTTTTGCGATTTTGGCTACGAAACCCTAAAAAGGATCCTCTAAGGTACGACTCTATCTGTCTGTCCGTTTGTCATAAAACCAATTTCCTCATTTCAACATTTATGATCCATACTAATATTATAAATGGGAAAGTGTGTGTGTTTGTTTGTTTGTTTGTTTGTCCGTCTTTCACGGCAAAACGAGGCGACGAATTGACGTGATTTTTTAAGTGGAGATAGTTGAAGGGATGGAGAGTGACATAGGCTACTTTTTGTCTCTTTCTAACCCCCCACTTCCCTAAAATGGGGGGTGGAAGTTTGTATGGAGCATTACGGGGGCAAAGGGGAACCGTGTTAACCCAAAGTTAACGCGAGCGAAGCCGCGGGCAAAAGCTAGTAATAAATAAAATCGTTGCAAAGGTCCTGTGAACTGGTTCCTGTCGCTGAAGCTATGGCGGTTCGTGGCGCGCATCTCCTATGCCATGTATTTGTTCAGCTACTTGATACAGAGGTATACTGGCGGCGCTGGCGCTGGTGTCGTATACCATTTTAACACGCAGACACTGGTTAGTAGTCTTCAGAGTAAAACTTCTATTAAGGTGTCCAGTATCTGTGTAATATGGAAGCGATTTTAACTTGTAATTAATCTTTACTTAACATAATCAAGAAACTAGTTCAGTAACTCTGTAGTAATCTTGCGAGTTTTCAAGTATAGTACTACCCTCACTCAGTACCCTCAACACAAGCCTTATTGAGCTTACTGTGGGACTAGGTTTTATTTGTTTATCGTATGGCTACATGTCACTGGATATGGATAGCCATTTCTTCTCTGGGGTAGTAGTAGTGGGAAAGCAGATGATGAAGAAAATCCAGTGAGTACTGCGAGGTCCGGATGGGCCAGTGCAGCTGCCACTAGGTTGATTTGTGTAAGATTGTCCCATAATAATTATTTATTTATTGATTTATTATACTACGAGTATATCCCTTCTGATGATTCAGGAAAAAATATGCCGGAAGGAGTTCTGATACAGGAACACATTTGTTTTTAGAATAACCTTCATGGCCGATTCAATTGTAGCACTCTTTCTGTGTAATTACAATAATAATAAAAACTTTTTACAAAAAAAAGATAAACCGACTTCAAAAAGGATAAAATAAATTATTATATTATTATTAACAATTCACTGAACACATACGCCTCGTTCGTATTAACTGTTTTGTGATTTTCAGACTTGAAGCTGATTTGACCGGTATTGTAACTTTTTGGCTTGGCACCGACTTCAAACATATCAGTTTGTAACGCATATAAATAATATAATAATTTATTTTATCCTTTTTGAAGTCGGTTTATCTTTTTTTTGTAAAAGGTTTTTATTTTTCCATTTTTAGTGGTTATATAATTATCATAATCGGACAACGGATCTCGCAATAATCGGTGAAGATATATAAGAAAAAGTTCATACGTAACTCAATGTAAGGAAAGTTCCACTTATCATATGTGGTCTTCATCATTAGGTCCACTCCATCAAATTAGTGGTTTTCGAGAGGAAATGCTTGAGTTGCTTAAAAAAACAACCAAATCACCATACATGTGCCTTTAAAAATGGAGGAGTTCCCTTAATTCGTCATGGATCCCATCATCAGAACAGCACCAGATTAATATGGAACCATCTCAGAGGACTTTCAGACAAAAAAAGAATTCCTGAAATCGGATCACGGGTCTCGGAGTAATCGCTGAACATCCCACATAAAAAAAAATCATCATCATTATCATCAAAACAATTATCATCATGACGTTCACATCATCAAATTGGTGGTTTCCGAGAGAAAACCCTCGAGTTGCTTAAGAAAACACCCAAATCACCATACATATGCCTTTATAAATTAAGGAGTTCCCTCAATTCCTCATAGATCCTTTCATCAGAACAGCACCAGATTAATTTGGGACCACCTTGGAAGTACATCCTTTCAAACATAAAAAGAATTATTCAAATCGGACCACGGGTCTCGGAGTAATCGCTGAACATCTTACATTTAAAAAAATCATCATCATTATCATCAAAACAATCATCATTATCAGGTCCACTTCATCAAATTGGTGGTTTTCGAGAGAAAACTCTCGAGTTGCTTAAGAAAACACCCAAATCACCATACATCTGCCTTTAAAAATTGAGGAGTTCCCTCAATTCCTTATGGATTCCATCATCAGAACAGCACCAGATTAATTTGGGACTACCTTGGAAGTACATCCTTTCAAACATAAAAAGAATTATTCAAATCGGACCACGGGTCTCGGAGTAATCGCTGAACATCCTAAATTTAAAAAAATCATCATCATTATCATAAAAACAATCATCATTATCTGGTCCACATCATCAAATTGGTGGTTTCCGAGAGAAAACCCTCGAGTTGCTTAAGAAAACACCCAAATCGCCATACATATGCCTTTAAAAATTGAGGAGTTCCCTCAATTCCTCATAGATTCCATCATCAGAACAGCACCAGATTAATATGGGACCACCTTGGAAGTAGACCCTTTCAAACAAAAAAAGAACTATTCAAATCGGACCACGCGTCTCAGAGTAATCGGTGAACATACATAAAAAAAAAAGCCCAAACCGAATACAGAACCTCCTCCTTCTATGAAATTGAAGTCGGTTAAAAATAGAAGAACCACGATAGACGCGATGTCAGTAAACGTCCAAGAAGGTACACAGAGAATTTAACACAGACCGAATGTAGGTTAAAAATGGCGAAAAAGTGTCCCAAGATAATGGCTCAGAAATTATATAATAAGCTACCTAAAGCATTAAGTAGCAAAATAATGTATTATTATTGTAATTTTACTATCCAATAATTCTGTAATTCTATTTAAATTGTAAATCATTATTATCGATAAAAAATGTTAATTGTTAAACTTATTGTAAATTTAACTGTTACTTTTAAATTATTTGACATAATTTGTATTGAAAATGTTATTTTAATGTATTTTGACTATCTCAGTATGTATTCATATTTATATTACTTAGGTACTATAATGTAATATAATATTATTGAGAGAATAAATAAATCAAATCAAATCAAGATAAAGGTAATATGTAAGAAGAGATAAATATCAGTTATTGACCGAACGAGCGCGAAGTGACTCCGCTTCATCTTCGAAAAAATACTTTCGTATGTCCATGAAATTTTGTGACCCTGGTGTCTACCTATAATTTAAAACAAATAAGTAGCGATTACGTTTTTATATTAAATTATAGGGCAATGCAATCATATTTCTAACGTAACCTTGAAATACCATCAATTATGGCATTATAGTATTTTATGCAACAGTTGTATAAGAGGGGTCAAAAAAGGTGAGTGGCGTGGGTAACAATTTGAGCCGTAGGCGAAAATTGTTAAGAAAAACGTCACGAACATTTTTTGACCTACTTATACGACGTTGCATACAACACTTTTTCTACGACTACACATAGTTTTACAAAAAATGCGAAATTGAACACTTCATGGATATTGTAGTTATTTTGTGAACATAATCAACAATAATTTAAGTTTCACCTTTTAAAACACTGTATTTCAAGAATACTAACACAAACACACACCATCGTTATTACTTAAATCAATTATCAAAGAGCGACAGAGATTAGTAAAAATATATTATTTTCAAAGTTTGCAGTTTGCCATCACAAACGAATGGCAAACGTAAAAATTATAAAGTATGTCTGTGGTTCTTTTAATTTTTTCTTTTTTAAAGTTTTTTTTTCTAAAAACGCTACGTTTATTTAGGTTTCTTAGGTTGGCAGTAATGTATTTTCTTCTAAAGTCCTGATTGCACGCGATTCTATTTTGGCGGTTTTATTTAACAGTTGTTTTTTTGGGGAATAGACTAGATAGACTTTTCTTCGAGAATATTATCTATGTGTTTCTTCGACGATATAGATGATGACATTGATGACGAATGTATAAATGATAGATAAACGGGAGTAGAAAAAAAAATGTTGGGTTCACAGGGAACTTCTGTTAGCAGTTGCATTATATCACATAATAACCCTAGGGTCTTTATGAAGAATAGACTAGATAGACTTTTTTGAAATTGCATAAGACCTGCTTTTATATTCGTTTGCGGGACCATATAATTGACAGATAAAAGTACCGGAGTAGAAAAAAGTATTAAACGCCATATCTGTAATTATAATTACCTATGCCGTACCTTAAATTCAACTCTGATAGATAACATAACCGCCCTGTGGCAACAAAATAGTAGGTATTTTATCTATACTCACACTGTAAGTCCTCTAAAACGTGTTCAAAAACGGTAGGCAATGGCTAGCATTACCACAACCGATGTTACTATGATAAGCTTTTTATCTGTGGCAGTAACGTAATTTTAACTTTACATGCTCAAATATTGATGTGCTATGAGTTTTGATAACATAATGTAAATCCTGTGCTCCTTCCTGACCAAAGGCACGCGCCCGCGCGGCCGCCGACACGCGCCTCCCCGACCGCCGGCACAATCGAGTTGGCCATGGCGGTGCAATGGCGGTCATTCTATGGTTTCCGAGCACTTAATTTAATATATATAATATGAGTGTAGATAAAGCAGTGTATGCAACTGTACGTAATTAGGCCTTATTACGTAACAGTTACATAAACTACTATTATGCAACAGTTGTATAAGAGGGGTCAAAAAAGGTGAGTGGCGTGGGTAACAATTTGAGCCGTAAGCGCAGCCGGAGGCGAAAATTGTTAAGAAAAACGCCACGAACTATTTTTGACCTACTTATACGACGTTGCATACATTACTTTTTCTACGACTACACTTACTTTTACATATATGGATATCGCAGTTATTTTGTCAACATAATCAACAATCATTTAAGTTTTACCTTTTAAAACAAAAATTTTCAAGAATTCTATCATTACTATAACACAAATACTTCATCGTTCATTCAATCGTTATTTGATCAATTATTAAAGAGCTACAGAGATTTAAGTAAAAATACCTAAATTACTTTCAAAGTTTGCAATTTGCCCCTACAAACGAACGGGAAACGTAAAAAACTACAAAGTAGGTCTGTGGTTTTTTATTTTTTTCTTTTTAAAGTTGTTTTTTCTAAAAACGCAGCGTTTATTTAGGTTTCTTAGGTTGGCCGTAATTTATTTCATATTAATAGTCGTGTTTGCACGCGATTACGCGATACTATTTTGGCGCTTTTATAGAACAAGTGTTATTTTGGGGAATAGACTAAGTAGATAGATTTTTCATCGAGTATATTATCTATGTTCTTATAAAGGTGTTAACGAATGTATAAATGACAGATAAAAGTACAGGAGTAGAAAATATTTATTTATGTCTCAGGACCCTTAACCGGTTTTGTTGCAGTTAAGGAGATTCGCCACTGACCTGGCTTACACGACCGTGCTATCGGTGGTCGCAACCGTCGTCATCCAGGCACCGGTGCTTACACTCTACAACTCTATGCTAAAACGGATTCAATCCAAACAAGAATGATAACCTCTGGAGCGGCAGACGTCCAGAGGCTACGGTAGCTGCTAACCATCAGGCGGGCCGTATGCTTGTTTGCCACCGTTGTGGTGATTTAAAAATGTGAAAAGAAGACTATTAAAAAATAGTACATTATGATACAAGTGTGCTAAGTTGATCATTACATACGAAGCGATATTGTGCGCACGAACGCATGTGAGGGCGCATAAGGAAGCTGAGCTTATGTAATGATCAAGCACACGCGTTTCATACGACGTTTTTCAACACACTTGCGAGGAAATAACAGAACAGTATAATTAATAACTTTTGATAAATACATTAATTGTCAGAATGTTTACAGGATAGAGGTACTTACGAACCTAAGATAATTAAATTTAACTAACCTTTTATTGAGTATCTGATGTTATTGAGTATCTGGAACTCTTTTTCAAATCATTTCATAAAATTAAAGACTTCACTTTTATTGTGCAATAAAATAAATTATAGTATTTTTTTCTTACGAATTGCACATTAGATTTTTATGATGACATTTTACTAGTATGTATCACAATTTTGAAATATATCCAGAGGTTAAATTAACGCTAAAGTTGTCTTCTTAATCATTGAAAATATAATTTGTTTAAATTAATAAAACAGGACGAGAAAAATCTAACAAATAAACAATGATTTGAGGTTAACTTATAAATGGCGCGCAATTTTCTTTTTTGGATGTGCGTGTAGCCTGAGGCAAAGGCGCGGACGTATAATGCCAAACAGCCAATATTAAAACAGACAATTCGTGTTTTAAACACGAATTATTGTGCATTACGAGTAATATAATAAGTTGAAATGATTCTAATTCACAATCAGGATTGTATAATTTATATTATATCGTAAATGTGTATATTTTTAATATATTTACTTTTTTTTTACTTTTTTAGAATGTAAACTCATAAAGAGTTAAAAAAAGTAAAGGTAATACCCGACTTAATTACAACGATTCGTCTGCGTACCTACAACTTGGTACTAGAGTACAAACGTCACTTGATCGGATTATTAAATTATTCCACTAGTTGGATAATTATTGTGAAATGCACGCGTGTTTAATATCTAGGATTATGAGCATAAAAGCGGTGGAATAAGAACCTCGTTACGAGCAGGTGTGTTGAAAAATATGTTTCATGCTCTGAAAGTGGGTTGTTATTATACTTATTTTTAACCGACTTCAAGATTTGAAAAGAGGAGGTTCTCAATTCGGCGTGTATGTTTTTTTTTTTTTTTTTTTTTTTTTTTTTTTTTTTTTTTTTTTTATGTTTGTTACTCCATAACTTCGTCATGTCTGAACCGATTTTGAAAATTCTTTTTTTGATTGTAAGTATATATATACAGATTGGTCCCGTTTTTTTCAAAACGCAGTTCTGATGATGGGATCCATGAGGAATCGAGAGAACTCCTCAAATCTTAAAGGCATACATATAGTGATTTTTGTATTTTTATCAACAAAACCATCATTTTCATTCAAAACAGTGACATTTGATGAAGTATAACTGCTGATGATGATCAGAACGGAACTCTTCAACGACGCATAGTTCACGTTTGGCGATTCGTCCTCTTCGCTGTGTTTGTTTAGCAAGTTTAATTGTCAGAACAAATGTTCGTCAAGTTCAAGTTCTGATGATGGGATCCATGAAGAATCGAGGGAACTCCTCAAATCTTAAGGGCTTACAGATAGTGATTTTTGTATTTTTATCAACAAATCAAGCATTTTCATTCAAAAGAGTGACATTTGATGAAGTGGAACTGCTGATGATGAACAGAACGGAACTCTTCAACGACGCATAGTTCATGTTTGGCGATTCTTCCTCTTCGCTATGTTTGTTAAGCAAGTTAGATTGTCAGGACCAATTTTCGTCAAGCTCAAGTTCTGATGATGAGTTCCACGAGGAATCGAGGGAATTCCTCAAATCTTAAAGGCATACATAAAGTGACTTTTGTATTTTTATCAACAAATCAAGCATTTTCATTCAAAAGAGTGACATTTGATGAAGTGGAACTGCTGATGATAATCAGAACGGAACTCTTCAACGACGCATAGTTCACGTTTGGCGATTTGTCCTCTCCGCTGCGTTTTTTAAGCAAGTTATTTCATTGTATGAAATCTAAGTGCACCATCTACAATAATCCTTCACCGGCTACCCCCATTGAAGTCGGTTTTTTTTTCTTAAAAATTATATTATATCATTTTTCTAGTTAATTATATACATATATACTTTATAAAGCCGGTCGAAGGTCGTTTTGGCGCTAGACGCTTTTCTTTCAAAGTACATTGGTATATATTTTATTAACTTGTGTGAAGGATTTAACTATGAGAATTCGGTTCAATTCTGGTATTAAACTCCAGATTCAGTGGTTTCACATTCTATAAATTTGCACAACCACTTCTAGTAGTCATCTCGATTAGATCTAGAAACATCTAGGGCAATGCGAAATACGACATACTAGGTGCTTAGCATACCAACTGGTATGGTTGTATATGTCGTCGAGGACCGACGTGGGCAGGGAAGTAGGGTGGGTTAGGAGTGGTTAGGAACTCAAAAACTGACACTATCAGGATATCCTAACCCTGAACACATTACACACGGACGCACAGTAATGAAATAAAATATAAACACTGGAATATTTTTAAATTAGATTATGAGAGGGCATTGAGAGGGCTATTAACTAAATACCACTGGTTCGGGAAGGAGCCTAAATTGAGAAAAAAACAATCCATCGGGATTGACAAAAACTATTGCAACAGTTAACCAAAATATTAAATTTAAAAAAATATGTAGTTTAGGAATTATCTACGGAACAGGAATGAGCCTTATTGAGATCAACCATTCATAATAAGGTCCATTGACAAGCTTTATAAAAACATGTTTACCTTGGATTCATGATTTTTGGTTAATGTTTTTACTTAAAATATAGGCAATTTATAATCCTTGGGGGAGGCTTTTGTCCAGCAGTGGACGTCTTTCGACTGAAAAATGATGATAGGCAATTTGTACATTTCATGTTTTTTAAGTTAAATTACTTCTTAAGACGATTGTCGCCGGAGTGTCCTTGAGCGTTTGGGCGCTCTCTACCCGCGCCACCCGCGTACCCTTCTCATTGCGATCGTGCGTAAATCCGCCGCGATGCACCGCAATAATGTCCAAAGAATATGACTTTACTCAGAGGCGCGCGGGCAGATTTGTAATAATCATACCTAATCCTTTTGTGGATGTTTTGTGATTTGAATACTGTGATTAAGTACTACGGTGACATTTTTTAGGAATGCTACTAAATAAGATAAGTAATAACGATCTCGATTAGTAGATTTTTATGTAAAAAAATTAAAACTTAGATTTTGAATTTGAAGTACAGTGAGCGGCAAAATATTTATGAATTTACGAAATATGGTTAAAAATATTCCGCATATCAGAAAAAAATAAAAAAATACTGATTAGTAGGTACAGCAAAAAAAACTGAATACACATCAAAGCGGTGTTTTCATGTGAATTTGGATTTTTTTTGCTGTGCAAGTGAGCTTAATAGATGGTTATTTTTTTGTTGCGATTTTAAATATTAACCGTAAAAATTCACTTAATTACGATAAATTAACAAAACTAAGCCTGTCGCGAGTTGCGAATAGTAAAAATGCACATGTAAGGAGCGGTATTTGTGCACGAAATCGTCTTACAAATGAGAGCTGTAAGCCCATTAAATTTAGATCTTTAAAATATAACACAGCGCAAACACTTCTTAGGGTTCCATAGCCAAAATGGTAAAAACGGAACCCTTAAAAGTTTTTTGAAACATGTCCGTCTGTCCGTCCGTATGTCACAGCCACTTTTATTATAAAACATATATTACTGAAATTTTATCTAGAGGTGTGTTTCATGTGCCGCTACTTAGTTTTCTGGCTAAATTGCTAAAAAAATCTTTTAGGTGAGGCACTCCATACATACATATGCCAAACTAAATGTCAAAAATATTTTTTTTGTAAATATGAACATGTTGCATACACACAACACAACATACGGCTTTAAAAATATCTTATATATATATATATATATATATATATATATATATATATAGAGTATTTTAAAACTTTTTTATTAAGTCAATATTTTCAGAAATAATTGCTTCGAAAGTCTAAATATAATAGCCCCCATCTAACTTTTAATCCGTAAGTCTAAAAAATATGAAAAAATACCAAGAAGGCTTAGTACTTAATTTTCTACTAAAATTATTTCACAAATTATCAGTTCATCCGTTTTTGAGTTATCTCCAAGAAACTACTTTCTACGGAACCCTACATTATACATGGTCCGATACAAACTTGGCCGGTCTTTTAAAGATATTTGATTGGTAGTATTAACCCTTAGTAGTAATTTATTTATTCACTTGTGTTGATAATTAATATAAAATTTGTATTTATTTGCATTTCACCGATATAGTAAAGTTTTTTTTAGGGTAGTCAACGCGCATGTGAATCTTCTGGGGTTGCAGGCGTCCATAGGCTTTATAACTGCTTTCAATCAGGCGGGTCGTATGCTTGTTTGCTAGCGTCGTGGTATAAAAAAAAGCTTTTTTTCCTTTATTCTTACATACATTCTTACGTACAACTCTTAAATATCAGCAATTTTTATTAGATTCTCAATCAGGCTTTGCTCAGTGATACCTAGTTAGTAGACTGAAATTTGGTATGAGTAATTATGTGTTTTAATTACGCCTACAAAGTGGTAAAACAATAAATATCTGAAACCCATTGTTGGATAGGTCTTTCAAGAAGAATATGCCTTAAACAACTTTTGGATAAAACGAATACTTTCGTAAATAATAGCTTCGAAAGTTAAAATGCTCTTTGATTTTTGAACCGTGGGTCCACAAAAATTGGGAAAATTCCTGGAAGTGAGGCCATTGAAATACTTATCACGTATTTTCAGCACGCTTGGCCCTATGCTATTTACAATAATGGTTAATGATCTGCCGGAAGTGGTTCATACTGCAGGTTGTTTGTTATTTGCGGATGACTTGAAGCTCTTTCTGGGAGTGCGAAACGCCCTTGATCAGGAGGCCTTTCAGCGGGATATTGACTCGGTGACCGAATGGAGTGAATTGAATGGTCTGCATTTTAACACTTCAAAATGTAAAGTCATAACATTTGCTAGAATTCGGTCACCATCCTACAAGGAATATTACATCAAAGACTCTGTGGTAGACCGCGTTGACGTGATAACCGACCTTGGACTGACCTTAGACTCGAGACTGGAATTCAGAACACATGTTACTGAGATGTGTAAACAGGCGAGTAAGGTCTTGGGTTTCATCATGAGGTTATCGAGTCAATTCAACGATACACGCATAGTGTTGCTACTCTATAACGCCTATGTTCGTAGTAAACTCGAGTTCGGTGCCTGCGTTTGGAATCCACACGAAAGCAAATATACACTCATGATTGAACGTATTCAAAGGAAATTTGCCCGCTTTCTGTATAGGAAAAGGTTGGGGTACTATCCCTATTTGTACCCTTCACTATTTGTCAGCGGTATGGTCGGGATATGTCACGTTAGAGTTACGACGGAAACTGTTGCTGATGGTCCACTACCTTAAGCTTCTGCGAAATGAAGTCACAAATCCATCGGCGCTGATGCGAATAAGTTTATCTGTGCCGCCTCCGCGCCGTTGTCCAACGGAAGGTGAGGGTGGGGTGACGGTAGTGTCGCGGCGACGCCGGCGCCTGTTCGTGTGCCCATACCCAGTCACTGGGCGACGCACGCGGTGGGCCGCAAACGCTCCCTCGGCAAGAGCTATCGCTTTATTTGGTGATATGTCATTGCGATACCCTGACGTTGACATTTTCTGCGATGCCTTTGGCACATGTGTTAGAGCAATCTATGAATTCCTGAATACAATATAGCTTAATGTTTTTTTTTTTTTCTTATTATTATTTTGAAATTTATGGATATGTTTAATATTTAAGAATATAATTTTAATGTAACAAGGATTTATTGTTATTGAAACACTGACATGTATTTGAAGGTAATCAATTTATTTTTTTATTATTTTGTAGACATTTTAATTTTATATGTCAAATTATTTAATTTGTTTTATGTTTAACTAATTCTACTTATAAGCGACTTGGTGTAAACTGTAAGCTTGTTTGTAATTAAATAAATAAATAAATAAATTATAATAAAAACTATATGGAATAAAATCGGTTGAGCCGTTTTTGAGTTATGCCTATGGTAAAATAACGTAAGTGCCACAAAATATTTCTTTATAGACTACCTTTTGAATGGATGTATTGTAACAGGCCGGCAACTACGGATCCCTACACTGAGCATAGCCCGATATTCTCTTGGTCGGTTTATCTGCAATCCTTTGCAGTTTACTTCGCAATTTCTAGATTTGAGAAGTTAGTACAAAGTATAACATTAAAGATTGTGTTTAATCTTAAAATAAAACGCATATTACATTCGTTTAGAACACGGTATTCTTAAATAAATATGTTTAAATAAATTCGGTTCTTTGGAGTTTTTTATTAAATTAATTATTAGTCTATTGTATTGCAGTACTAGCAGATTTCCGCAACTCGACGACTAATGCCTATTTTGCGTGATGCATGCGTCTACTAAAACATAATAATTTTAGTTTACTTACATGACCAAATTTGTTTTCAGAGCAATGTGAGATTCATGATTTTTGTTTTTTCTCCATTTTTATTTCATTAGTTTTTTACTTGTATTATAATCTAAATAAAATACACTTTATATACGAACTTACATAAACATGCATACGAGTACATTATCTTAAAAGATAAAACGTCTATACATTATTGATTCCGGGAAGACACGTTATATCCGCACCGCATAAACCCTCTGCAGTTATTTAGTCTTTAGGCACAGTAAGTCCGATATTATTGCTCACGGGCCAAGCACAAGTATATGTAGTACAAGGGAAGCACGGAGCGACGAGCGACACAGCCTCCTCGTCTCAAAGCTAGCTCACGACTGCCAGCAACGCCGTTTTCGAGCTAATAACGCACGAAATGTGGAATTATGATCAAGTTGTTTAAGAAAATTTAATCAATTTAAATATCCTACGTTGAGTTTGTAGTGTTCTGTAAGTACATATATTTTAGTTCAACAATATTTTAAATCGAATGAGCCGTTCATAAGATATAAGCAAAATTAACCGTAAAACGACATTTCGTTACATTTACATAACGGAGAAACTATACGTTACACGAGTTATTCAAACGTTGACAATGTTGTACATGAAATGGTTAATAATAATAACATATATTTTTTTCAAATTTTTTGAATAACCCGTTATTGAGATATATCCCTTAGAAAGTAACAGTTTTCGGCCACAATCAGCGCCTAGCGCCAATCAGAATTATAAAGATTTACAAACACCTGGTCCTTATTAAGCGAACTTACCTTTGTATATTTGATTGTGGCTATGTGCTGACACATTGCACAGGTGTTCTTTAGGTGAACTAGAGTGGATCAAGACCATCGGTCATATTCAAATTATTGGGGGACAAGAGCGCCACCAATATCAGAGCTGAAGCAGTCGCCGTGGTCGAAACAATGATATTTACTTATATATTATTTCTTATATTATTCATTATTAAACATATATCATAGGGTCGAAACCGACCGGAGGTGTGTGGGCAAGTGTGGAGTATAACAACCATTGGGCTAAATCATAGAGAAATAAGTAAGCTTAGAGCACTCACTGCAAGGCATGACGACTAAGGGGACTGACGGAGGATCGGGCAGGAGGCGTGAATACCAAGTTTTACATTCACGCCTCCTGCCCGCTCCTCCCTTAGTCCATTGTAGTTGTCTGCCTTCATTATGTCAAACTTTAGGCTTTATTAACCAGTTGTATGGAGTGAGCACTCTACGCTTACTTATTTCTCTATGGGCTAAACAGAAAAGGTTACTTTACAACAAAAAAAACATATACATCATAAACGCTTTATTTCTGCTTATCAACAATTCATTAAAAAACATTGCCTATCATAATTGCGAAGCAAAATATTACTACTAATTGTATAAAAATCGCCTAATATTTGAGGACATTCAGTGGACTCCCACTCATCTATGGGTTTTAGTTTAGAAACGAGTTCGTTATACATCAACAATTTTTAGAAAGATTTTATAAAATTTTGTAATGCACATCTATAAGGTTTATAATTTATAATTCATGTCTGACTTTACAAAATAACAAATAAGGTTATTGATACCTTCGGAAAAAAATATCAGAAACATTTCATGCTATTAATAATATAGAAAAACATTAATAATTTATCGAATGTAAATCCCCGGCTTCTCTTAAAGTTAAAAAAATACCTTTTTATGACTTGTGACGATTTCTGCAACTTTTATGTTATTTTATTTATATTCGGTCTCGCAAGCCCTTTCCATTCCAATAGCAAAAATGACAAAAGTTTCCTTTGCGTTATCGCCACGGAAAATTGTAATACAATTGGAAACAATACTTTGGGTAACTTTTCTACTACATTAAGACCGAAAGAGTCTGTAATAATGAATAGAAATAACAAAAAAAATTACAGAAAAATCACAATTTAAATAATTGGCATGTTCAAACAAACGTTCGATACAGAGTGGGTTGCTACCACTTTAAGAAAACTGTCGTTTTTGTCAAACTAAAACCCACTACTATAAGGCGTGATTGACTATGTGGTAAGCACCTCGTGACTTGAAGGCGTCTCGCTACAATTTTTACACATTAACGTAAGGTAGAACCCAAAAATCTTTTACTTTCAACTCATTCAAGTCGAATATTAAGGCTGGAAGCAAAAGTCAGGTTTACGCCACAGGTTCCCGTATATGGTTACGGAATCAGGACAGGGACACAGGTCTCATGCTATATATACCAAAGCGCCGTAGACACACGATTCTATTCATACGATTTCAAAATTGCCTGACCTCTGCTTACAGCCTAACCTGAACCACAGAAAAAAAGGTCAGAGCGAATTCGGTCGTTCGCTTCGTTTATCAAGAGGTATGAGTATGTCAATGTACAAAAAGAGTTTAAGTTTAACGTAAAATCTTGGCATTGCTCATAATGAGGGTTTCCGCGATCCAGTTTTTCACTAGATGGCAGCACCGTGGCGACAGGTCTAGCTGTCATAATCCACCAATCATGTTTAACCATATATTTTTTGATTGGTGGATTTTGACAGCTACTGCCAAAAAGACCTGTCGTCACGGTGCTGCCATCTAGTGAAATCTCAATCGCGGAAACCCTCATTTTGTATGTTTTTTTCTAAGATATTTGTGCATGTATCTTAGTGCAAATAAATATTTACAAGTGGTTATTAAGTATTTCATAGCTTTTCAGTGACTTAACACACTGTTGAAGAGATTTAGTGCATAACTCTTATATTGCCTTCATTATTCTAATCATATACATATGATTTTACAAAATATTGCTTAATTTTCGATTTCGGTGTAATACAATATATATTTTTATTTAACTAGTGAGGTCATTTGTTTACAATTTCGACGATAACATATAGAGTCAATTGCATTATATAACTTTCAGATATGACTAATAGTAATCAAACTAACTAAGAAAAATAATCAGAGTACAAGAAATGAAATTAAGATTACAATTGTCAAAATACTGGCAACTTTTCTTATACGCGATGTAACATAATGACGTCGTAACATATAACAACTTATGAAGAGTGTTGTATATAACTGAAGAACAAATCAAATTATTCTAATAAATATTTTGATTTGTTTATTTAAAGTAGGTACAATACTATATACATAATAAACATATAGATAGCATATACAAAGTAAAAAGTTACCTAGGCCTCCGGTGCCCTGGGCTGGGATCGAACTGCTGGGATTCGCGTCAGACGCCCTAACCACTAGGCTACCCGGGTCACAGCAGCACCGGTCGAATTTTCCCGTGTATCTTCAATCTTTGTAAATGCTAAGGCGCATTTGGCCAATCATCTAAGATACAACATTGTGAGTTGTTACCTCCAATCGGAACTAGGAGTTCAACGAAAACGAGACGCTGGTTCGATCCCAGTCCTGGGCACCGGATGCCTAGGTCACTTTTACCTTTGTATATGACATCTATATAAGTATTGTATATAATTATAACATAATGGTTTTTGAGCACAAATAAAAAAGCACCCTGCATAAATAATGCCGTTAAACATTCCTGTACCTACTAAATTAATTCACTATTATTTAAATATGCAAAAGTAACATTAAATCGATACTAAATAACTAATTATATAGAAGTCGTATTTCGGTGACCTTGCCATAATAATCGACTGAGATCTTATATTATTGAGACCAATAATGTCAACTGCTGCAACATTGCCTACCATGCTTAACTTTGCCTGGTGAAAACAGTGATTCTGTATAGGCAATGAATGAAATTCACGCTATTCACAAATTATGTGCTAGACGTCGAGTTGCGGAAACCTGCCCGTACTATAAAACAATATCCAATCTGTAATGAATATCCCATCCAAAACATAAATGTGAATGAATGGCAAGTTCGTAAACGTTTTCTCTAATAAAAGAAACGAGATCTAACTGGAAACCAAGTTCTTTCAAAGCTCCTTAGGATCACTGTTGCTGTCATACATAAAGTTTTCCAATTGCTTAAAATGATTTGCCGTGTTATTTACTACTTAATACTTCGACTTGGCAAGTTTTTTTTTTCGTTTCAATTAGTTACTTCTAATTGATTAATCTAACGTTGGTTTCAAGTTAATGGGGGGTCAAAAGTGGCCCCAAATGGTTCGTGTAAATATACCCACGGCTGGTGTGTCGCCTCTTTGCCCTGCGAACTTGGCTGACACACTACCGTGTGTATATTTAATTCTTAATAATGGCCGGCTTTCTGTCATTTCAGGAATAGGAAATGCCAACTTTTTTCTAGTATGAAAATAACCAATTTATACCGAAAACAATAAGAATAAATAATAATAAGCAGGAAGAAGATAAAAATTTGTTTCGTGAAGAACACTTTGATTTTTAAAGTTGCCAGGCAACGTTGAGCATAGGAGGCAATGTTACATCATTTAATGGTACGGTGCATATGACAGAAGTCACCTCAGTTCGAGTAATTAACTTAAAATGGTACGGAAACAACAAATGTACGGTCAGCTGCAGAGAAAAAGGCCCGCGCTGCATCAAAGTTTGTATGCAGGGGGTCTTTTTCTCTGCAGCTGACTGTATCATGCAACAAGATATAAAAAGAACATTATATGTATACTTTATAGCAGCCGTAAGCGACATCTAGGTACCAACCACTAGAGTTATTGACACCTAGCACTAGTTATTGAGTGGTTGGCACCTAGATGTCGCTTACGGCTGCTATAAAGTCGATGTAAAATTATATGTATAGTTAAGATTTTTTAAACATGTTCGAGTGACATAAAGAATAATTTAGTAATATTCGGATATCTTTAAAAAAAACTTACTATAGGATAGATGGTATGTGTGAAACCAAGTAAAAGAAATAGGTAAAAGTCAATTTTTAAAATTTGCAATTCTAATATAGAAGACAGTAAAGCAGAAACGACTTAAGAAATACTCTATACTTTAATGAGCTTAGTAAAGACTTTAAATACGTATGAACACATTAATGAAAATATGTACTTTCAACTAACCTTCAATATAGGTATCAAGCTTCAATATAAAGCTATCGCTATTTCACTGTATAATTTTTCATCGATTCTCTTCTTTAAAAAAATATCCGTCACGTGTAGTTAGTTATCGGATACGTTTTTATTAAATTTTGAACCGTGTCAAAATCACACATTATTTTTACTATATCTTCAGGAGCCCGCTCAATGGAAAATTACTATTTTTGCGCTAGCTATGACGAATTATATATATTTGTGTGTAATAACATTAGTATATAATAATATGACGGTGTTTACAAAAAGATAGGGTATATACATACAATACTTTATTAATTATTCAAGAACAATTTGTAATACTCGAACTTTACTAGAGAATAAAATAACATTAGAGTGACTTGACAAATCTAACTTTAACACTCCGGCCTAAGGTGTTTTACAATATACATATATACGTAAAGAGTGTAATTATATAACATATATATGTGTATCACATATATTATAACATATATATGTGTATCACATATATTTAAATACATCCCGAGTATACACTGTAAAGTTAATCTTCGCATGTACCACCGGGTTCATAATTGCATACCCAATTTATCAATGAATTCATTGATAAATTGGGTATGCAATTATGAACCCGATGGTACGTATGACGCGCATTGAACACAAGCCGTTCACATTGTTAAATATAATGATTATTTGTTGTATTGGTAAAATAGCTTGTTATACTAAACTAACTAAATTACAATTTTAATTGTGCGGATTTATAACAAACACTTTTGACAAGACTTTAATTCTGTCGTATTTTTTACAACATGCTTGTACAGTATCAAATATATCGGGGCGGACAAGGTACTCATAAATATCAGAACATGCACTTTATCGCCTTAACAAAAGTCAGTATTTAGTCTTGAGATGAAATTTGAATAAGCTTGCGTCCTAAAAAATCGAATTCTGCCGTCATTCGAAAAAAGACGCATCCTAACTTTTTTCGGAAATGAGTTGTATACATACATATTCGGAATCGCCTGATTCACTGATTCAGAATATGTATAGATGCATCTTTTTTCCGTATGACGGCAGAATTAGCTGTCAAATAGATTATTAATCAACTATTAGACGCGCGTTTTTTCTTTTCACATTATACAATAAAAATATGGAGATGTAGCGCGTTACAGTTCCACGTAGTAACACAATCTACACTTTAGCACGGCGTCACGTCACGCGGCGTATTTGACGCGCCTTACCTTTTGCATTTTTTGCTTGAGCGCCAAAATAAAAAATACGTGTCTAATATATTTACTATGCTGACTAACGGACTAACTACATTTAATTTCTAGGATAACACCCTATTTTTTGGATCTTGGTTGCAGCTTAAGAGGGACGGTAGGTGTAAGTACTTGATGGGTATGAACAGCTGCGTGTACTTCACGAGGTAGTCCCAGCCGAGTTGTCTGTACGCCTGCACGAGGCGCTCCTCGACCTCACGCGAGGGCCGCTCTTGGATCTTGGTTGCTGTTTAGAAGGGACGGTAGCTGTTAGGGTACTTGATGGGTATGGACAGCTGCGTGTACTACACGAGGTAGTCTCAGCAGAGTTGTCTCTACGCCTGCACGAGGGGCTCCTCGACCTCACGCAAGGGCCGCTCTTCGATCTTGGTTGCAGTTTAGAAGGGACGGTAGCTGTTAGGGTACTTGATGGGTATGGACAGCTGCGTGTACTACACGAGGTAGTCCCAGCCAAGTTGTCTGTACGCCTGCACGAGGCGCTCCTCGACCTCACGCGAGGGCCGCTCTTGGATCTTGGTTGCAGTTTAGAAGGAACGGTAGCTATTAGGGTACTTGATGGGTATGGACAGCTGCGTGTACTACACGAGGTAGTCTCAGCAGAGTTGTCTGTACGCCTGCACGAGGCGCTCCTCGACCTCACGCAAGGGCCGCTCTTCGATTTTGGTTGCAGTTTAGAAGGGACGGTAGCTGTTAGGGTACTTGATGGGTATGGACAGCTGCGTGTACTACACGAGGTAGTCTCAGCAGAGTTGTCTGTACGCCTGCACGAGGGGCTCCTCGACCTCACGCAAGGGCCGCTCTTCGATCTTGGTTGCAGTTTAGAAGGGACGGTAGCTGTTAGGGTACTTGATGGGTATGGACAGCTGCGTGTACTTCACGAGGTAGTCCCAGCCGAGTTGTCTGTACGCCTGCACGAGGGGCTCCTCGACCTCACGCAAGGGCCGCTCTTCGATCTTGGTTGCAGTTTAGAAGGGACGGTAGCTGTTAGGGTACTTGATGGGTATGGACAGCTGCGTGTACTACACGAGGTAGTCTCAGCAGAGTTGTCTGTACGCCTGCACGAGGGGCTCCTCGACCTCACGCAAGGGCCGCTCTTCAATCTTGGTTGCAGTTTAGAAGGGACGGTAGCTGTTACGGTACTTGATGGGTATGGACAGCTGCGTGTACATCACGAGGTAGTCCCAGCCGAGTTGTCTGTACGCCTGCACGAGGCGCTCCTCGACCTCACGCGAAGGCCGCTCTTCGATCTTGGTTGCAGTTTAGAAGGGACGGTAGCTGTTAGGGTACTTGATGGGTATGGACAGCTGCGTGTACTACACGAGGTAGTCTCAGCAGAGTTGTCTGTACGCCTGCACGAGGCGCTCCTCGACCTCACGCAAGGGCCGCTCATCGATCTTGGTTGCAGTTTAGAAGGGACGGTAGCTGTTAGGGTACTTGATGGGTATGGACAGCTGCGTGTACTTCACGAGGTAGTCCCAGCCGAGTTGTCTGTACGCCTGCACGAGACGCTCCTCGACCTCACGCGAGGGCCGCTCCTCTTGGATCTTGGCGAGGAGTTTGATGGCGCGACTCCAGTGCTTGAGAGTGAAGCAGTGCCATACGCCGTAGTGGATCGCCTGAAAATGAAAGAAGTTAAAATATGTATTGAGACATTACAAATTGTTTTAAGACATGAGATTTATGCCTTATTATAATTTGGCGGATAATTTAAGACTTAATATGAAATAAACTATAAAAACACAATGGTGTAAAGCAAGGACTACTGTCTAGATAATCAATGATTTTGCATAAAATACCCTGTTATCTGTAAATCGTAGTTAATTAAAAGTTATATACGGTCTCCTAAAACCATTTTTGCGTAGCTACCCTTACTCAGGAAGAAAATCTATCAATGTATAGTTTGTCCGGCGGGTTACATACTTACAGTATGGCGCATTTATCCTTAAGCCGCCGGACAAACTATACCTAAAAATGATACCGTCCGTCTATTAGTCTACATCAATTTGTAAGATATGTTTGCTATGAGCTGACCTTGGCGTCGGTGAGGTCGGTGAACTTGAGCAGGTCGGCCATGTTGGATACGAGCTGCGCCAGCAGCTTGTCCTTGGCGGCGGGGCTCGTGGCTAGAGCCTTGAGGCGGCACAGCGCGGTGCCTTTCCTGCACAGCGCGTCGATCAGGTAGCCGCGTTGTTTCTCGTGCTCCCTGGAAAATATAATGACTTGTTAATCTGGAATGTAATCAAAGACTACAGTTAAAATCGCTTAAGACGATTTTAAAGGGACCGAGCCGAAAACGCGTCTTAAGCGGGAAAGCGTATTATGCGGGGCTTTTCTGAGGGACCTCAAGTTGCAGGGACTGGTATAAAATGACGTATGTACTGATTCAAACTTACACGATTTTCACTCATTATGATTTCATATTGGGGAAACCAAACGCACAATAGCGGAAAGGGTCAGGGAACATATCACAACAGTCAAAAATCGGCAAATAAACAAGTCTGCTGTAGCCGAACATTTGTTGGAATCTGGACGAAACCACGGGACCAAACCATTGAGCTCCATAATCCAAAAGTCCTCTCCACAGAACGTCTTCGTCATAGCAGGAAACTACGGGAGGCTATTGAAATTAGGAAGCATAAGAATTTCAACCAGAACGAGGGACACGGGATCTCGTCTTCGTGGAATCCAGTGATCAGCAAATGTAAGCGTGAAAATACTTGCATTTCCAAACCACCAGATGTCGTGAGTGTTGTGTGTAGGCAAAGTGACAACCCTAGCGTGAATGTGCATAATCGAGACCAACTGCGGGTAGTTCGAAAAACCCGCGCAGCTAGGAGATGCTGATACAATTCCTCGCCAGTCTGCCTGCGACCACGAGCGTTACGGCACGCTCGAAACGTCAGGGAAATAATAAAAGTAAGTGTACGCGATTAAGTCCCGTTTTTCTCAAAGTAATAAAATGACGTATTCTGCGAGAAATTGTATTAAACGTAATCATATTAAGCGGGTTCTACTGTAGTTCAAGCAAGCATCGATAATTAATTTTAATAATTTTCATTTATAATTGCCACAATTTCCTATCCTTTGGCGCATTAGAGTAGCGTCCCTCATCGTCAACACACTGGGTCCTCTTTGAGCTCTTTGGCAACCTTACTCACCAGCAGGAACACAACACTATGAGTAGGGTCTAGTGCTATTTGGGTGTGGTTTTCTGTAAGGTGGAGGTACTTCCCCAGTCGGGCTCTGCTCCAGATTTGAGCGATGATATTCGCTGAACGTGCCCTACCACACTTAGCGAGTCATTCGCAGTACCCATACCTCTCTTTTTGGCGTAGTTTAAGGACATACCCAGGTCCGGAGGTAGTTTAAGGACATACCCGGGTCCGGGTATTCCGTGTCCTCTGTCCATTTTGCAGGAGGTCTCCCCACGATAAGAGTTTCTGATCTGCGTTTGTAGAAAACGAATCGAAACGCTATCAGTCTCTCTCTCGCAAATTATTATGGAAGAGTGATAGAGACCGATACCGATACCGACTTTTCAAAACTTTTCTGCTACTGTAACTATTTAAAGAAAAACGTGAGGGTCTTGGTTGATGAGAAGAGTTGTGGTGGCAACCATTTTTTTCTGGCACCCTACTTTCGTTTAGAGAATTTTTAGTCTACTAAGTAGTAGACTAAGTGATGCACACTGAGTGGCCGCTGGAGCGAAATGAAAACACCACAAGGCCTCAATAAACACTGTTCAAATCCTTTGGAAGCTCTATGAACCGGCGACCGCTCTCTTAGGATGGGTTGCACAACGCACAACCATATACAAGATATCTATATACTCCGCTTAGCGCGTTATTTCTTTGAAACCTAAGCTGCCAAAAAGAAGGGGTGCGGGAGGGGAACTCGCAATGCTAGACAGGGAACGTGCGATTCTTCTGTGGGGCGTAAGAGAGAGTCAGACATTAATGGTTACCATGGAGACGTACTATTTTTACTGTCACTTCCAATATTAGTCTCACACTATATAGAGTGAAATTACTTTGAGCGTGGCAGCGGGGGTCGCCCGGCTATGCGGGGTCTTGGGTTAATTAGTCTATGCGCACAACTAACGAATTGATCAACGTTAAATATGGCGACGGATCTGTCATCCCATAGAAAACTGTCAAACTTTGCATACAAGATTTTTCTAACCCTTTGACCGCCAAAGCCGTTCAAACACGTCAACGAAAAGTCGTGCCCTCAGCGCCATGACGTGTTAAAACGTCCAAACGAGAGATCAAAATACTCCTTAATAAACAACCTTTGTAGAAATATTTTTGTATGTTTATTATAGCTCTACCATTCACCTATCTTTTTAGTTAAAATTTCATTCAAAATAACCCGTGACTCAAGAAAAAATTTGAAAATACCTCAAAGCTATTTAAAAGAACAAAAAGGCACTGCCCTCCTCGCCGTTGACGGGTAATCACGTCAACCGGCGTGACGTCACTTCGAACCTCGAAATAGTGTTGTTCATTTGAAAGCATAGTGGTCGATGTTGATTATTGTATGAACATTAACCAAACACTGTAATTATGAATGTTTTTCGCATTTCAAGCTTTATTATATAATAAAACTAATTATTAAACTGTGATTCGTGTAGAAGATTAGTTTTAGGAACTACATATCGTAATGTTAAAAAAGGTATATATTAAATTTTTTTACAATTTTTACTTTAATATATGCATTATTAAAAAAGAAAGTTTTATTTAAGTCGCAATGGAATAAATACAATGTGTGTTATAAGGGCCGTATTTAAAACCTAACAATGTGTATGTCGTTTCTTTTAATCTTATTGCTTCGCCGCATTCTTGTTAATCCTTAAACAATGATAAATACCACGACACGTGGACTTTCGGTCCATTTCATTCATACCAAATAAGTAAAAATAATGAAATGGTATTTTAGATAAAATGTCAACCAATATGAATGTTATCGGTGAGAGACCGAGTTTAAGTGAACAAAGAATATGTCATTATGAGGGATATACCAAGTTTCTTTAGGTACAAAAGAATGAAATGTGCGCGAGGTGTTTTTTTACCTACACACCCGTTCTGTCCGATGTTCATTAGTTTTTATCATAAAATTTATTTATTTGATGGTATTGTTAAACATTTTTTTACCCAACTAAACACTTAAAAAGCTAACGTATTTTCCTTCATACAGTTACACCACGGAAATATCGATACAGAAATGAATGAATATCTCTCACACCCAACTCTAACATTCGTAATAAGTTACGGTGCCACCAGCGCCAAAGCCGTCATAACACGTCAGCGCGTGACGTTATCGCTTAAGTAGTGCTGTGGCTATATTGACAAAATTAAATAAAATTGTATACTAATTTTCATATTTTTGTAGTTGATTTTAGGTGTATAAGAAAAATACGAAATGAATAATCTTTACTATTATGATTTCTAAATATCTAAAGTGATTTTGCCTAACTAAATCCACTATTAGGCGGAAATAAATGTTTCGTCGATATGTTGTTTTCCAATCACTACGGTATCTGAGTGCGTTCGTGCAAATTTCGCTCTGGTGCTGGTGGCACGATTTTTCTGTCCGATGCGTGGCGTTCAAAAGGTTAACGATGACGTTGACGTTACCAGACGGTCTGGTGCAACCGGCCCTTACTGTTTAATCTTGGTGGCGTCGCTGCGCGTGTCGTTCTTCATGCCGAGGTAGGCCAGCAGCTTGTCCTGGTCGATCTGCTTGATGACCTTGTCGGCGGTGGCGACGAGCTGCTCGCACCACGCCGTCGTTACGTCCGTCTCCTCGTCGGCGTTGGGTAGTCTGAAATAGTAGTTTATGTAACTGTTACGTAATAAGGGTCCTTAAAACATGAGTGTGGTTTTATGAAACGAGCCGCAGGTGAGTTTCATAATAAGATCACACGAGTGTTTTAAGGCCTAATTACGTACAGTTGCATACACTGCTTTATCTACACTCATATTATTTATCCAAAATGCCGTATTCGGAAACCATAGAATGGCCGCCATTGCACCGCCATGACCAACTCGATTGTGTCGGGGAGGCGCGTGTCGGGCTGTCGGCGGATGCGCGGGAGGGTGCAGGTGTACATTATGTTATCAAGACTCATAGCACATCAATAATTGAACATGAGAAGTTAAAATTACGTTACTGCCACGGATAAAAAGCTTATCATAGTAAAATCGGTCGTGGTAATGCTAGCCATTGCCTACCGTTTTCGAACACGTTTTAGAGAACTTACAATATGAGTGTAGATAAAGAATCTTTTTTTCCTGTATGCTCTATGATCTTGAAGAGGTATCTACCCCTTGACCTATACTTCTCTATAGGTTATTTGTGATTCCAGTCTTTGAAATGCTGTTCGTATAAATGGACTTCACCACCATAACGAAATTGGGCTGTTACTAATATATGTTTGAAGTTATAAACTTATATAGATGTCCTATACAAAGGAAAAAGTGACCTAGGCTTCCGGTGCCCAGGGCTGGGATCGAACCAGCGTCTTCTGCATTCTAGGTCACTTTTTCCTTTGTATATGACATCTATATAAGTTTATAAATTAATATAGTAGTGTGTCTACTTAAAATAAACAAATCATAATATTTATTGTAATAATTTGATTTGTTCTTCAGTTATATGTTTGAAGGTTTGAAGGTGGTTACTAATATGTGTTTTATCTCTATACAGCCTTGGCCAGAAGTGTTAAGCACCCTTGCGATTTTCATACAAAACTCGAAAGTTTACACCGGCGTTTATCTTCTTTGAAGTTATTTTATTAATTAATCCAAACTGAACAGGCATATTTTGTTGAAGTGAGTAGTAACTGCATAGAATATTTGCAATTTGTCGCACCAACCTAAATTCGCATTTTTGGGACCTCCACTTTTCATATTTTATAGGTACCTTGAAAGTGTTATTAATGAAGTTTTCTAGATATATCAATAAAATATAACATTTTACGTCATCGTACATTGTTATGATACGGAATACTTAACATCAAAATTGTAAACAAAATAATTTTAAACAAAAAAGAACCGACTTCACTTAGCATCCACCTTTCCAAAAGCAAATGCTCGAGATGCTGTAAAAAATACTCAAATCACTATAGGTGTGCCTATAATAGTTGAAGAGTTCCCTCGATTTCTCCAGGATCCCATCATCAGATCCTCACCTGGTTACAATGGGACCAACTGTGAAGTATACTCTTTAAAACAAAAAAAGAATTCTCCAAATCGGTCCAGCCGTCTTCGAATAATCGGTGAACATACATAAAAAAAAAAAAAAATAGCAAAAACAAAGATCCCGACGAATTGATAACCTCCTCCTTCGAAATCTTGAAGTCGGTTGAAAAGAGCTATGCTCAACACTTCTGGCCAAGGCTGTACATACAGCGTGTGACAATAGTAGTTTATGTAACTGTTACGTAATAAAATAAGGGTCCTTAAAACATGAGTGTGGTTTTATGAAATGAGCCGCAGGCGAATTTCATAATAAGATCACACGAGTGTTTTAAGGCCTAATTACGTACAGTTGCATACACTGCTTTATCTACACTCATATTATATATTCCAAATGCCTCAATTCGGAAACCATAGAATGGCCGCCATTGCACCGCCATGACCAACTCGATTGTGCCGGCGGTCGGGGGGGAGCGTGTCGGGCTGTCGGCGGATGCGCGGGAGGGTGCAGGTGTACATTATGTTATCAAAACTCATAGCACATCAATATATGAGCATGAAAAGTTAAAATTACGTTACTGCCACAGATAAAAAGCTTATCATAGTTATCATAGTAAAATCGGTCGTGGTAATGCTAGCCGTTGCCTACCGTTTTCGAACACGTTTTAGAGAACTTACAATATGAGTGTAGATAAAAATACTGGTGATCCGTTTAAGGGCATTTGGTGTCGAATTGCGACTAAGAAAAATAAGACAAAAAAAATTTCAACGCCACATTTTTTTGTATGGGGCACGTCGTCCCGGCCGGCCAACCCTCCATACAATACCATCTTTTTTTTTCTTAGTTTTTTATAATTAAAATACGATACCAATTACCTTTTCGTTACACATTGTATAAAATCTTATGGTGAAATGTTGGTATTTTGGCAGAACTTATGACTTTGGCAATGAAGCAATCAACTAGTATTATTCTATACATGTATTCTACAAGTCTAACCCAGGGGTCGGCAAGCCGCGGTTCGCGAGCCGAATGCGGCTCTTTGAAGTGTCAGTTGTGGCTCTTCGAGTTCCCCTCAAAAAAAAAATTAATCAAATATTACAGTAAATAATTTTGAACAAAAAAGAACCGACTTCACTAAACATCCACCATTCCAAAAGCAAATGCTCGAGCTGCTGTAAAAAATACTCAAATCACTATAGGTGTGCCTATAATAGTTGAAGAGTTCCCTCGATTTCTCCAGGATCCCATCATCAGATCCTGACCTGGTTACAATGGGACCAACTGTGAAGTATACTCTTTCAAACGAAAAAAGATTTTTTCAAATCGGTCCAGCCATCTTCGAATAATCGGTGAACATACATAAAAAAACAAAAAAAAAAAAAATAGCAAAAACAAAGATACCGACGAATTGATAACCTCCTCCTTCGAAATCTTGAAGTCGGTTGAAAAGCATAAAACAGACAACTGCAGCTCTATGAGCTTCCGAAAGTACCATATTTTTCCGCCATCAGGCTCTTTGTCAAAAAAGCTTGCTGACCCCTGGTCTAACTAAAACTATCCTTCTTAATAGAATAATAATTTTAAACAAAAAAGAACCGACTTCATTAAGCAATCCACCTTTCCAACACCAAATACTCGAGCTGCTGTAAAAAATACTCAAATCACTACAGGTGTGCCTATAATAGTTGAAGAGTTCCCTCGATTTCTCCAGGATCCCATCATCAGATCCTGACCTGGTTACAATGGGACCAACTGTGAAGTATACTCTTTCAAACAAAAAAAGAATTTTCCAAATCGGTCCAGCCGTCTTCGAATAATCGGTGAACATACATAAAAAAAAAAAAAAAAAAAAAAAAAAAATAGCAAAAACAAAGATCCCGACGAATTGATAACCTCCTCCTTCGAAATCTTGAAGTCGGTTGAAAAGAGTAGCGTTAGTAAGCTGCACTCAGATATAATGTTTGGTTACTAATGTAACGTATGATCTAAATAATATTAAGGAATTCAGTAGTCAAATCTACGTAGTCTATGAACTTACTTTTTAGGATCCGTAGGCGAGTCAATGCCATGTAAATATGCAATATGCGCCCCGAGGTATCCCGGGAACTTTTCTAATACTTCTTCATACACTTGCTCTAATTTGTCGCCCTCTGAAATCAAAAAAAGAAAATAGTTATTTCACGTCAACAACATGTAGACAACACAAATGATGGACGGAAAACACAATTTTGTATTTATTGAACAAATTACCGAGTGTACATATACAAAAAGTTACTCACACGCCAAAATCACGGGCGCAAGCGAGCCAATATAAACCTTACTGGAAGGAGTTAAAGTTACATTGACAGCGTACGCCATAACATTTAAGTGTTCCTGGCATGGCATTAGTTATGCCCACATTGCCAGGAACACCAACAATCTGACACCTTTAGCTGTTCTATGCGTCTAAAAGTTTATATATCTAAAGGAACCTACAAATATATAAACCAGCTGGCCTATTGTTGTTGTTGGTCCTTTTCGGGGGCTCACATACCACATTGCAACACGTACGAGTCCAATTTGCGGCCTAGCTCGTCTGTGGCGAACATTTTCATTGTTTACTAGAATTAATACCTAAGCCTACATATATAAACCAGCTTACCTAATTTAGTCAACCAGTTGGTCATAAACTCCTTGTTGGCTTCCATATAATCCTCACTAGGTTTGGTCTTTTCCTTATCCCTATTATTGTTGTTCGTCCTCTTCGGGGGCTCGCAGACGATGTATTGTAAATCGTATGAGTCCACTTTGCGGCCTAGCTCGTCTTTGGCAAACGTCACTGTGCCAGTTAAGGTGTGGCCAATGGTTAAGTTGGAACGACTGATTCTGGAAGGAACACTTGATTTCAATAAATATATCTGGGTTATTATAACACTGAGATATTTCTACATGACGTAAATCACACAAGTTATTTGTATAGTAAATTAGCGAAATAGAACGGCTGATTCTGGAAGAAATACTTGACTCCAATAAATAAAAAACCAACCTAAATATTTTAAAAAGCTATCATGCAAAGTAAATGTTCGATCACAATACGAGCTTCCTAGAATTCACACCTCCATATTTGGAAATAGTGCATTCGTATCAGCCATAAATATTTTTAATAATCTTCCTACCGAAATTAAATGCCTAGAAGGAAACGCTTTTAAAAGATCCCTAAATTTTTTTTTGATAAAGAAAGCCTTCTACAGCTAAACAGAATTCTATACTTATGTAATTATTCAAAAATTAAATTAATTATTAAACGATTCTCAATATGTATATTTTAGGTTAAGATATAAATTGTATGCCCGAAAAGGGTGAAACTGTTGATACTTCTTACATGTACCTACGGGGGCCGTTTGAAAAGTCTTTTAAAAAACTATTTAATTTGGAATTTTTCATAGTACTCTGGCGGGTGAAGCTGATGAGTCCGTCAAGTGGTTGGTGCAACTGGCCCTTAGTCTGTGGTTGACGCCAATCGCAGCTCACAGCATCATATTTGACGTCAATGTTGCTATCTTAGGGCCACCCCACACTAGCGTATTTCGAGCGTCGGCGCAACGCTTGTCGAGCGTCAGCGTCTCACCAGCGCCGACGCGGCGTTCGCACGGCGTCGACGCTCGAAAGACGCTAGTGTTGGGTGGCCCTTACTGATGATGTGCGCTGTGTCCGGTTAGAGCGGCACTTTCTCCAAATCTGAACGAACTTCTATTATTTATTATTTTATAAATCATTTTGGTTGTCAACTTACTTGTCGGAAGGCACTGGCGCGAAGTACACGGGTAGAATGCCCCCGCTAGGGACGGATGCTGAGCTGAATTTCTTGCCATTGGTCAAAGCCTACAACATACATTGTATTTTTTATCCTTATCTGAGATTTTAACATATATTATATTATACTTTATGATGCTGTTTATAATGAATGATGTTGACTCGACTTAGTTTAAAAAGATGATAGTGATTGTTTCCGACTCTGGTATCTATCAATAAACCTTGCCGAATTGTTGCATTGTCAAAAGTAAGTTTGTGATAACTCGAGCTACTGCGTAATGTACAGTCAAGAACCCGGATAGTTGCCGCATGCCATTGTTCGTAATTTAGCCGTGTTATGTTCAACTGTCAGTTAAAGCGGTAATTTATTATGCTAAATTACGAACGGATAATCGTTTACGCTTCAAGATGGCTGCATCGTCTTTGGAATAGTTTTTTGTTTTTTGCTCATTTACGTAGTTCAGTGTGTAATATTGATAGCTTATTGTGCGGTGACCTAACGAACAAGTGTGCAGCTAGTGAAAAATTAGTCCCAAAACGCGAGTAACCACTCTTTTGTTGAACAAACGGTTATCCGGGGTCCCGGCCACCCACGTGTTTGTAAGGAGGCTATCACTTTACAATCAACAAGGCCTTAACCGAACAACGTTGCTTTTATTTTATTTTACGAAAATGAATAAAATCCTAAGTGTACCTTGACATTGGCAGAATTCACCTCGCTAAAATAGGCGAGGAGTAAAAGCCATTAATAAAAAAAAAATTTCGAACATTAATTCGTTAACGAGTAAGAACGAGACGCAGATATGATCTGCTGATGCGTTCGTCGATGCGTAGAGCTAGCATTAGAAGGACTCCGCTCACCTGTGCTCTGGTGCAGTAGGCGTCAAGCGTGATCGGCTGCGGCAACCGCTGCTGTATCGCTACGGGCATCTCTTGCAGTTTGTCTACCACCGCCCTGTTCTCGTGTCACAGTCTTTACAATAAGACCAGACTTACTTACAAACCACATGTATAATATCAGTAGGAACTCACCTGTGCTCTGGTGCAGTAGGCGTCAAGCGTGATCGGCTGCGGCAACCGCTGCTGTATCGCTACGGGCATCTCTTGCAGTTTGTCTACCACCGCCCTGTTCTCGTGTCACAGTCTTTACAATAAGACCAGACTTACTTACAAACCACATGTATAATATCAGTAGGAACTCACCTGTGCTCTGGTGCAGTAGGCGTCAAGCGTGATCGGCTGCGGCAACCGCTGCTGTATCGCTACGGGCATCTCTTGCAGTTTGTCTACCACCGCCCTGTTCTCGTGTCACAGTCTTTACAATAAGACCAGACTTACTTACAAACCACATGTATAATATCAGTAGGAACTCACCTGTGCTCTGGTGCAGTAGGCGTCAAGCGTGATCGGCTGCGGCAACCGCTGCTGTATCGCTACGGGCATCTCTTGCAGTTTGTCTACCACCGCCCTGTTCTCGTGTCACAGTCTTTACAATAAGACCAGACTTACTTACAAACCACATGTATAATATCAGTAGGAACTCACCTGTGCTCTGGTGCAGTAGGCGTCAAGCGTGATCGGCTGCGGCAACCGCTGCTGTATCGCTACGGGCATCTCTTGCAGTTTGTCTACCACCGCCCTGTTCTCGTGTCACAGTCTTTACAATAAGACCAGACTTACTTACAAACCACATGTATAATATCAGTAGGAACTCACCTGTGCTCTGGTGCAGTAGGCGTCAAGCGTGATCGGCTGCGGCAACCGCTGCTGTATCGCTACGGGCATCTCTTGCAGTTTGTCTACCACCGCCCTGTTCTCGTGTCACAGTCTTTACAATAAGACCAGACTTACTTACCAACCACATGTACAATATCAGTAGGAACTCACCTGTGCTCTGGTGCAGTAGGCGTCAAGCGTGATCGGCTGCGGCAACCGCTGCTGTATCGCTACGGGCATCTCTTGCAGTTTGTCTACCACCGCCCTGTTCTCGTGTCACAGTCTTTACAATAAGACCAGACTTACTTACAAACCACATGTATAATATCAGTAGGAACTCACCTGTGCTCTGGTGCAGTAGGCGTCAAGCGTGATCGGCTGCGGCAACCGCTGCTGTATCGCTACGGGCATCTCTTGCAGTTTGTCTACCACCGCCCTGTTCTCGTGTCACAGTCTTTACAATAAGACCAGACTTACTTACAAACCACATGTATAATATCAGTAGGAACTCACCTGTGCTCTGGTGCAGTAGGCGTCAAGCGTGATCGGCTGCGGCAACCGCTGCTGTATCGCTACGGGCATCTCTTGCAGTTTGTCTACCACCGCCCTGTTCTCGTGTCACAGTCTTTACAATAAGACCAGACTTACTTACAAACCACATGTATAATATCAGTAGGAACTCACCTGTGCTCTGGTGCACTAGGCGTCAAGCGTGATCGGCTGCGGCAACCGCTGCTGTATCGCTACGGGCATCTCTTGCAGTTTGTCTACCACCGCCCTGTTCTCGTGTCACAGTCTTTACAATAAGACCAGACTTACTTACAAACCACATGTATAATATCAGTAGGAACTCACCTGTGCTCTGGTGCAGTAGGCGTCAAGCGTGATCGGCTGCGGCAACCGCTGCTGTATCGCTACGGGCATCTCTTGCAGTTTGTCTACCACCGCCCTGTTCTCGTGTCACAGTCTTTACAATAAGACCAGACTTACTTACAAACCACATGTATAATATCAGTAGGAACTCACCTGTGCTCTGGTGCAGTAGGCGTCAAGCGTGATCGGCTGCGGCAACCGCTGCTGTATCGCTACGGGCATCTCTTGCAGTTTGTCTACCACCGCCCTGTTCTCGTGTCACAGTCTTTACAATAAGACCAGACTTACTTACCAACCACATGTACAATATCAGTAGGAACTCACCTGTGCTCTGGTGCAGTAGGCGTCAAGCGTGATCGGCTGCGGCAACCGCTGCTGTATCGCTACGGGCATCTCTTGCAGTTTGTCTACCACCGCCCTGTTCTCGTGTCACAGTCTTTACAATAAGACCAGACTTACTTACAAACCACATGTATAATATCAGTAGGAACTCACCTGTGCTCTGGTGCAGTAGGCGTCAAGCGTGATCGGCTGCGGCAACCGCTGCTGTATCGCTACGGGCATCTCTTGCAGTTTGTCTACCACCGCCCTGTTCTCGTGTCACAGTCTTTACAATAAGACCAGACTTACTTACAAACCACATGTATAATATCAGTAGGAACTCACCTGTGCTCTGGTGCAGTAGGCGTCAAGCGTGATCGGCTGCGGCAACCGCTGCTGTATCGCTACGGGCATCTCTTGCAGTTTGTCTACCACCGCCCTGTTCTCGTGTCACAGTCTTTACAATAAGACCAGACTTACTTACAAACCACATGTATAATATCAGTAGGAACTCACCTGTGCTCTGGTGCAGTAGGCGTCAAGCGTGATCGGCTGCGGCAACCGCTGCTGTATCGCTACGGGCATCTCTTGCAGTTTGTCTACCACCGCCCTGTTCTCGTGTCACAGTCTTTACAATAAGACCAGACTTACTTACAAACCACATGTATAATATCAGTAGGAACTCACCTGTGCTCTGGTGCAGTAGGCGTCAAGCGTGATCGGCTGCGGCAACCGCTGCTGTATCGCTACGGGCATCTCTTGCAGTTTGTCTAACAACGCCCTGTTCTCGTGTCGCACGTTCAGTCTCAGCACGTAGTCGCCTTTTTCCAGCTTCACCGAATACTGGAAGAGAATTGAATTCAGTATTAAGAATCTACCAGAATTAGATAATTTAAGCACACTTGATTGCTGAGAAATGAGTGGAAGAAAACAAAAAACCGGCCAAGTGCGTGTCGGACCACGCATAGGCCCTCCTATGTACCGTGCGTCCGTACCTTCAATGTAATAAAAACCAAACTAATACCAAAAGGTCGTATCTGATGCCTATATGGAAGAAGTTTTTTGGAGATAACTCAAAAATGGCTGAACCGATAATGTTCAAAATAATTTTCGTAGAAAGTATATGATAAGGCACATCGCCTCAAAGTTTTTCATATTTTTTGGACTTACGGTTCAAAAGTTACCGGGGGGGCTACACAATTTTTCTGACTTTCGAAGCGATTATTTCAGAAAATATTCACTTAATCACAAAATGGTCAAAGAAACCTCAATGTTATTTTTAAAGACCTATCGATTGATGTGTCACATGTTGATATTTGGTTAAAAAACATTTTTTAAATTTAGTTACATCTATAGAGCGCCCCCCTAAATTTTTTTTTTTTTTTTCAAATTTAACTCCATAACTAAGTAGCGACATACAAAATACACCTTATGTGTAAATTTTATTCAGATACGTCGTATAGTTTCCGAGTAAAATGGCTGTGACATACGGACGGACAGACAGACAGACAGACATGACGAATCCATAAGGGTTCCGTTTTTTGCCATTTGGCTACGGAACCCTAAAAAGGATCAAACCGACGCCGAAAAACTATCCAGGACCAAATTATTACCGACTGACAATGTTGACAAACAGTAATGCTGTAATTAATTTAACTCCATAACTAAGTAGCGACATACAAAATACACCTTATGTGTAAATTTTATTCAGATACGTCGTATAGTTTCCGAGTAAAATGGCTGTGACATTGGGACGGACAGACAGACAGACAGACATGACGAATCCATAAGGGTTCCGTTTTTTGCCATTTGGCTACGGAACCCTAAAAAGGATCAAACCGACGCCGAAAAACTATCCAGGACCAAATGATTACCGACTGACAATGTTGACAAACAGTAATGCTGTAATTTTATGAGGAGACACCACTAACCTTGGAAGGATACGCGTCCCCTACAAACATGAGCTGCTTGCAGCTGTTGTATATCATCCACATCTGTGCTTCGAACTCCGACTCGTACAGCATGTCGCACAGTGGCGACACTATCGGTGATACCTGGCAACATTTAAAAAATGTATTAGCAAATATGTATTTAGAAAATTTCTGGCAAAAAATATACATCTTTGAGCGCTGTTTTCGTCTTGAGCGCTTTATAAAAAAAACTGCTAAGTGCGAGTCGGACTCGCTCACAAAGGGTTCCGTACCATTATCTATAAAAAAACGGCAAAAAAAATCATGTCTGTTGTATGGAGGCCCCCTCAAATTTTATAGCAGCAACAGAAATACATCATCTATGAAAATTTCAACTGTCTAAGTATCACGGTTCATGGGATACAGCCTGGTGACAGACGGATAGCGGAGTCTCAGTAATAGGGTCCCTTTGGGTACCGAACCCTAAAACCGTCACACACACGGCAGATCATTGGCGCAAACAAACCTTACAGGATAGGGTTAAGATTACTTTAATACCGTATGCCATTAAACTTATAGGTGTGCTTGTCGCTGTGGGCACAACGGCTCGTGATAGGTGCTCATGGTGTCCAAAATATTAACTAAACATTCGTAAACTTTATTGTAACGCTATATACTATTGTTTGCTCAAAGTATCTTAGTTTACACTCGATTATTTATGAAGTAAACTTTATTAGACGGGTCCACACCTGACGCACCGCCTCGCGAGGAAACTGCCGCGCGAGGCGGCTCGGCTAGTGTGGACGTGCGCGCGGCCGTAATGCCTCGGGCGAGGCACGTCCACACTAGCCGAGCGACCTCGCGCGGCAGTTTCCTCGCGAGGCGGTGCGTCAGGTGTAAACCCGCCTATTGACAAAAGCGGATTGAATATCTTATTAACAAAATGCTCGTGTAATTAATTACCTCAGTTGCCTTAGCGATGTGGAAGTTATATGTGTTGATGAGCTGGTAGATCTGTCTGCTCGGAGGCACGATATCCCTCGATGTTAGCGGTGACAGTTTTGATTCCGACGGCCTGACAAGATACCCAAGTAACACAGGAAGCATTATAACATATGAATAGTTAACTTATTTCGAACTTAAGGACCGTATAAACTCTTATATACGTTCACCGAGCAACTTGTCGCATTATATGATGCTTTGAGCTGTATAACGGTTGTATAATGGCATATCTAAATGCTTTTGTAAAGCCTTTAGCTTTAGTGCAGCAAACCACAACGCAACTGTACAGCTTTCGACTGTTTAAAAGCACTTAAGTGCTTTAGGTTCTACAATAGCATTATATAATGCTTTAAGCTGTATAACGGTTGTATAATGGCATGTATAAATGCTTTTTTAAAGCCTTTAGTTTTAGTGCAGCGAACCAAAATGCAACTGTACAGCTGAATGCTGTACAGTTGCGTTTTGGTTTGCTACACTAATGCTTCGGTGTGGTTTAGTGCCTTAGGTTCTACAATAGCATAAATAAATGCTTAATGCTGGTTATGAGCATGAATATTAGCCATTATAATGCCACGTAAATCCGGTATACAGCTTTCAGCTGTTTTTAGTGCTTTAGGTTCTACAATAGCATTTTATAATGCTTTACGCTGTATAACGGTTGTATAATGGCATATGTAAATGTTTTGTTTAGCCATTAGTTTTAGTGCAGCGAACAACATGCAACTGTACAGCTGAATGCTGTACAGTTGCGTTTTGGTTTGCTACACTAATGCTTCGGTTTGGTTTAGTGCCTTAGGTTCTACAATAGCATAAATAAATGCTTAATGCTGTTTAAGAGCATGAATATTAGCCATTATAATGCCACGTAAATTCGCTATACAGCTTTCAGCTATTTTTAATGCCTTAGGGTGTACAATAGCATTTATAAGTTGGTAATACGTTCCTAATGCAGTATAATAGCAATAATATAAACCATGATAAAGCCAAGTAATTCACTATAAGGGGCTGTTCATAAATTACGTCATTTCAAATGGGGGGGGGGTCTGGACATCGGATGATGGTAGCATGACGTAGGAGGGGGGGCGGGGCGGTCATTCCGAAGATTACATCATCAATGTGTAAAAAAGGAATGAAAGTCGTGTTTCTATAAACTTTTAATGCTATAAAATATTATCTACTAAATAGTTTTTTATTTTACAATTAATCTTAAAACGCATTTTTTTTAATGACGTCACTTTATTTGGCAGCTTTACTATCAAAAATTGATGACGTAATCTATGAACAGCCCCTATACAGCTTTTAGCGGTTTTAGTGCCTTAGGTTCTACAATAGCATAAATAAATGCTTAATGTTGTTTAATAGCATAATTATTCACGTGTAATGCTGTAGGCATAAATAAGGCATTTTTTAAGGTTCACTGAGCTGCTATTGGACTAAGAGCTAGCCACGTCAGATATGACACAATAATGAGAGCAACAAAACCCGTCTGGTTAGATTGCTATACTATTCTTATTGCTAGATCCTGGCATCTGGCAGCTTTTAATGGGTGGAGGTCACAGTGACAGACTAGCAAAATGTTTTAATTGGAAAATAGTAATACCAAACTAGGTAAAAATTGCCGAAGTTGTCTCAGTTATAAAGGACAGGGCCTATATTTTAAGGGGCTCCCTGGCGCCAACGACCTTAGATCTGATTCCCTTAGTTTTCTAATTATTTATATAGCTTATCATATTATCAGTAACGGCTTTAAACAATATAGTATCCTATATTTACTTCAATATTCATTGTCTTCGAGATATTTGACATCAAAGTCGAACCGGTTTAGGCTAAAAAAGTGGTTTTATGGTCATAAATTTTGTTTTAATTAGTTAAAAATTAAAATCTCTCTACAGTTTTTAGAGACATCAAAGAGGAACCCTAATATGTAGATTACGTATATGTAAGATTCTTTACACCATTCGAATATCGATAAAAGTGTTTTTTTTTAGACCATATTTTAAAAATATCATAAAAAAATAACGGCTCATTTATTTCAAGATCCGGCTCTACAGAATGGAGATAAAAGATTCAAAAACCGATAGTCGTTTGCCTTATAATTCTATCTATAGTGAATATGTTGGAATATCGACTCAAAACTGGTCAAAAATCGATAAAAAAAAACGTTAGACCAAAAAATATTGTGTATTCTTACCATACATCGGGGTTTTCGGTGCGGGAATGTTTGACATAAGCCAAAGAGTAGGCATTAACTTAAAAAACAGAATGTACTCTAGCACGTTTCTACCTAATGAATAATTGATCGAAAAAATCATAGGTATATACAATTTATATGAAATAGCTGACTATTATGTATATATATTGTAGGTACATATACCTATGATTTTTTCAAGTATTTTTTTATTAATTCATGTAGTGACTGATCATTGTCAACCTCTTCAGTTAATCAAATAGTTCATAAATATCGGACGTCAAGATTAATATTTGACACTTACTATACCGTGTCTTTGTCTTAGGTAGATCTAGTTAATAAATTTCGGATATGCAATTGCATTTTTAAAATACTAAGTATATAATAGTCAATACAAACATGCCTCTAAGAAAAAAAGCTCGTATCATAGTGTGTAAGCTATTCACAGAGAGGTAGTTATTCATTAAGAATAATATGATATTTTCTCAGACTAACTCTCAACCTATCTGTTTATCTCTACTCTTTCTCAAATCGTTCCCGCACCGAAAACCCCGATATATGATTATTACGGAAACAAAAACAGTAGGCGAAAACTATGAACTATATTTTATTATACATCGTTTGGCACTACTTTCTCCCAACATAATTTTTTGTATAATTTCTCTTAATATTGTATAGTATTTGTATAGTTTCTCATAATATTGCATCAAACCCAGATCTCTAGGATTTATTTTCTTGAAATGGTTTGCATTCTTTGACCTCCACTACTTTAAAGCTGCCAGATGTCCAGATCTAGAAATAAGCATAATATACCAAACTGACTAGAGGGGTTTGGTTGCTCTCATTATTGTCATATCCGACGTGGACGTGGCTAGCTCTCCGTCTATATAGACCAACGCCATTTTGTAAATAATTAATAACCTAAAAATAAAATCATGCGGACCTATTTATACAAGGAAAATACCTATATAATAAAGAAATTACTTAATTTAAGACTGCTCAACCAACACTATTGTGTTAATAGTGCAAAACTCGTTCTATACGAGGATTACACAATTGTTTTGTTTATTTGACGCATATCTTTTTATAATATTTTATAGCAAAACCACAATAAATCAAAGGCGCGTGAAAATTTTCAATGAAACTATAAACACATTTACAGTAAACTACATTGCGCAGTCATATTTGAAGGATATAATAACGTAAAAGTGTCAAAAACTTTTATAAATTTTGTTAGGATGCAAACAAATATGACGTGTCACTCATTCAGTTTTTTGTACCGTCTTCGTCCATTTTACATTGCGAGACAAAGTAGTTAAATCACAACGTTCATTGTATTATAACATTTGTTCCGTCGGTATTAGAGACGTTTTTGCATTGACGTAAGGTTTATTTTACTACACTCTTATGCTAGTACATAGGCTGCTATTTATATATCCGGAAACCGGGATTACAATCTTCTTAAATAGCATATTTGACCTCCATGGTAAAATTTTAACTTTTTAAAGGACTGGCCGGTATATTTTTTCTTTCTTATTAACGCTCGTGTTTTGTTTTTGACGGGTTTTAAATGTCATCTCGCAGCAAGAATGGAACTCACTCGTGAAAACATTCGTGCTATGATTTATTATGATTTTCGGCGTGGTTTAACGCAACAACAGTGCATAGATCAACTAACTTCAATTTTTGGTGATGAAGCCCCATCTAAAACTACTGTGTATCACTGGTTTAGTGAGTTCAATCGTGGACGTAGTATGCTTACGGACGAAGTTAAGGCAGGTCGCCCGAAATCGGTCGTTGTACAACAAAATATCGAGGCTGTGCGAAAACTTATAATGGACGACCGACATGTTACGTACCGCGAGATAGAGGCGACTCTGGGTATTTCTATGACCAGCATTAATAGCATATTACATAATTATTTGGCTGTAAAAAAAATTTGTTCGCGTTGGATACCCCACAACTTAACAAAAGAGCAAAAAGATGCTCGCGTCGAATGGTGCAATAAAATGTTAAAAAAATATAACCGTGGTGACTCAATAGCCGTTTATAACATCTATACAGGTGACGAATCCTGGATCTATGCATACGATCCCGAAACGAAGCAACAATCAACGGTATGGGTGTTTCAAAATGAGCCGAACCCTACGAAAGTTACTCGTGCAAAAAGTACATTGAAACAAATGGTGGCCTGCTTCTTCGGTATTAATGGCCATGTAGCTACAGTGCCACTAGAAAACCGTAGAACGGTTAATTCAGAGTGGTACACGACCATTTGCTTACCGGAAGTATTTGAACAAATTCGTAAAACTAACCAGCGACGAAGAATCATTCTTCATCATGACAATGCCAGTTGTCATACGTCACGCGAAACAACTCTATTTTTGGAGGGTCAAAATGTGGAATTAACGGGTCATCCGCCGTGCAGCCCTGACTTGGCACCCAACGATTTTTATTTATTTCCAAATATAAAGAATAAATTACGCGGTCAACGATTTTCGACCGCTGAAGATGCTGTCGACGCATTCAAACAACACGTTATGGAGGAGGTACCTCCAGGCGGAGTGGCAGAAGTGCTTTAAAAATTGGTTCACGCGAATGCAAAAGTGCATAAATCATCAAGGGGAATACTTTGAAAAACAATAAAACCATTTTCAGCCGTGTACGTTTGTTTGTTTTTTTGATTCCGGATATATAAGTAGCAACCCTCGTATAATGCGTTTGTATTGCGATTGGCAAGTTAATCGAGAGTACTTATGCTTCTTTACTGCGATTAGCAAGTTTTTTGGCCGTATTAAGGCTTCTTTAATGCAGTCGGCAACTTAATAGAGCGTACTAATGCTTCTTTGAGGCGATTGGCACTTTCCATGACAACGATAATGCTAATAGCGCAGACATAATGCGCCTGCAATGCTATTAAATGACCTGTATATGATCTCAAGCTGGGTAATTTGTGCCCATTTAAGACCTATATCAGCACTATAAATGTTTATAATGCTACTATAAAACGAACTCAAAATGCTAAAAGCATACAGATATGCTGTAAGACGGCCGTTATACTGCTTTGATGTGTTACTTGGGTATACCATACAATTTACACATTTTAACATGTTAACTTAACCATACTACTACTTCCTTTTTTAACCGACTTCAAGATTTCGAAGGAGGAGGTTATCAATTAGTCGGGATCTTTGTTTTCTTTGCTATTTTTATTTTATTTTATGTATATTCACCGATTATTCGAAGACGGCTGGACCGATTTGGAAAATTCTTTTTTTGTTTGAAAGAGTATACTTCACAGTTGGTCCTATTGTAACCAGGTCAGGATCTGATGACGGGATCCTGAAGAAATCGAGGGAACTCTTCAACTATTATAGGCACACCTATAGTGATTAGAGTATTTTTTACAGCAGCTCTAGCATTTGCTGTTGGAAAGGTGGATGCTTAGTGAAGTCGGTTCTTTTTTGTTTAAAATTATTTGTTTCAAATTATTTTTGCTATTTTTATTTTATTTTATTTATGTTCACCGATTATTCGAAGACGGCTGGACCGATTTGGAAAAATCTTTTTTTGTTTGAAAGAGTATACTTCACAGTTGGTCCTATTGTAACCAGGTCAGGATCTGATGATGGGATCCTGAAAAAATTGAGGGAACTCTTCAACTATTATAGGCACACCTATAGTGATTAGAGTATTTTTTACAGCAGCTCGAGCATTTGCTGTTGGAAAGGTGGATGCTAAGTGAAGTCGGTTCTTTTTGTTTAATTTTTTTTTATACCACGACGGTGGAAAACCAGCATACGGCCCGCCTGATGGTAAGCAGCTACCGTAACCTATGGACGCCTGCAACTCCAAAGGACATTAAAATAATAAATAAAATAAAATATTGTCTTCGGTTGCCGCGATAGTTATTCATGAAATAAAACAACTAAAAACGGATTATATCGCGTGTACTGAGCTTAAATTACATCCCGACGTTTCGAACACTTTACAGCGTTCGTGGTCAACGGGTCGACTACGACGGGACGGGACGGGTTGACCCGTTGACCACGCTGTAAAGTGTTCGAAACGTCGAGATGTAATTTAAGCTCAGTACACGCGATATAATCCGTTTTTAGTTGTTTTATTTCATAAATAAAATAAATAAAGGAAATTTTTGTTTAAAATGTTTTCTTACCTGACGACTGGTTCACTGTACTTCAGACTAGCATTAGGCTGCGCGTCCTGCATACGCAGCGACGTCAGGGAAGTCCCGCGCGGGCCTTCAGACGCGAGCAGGCGGAGTCGCGGGCCGCAGTTAGGCTTCAGGCCGTGAAGCTCGATGGTGTAGTCCGTTTCTAGGGCACCTATGTTCGCCCAGTACTTCGCTATTACTACTTCTAAGGTTACACCGCCCTGTAGAATGACCATAGCGTTATTTGGAAAATAGAATACATGTAGAATTCTTTACATTTTTGCCACATTTTTTTTTTCTAGCCCCTGGGGTTCGCTCGGGAACCTAGTCCCAGGAATTGGCGTAGGCACTAGTTTTTACGGAAGCGATTATCATCTGACCTTTCAGAAGGGAAACTAGGCTTCGTTGGGATTAGGTCCGGTTTCCTTACGACGATTTCCTTCACCGAAAAGCGACTGGTACATATCAAATGATTTTTTGTACACAAATTCCAAAAAACTTAGTGGTACGAGCCGGGGTTTGAACCCGAGACCTCCAGATTTAATATCTGACGTCGTACCGCCACAGACCACAAGCGCTTCCACATATATTTTCTATTATCAAATTATCTTTTTTTTTGTAATTAAGTACTTTATTTATAGTAGTTTATGCAACAGTTGTATAAGAGGGGTCAAAAAAGGTGAGTGGCGTGGGTAACAATTTGAGCCGTAGGCGAAAATTGTTAAGAAAACCGCCACGAACATTTTTTTACCTACTTATACGACGTTGCATACAATACTTTTTCTACGAATACACTTACTTTTACATAAAATGCGAAATTGAAATCTTCATGGATATCGCAGTTATTTTGCAACATAATCAACAATCATTTAAGTTTTACCTTTTAAAACACCATTTTTCAATAATACTAACATTACTAACACAAATACACACCGTCGTTATTTGATCAATTATTAAAGAGCTACAGAGATTAGTAAAAATACCTAAATTACTTTCAAAGTTTGCAATTCGCCCCAACAAACGAACGGAAAACGTAAAAAACTACGAAGTAGGTCTGTGGTTCTTATAATTTTTTATTTTTTAGTTTTTTTTTCTAAAAACGCTGCGTTTATTTAGGTTTCTTAGGTTGGCAGTAATTTATTTTATGTTAATAGCCGTGTTTGCACGCGATTCCGCGATACTATTTTGGCGCTTTTATAGAACAAGTGTTATTTTGGGGAATAGACTAGATAGACTTTTCATCGAGTGTATTATCTATGTTCTTATAAAGGTGTTAACGAATGTATAAATGACAGATAAAAGTACAGGAGTAGAAAAACAATATTTTAATACTACACTTATTTAAAATAAAACTAAATTAAAATTATCTGTATAATATAGAACTGATCGTGCACATATTGCCATCACGATTAAAATATACGCTGAATAGTTTCAAATACTTATAATCGGTTATTTTTTGCAATAACGTATGCGGAATGAAATCTGGACAACATTAAATCCATACTAATATTATAAATGGGAAAGTGTATGTGTGTGTTTGTTTGTTGGTCCGTCTTTCACGGCAAAACGGGGCGACGAATTGACGTGATTTTTTAAGTGGAGATAGTTGAAGGGATGGAGAGTGACATAGGCTACTTTTTGTCTCTTTCTAACCCCCCACTTCCCTAAAATGGGGGGTGGAAGTTTGTATGGAGCATTACGGGGGGCAATCAGGAAAGGGGAACCGTGTTACCCCGAATTTAACGCGAGCGAAGCCGCGGGCAAAAGCTAGTTTCTTATAAAATAAATATAACATAGTTATTTTTATAATCTTTCATGGTTTTTAATAATGTATTTAATCACATTAAACGCCAGAGTAAGTTTACTCCAATGCGAGGTTTCAAACGAAAGTTGTGGTACTTTATGTCCATCGCTGTCGACAACAACAATGTACAGATTTTTTAAGATCTAAATTTATCTTCCATCGGCTAACTTTTTAAGGAAGCTTCGTATACTTGACATTTTTCACATTCTTGACCGTAAGATTATTGGTGTTATCAAAATAATAGTTACCTTGCCACGAATTTCCATTTTAAACAACATAATATTAGTCATTAAAAAAATCCAAAACTGAAAAAAACACCTGTGTTTACATTTTTTGACCAAACGACGTGGCCGTATTTTCGGTTATTTTTTTTAATTTTTGGAGACGATGGGCGTAGCTTTTCTTAATTATTAACTGATACCTATGTCTTCAAGATATTTTAAAACAGTTTTACTGCCACATTTGAATGCCTTCCTGAGTTCTCTATAAGATTTTGTGACTCAGCGGGCTGTCATTTTCTTTAATCGATCTCTCTCAGCAAACTGGCTAATGCTGGAATGTTTCCCTGAACCAGGCTTTCTTGTGGCAATTTTTGTAAAGAAAAAGGACGCAAAAATATTATAAATAGCTCTTTAGCTCTATCCCATTTCCACAAAATTTTCCACGGTCTTCGCTTTCAGCCATAGGGAATTAATACTGTAGAAATTACATACTGTTTCGCGACGTTGTTCTCCTCGATTAACCATAATTTTAAGATAAGGAATCCAATGCCCATTAAAAGTACGGGATTAATTAACAGATGTATAAGCTTTCAATTGGCATTTATATAAAATTTGAGTTTATTTATTTACTTACTTTTTACGTCTTCAAAACTTTGTCCAGATTTCATTCCGCATACGTTAGCTAGGTTTGAAAACATTGCGTCCTTCTTTCTTCTCCTTACTAACGAACGAGAAACAAGGTGTCGAACTCTGATATCAGATTTGCGTCAATATGAACTTTATACGATTTTGGTAATTAAATAACAGTAAAGTAATAAAAACACTATGTTAACTTAAATTGATGTAACAAGTGACAGACGTCTAAAGGTAGACTCCCAAACTGCCGAGAATACAGAAGACACTAGCTCAATTCCAGCCCTGGACACTGGAGGCCTTGGTCGCTTTTTCTTTTGTATATGACACCTATTTAAGTTTATCGAACGAGCGGAGCGTAAGCGAAGCGAAGTTTTAACAGACAACTTCGGACACAACGGACCTGTCAGCTGGCTACCTAGACGTCTGTGCATTTCGATGGCTTTTTGATTTTGAGCGTTTGTTCCGCGATAACTTTAATAACGTTTTTCTCATATTTATGAAATTTGTTGGGGTTGTAGCAGAGCTCAATACAATTTGAGAGTTCATTTATGAGCAGGATCGATCAAGGGGTTATGGAGCTAGAAGGCAACAATCTTCATAAGGGACTTGGTATAATGGTCAATTCGTTTGCAAGTAAACCGCGAGTTCTCAGTTCGAGGCGGACTACTTGTCGAACGAGCGGAGCGTAAGAAAAGTGAAGTTCTTACAAACAACTTTGGCTACTGGGACGTCTCGACATTTTGATGGCTCTTTGATTTTGAGGGATTGTTCCGCGATAACTCAAGTAACGTTTTTCTGATCTTAATGAAATTTGTTGGACCTTATTACAACGCAATAAAGTGAAAAAGTTCAAAGCATCTTTGTAGTCGAGTATACTATTATATGTACTCACCACCACAGCGAAGGGATGTACGGCCGGTGCCTCGGCGGTGACCGAGATCATCTTCTGCGTTTCGTGCGCTCGGCAACTCTCGTGTGGCAACAGCTGCATCGTGTGGATGAGGAAGCGGCCCGTCTGCTCCTTGTCTTTCGTCGTTAGCTTTAGGACGCCCCAAGTCGCTTCCGGGGGTGCTACAGTTATATAATAGTACATTACTTACCAAGGACTGTAAAATAAAGAATGCCCAATCGCAGGTATTTGTGACCTTAGCCGCAGGCGAGGGTTGTAAATATGCGATAGACGGCTTTCTTTTTTACTGCCTGTGGTGAGTACACAATTTTACGTCTCCACCTGGCCATAATGCGAGTTTTACCGTACGCGTAGCGTGCGGTAATACTCACATTATGGCCAGGTGTGACGTAAATTAAGTTTAATTTAAGCCTTTGACCGCTATGCATCGGACGGAAAACTCGTGCCCTCAGCGCTAGCGCGCGCGAGCGCGTTAAGGTGAACCGGTTATATTTTGGACGTGATATCACGTGCTGGCCTTGAGGGCACGACTTTCCGTGCGCGTGATTTGACGTCTTTCGCGGTCAAAGGGTTAATAGAAACTTTTAAATTTGAAATAATTGTGGAATACTAATAATAATGCTATATGTATATAATGATGAATTTCATCCTCACTCGTCTTATTATGTAAACAAACACTTCTTAAAGACATTATTACACTTTCCTCTGGGATTATCACTTAAAATGTTGTATACTTAAAGAAACTCACAAAGTATTGAATTCAACCAAGTAACCACTGAAAAATATCATTTCTAATAAAAGATTCTTCAATTATCGAAGGAACGCATAACCTCAAAAATAAATGGCATTTCTATGTATTGATTGACATGATAGACATGTAAGGATGAATTCTGTATACTAATATATTTGAGTAAGTGCGTCTCGTCAAGTTCTTTGGGTAAGAGAGATCCCTGATGAGTTGATGATACACGTTAAATTTGCAAAGAAATTTAGTTAAATAGATGAAATATGAGCCAAATATCTTAACCTTTTGACCGCCGTCGTCTGATATATAAGACAAAGTGACAACGTGAATGACACCTTCATAAATTATGACAGAGTTCCAGATTTAAAGTTCAAATTTTGAGGTAAGGCAGTCAAAAGGTTAATAAAGTGAAAATTAAAAAATCTATTGAAATGGTTGAAAGATTTCTTCAAATTTTTAATCATTCTCAGAATGCAAGTCAGACGATTTTGGTGTTACAGCACATCATGTGGCTTTCAATTTAGCCAGACCATAAATTGACTTAGTACAGTCGCCATCAGATATATCGGAGCGGCCAAGGTGGTCACAAATACCTGAACAACGCCTATATTGTCGAGGCGATAATGTTCCGATATTTTTGAGAACCTTGGCCGCTCCGATATATTTGATGGCGGCTGCACATGAAACCTACTTATAATATAGTTAACATCAGATAAAACAGGTAAAATTTATATATTTGATGGCGACTGCACATGAAACCTACTTATAATATAGTTAACATCAGATAAAACAGGTAGTTAATAAAACAGGTAAAATTTACCTATTTGGGTTTACCCAACAGCATAAAATAATAATCATACCGATTGCGAGAGCATCATGTTTTATCTCGCTTTATCAGCCCAGTACAATAAAAAGGGTAGTCATGAATCCATCAGCATGCATGTTCAGATAATTTTGAGTACCTTGACCGCTCCGATATATCTGATGGCGACTGTAGTATGTGGCATGTGGAATGCTCCTAAAATAAGAGACTCACGTATAATAAAGTGTCTCTTGATCGTATGTGGCGCGTATACAGCCGACTGTGTCAAGAGTAGGCCTTTAGAGTCGGGCTGCGCCGACTCGGCCTGCAGCACGGTTATAGGTATCCTGAACACGGGCCCTTTTTCTATGCAGTTAGTGTCGTACGCGTCGATGCTGGAACAAACATTTGTAATGAGGTTAAAACACACGGACGGGTAATAGTTTCAACTAACTTTATTCGAAAACCTAAATACGTTCAGGGTACACGGCGTTGCAGGACAAAGCCAGGTTAATGGCGAAGTCGATCTTGTCATTTACCTTGGAGGTCCAGAGGGCAAGGCACAGGTCTGTATCCTCACATACACAGGTTCGCTAATGACAGGAAGGAAGGGGCAGAGACCCCTTCCTTCCTGTCCTTAGTGAACCTGTGTGTGTGAGGATACAGCCCTGTGCCTTGTGCCTCATAACATTTACATTATATAATGAGGTCTAGGGGGCAAGACACAGGTCTGTATCTTCACAGACACAGGTCTCGGTGTGTTTGCTAAGTACAGGAAGGAAGGGGCAGAGACCTACTCCTTTCAAAACAATTCTCATAACATTTACCTTGTATAATGAGGTCCAGGGGGCAAGACACAGGTATTGATGTGTTCGCTAAGGACAGGAAGGAAGGGGCAGAGACTTTCGCCTTACAAAACAAGTCTTATAACATTTACCTAGTATAATGAGGTCCAGGGGGCAAAACACAGGTATCGGTGTGTTCGCTAAGGACAGGAAGGAAGGGGCAGAGACCTTCTCCTTACAAAACAAGTCTTATAACATTTACCTTGTATAATGAGCAAGGATCGGACAAACGCCCGTCATTTGAAAATATAACCCTGTTCCGTACAGCAGAGACTTCCTTATGTTAATTAAAAAAAATAGTATTTCATGGATTTATTGGACCATAATTTATATCCCGTGACAAATTAATTAATGATTGACATTCCGAAAATTACTTTCGCCACTAAAATAGAATGACCAAAATTTTTTCTAAATTTTCACTTGTCTAAAACTCCCACTAAAGCTCTAGATCTAAAACTCCCGGGAATATTTTGTAAAACAGTATGTATGTCCTCAACAATTTTAAATGATTATTTTATGTGTAACTTCGTCTTTTCGTCTTTTCTTTTAGATTTAGAGCACAGATTATACAGTGTGTTTTTTTTGAGTGGGACAGTATGGGGAAATCCTAAAGTATAAGAGATACAGGGAAACTGTCTTAGGAAACATTAAGTACTTTTTTGTGAAAAAAAAATTGGTATAGTCAAAGTTTTGGTCAAGTGTGAGTTGTCCCTAAAAATGATTAATTTTGATGAAATTATTTTTTGACGCACATCTACTCAGTTTCATGAGGGGATCATTTTATTGTATGGGAAGAAAAAAATCGGGACAGCAGAAGTTAGTCAAATTTAAGAAAATCGTTTTCATTATTACAACCCGTGTAAATTGCCTACCACTGCCCACTGCAAGGTTTTTATTAAAAAAAATATTGCCTATTCCAGTTTTACATTTGAATTTGGAACACTTTATTTGGTTTAAAAAGGATTAAAATACTTTAAGGTATTTTTACGCGAGCACCTTACCTTACTAATCTAATTTAAAAAAAAAACAAATTTTAAATTTGGAACTTCTTGAAACAAACAGTATTTTACTTGATATTTCATTGTTTAAAGTTTACATTATGTTAAGTTTTCGTCATGGAATTACCAAACTCGCATAAAGTAGATTTAATTGAAGCGTATTTTGTAAATTATCGTAGCTCTGTGAATGCGTTACAGTGGTATCGGGAACGTTATCCGGACCGCGATCAACCGGACCGCAAAATTTTTGACAAACTGGTGAAAAATTTAAGAAAGGAAGGCTGTTTTACACCAAAACGGAAGAGACGAGCCACAGTAATAAATGAATTTACAACTATCGCAATCTTAGGATATTTTGAAGCCTACCCAAAAGCCTCATTGAGGGAAGCTGCTAACAATATCGGTGTGCATAAATCTACAGTACGAAAGGTATTGAAGGCTTACAAGTACAAGTGTTACATAGAAGGTCATCTTGTACAAGCATTGCTTCCAGGAGACACTGACCGGAGATTAGCATTTTGCCAGTGGTTTGTAGCATGCTCGATTAGAAACCCGTCTTTTCCAAGCCGGATTATTTGGACAGATGAATGCAATTTTTCAAACAATGGCATGTACAATAGAAAAAATAATCATTTTTGGGCACGTACAAACCCCTTCCGAACTACGGCAACCCATAACCAGGTCCGCTTTTCCTTTAATTGTTGGTGTGCAATATTAGATAATAAAATCTTTGCCATTAAAATTTACCATGGAACATTGAATAGTCAAAAATATCAGGAAATATTAAACATGGCTGTGGATTTAGTAGATATGGCAATTCCATTAAATAATTTGAATAATATCATCTACCAACAAGACGGCGCCCCTGCCCACAATAGTATCGATACTAAACAGTTTTTAAATGAACATTTTCTTGATCGCTGGATGGGCACAAATGGCCCTATTAAATGGCCACCACGTTCACCAGATTTAACACCGTTGGATTTTTTCATTTGGGGGTACCTTAAAGGTCGAATTTATGCAGATACTTACAACTCGGTACAAGAGTTAAAAGACGCAGTGCATTATCATTTGAACAACATACATCACAACGCCTTGTCTAAAGCAACCAGAGGTGTTCTGAAACGCGCTCGTGCCTGCATTCGACAAGAGGGAGGCCACTTTGAACATTTACTTTAATGTAAAATTATTTTATTAAATTTACCTAACTTCTGCTGTCCCGATTTTTTTCTTCCCATACAATAAAATGATCCCCTCATGAAACTGAGTAGATGTGCATCAAAAAAAAATTTCATCAAAATTAATCATTTTTAGGGACAACTCACACTTGACCAAAATTTTGACTATACCAATTTTTTTTTCACAAAAAAGTACTTAATGTTTCCTAAGACAGTTTCCCTGTATCTCTTATACTTTAGGATTTCCCCATACTGTCCCACTTAAAAAAAACACACTGTATAATAGTTCTTTAGAGCTATATCAAAATTTCAAGCAATTTTTAATAGGAATCCTGATTACGTCACCGTGAAAGAAATACATGAAAAAATTAACCCCGAGGCACAAGCAAATTGGAAGAACAGTATACCAATGTCAACGATTACATATGCCCCTATGACGTCCGTAGACTGTGAACGGACTTTTTCAACGCATAAATGGGTCCTAAATTCACATCGTGGACCCGGGGTATGTCCTGGACCCGGGGTATGTCCTTAAACTACGTCCGGACTCGGGTATGTCCTTAAACTACGCCAAAAGGAGAAGTATGGGCACTGCGAATGGCATCTCGCTAAGTGTGGTAGGGCACGTTCAGCGAATGTCATCTCGCTCAAATCTGGAGCAGAGCCCGACTGGGGAAGTACCTCCACCTTACAGAAAACCACCAAACAACAGCCAAATAGCACTAGACCCTACTCATAGTGTTGTGTTCCTGCCGGTGAGTAAGGTCGCCAGTGAGCTCTAAGAGGATACATTGTGTTGACGACGGGGGGCCCACGGAACCAATACGGCCTTTGGTCTTTGTGGGCGCAGAGTGCAGGTGCGGCGATCAGGGAGACCCGGTGAAACGGTTGTCCGCTGGCCGCCCGCAGGTCAGTAGGGTTCCCGAACCCAGGGGTCACTTAATCTCCACCCTGGGAGGCTGAACCGCCAACCTGCGAAAAATCCCTGGTGTAGTAGTCGTGCCGGTGTAGGAGACCGGAGTGGACCCGGCTACTGCAACAGGGGGGGGACCGGGGGCCCTTCCGTACGCCGCGCCTGCAAATTGCACCTCCCACATCGTTCCTCGGTCGGTTTGTTTCGTCCGCTTGTCCTTTTAGTCGTCGACACAGTGAATCCTCCTTTATTTCCCACACACTACTCAAATAAAAATGGCAAGAAAACAAAGAAGGAACAGTTCTACAGCGGAGTCCCCTTCCACAAAAGTGGATTTCTGCAACATCAGGGGACTGCATTCAAACCTGAACGCAGTACACCACCACCTCGAGTCTGCGCAGCCGACCCTTCTGTTCCTAACGGAGACGCAGATATCCTGCCCGGCAGATACATCATATCTGTTATACCCCGGCTATATGCTCGAACACAGGTTTGTGAGGCGCGCCGGGGTATGTATGTATGCTCGGCAGGATGTCTGTTGTCGCCGCCTCCATGCCTATGAAGACAGGGACCTGTCAGTGCTGTGGGTGCGTGTGGACATGGGCGGCCACACCCGCGTCTACGCGTGCCTTTACAGGTCTCACAGCGGAGACATGGACACGAAACGGCTCTTCGAGCACCTTCAAGTGACGACCGACAGAGTTCTCGAGCAGTACCCATCCGCTGAACTGGTGATTTTGGGAGATTTTAATGCCCACCACATTGAGTGGATGGAGTTGAGATTCTCGGTCCACCGACTATGCGGGGAGGTCTGCTTACGAATTTTCTCTGGCCTATGGTCTCTCGCAATTGGTACGTTCTCCTACGAGAATACCAGACATCGAGGGCCATACCAGCTCTTTACTGGACCTCCTGCTGACCACACGTCCGGACGGATATTCCGTTTCAGTGAATGCACCTCTCGGCTCGTCCGATCACTGCCTCGTCCGGACGCTGGCACCTTGCGCGCGGCCTGATCCACCACGGCCAACTAGCTCGCGACGCGTGTGGCAGTATACGTCAGCAGATTGGGATGGATTGCGTGAATTCTACGCATCGTACCCGTGGAGGCAGCTCTGTTTCACATCAGAAGATCCTGACTCCTGACTATACTGGTGGTAATGGATTGCTTCATTCCCAACTCGGTAATTGCTGCAGGAGCAAAGAAACGACCTTGGTTTAATCGGCCCTGTAGAGAAGCTACAATTCGCAAGCAGGCTGCTTACAGGGCTTGGACCAAGGCCGTTTCTAATAAGGATCCCAACGTATCGGATGTGAAACGCAAATTAAACGCTGCCTCGAGGACCAGTAAAACAGCCGTTGCCAGAGCCAAATTCGACTTCGTCGGCAGAATTGGTGAGAAGCTAGCAGGCTACCCCACCGGGAGTCGTGCCTTCTGGTCACTTGCCAAAGCTGCCGAGGGAAACTTTTGTCGGTCGTCTTTACCACCACTGCGTAATGCTGATGGTAATCTGGACCATAGCGCAAAAGAGAAAGCCGATCTTCTTGGTACAGTCGAGGACAAAGAGATGTATACACTTTTGGACCTTATTGCGTTGTAATAAGGTCCAAAAGTGTATACATCTCTTTGTCCTCGACTGTACTCTCTTCGCCTCGAACTCGACCCTGAACGATGATGGCAGCACCGTACCGCCTACCATCCCGCAGTGCGCATCCTGGATGCCGGAAATTTGCATCAAGCAAAGTGATGTCCGGCGGGAGCTGCTATCATTAAACGTTCACAAATCGAGCGGGCCAGACGGCATACCAGCAGTTGTGCTCAAACGGCAAGTGCCGTCTTCATGGAAGACTGCCCTCGTGCACCCTGTGCCTAAAAAGGGCGATAGTTCGGACCCGTCGAATTACAGGACTATCGCTATAACCTCCCTTCTCTCCAAGGTTATGGAGCGCATAATCAATGCGAAGCTCATGGGATACCTAGAAGAGCACGACCTGATCAGAGATCGCCAGTATGGCTTTCGCCACGGTCGCTCGACTGGTGACCTTCTAGTGTATCTCACTCACCGCTGGGCTTCAGCCATTGAGAGTCAAGGAGAGGCATTGGCAGTCAGCCTTGATATAGCTAAGGCGTTCGATCGGGTCTGGCATCGAGGTCTTCTGTCGAAGTTGCCAGCTTACGGCCTGCCCGAGGGATTGTGCAGATGGGTCGCCAGCTTTTTGTCCGGCAGAAGCATACGAGCCGTAGTCGACGGAAGTTGCTCCGAAAGCATGGACATAAACGCTGGTGTCCCGCAAGGCTCCGTGCTATCCCCAACGCTGTTTTTGCTGCATATCAATGATATGTTGTCTATTGGCGACATTCATTGTTATGCAGACGACAGTACTGGGGATGCTTCTTACACGGGCCGTGCCAATATCCCTCGATCCGTTGTGGTAGAGAGTCGTGAAAAACTTGTCTCCGATATCGAGAATACTCTTTCTGGAGTCTCGGTGTGGGGTCAGGACAACTTAGTCCGATTTAACCCCACAAAGACACAAGTCTGCGCGTCACCTTTGGGCGGGAGCACCTGGATACCAGCTTGGTCCCTTTGACTCGGTGCAAAGGCGCGCTGTGCGGATCGTCGACGATCCCAAGCTCACGAGCGACATTGAACCTTTGAGTCTAACGAGAGACTTTGCCTCCTTATGTGCGTTCTATCGCTTGTACAATGGGTTGTGCTCTGAAGAACTGTTTGATATGATGCCCACGGCAGCTTTTTATCACCGCACTGCTCGCCGCCGGCAAGGTGTTCATCCTCACACCCTGGAGCCTAAGGGGTCGCGCACTGTACGGTTTAAGAGGAATTTCCTCCCACGAATCTGCGACTGTGGAATGAACTCCCTGCCGAGGTTTTCCCAGCGGGCTACAGTATGAGGTTCTTCAAAAAAGGAATGTATAGGTTCTTAAAGGGTAGGCAACGCGCATGCGAATCCTCTGGGGTTGCAGGCGTCCATAGGCTACGGTAACTGCTTACCATCAGGCGGGCCGTATGCTTGTTTGCCACCGTCGTGGTATAAAAAAAATCGTTATAATTTGATCGGCTCACAAGTGAAAATTTAGAAAACATTTTGGTCATTCTATTTTATTGGCGAAAGTAATTTTCGGAATGTCAATCATTAATAAATTTGTCACTGAATATAAATTATGGTCCAATAAATCCATAAAATACTATTTTTTTAATTAACATAAGGAAGTCTCTGCTGTACGGAACAGGGTTATATTTTCGAAACGACGGGCGTTTGTCCGATCCTTGATAATGAGGTCCAGAAGGCAAGGCAGAGGTCTGTATCCTCACAGACACAGGTCTCGGTGTGTTCGATAAGGACAGTAAGGAAGGGGCAGAGACCCACTCGTTACAAAACAAGTTTCATAACATTTACCTTGTATAATGAGGGCCAGAGGGCAAGCCACAGGTCTGTATCCTCACAGACACTGGTATCGGTGTGTTCGCTAAGGACAGGAAGGAAGGGGCAGAGACCCACTCCTTACAAAACAAGTCTCATACCATTTACCTTGTATAATGAGGTCCAGGGGTAAGGCACATGTCTGTTTCCTCACAGACACAGGTCTTGGCGTGATTGTTAAGGACAGGAAGGACGGAGCAGAGACCCACTCCTTACAAAACAAGTTTCATAACATTTACCTTGTGTAATGAGGTCCAGAAGGCAAGGCAGAGGTCTGTATCCTCACAGACACAGGTCTCGGTGTGTTCGCTAAGGACAGGAAGGACGGAGCAGAGACCCACTCGGCGGTGCAGGACAAAGCCAGGTTCATTGTGAAGTCGATCTGCCGCGGGATCAGCGTTTTGTCTGCAAACGTCAGGCTATATAGCTTTTGGTGTATCTGTTTGTTACTCTACTGCATTGGATTAAAATAAGATGAATAGAATTGCTGTGTCCAGACAATTACGGAACTTATAAATGATGCAACTGCACCAAATATGGGTTATTCGGAATATATTGGTCACCTTGGCTGCTGTTTTAATCTAGTATGTATACAGGGTGGTACATTTAGATCGGTTAGTATTGGCAAGTCTGTAACTATGAGACATACAAAGATATGTTCTTAGGAACTATGTCATCGATTTAAGGGACAAGAAAAAATGCATACATAGATTTTTTTTTAAATCGTCCTCAGTTTGTACCTAATTATAACATAATGGTGGCTTTTAATAAGTATCGTACGCACATGAAGTGGAGATCGAACTTCATACCTATTCTACTCTAACTACAAATCTAAACGACAAACATACCGTCAAAGAATCGTTGTAAAATGAAAACAGCGTCTGAACAACACTTGTTACATTCTTTTGATGGGCCTAAAGGAAATAAACATACATATTGAACGAAATTAAAATCGACATGCATTGTAGTTGTTAACCCACTTTACCTTACCCTTATTTTATTAGCTATATTTATTTATTGGCAACTCCATAGCTTGATTAATTTTGATTTCGGTTTTCATGTACAGTCGAGTTCATAAATATGTGTACACTAGCTTTTGCCCGCGGCTTCGCTCGCGTTAAATTCGGGGTAACATGGTTCCCCTTTCCTGATTGCCTCCCGGAATGCTCCATACAAACTTCCACCCCGCATTTTAAGGAAGTGGGGGGTTAGAAAGTGACAAAAAGTAGCCTATGTCACTCTCCATCCCTTCAACTATCTCCACTTAAAAAATCACGTCAATTCGTCGCCCCGTTTTGCCGTGAAAGACGGACAAACAAACACACACATACACTTTCCCATTTATAATGTTAGTATGGATTTTTTCACCTTATTGCAATGGATTAAGGTGAAGAAATGTACACATATTTATGAACTCGACTGTACCATCGCCCACACTGTTAACTGCCCATCGGTGGACCTTATGCCTTTTGTAATAAGGTCCACCGATGTACAGTTAAGAGTGTTGCTGTTTGTACTGCAAAAAACTACTTTTGATGGCAAAAAAGGGGGAAATTATAAGGATAAAGGAAAAAGTGAATGTCATGGGTAAAGGTAAGAGTACAAAAACATAAATATGCGAATTTAGTGAAAGGTCCCACTACCACCGGTTCTAACCCTACATTTCCGACCCGAGTAGTATTATGACCGGCAAGAAACTCGGCGGGACTCGGCGGGGCTGACGGGGTATTCTTTCACTAATAGGTAGCGTATAGGCGTGTCCACACCAGGCGCACAGCCTCGCGAGGAAATTGCCGCGCGAGGCGGCTCGGCTAGTGTAGACGTGCCTCGGCCGAGGCGGCGTGCGTGTTTGCCTCGGCCGCGGCCGATCGGCTCGGTGTCGGTATTTCGGCACGCTCAAAGGCGCCTCAGTCGTTTGCCTCGCGAGGGTCTGGACGTGTTTATTTGGTGCGCGTGGTTATTTTGTTCCGTGCAAAACATTGAGCAACTGGAGATTAAAATAATCAAGATGATTAGATGAACTTTTATTTGTTTACTTATTACCTTTACATAATCCTTTAGATGTTTTATGATGGCATCACACTTCACTTCTGGTACAATTTTTGATATGCGAAATAAATATTGGAGACTGGTGTAAGAGTCCCCTGTTGTCAAGTATCGTAATGTTACGAGCACTTTCTCCATCGATCGATTCTCTAAACTTTGTATCTTGCCCTTTTAGTTTTGTATTTAATTGTAAACACAACAAAAACTCTAGTTGTTCTTTTTCAATGCATCCAATATTAGTCTCTAATCCAGTTTCTGTTAATTCTCTGTACAGCCGGTTTCCGTATTGGGATCTAGATTTATATAATGGGCTCACCCAAATCTCCTTTACTTTACTTTCGCCGTTTAGTTTGTATAGCTTTCAAAAGCAAAATAAAAGTAACCAAAAACCACGGCAGTAATCATATGTGACGCCATTTTGAACAATTTGAACAGCTGACAGAGGGCCGCCATCTTGCCGAGCAATTTGGCTCGGGCGTTCCTCGCGAGGCAAACTTCCCTACTAAAAATGTACACGAGCACGCTGCCGCGCGAGGAATAGTCGTTTGCCTCGCGCGGCAATTTCCTCGCGAGGCTGTGCGCCTGGTGTGGACACGGCTTATATCGTGTAGTTTTAGAAAGTACTGATAATCCTACATCAACAAAGTGGGACCTTTTTCCCTGCGTTGACACAAATGTTCAAGAATAAGAGGACATCATTGTCGGCTGTTAAAAGAGTTTATTTAACCCAATTAACCCGACCAGGTGTTATAACACCGATCGAATTGTTTTAAATGTACCCTCAAATATTGAATAAAAAACACGATATTTGGAATGTATTTCTTAGGTTGTCTCATTCAATGGTGTTTAAGGTTAATTTGTGTGCAGTTGTAAGAAGCAAATATTGATAATTTTAAGCGTAAATTGTGTTTTACAGCAGCAGTTTAATTTCGTGTCGATATGTCTGGTAAAAGGTAAGCTATTTAAAAGATATATTTGTATATTATTGTCTTTTTGGTATATATTATATATGTTACGACTATTCGTTACTTGAATAGCAGTTAATTAACGTTGGTAAAGACATCTTGAAGTTTTTATTTGTTATTTTCATAGTACAGGTGTTATAACACCTGGTAGTAATATAAACGTCTAAGATATTTTTGTACGAAATTTTAGGTTGCGCCCAAGAAAACCATTGAAGCTTACTGAAATAATAGAAGAATTGGAGAAAGCGGATGATGACACACTTTTACCAAGTTTTGTCACTATTTTGCCCCCGGATAATGCAAACGCGGATATAACAGACGAGGATTCCGGCGATGAAAACTACGTGAATATGCACAACCTGCCAGGTTCGCAGCTGCGAGCGGAAGCTGAACTTGTTTACAGTGAGTCTTCGTCAGATGATGATGATAATATTCCATTGTCTCGTTTTGCTAAACGTACATGTGTCACACAAGAAAGTAACGTCACTGATTCTCCAATAGCTGGAACATCAACAGTGCCAAAAAGTCAAAAGTATACTTGGCGAAACCAGCATAGTCCGAAATTATATCCTCAGTGGCAAAATGATCAAGCCCCTAAGAATTTGCAATCACCTCTGTATTATTATGAAGCTTTGATGACTAATGAGGCCATTGATTTGCTCGTGCACTACACAAATATATATGCACAACAAAAAAATAAGACTGGTAATATAACTCATGCAGAGATGAAATGTTTTCTTGGAATATTATTGTTTAGTGGCTATGTGATCGTGGCACGTAAGATGTATTGGGAAAAGTTTTCAGACACTGATTTTCCATTAGTATATAATGCTATGTCTCGAGACCGTTTCATTTTTATAATGACACATATCCATTGCTGTGATAATACATTAGTACAAGTTCAAAACGACAAGTTTGCGAAAGTAAGACCCTTGTTTGATTTACTAAATAATATTTTTTCATCAATGGCACCATTAGAGGAAGTGTACAGTATTGATGAGGCGATGGTGCCATACTATGGAGGTCACGGCTGCAAACAATTTATACGGGGCAAGCCGATAAGATGGGGGTATAAGTTTTGGGTTGGTGCCACCAGACTAGGATACGTATTATGGTTTGATCCATATCAGGGCAAATCTACCACGTTACCAGCAGCTTATAAACAGTTTGGTCTAGGTGGGAGCGTAATTTTGAAGTTTGCCGACGTTTTACAATCCCTTCAGCCAAATCTTAGTTTTCACTTGTATTTTGACAACTTTTTTTCCTCTGTACCTCTAATGCATGAATTAAGTAACAGATACCTAAAATCAACAGGTACAATTCGGGAAAATAGAACATCGAAATGCCCCCTGCCATCAAATAATGTGTTCAAAAAGACCGAGAGAGGAACTATTCAATTCAAATCTAGTCATCCTGAGGATATCTTGGTTTGCAAGTGGAACGATAATAACGTAGTCACTGCTGTGTCCAATGTAGATAGCGTCGAGCCACTGCATAAAGCGAAACGTTTTTCTCAGCAGCAAAAGAAATATATATTTATTGACCAGCCTAACATCATAAAAAAATATAATGAGAATATGGGAGGTGTGGATAGATCAGACCAAAACATAGGGCTTTACCGAACATCTATTCGTGGAAAGAAGTGGTACTTTCCACTAATTTGTCACTCTTTAGATATGGCTACACATAATGCCTGGCAACTATACAGGCATAATGGAGGGGAATACGATCACCTGACTTTCAGAAGAGTTGTTGCAAGGGCTTTATTAGAAACCTATAAAAAAACTGAAAGACGTGGACCTTGTCCCACTCCCGCGACTCACAGGGAAACGTCTCGATTTGACAGATTGGACCATATCGTCTATTATAAAGAAGTTCAATTGACATGCAAAGTCTGCAAAAAGAAAACGAACTTTATGTGTAAGAAGTGTGTTGTTCATTTACATCCCAAAATTTGTTTTTTGGCGTATCATACTGCGGCATGAGTTCACATCATTGTATAACGGCTAAATATATTAAATATAAACATTTCATCACAAATATTTTCTTTTTCTGTCTACCATCCCTGTCTGTCTCCAGTACTTGGTATAGTAGTACATCCTCCTACTAGGTGTTATAACACCACACATTTTCCGGCTTTCCCAGGTGACTAAGATTTTTCTTATTATTTTTTTCGTTCCTAACAGGCCGTAAATAACGATATACTAAAATTTTATAAAAATCTATAGTATTAAATAGTTTCAGGGTTATCTGGGTTAATAATATATTTTTTTGCCGTTAACGTCTCATTGACAACCAACAATGATGTGTACCTTTGATTGAAAACGTCACATATTATCATTTCAGCCAGTGTTTATGACATGTCTCAAACCTGCACGGATATATGAAGCACGTTGAAAACCCTACATTATTTTTTAAGAGCGCATATCAGCTAACGTTCTCATCTCTGTCTGTAGCTAAATGTCAAATTCAGGAAGGAGACTCTTCTGTACTTGTACTCGTACTATCAATTACTCTGTGCTTGGTGGTACAGTCGCCATCAGATATATCGGAACGGCCAAGGTGGTCAAAAATATCTGAACAACGCCTCTATTGTCAAGGTAATAAAGTGCATGTTCAGATATTTTAAGTACCTTGGCCGCTCCGATATATTTGATGGCGACCGTACAAGTCAGGGGTTACTTCTGCTAATAACGCTAAGAACGCACAGGTTCTTCCTTAGATTCTACCTAATCTTACTAATACATTGGTACTCACTTTCCATATCCAAGTGGCTTTGCAAGAACTGCGGTTGTATTGTGATCCCTATGTCCTTGGGCACATCGTTCAATTTGGGTCGCAGCAGGATACCCTTGCCGTTGTGGGGCCCGCACTGCACGCTGAATGTGACGTCACGTTCCGGCTCTTTGTGATATGTTGAGAGGTGATCGAAAGTCTGAAAAATGAATTAACTGTAGACCACAGACTAAACAGACTACTCATAATTAAGCTTTTACAAGGAGCACGGGGTCACCACACATAAGCGCAATTTTATTCGTCATAAGCGCAATTTCTACGATTCGAACAGCACATCTCAATAGTATTCTACACCATTTTGTAGGCAGGTTAGGTTAGGTTATTCCCTATAACTTGATTTTTGTGGATATTTTTAATTCTCATGAGTAATGATCAAAAACGTTAACTCGAAAAATAAGCGGTCGCGCTCTCATACTAAAATAGTACGGGAGCGCTTATGTGTGGTGACCTCGAGTTGTACTTATGATATATCTAGTGGTTGAGGTAATCTGTGCTGTAGACATATGGCGGAGAGCAAGAAGACGAAAGCTGTTCTGTTTTGATCACGGCTTTAAATATGTGAAGTTAATTTTGGACCTTATGAGAAAGACGTAGTTTTTTTTTACCCAACTACTGGAAGGATAGAAATTTAAGTATATATTATAGTGCACATACATCGGTGTTTGTCTTGTCACATTAACAATTTTAAAGATAAATTAAACCAACTTTACTCAGGCTATTCGCATTTGCGAGAGGAAATGCCGGAACTAATACTATCTCTATCTGTCTATAATATTTGAAGAATGCCCTCGGTTTCTCCAGGATCCCATCATCAGATCCTGACCTGGTGACAATGGGACCAACTGTCAGTTATACCTTTTCGAACAAAAAAGAATATTCCAAATCAGTCCAGTTGTCTTCAAATCATCGGTGAACATAGATTAAAAAATTCAACCATAATTCAACATATTATACCTTTTCAATATTGATGAGTCCACAACCCTGTGCCCACGGCTCGACGCTATTGAGAAATGTCGCGGAATTTTCTATAGCTCTCTTTATAGAGTATGGAGAATATTGAAGCTCCTTCGCCTTCAAACCGGAGATTAGCGCCGCTGGAATAAACAGTGACAATAAAAATTACCTTTAACTAAAAAAAATCCTACTTTTTAGCTTGACCCCATATGCTTCAAATCTTGTAAGTAAAATGTCAACCACTTGCCGGTGTCTGATTGAGTTAAAATTTGTTATACTTCCGTAATTAGGCGGGTCCCCACGTGACGCACCGCCTCGCGAGAAAATTGCCGCGCGAGGCAGCTCGGCTAGTGTCAAGAATGATTAAGACATGGATGGACAATGCCTATACAAAATCGCGTTCCTCGAACCTTCAGGCTATACCAGGGGGGTTTCACTACGCAGTTTAGGTACATTTGGCCGGCGCGCCTCCCGGGCAGGCGTATGGCAGTGGGCTGCCGCTCGGCTCGCACGATACTCGTGTTACGTGGCGCTCGCGCAAAATTTAATTACACAATGGCTTCGAAACCTATCTCGATCTAATCCGTATAAAAGATGTATTTACGGATGTCTGAATAAACGGAAGAACAAGGAAGCAGAAATAACATTTTTAAATTCCGGATGATATTGAAAGGCCCCTAAGTCCTTACTTAATAATAGTTAAAATAAACATCCTTAATTTATTGAATATCGGTTGCCCAGAAACAACATTAGGAACTGACCGACATATTTTCAAAGGAATACGGCTGTGGCATACCTGCTTCCGTGAGAATCAGACATAATCTCAACTCAAACTCAAACATTTATTCAGTAACTAGGCCACAAGGGCACTTTTACACGTCAAAGTAAAAGAGAGAGAAAAAAAATCAAACTACACCGGTTCTAACCCTACACCTCTGACCCGAGAAGAATTATGTCCGGCAAGAAACTCGGCGGGACTTATTTTTTCAAAACAACAGTACATCAAAACTAAACAATACATATAAGTGCGTTGTTCTATAAGAAAACATATCAAACCAAGGTTAGATTAACCAACAATAGGTTATAGTTTAAGAAAAATACCAAAGAAAAAAGATGAGTCCAAATCTGACTATTGAAAATAAATAACATACAAGTTTGATATACTTTCTTACCTGAACTGTGTCTTCTACATAAATCTCTATAAAAATTACTATCTCCGGATAAAAATTGCATGTTTACATAATCAACGTTTGTAATTCCTACATATTTATCTTAAAAATAATAAATCAGTAGGTATAGGTACAAAAACTTGTCAAGTGACAACCCCGTGCCGACGCTCACAGCTCGGTCATAAAACTGCGGCGCGCAAAGAAGATTCACGGTTCGTGCGCGGTTATAAGTTTCTATTTTGCTTCCAGACGGCGAGTATAGGTATAATTTTATAGCTAAATCTGACTTTTGTCAAGGAGTGAATTTTCTGTACGGTAGTACTATTAGTTATTCAGTGGCTATACGTCTGTTTTCGGTACTAAGTGCCACAGCGCCATCTTTTGAGTCTGGAGTAGAGTTATTCTGTCAGCGTTAATCGCCGAACAAAATATTAGAAACTAGAATTTATTTATTTAATCTTAATTGCCCAAAATAGTGTGGACGTGCCTCGGCCGAGGCAAACGCACGCGCAGCCGCAATGCCTCGGGCGAGGCACGTCTACTCTAACCGAGCCGCCTCGCGCGGCAATTTTCTCGCGAGGCGGTGCGTCAGGTGTGGACCCGCCTATTGAGCTAGAATTTGGTATACTTCCGTAATTTACATGACATTTCATTAATTACTATATATAAATATAAATAATTTATTTACTTGTTTTGTATCTGCCTTAATGAAAATATTTCTAATAAAATAATCTAATATTCTAATATTAATTATTGAAAAGACCAACTTACCGACAATGCCGGCTACGTGAGGGGCAGCCATCGAAGTGCCATTCATTAGTTGAGAGTTCTTTAATGTAAACCTAAAACAACTTAAGGTTATTTATAAAACATAGATGATTGTAAATTATTATTAGCCACTTGAGTGCCCGCGAATCAAAAAAAGGTGCTGTGAAGTGCCCAAGATTTACCGCGCGCCAGCGACACCGTGTCATGTTTTGTTAATAAATCGATTTCTTGGCTTTCACTGAACTTTTTTTAATGATTCTTTTTACGTTTTAAAGCTAAAGAAACGGATAATTTGTTTATATAAATAATTAGATAGGTCATAGTAGTAAAAATTATTTTAAAAAAATCACAAAGTTGACATACAGTTTCGAATGGGGACTTTTGGCAGAAATATATTTATTAAAAAAAATCTAAATCGATAACTTATGTATTTTTTATGTTTATTTGAAACTTCAATAGTTTACGCTTCGATTGATACCAAATAAAGTATATGATCGCGGGGAAATATTTTGCATAAAACTTGTTTCATTTGCAATTTCTAAAATGTCAGTTTCGCAATTGACCACCAAACCGCGTGGTTTGTTTATGATTTTTTTACGAATAATTTACGCAAATTAGGACAAAAATATTGTCATACGCAGATAAAGATACTATTAGTCTTTAAATAACGTGTGCCAGTTTTGTCAAACTCGCAGCAATTTCTGTCACAAATTATCAATAACAAAAAATAGGCCTATATACCTACCGTAACGAGTGCCTTTTTTGACGTCCGATTACCGACAATTCCCACCACTTCAAACCACATATACACTTAACATAAATACACTCACATGTCACACTTTACAAATAAATACATATCAGGACGATTACTAACTCAATATGTACTGTTTTTTTCATTACAAAAGTAAACAAACCCACGTGCTGAGTGTCAAAAGTCGTACTAGATGTCACCGGGCGGGCCTCGCGCGGCCATCATTCAAGATGGCGGCGGTATAAGGACGGGATACACAAGCAACGAAATCACATCTTCAACATTGAAATTATATATTATTTACATTTTATTGTATCAATCTTTATATGTAAAACAAAGTCGTGTAGGTTACACCATTTATAACTCAAGAACGGCTGGACCGATTTTAATGATGATTAATTTGTTGGATTTATCTTCGCCTCGAAAGCAGAATAGCTATTAAAATATTGGAGAAATTAAAAAAAAATTGTTGATGGTACGAAGTTCGCCGGGTCAGCTAGTTATGAATAATTATAACTTAAGTATAAAATGCTAATACGAAATTAAATATTATGCGCAGCGGCTCACTCACGCAGAACCGTAGACTTGATATTCCTGAATTAATAAATTATATTTTAATAACAGTGGTTGTCGTGATCTATATCACTAACATAGTATGTTAACAAAAACTACACACAAAAGACTAACATAGTATGTTATAGTAGGTACGGGCAGATTTTAGCATATCTACTCGTAAATTACTGAAACCAGAATTAACTGACCGATTTGAATAATTTTGAACGGAGTTACAATTCACAAGTAAGCTAATGGTTTTTTTACGTACCTACAAGATTATGTTGTTCAAAAAAATATTACGTAACATGAAAATTTCTGTTAAAAATAAGCTATGTATATAAAATTTTATTCTTATACATATTATATATTGTACTATCAGCATCACCGTGAATTTGAACCATTTATATTAATAACGAGCTTTTTCCCGCGGCTTCGCCCGCGTACTAAAATTACTATAAAAGGAGGTTCTCAGTTAGACTTGTATGTTTGTATGTACCTTGCTGAACCGATTTATATGCGGTTTTCGGAAAAGTATTTGTTACACTCTGTAGGTTTCGGTATATCATGTTTTGGTGAAGGTGGTTCATTTTTTTTTTCTTAAATAAATGATTGCAATAATTGTTGAATTGTTATACCAGCAACGACTTACTATGTACTACGAAGAGATTATGATTAATGCAGATTTCTACTCTTAAATAGAAGCTTTTCCCCGCAACTTCGTCTGCGTGGAATTAGAAAACAGCCTCCTTTTTACCCGCTTAAGGAATGACTTCAGGGATAACAACTGTTATATATCGTTCCCCAGAACTCAAACTATCTCCATACCAAATCTTCTAAATAGGCTCAGCGGTTATTAATTCCGCATACAAATTTTCAACCCACAGTTTCACCCCCTAAAGCGGTATTTTCGGTATAAAACCTATCCTATATTGTTTCCCGGGACTTAAACTATATCCACAACTTTTATCTAAATCGATTCTGGTTAAAAATTTCCCATACAAACTTCCAACCACCTTATGGGTCGATATTCGGGATGAAAACTACACTATGTCATTTCCCGGGATTCAAACTATCTCTTTACCAAGTTTCATCTAAATCGGCCCAGCAGCTTAAGCGCGAAAAGGTAACAGACAGTTAGACAGGCATACTTTCGTATTTATAATATTCAATTCTAATATTAAATCTATGTACCAAGTTTCATCTCAATCGTCTTCTCAGCGGTTAATAATTCGCCATATAAACTATCAACCCCTTTTATACCCCTCTAGGATTGATTTTCGGAATAAAAACGTTTCTATATTGTTTCTCGGGACTCAAGCTATATCCATACCAAATTTTATCTAAATCGGTTCGCGGTTAAAAATTCTCCATACAAACCTCCAACCCCCATTTCACTCCTTAAGGGTTGAATTTCGCGATATTAAAAATTTTATGTTCCTTCCCGGGACTCAAACTATCTGTATACCAAGTTTCATCTAAATAGGTTCACCTGTTAAAAAATTGCCATAAAAACTTCCAACCCACTTTTCACTCCCTTAAGGGTTGATTTTATGGATGAAAGCTACCTAATGTTATTAGATTGCAATTTCGTACAAATACTTTCAAGAATTTTCATGTCCACAATATTAAATTTCAAAATCGATGCAATTTTCGTAATTAACATCCCACAATACCATAAAATCGACACCCATATTGATATTTAGACATTTCAACCCCATCGCACCTCAACATGGCGGATGGTATTTCACGTTCGCTACGTTGGATTTTAAAATCGTTATTGTTTTCGTAATCAACGACCCGATAAACCATAGAAACAATACCCATGTTGATTTTCAGACTTTGTGACCACCTTTCCCTCTTTTTGGGGTTGAATTTTCAAAAAACCTGAAACACATATTTACTCATTTATCGTTAGGAATACTCCTGTGAAGTATCAAATAAAATAGTCTAACTAATCTTGTTTCGCCATACAAACTTTGAACCGCCATTTCATCCCCTTAGCGGGTTAATTTTGAAAAATCCTTTCTTAGTGCACCCCTAGACCTTATAAGGAACCTACGTGCAAAATTTGGAATCTCTAGAACCAGCGGTTTGGGCTGTGCGTTGATATGTCAGTCAGTCAGTCAGTCAGTTTCTTCTTTTATATACTTAAAGATTGAAGATAAAACATCCTTCGCCGATTAATAAAAAAAACTAAAAATTATCAAAAAATGAGTAATAGCCTAACAAATGAAAATAAAAACACTCTAAATTCACTAAGCTAAATTAAATCAATCTGCAACCAAAACCCAGTGTGCACCATACCTTATGACATAAAACGCGGACCCTGTGAGGATCTGTTAAAATGCTTCGAGCAACTACTGTTGCGTACAGTTGTACTTACGGACATCACAAGTTTATTTCACCTAATCCTGTTCAAAACATACATAATTACTCATTTAAAGAGGATTAACGCTTAGGTTAATAGACAAACTAACTTATTCTAATAGCCTAGACAGAAATATGGCTTAATCGTATAATAAATGTACGATTCAAAATCAAATACGCAAAATTTTCATCACTAGACTTAATTTGTTGCAAGAATTTATCACATTATATTTAAATTAGTATTGAAATATATGCTTTATCGTATGGAGCAGTAAACAAGGAATAATTTGATATACAATGCTAATTAAAATATGCGAAATTGAGTACTGACCGCATTTTTTTAATGACTAGCTCCCTCGCTGACATACCGAACTTTGACAGTCACCAAAACAATAATCTGAAGTTTGTAAAAATGTTCCACAGACTGCGGTTTTTATTTTTTTTATTGTTGCCACATTAATCCTCTGCCTAACTAAGTCAACAGAAAAGCGCTCTTCACACTTTGCACATAGATATCATTTAAAAACCGTTGGTACTCCAACTCGCAACTAGTGTTGCGAGAGCACTTTGCGTTTTGACAAAATGCAACCGTAGTTGCGCAGGGCACGTGAGTGGTTAGTGTAGTGTCTTCGTTTTTGTTTGGCCAAAATGCTTTCGTGTGTCTCTGATTTTCGGCTGCTCTGCACCAAAATAAGCTTCTTCCCTACAGTACTAAATTCAATAGTAGTTTATGTAACTGTTACGTAATAAGGGTCCTTAAAACATGAGTGTGGTTTTATGAAATGAGCCGCAGGCGAATTTCATAATAAGATCACACGAGTGTTTTAAGGCCTAATTACGTACAGTTGCATACACTGCTTTATCTACACTCATATTATATATATTAAATTAATTGTTCGGAAACCATAGAATGACCGCCATTGTACCGTCATGGCCTACTCGATTGTGCCGGCGCTCGCGCGGGACCAATCGAGTTGGCCATGGCGGTAACATTATGTTATCAAATTCGATGTTCCAAATTTGAAACTCATTGCTTAACAATATTTGAGCATGCATAGTTAAAATTACGTTACTGCCGCAGATAAGAAACTTATCATAGTTAAATCGTTTGTTGTAATGCTTGTCATTGTCTACGGTTTTTGAACGCATTTTAGAGTACTTACAGTATGAGTGTAGATAAAATTAAGTTCTGTATGATGGGCCGTAGCAGAATAAATTGGATGGAGTTGGGCGACATGACGAGCTACAGTTGAAGTCATCACGGGAAAAGGATCAATTCCATTAGGCGTGTCCACACCGGACGCACCGCCTCGCAAGGAAATTGCCGCGCGAGGCAGCTCGGCTGGTGTGGACGTGCCTCGCCCGAGGCATTGCGGCCGCGCTTGCGTTTGCCTCAGGCGAGGCACGTCCACACTAGCCGAGCTGCCTCGCGCGGCAATTTCCTCGCGAGGCGGTGCGTCCGGTGTGGACACGCCTATTGATGATCAGTCTATAGGGGCATTTTTATTTTAACTTGTGCTTGAAAGCAAGACTTAAGTCGCGTTTCAGTAACATCTAACCGTCACATTCCTGACAAAGCGTATTCGACATTGACCGTCAGTTTTGTGACGAGTGCTAACCGGCCGTTAATGGTACACCTATGGATGGTATAAGAAGGATGGAACTCTCTTATAGGAAAACGGTCGAAAAAAGTGTCCAGCGGTAAGCACTAAACAATAGTTCCAAATATCTCCGGGTGGCGCTAGGTATAGTTCAGCACTTGAAATGAATTACCGATACTTATATGATTTTCTAAATAAAATTAATATTCAGAGTGTTTTTCATCTCCGCAAATAACTATTTTGGATTAAATTTTTTTAAATTTCAAAGTTAATTTATTCAAATTTAATATCATTGTGGCGCCATCAGTTTATCGCCTTTTGACGGACACTTTTGTAACATAGAGATTTATATCCTTCTTGTGCCATCTATAGGTACACCGTTAAGAGGCTGACAACACCCGATGACCTTCAAATTGACTTTACTCAAACAGTGTTTCAGCTATAACTACTTGTTTTGAGAAAGTAAAAAAAATGTATGTTAATATTCGTTATATTTGGAAGAACTACGTTGCGTCCGATACACGATTGGACGAAATCGGCTCGATAGAAAATAATTCCAAAGTTACATCTTAAAATTAGCTTTAAACAGTTGTATGTCTTTAGTTTGTTGACTTATACGTCTGTAACTAAGGACAAAATTCCACCACACTAATACTAAAAACTTCGTTGCCTTACATTTCTCAATGAATGCGTCGTTTTTTTAATTTAATTATTTTGTAAAATTTGCAATGAGCTCCCATACTAATCGTAACACAGTGTTTCTCTTTCACTCGCGCTGAATAAGATAGGGAGGGAATTTAGCTCTTGTCAGCCCCGTTAAGTGAAAATGGCCATAGGTACCTGGCGACGGAGGCGACGGCGCCGCCGGGCGCGCACGCGGTGACGCCGGGCGCGCCGTCCGCGCACGGCCCGCGCGAGCTCCACGAGAACGCGCCGCCCGCCACGCGCGCCCGCATGGAGTACGCCGCGTGCGTCATGTCCGGCGACACGTACGCCCCCACACCTGGGAACACACAATACTGTATTTGACATGTTATCTCTAACATTATCAAATAATGTTCCAGTTATATAATATGGAGCAAAATTATTAAAAATATGGCCCAAATTACTTCAATGTGCTGACGGAGTAATGATTTTCACAATTTTTTTGCAAACCATTGAGTTAGAATATAGTAGAGTTACAGTCTCAAAGAAGTTTCACCGAAAATATGGTACGACTCGTGAAAATTTGTAACCGGTCTGTTTTGTCAATGACTAAAGCCTAATAAAACTGACCCAGAAACGAGTCGTTCGTGGGGCCGTTTTTTAGGCTGATTGTGTGTCCCGTTCTTTATTACATATCAGTAGTCCAAACATAAATACTTGACATATCATCGATATAAATTGAGAATTTATCGATCGCGTCACATCACTAGCGACCAGCTGTGCGTTTCATTTTAACGTTCAGGTGTCACTGATTTCTTCAATGACAGCGCGGCAATCGCCCGGTTCCCCTCCCGCACCCCTCGGTTTTGGCAGCTTTGGTTTCAAAGAAATAACGCGCTAAGCGGAGTATAGAGATATTTAGTATATGAACCAAGGTTAGATTAACCAACAATAGGAACAGTTTACGACACGCCGTCACCACCTAACAGATGTCTCCTGTACACGTGCGTAGTTACCAATGAGCACGGGCTGCGCGATGTCCGGCGGCGCGCCGACGGTGCACAGCGCCGGGCCGTGGTTGCCGCCGACACGCCGTCACCACCTAACAGATGTCTCCTGTACACGTGTGTAGTTACCAATGAGCACGGGCTGCGCGATGTCCGGCGGCGCGCCGACGGTGCACAGCGCCGGGCCGTGGTTGCCGGCCGACACCACCCACGACACGCCGTCACCACCTAACAGATGTCTCCTGTACACGTACGTAGTTACCAATGAGCACGGGCTGCGCGATGTCCGGCGGCGCGCCGACGGTGCACAGCGCCAGGCCGTGGTTGCCGCCGACACGCCGTCACCACCTAACAGATGTCTCCTGTACACGTGTGTAGTTACCAATGAGCACGGGCTGCGCGATGTCCGGCGGCGCGCCGACGGTGCACAGCGCCGGGCCGTGGTTGCCGGCCGACACCACCCACGACACGCCGTCACCACCTAACAGATGTCTCCTGTACACGTGCGTAGTTACCAATGAGCATGGGCTGCGCAATGTCCGGCGGTGCGCCGACGGTGCACAGCGCCGGGCCGTGGTTGCCGGCCGACACCACCCACGACACGCCGTCACCACCTAACAGATGTCTCCTGTACACGTGTATAGTTACCAATGAGCACGGGCTGCGCGATGTCCGGCGGCGCGCCGACGGTGCACAGCGCCGGGCCGTGGTTGCCGGCCGACACCACCCACGACACGCCGTCACCACCTAACAGATGTCTCCTGTACACGTGTATAGTAACAGATGTCTCCTGTACACGTACGTAGTTACCAATGAGCACGGGCTGCGCGATGTCCGGCGGCGCGCCGACGGTGCACAGCGCCAGGCCGTGGTTGCCGCCGACACGCCGTCACCACCTAACAGATGTCTCCTGTACACGTGTGTAGTTACCAATGAGCACGGGCTGCGCGATGTCCGGCGGCGCGCCGACGGTGCACAGCGCCGGGCCGTGGTTGCCGGCCGACACCACCCACGACACGCCGTCACCACCTAACAGATGTCTCCTGTACACGTGCGTAGTTACCAATGAGCATGGGCTGCGCAATGTCCGGCGGTGCGCCGACGGTGCACAGCGCCGGGCCGTGGTTGCCGGCCGACACCACCCACGACACGCCGTCACCACCTAACAGATGTCTCCTGTACACGTGTATAGTTACCAATGAGCACGGGCTGCGCGATGTCCGGCGGCGCGCCGACGGTGCACAGCGCCGGGCCGTGGTTGCCGGCCGACACCACCCACGACACGCCGTCACCACCTAACAGATGTCTCCTGTACACGTGTATAGTTACCAATGAGCACGGGCTGCGCGATGTCCGGCGGCGCGCCGACGGTGCACAGCGCCGGGCCGTGGTTGCCGGCCGACACCACCCACGACACGCCGTCACCACCTAACAGATGTCTCCTGTACACGTGTATAGTTACCAATGAGCACGGGCTGCGCGATGTCCGGCGGCGCGCCGACGGTGCACAGCGCCGGGCCGTGGTTGCCCGCCGACACCACCCACGACACGCCGTAACGGTTCACCACTTCGCAGATGATGTCACCCACCCGCCTGTACACGTCAAATTGTTATTTTTAAATTGTGACACAAGTGTGTAAGAGTTTACGTTATTATTAACTTTTAGAAATAGAAATATCTTTATTCGTGACATTACAGACAGAACAAATAAACTACAGATAATTACAGAATAAAACAGGTGTCACGAAATGGCCTTTTCTCAGCATTTCAGTATTACTCTATCAAATTATATTCTAGTGACCCTTAGAATATATAGAATACACGTAGACCGCACGCCATGCTCACCAAATCGTCAGTTGTCTGTCGATTGGGTGCAGTTTGCGCGGAGGTTACATCCAAGAGAAAGTAACTGTGTGCGCGGCGCAGCATAGCACATGTTTAATCGTCATACGTTTAACTGTAGATAGTGACCCTAAATTACTAAACACATAAAATACTAAACCCTAAATTGACCCTAAATTACTAACATAAATACATACAAGTAAATGCAGGTTTCAGTTCAGCGATACGAGTTGTAAATTCGGCACATACATCAAAATTTAATGATACTAGGTTAGGTTAATAGGCGGGTCCACACCTGACGCACCGCCTCGCGAGGAAATTGCCGCGCGAAGCACGTCCACACTAGCCGAGATGCCTCGCGCGGCAATTTCCTCGCGAGGCGGTACGTCAGGTATGGACACGCCTAATAAGGAAAAAAAAGGTTTGTTTTGCATTACCCAAATAAAAAAGTAACTTACCCAGTATTACACCAATGAGCATGCTCCCCGTAGCTCATATTAATCACATCAATCTTCATTCGTTTACTAAGCTCCATGACTTTGATACACGCTCTGACCAGCGCTGTACCAGTCTCCATAGACACCAGTCTGCTGTCTCCTATAGTGAGGGAGATAATTTTAGCCCCGGGAGCAACTCCGTTCTTGTCTGGTTCGTCAGGGAAATAGCCTGCTGCAATGGCCGCTACGTGTGTGCCGTGGGTCGCTGTGAATTATTAGAATTTTTGTAATGTATGTTCTTAAATAATAACAAAATATTTTCATGAATTTAATGTTCCATATTTGTAGAAGATATTCATATTCATGTTTTTGTTTACTAGTTGTTTAGTGTGCAGAAAGTTTGAATGTCTCACGCTTATAATAACAAACTGTTTAGTGCAACCATATTGGTTAAATTTGTGACTAGGATAAAACATCAAGTCACAGCACGGAAAATCTATGACATGAGAAGATTTAAGGCTAGTCACACGTGAGCGCGATGCCGGCGTGGCGTGAGCGGAGCGCGACGCTGATGTCCGAATGTATGCTTTATGTCGTTATATTAGGCACAATGGTGTCGTGCGGCGCCCACGCCCCGCCGACATCGCACTCAAGTGTGACTAAGCCTTTACTTATTCTCTTGCTCAGAAATTATCGACCCGCGTGTCAGCTCTGAGTATCATCCCGCATCTCGCCGGCGCGCCTTTGCGTCAGTACTCGCCCAGGCACGGCCCGGAGGCCAGGCTCTGTAGCCAAGATAACAATCGTTTGCAGAAAACGAAACGAAACGCTACACGCTCACTCTTCATTACGCTGATAGAGAGACAGCGTTTCGATTCGTTTTCTGCAAACGATTGTCATCTTGGCTAAGCCGCCAGGTCTCTCTGACTAGGTAAACTTACAGCACATGGCGACGACCTCGAGCGTGCGTCCCTCGTCGTGCACTTTGACGCTGACCGTCATCTCGTCCATCTCCGTCAGGTGCGAGTGCTCGTGCGTCACGTTGTACTCGCCCAGGCACGGTCCGGGGTCCAGGTCTCTCCGACTAGGTGAACTTACAGTACAGCACATGGCGACGACCTCGAGCGTGCGTCCCTCGTCGTGCACGTTGACGCTGACCGTCATCTTGTCCATCTCCGTCAGGTGCGAGTGCTCGTGCGTCACGCTGTACTCGCCCAGGCACGATCCGGGGTCCAGGTCTCTCCGACTAGGTGAACTTACAGCACATGGCGACGACCTCGAGCGTGCGTCCCTCGTCGTGCACGTTGACGCTGACCGTCATCTCGTCCATCTCCGTCAGGTGCTAGTGCTCGTGCGTCACGCTGTACTCGCCCAGGCACGGTCCGGGGTCCAGGTCTCTCCGACTAGGTGAACTTACAGCACATGGCGACGACCTCGAGCGTGCGTCCCTCGTCGTGCACGTTGACGCTGACCGTCATCTCGTCCATCTCCGTCAGGTGCGAGTGCTCGTGCGTCACGCTGTACTCGCCCAGGCACGGTCCGGGGTCCAGGTCTCTCTGACTAGGTAAACTTACAGCACATGGCGACGACCTCGAGCGTGCGTCCCTCGTCGTGCACGTTGACGCTGACCGTCATCTCGTCCATCTCCGTCAGGTGCGAGTGCTCGTGCGTCACGCTGTACTCGCCCAGGCACGGTCCGGGGTCCAGGTCTCTCTGACTAGGTAAACTTACAGCACATAGCGACGACCTCGAGCGTGCGTCCCTCGTCGTGCACGTTGACGCTGACCGTCATCTCGTCCATCTCCGTCAGGTGCGAGTGCTCGTGCGTCACGCTGTACTCGCCCAGGCACGGTCCGGGGTCCAGGTCTCTCTGACTAGAAAAACTTACAGCACATGGCGACGACCTCGAGTGTGCGTCCCTCGTCGTGCACGTTGACGCTGACCGTCATCTCGTCCATCTCCGTCAGGTGCGAGTGCTCGTGCGTCACGCTGTACTCGCCCAGGCACGGTCCGGAGGCCAGGTCTCCGCTCTCTGACGTGTCTATACATGCTCTACAACAAAAATGTACTTTTAAGTGAGTAGCATTACTGAGGTTTCCTTTTTAGAAGAAGTATCTAAGCAAAGATATTTGCTGACATGTTGTAGTAATGTGATCCAATTAAACCAGTACTATCTTATTGAAATTGGCTCAATTCATACCACTCAGACTTATGTTATTTATAAAATCTTTAAATATATTAAGGCAACTGTCAAAGTGACATCTCCAACATTAATAAATAAATAAATAAATATTATAGGACAATCTTACACAAATCGACCTAGGCCCACAGTAAGCTCAATAAGGCTTGTGTTATGGGTACTAGACGACGATATATAATAATAGATAAATATGAATAAATACTTAAATACATAGAAAACACCCATAACTCAGGTACAAATATCTGTGATAAACACACAAATAAATGCCCTGACCAGGATTCGAACCCGGGACCTCCTGCTTCGTAGGCAGGATCACTACCGACTAGGCTAGGAGGCCGTTCAAAACACATTAACATTGGTCCATAGAAAAGCTAAATTTGTATGGCGCGAAGTAGTTTTTATTAACTGTTGCGAGAATGAGTCTATGTTTTATCTACACTCATACTGTAAGTACTCTAAAATGCGTTCAAAAACCGTAGACAATGACAAGCATTACAACAAACGATTTAACTATGATAAGTTTCTTATCTGCGGCAGTAACGTAATTTTAAATTTGCATGCTCAAATATTGTTAAGCAATGAGTTTCAAATTTGGAACATCGAATTTGATAACATAATGTTACCGCCATGGCCAACTCGATTGGTCCCGCGCGAGCGCCGGCACAATCGAGTTGGCCATGACGGTACAATGGCGGTCATTCTATGGTTTCCGAACACTTAATTTAATATATATAATATGAGTGTAGATAAAGCAGTGTATGCAACTGTACGTAATTAGGCCTTAAAACACTCGTGTGATCTTATTATGAAATTCGCCTGTGGCTCATTTCATAAAACCACACTCATGTTTTAAGGACCCTTATTACGTAACAGTTACATAAACTACTTTTGCCTCCGAAATTAAAATCCACCGGTTTCTGAAATACACTAAAATTAAAATGCTGTAGATTAACGTCATAGGGGTTTTTGCCTAAGAAAATCTTTTTGGCTGCATACTAGTTAACGGACAGACCATTCCCTGCCTCTTTCTCTCATTGTATGTGTCTCTTTCTCTCATTGAATGGAATCTGGAGGAGCACCCTCTACAAAAAGTTTTCACCGGCCTTCCCCATTACAATTAAGGCACATTGAATCAAGTCAATCAAGCTTATCAAGGCATCAAGTATCAAGTTTTATCATTGTACAAACAGCAACATTCTTAACTGTTCATCGGTGGACCTTATTACAAAAGGCATAAGGTCTACCAATGGGCAGTTAACAGTGTGGGCGATGGTACACACTCATAATGAAACGAATAACAAATTTTGACACTAAAGTCCTTTAATCGAACGAGCGCAGCGTAAGCAAAGTGAAGTTCTTACAAACAACTTCGGCAGGACATCTCGGCATTTCGGTGGCTTTTTGATTTTGAGGGTTTGTTCCGCGATAACTTTAGTAACGTTTTTCTGATCTTTATGAAATTTGTTTGGGTTGTAGCACAGATACATATAATTTGAGAGTTTGTATATTAGCAGGATCGAATAAGGAATTGTCGATCTAAAAGGCGAAAAAATCTTCAGAAGGGTCTTGTTATATTGGTCATCTCGTTTGCAAGTAAATCGAGAGTTCTCAGTTCGAGGCGGACTACTAGTGTAGCTAAGCAGAGATGCAGGTGGAAATAAATTGATCTATCTTCTTTTTTTATTAAACTAAATTATTTATGTGTGAGTGGCCCTCGCTAACAATACGGGCGACCATTAGGGATAGCAGCCGCGCGTGCGTTCATCTTGGCTGAGGCACGTCCACACTAACCAAACTGCCTCGCGCGGCAATTCGGCAATTTCCACGCGAGGCGGTGCGTCAGGTGTAGCCCCGCCTATTCACCCTAAATCTAAGATTGTAAGTAGGTAATCTATAGTTTTTATTTTAAAACTACTGTTAGAAATCAATATAGCAGCTCTAAATACTTGCCTCCATGAAATACCATCATTGAACAGCACACAGTCATAAGTAGGCCCAAGGTCAGTGTACTTCTTCTCAGCAGTTTGTAATACTTCCACCCTGGTCTCCAACTCCTCTTTGAGCAGCTTGTCTTCCGGGCTGAGGGTCGGATTCTTTGACACTGTTGATAATAATAATTACATATGTAAGTATGTGAAGTTGTGAACACTTTATTGTAAGTATGTGAAGTTGTGAACACTTTATTGTATGTACATACGTAAAAGACACTATGATACGTAAAAAACCAGCCAAGTGCGTGTCGGACCATGCATAAATTATGAAAGGGTCAATCTGCTATCCTTGATAACTCGAAAATGCTTTAACTGGTAATGGTCAAAACAATTTCGTTGAAAAAACATGCAAAGATGTATCTTCTAAATTTTTTCATATTTTTTGAATCTCAGGTTCAAAAGATACAGGAGGGGGGACCATTTTTTAGATTTTCGGGGTGATTATTTCTGAAAATATTCACTAATTCAAAAAAATGTCAAACAAACCTCTATGTCACCTCTAAAGACCTATCGATTGATGTGCAACATGTTGATATTTTGTACATGTATGGAGTGCCCCCCCCAAAAAGTCAGGGCCAAGGATTATATGCTGTATTAGTACCTTGCGGTTGTTTTTTTATTTTCCTTGAATAATCTGATAATATATTTCCCATACCTACATAAATTACATTTGAGAATATGGGATATATATTGCGAATACAAAGTTATATTTTGAGTTTTAGTTATACCAGCATCCATCGCTGGTTAGGATTAAAAAATTACAACCTTACCTAAGAAAGAACTTATGCACAAACACCAACACTTCGCAAATACTAACCAACGTCACTCTCAAAATCCTGCAGCTGTTTGTTAGATTCGGCATAAGCTGGCTTGTGTCCAACGTCCCACAGGTGCTCCTTCCTGTGCTCCTGGATGCGCTCCTTTAGCTTAGACGGATACAAGCTAAATGGGTACAGTACACCCACCCTCCATTCACCTGACGGGTTCTTCCATGACTCTGGAATCTAAACAAACATTTGTAAACAACTAAGTATCATGTAGGATAGTAGTAATATTACTCCAAATTATACAGTGATCGGAAAACCGAATGCATTAGGTAATAATAAAATATTTTTAACAAAATAATTAGGTCACGAATGAAGACTTGCCTTCAATTTGCGCCCCGTAAGGCCGGTAATACATCCGTCAACAACTTTACGTATAACCGTACTAGTGTCCACATCACCACATCCGCTGCAGTCAAACCTCTCAATAACCTTCGTCTCACCCGTGCTCGTCACCTAAAAATCAGAATCACCAATAACCACAATTATAAATCCACTAAAATACGAACGAAACAAATCATGACGAGACAACTTTTTACCTGAAGACCAGACGCTGCCGGGTCGACACCTGAATCAAAAATTGCAATAACGGTGTCTCGGCCATCGTAGAGAGGATTTTTATTCAAAAACGAGACAACTCCCGTCTCTTTTTTCGGCAATAATCCCCAAACAGGGAATTCACAGTCGATCGGTGCGTCTGCCATTTTTAATGACCCGATATCTAGTGTTGCCAATGCCAAGGCAAGAAAAAAAAACAGATAATACATCAGTTACATCCACACCGTCGTTTGTTGATTCAGCATTCCAGCATTGAACATTAGTGAGTTTATATTTTGTTCTGCACGATTTCATGCCGATTTAATATCGTAAACGTAAGTAACCAAAGAATATAATACTGTAAGTAATGCAGTCAACTGGGACAATAGAGTCTGACTATTGAAATATTACCCAAATATTTGGCGGGAAATTCAAAAAATCATGAGCTGGTCACACCTTGTGTAGCAGGAAGAATAGTTTTGATACTAGAAAATACTTTTGACTTCTGTGCACACGTAAGGTAGGTAGGTAGGTAGGTTTAGGTAAACATACAGAAGTCAACGAAGTAAACAAGCTTCACAGGGTGTTAGAAAGATCTTTAACCGACTGCAACAAGAGAAGTACATTCAGAAAAGAAATTCCCCAAAACATGCTCAGCAGCAAGTAAAAACAATCTAATAACTATGTACTTGAGTTCCCTATTCACTTGTTTTAAGGGATGCTTTTAGTTGGTTTACGTACTGTATAGTAGAGGTCCGCGCCGCAGGCTGATAGGCCGGCGGCGGCGCGCCGGCCACTGGACCCGGCGCGGCGCGGCGCCGCCGGCGTGACGTGTTTTTTTTTTGATAATTAGGAACTTTAGAAATAATCCTCTAAACCTTTAACCTTATACTCGTACATATAGTAAACACCCCTATGTTGGACAATGCACCAGTAATGGGATGTATACCACAAATCCTGCTGGTAATGCTGATCCTAAACAAATGCTGATAGTAATCTGGCCAATAGTGCAAAAGAGAAAGCTGATCTTCTGGGTACTCTCTTTGCCTCGAACTTGACCCTGAACGATGATGACAGCACCGTGCCGCCTACCATCCCTCGGTGCGCATTCTCGATGCCGGATATTAACATCAAACAGAATGATGTCCGGCGGGAGCTGCTATCTTTAACGTTTACAAGTCGAGCGGGCCAGACGGCATACCAGCAGTTGTGCTCAAACGGTGTGCTCCTGAGTTGTGTCCCATGCTAACGCGCCATGCCGCACTCTCGTACCACAAATGGCACAGTGCCGTCTTCATAGAAGACTGCCCTCGTGCACCCTGTGCCTAAAAAGGGCGATAATTCAGATTCATCGAATTACAAGCCTATCGCTATAACCTCCCTTCTCTCCAAGGTTATGGAGCGCATAATTAATGCGAATCTTCTGGGATACCTGGAAGAGCATGACTTGGTCAGGGACCACCAGTATGGCTTTCGCCACGATCGCACGACTGGTGATCTTCTAGTATATCTCACTCACCACTGAGCTGTCATTGAGAGTCAAGGAGAGGAATTGGCAGTCAGCCTTGATATAACTAAGGCGTTCGATCGGGTCTGCCAACGGGGTCTACTGTCAAAGTTACCAGCTTACGGACTGCTAGAGGGATTATGCAATTGTTATGCGGGCGATAGTACTGGGGATGCCTGTTACACGGGCCGTGCCAATACACCTCGTTCCGTTGTGGTAGAGAGTAGCAAAAAACTTATGTCCGATATCGAGAATACTCTTTCTGGAGTCTCGACGTGGGGTCCGGACAACATAGTCCGATTCAACCCCACAAAGACACAAGTTTGCGCGTTTACCGCTAAGAAAACGCCATTTGCTATTGCCCCTCCGTTCCAAGGCACAACCCTTACAATGTCAGGGAGTATCGGGATCCTCGGTGTCGACGTTCCTAGTGACGTCCAATTCCGTAGTCACCTTGAAAGGAAGGCCACGCTGGCATCCAAAAGGCTCAATGTGCTCAATAGAGCCAGGAGATACTTCACTCCGAGGCAGTGACTGCTTCTATACAAGTCGCAAGTCAGACCCCATATGGACTTATGGAGTACTGCTGTCACCTTTGAGTAGGAGCGTCTGGATACCAGCTTGGGCCCTTTGACTCGGTACAAATGCGCATTCGCACAGCGTCGACGATGCCAAACTCACGAGCGATATTGTTGAACCTGTAAGTCTAAAGAGAGGCTTTGCCTCCCTATGTGTATTCTATCGCTTGTATTTACAATGGGTTGTGCTCTGAAGAACTGTTTGACATGATGCCCACGACCGCTTTTTTACCATAAATGACAGCCATATTGAACAGACGTTTCATTAATTTCTGTTTATTTTTAAAATAAATGGTGCCATACTGCTCATGACTAAATATGAATAGGTAGGAGTGATCTTGTGAAACCTGCCAGCCAAGGAAACGTCGGACTTCTAAGTTCCCAGACCGTCAATACATTTCCTCTTTGGTCCACATTATCTAAATCCGAGGAGTTTGCCGTAGCTAAATCTCCAATAGATACTCTTGGGAAACGCGTAATTTGAATTTTTAGTTTGGAATATTTGGGGTCGGCGCGGGTTTTTCGACGACCCGGCGGCGGCGGCGGCGCGCCGGGTCAAGTCGGCGGCGGCGCGCCGGCGTGGCGCGGACCTCTACTGTATAGACATGTTTCGCAAAAATATTTTTATTTATATTTTTACATAAAATTAATACTGACCAGTCAGTCCACAGATTTCTCCTAAATATTGGTTTTCAGTAAGTAACTTCTTACGTTCCAATGTTTTGATTGTATTGATATTTTCCAGAACATCTAGTTTATCCGTTTCTTTACACACTTGTCCTGTTTATGAGATTCAGGTAATTAATAAATTCACGTACTTAATCAAAGTTATAGGCAAATGTTAGATCTATAGTCCGGCAAACCATTTCTGTCAGTAGAAAAGCGCGGCAAATTTGAAAAATCGCTAGTTGGCAACACCTGTCTTTGAATAATTCGAAAATTGTGCATAATTTGTGTTTTACCTGTGGCATGTAACATTTTTATTCAAAAAAAGTTAGTTTTGTTGACTTACGTTTTTAAGTTTCAGGTTGCGGATTTTATTATTTATTAATGTGATATCTGCCACCTCCGTTCAATAAATGTACTAACAAGGCTAAGATATAAATCTAGGTACCTACTACCTACCTTCTGCAGGGATAATAAAATTTGCATGATAAATATGGCTTTGAGGTTATGCAGTTTTGTATAGAATTATCATTTGAAGTTCTTTCTTTCAGTGTATATAAATCGAACAAATCAAAAACTGAAAACTGGTGCCAAATGAAGTCCAAGAACGTTTGTTGCATAGGCTGGTGCTCAATATTGTCACAAAGCGATAAAGCGGTAAACATCAGATTTATCAAGCAACAAGCACCCCGCTACTTTATCAAATTATTTTAATGTTTCCCTTCATATTCCTAAGCTATGTATAAAATAAATAAACACCAAAATCTCAAGTGCGTTTATTAACTACAAATACACTTCACACAATAAATAATAGTCTTATAAACGAATGACGGAAGGAAATCATAATTAATAGGAGTATTACTGAGTAATATGCATTACACCTCTATTCGTACATATTATGCAGCTAGCCCGATTCCATTCTACACTGAAAAGTTGCATTTTCTGGTAGATATACTCGATTTCCTCGCCGGACTTATGATTTTAGCATTCAATGTTTGTTTCGTTCCTGGATTTCAACACTTTCAGCAGTATTTTGACCGCATGGTCTCTACCTCTAATCTTCAGTCCTTTTAATATTTTGGTTATTTTAATTTCTTCGCACCTTCTTATTTATTGAAAAGTGATAATTATATCTACATATATAATGGATTTCAATGATTTTATCTAATAATGCAGTTACAATTTACGAAATTACCACTAACTACACTGACGTACGAAAGCACCGTGCCCACAGACTACTTAGTAGATACTACGTAGACCGTGCCAATGCAGCCAACTTGAAAAAAAAATGTTGGTTCGATATACATTGCTGCTTTTCTATGGAGCAATGCTGCTGTTCGATTCGCCCTAGAGTGTTGCTATATTTTTGTTTGATGTACATTGCTACTGCGTTCGTTGGCTGGCCAGACTATAGTACTTAAAGTATCAAAATATTAATAGAGCTCCAACCTACAAAATTGTTGACGACTTGTCAACATTGCAGTTTTTCGTTATACAACACGCTTCACGTCAACTTCGCACATCTCGTAATTATTTACGAGCCTAAATAATAGTTTGCGGACCACTCGGTACAGTTATTTTTAATATGGTTTAAAATAAACCCCTTATAAACCGTGAAAAATTTGAAATAATGACATAAATTGATAACAGACTTTTAGCTTTTTTTAAATCATAGACAATTGGTGATACAACAAGGAAATATCTGTCAACAATATTTGGCTAGTCAGACTCTACCAAGATTATGTCGAATTTGAATGCATTGTTAATACTGGCCTTGTCGTTTTTCGCATTGACCAATAAAAACACATACTAGTCATCTTAACTTGTCATTAAATTAAGTCAAATTCATTAGAAAAATAATTTCATTGTTACTAACGAGTTTATTAACCGTCCATTGAATATGTGGTTTAATATTCTCCCATCCTTTTTTATAATTGTTGGTGCGGTGGCTCTGCCTGGTTATGGATTGTGGTGGACGCATTACTTAGTAAATGGAAACGTAAGACCATAAACTGATTATTACATTACTCAACGATGCGGAAAGTGAAGTCTCGTGGAATATACATATGAGTGCCCATAAAAACCACGAGTATACGACTTGTATTTTAATAATATCCATAAACTGGTTACTGTGTTAGATAGATACTAGCAAAATTACCCTTTGCCATTAAGTAGGATACATAATAAATAGGGTAGTGCTAATTAAAAGTAGGGCATGGTACTTTTAAAGGTAGGTTAGGTAAGGCAATTACTTTATTTATTTTCATTGTTTGCGTAAATATAGGGTGGCAGAGCTGGCAAAATGTTTTTCGTTCAACAAGGGCATACGCATTCAACAGTTAACGGTAACGGTGAGGCATGCGTTAGGGACATGCCTCACGTGAAAGATTTTCATACCTTACGACGAAATTAAGCTGCTGAGAAACCCTTCGCAACCCTTTGAAAAATAGTTACTGTACACCATGGCTACTCTATAGACGCATGCAACTACACAAGTGTCATACGTGCGTTGCCGACACTGACATATAATTAGTAGACTGGGTGCCATCGTGACTTAGTACCGAAACCGATGTCACCACGCTTAAACATGTGTGGAAACAAGTAAACGAAAGCTTCCGTGAATGTGTGAGTACGTCCTTAACCTAAAACGTCATATCTTCATACGGTATTTTGTAACATATGCCTTTTTAATTTAAACAGCAATTTGGCAATCATTCAAACCATAAAGCTCTATGAATGGAGTACGCTTCGCCTCATCTTTCCAAACAAAAAAGTCCGCCAAAATCTGAGGGGGGCGAGGTAGCACGCATGTGATGTTTTCAATTCAAAAGTCATCAATGACATCAGGTCATAAATGAATTTTTATGGCAGCAACGCTTTATTGACAACCGACAAAGATGTACCTTTGACTTGAAAACACCAAAAATATTTGACATATTCTTTTTATACTTCATAACACTAAATGGAGCAATAGATAGTCGACTGTACACATGGTTCATTATTGGATGCAGCACAGATAAGGTAACCACTAGATAATCCTTATAAGGTGACTTGGGGTCACCGCACGTTGGAGTAAAACGACTAACAAATTGCACGGCCGCCCGCCGAGTCGTTCAGTTGCGTCCAAGTTTTAGACCTGCTCGTATCGTGCGTTTATGCGAGAAATAAATTGAATACGTGAGGAAAATTATTGAAATCATGGGATATTGTTGTGTAAGGTGGTGTGGAAACAATTCCAAAACTTCAAGTTTAAATAAAAATGGCATAACATTCCACAAGTAAGTCGAAATCATTGTTTGTTTGATAATTTCTTTCTGGCCAGCGGAGTTCATTGAAATCTGGACGCTGAGAAGTAGTTAGTTAGTCTGTCCCCTTCCTTCAAATTGAACATACAATGTGCTATTCCTTTCTGGCAGAGCACGTGAAGAACTAGTGATGCGCGTTTGATAACTTTGATAAATACCGGATTTACCGATACCACGTGCTTTCGTACGTACCGAATTTAAGAAATATTTTAGAAAAGAGATATCGCGCTATATTACCTTTTTTTTTATTTTACTTTGAGTAGTTAATCTGTAGTATCTGTAGTTTTATGTAGTTGGTAGTTAGTAGTTATATAGACAAGTAATGAGTATGTTTACCATTACTGGTATTATACATTATAATATGTTATTAAGTAATTGTACTGTACATTTTAAACGCAAGCTTTTCAGGGTTCTGCTAATGAATCACAGGTGGGCCTGATGATGAACCATGTTGAAGATTAAGGGAACTCCGAGTTGGTTTGTGATATATATTGTGTGTGAGGGCTTTTTAGAATCCACTTGGTGAGCAGTTGGGTCAACAGTCACAAGATCACGCTGATGGTGAACTTCGAGGATGTGCAACGGAACTCGGGATTGGTTTGATATAGGTAAATGCTGTGAGGGCTTTTTAGAATCCACTTGGTGAGCGGTTGGGTCTACAGTCACAAGATTTCGCTGATGATGAACTTCGAGGAAGTGCGACGGAACTCAGAGTTGGTTTGAGATAGATATATGTTGTAAGGGATTTTTAGAATCCACTTGGTGAGCAGTTGGGTCTACAGTCACAAGATCACGCTGATGTTGAACTTCGAGGAAGTGCAACGGAACTCGGGATTGGTTTGAGATAGGTATATGCTGTGAGGGCTTTTTAGAATCCACTTGGTGAGTAGTTGGGTCTACAGTCACAAGGTAATGAAATGTTAAAAAGGGGCTTAGGAGCCAGTTTTGGCCAGTTCTTAGGTACATTTTCAAAGTAGGTACATAGATAAGTACATATTTCATATTGTTACCGATTTAGTAAACAGAAAGTATCATAATTTACCTACAATAAATTACGGTACAATACATTCCGGTACCGGTTACATGTATCGAACATTTCCCATCACTACGCATTCACCCGACAGCGCGCGGTCCTTGAAACGACCAATCGCAGCGCCGATATTACCCACCCGCCCCGCATGTCTTCCGCATGTTTTGGTGACTTCGTTCGCGAACAAAATTAGCAAGATTATTACTCTAGGTTCTCTGTGGGATGCAGTATTTGCAAATGTCAAATAAAAAAGCCAAGGATCATTTTTGATTGTATTTTCAAACAAAATATAGAAGACAGCAATCCTTAAGCGCGTTAAATATGGAGAAGTGTCAAACGTCAAATAGTTACTGCCATGCAAGGCCTAGTAACTTCTTAACAAAAGTGTGTCCTTCTTAAATTGCACATGTGTGCGTACGGTTTATAACAATTATTACCAGTATTTAAAACATATATTTTTAAATATAGCAACATTTAGAACCGACTTTAAACGATATTATACTTTGCAATTTCTCGGGCCTAATCAGTTTTGCACACTGCCTTGCTTCACTCCCTCGACTCCCTATCATTTATTACATCTCTCTAACTGACATATTGGGCCCGAGAAATTGTAAAGTATAGTACTGGTTGTTGTCTATGCTGCCTATGGATTATGCTGTCAATCACCGCTAAATTCAAAATAAATATGGCATGTAAAAAAAATTACTTGCGTTTTGGCTTTTGCTTTAGTTATAGCGTATCTACTTGAAATGTATTTGGTTAAATATATTGTATAGGTAATATTAAGTGCCGGTCCGCAACCGTTGAAATTAGGAAAAATAGCGCTACTACCACTTTGCCTATGCCCGGGGAGTAGCAAAGGGAGAAACAGCGATGAAGATTATTTATTTTACTTAAGTTTCATCATTTTCTACACCGACAACCACAAATATTTTAAGGTAAGAAATATATTTCATGCATGTTTATCATAATATTATTACCTATTCCGGAAAATTTAACTTATTTACATAACATTTATATTCTTATCTTAATCATGAACTACGCGCACATAATTATAGAGGATACCTTTATCACCAGCCACAACAGTAAATAAATTGTTACCTCAAAGTGAGGGGCACCTTCAGTAGTGATACCGAAAGAAGGGAAGGCAAGGTAGGGAAGGGTAAAAAGTGAACTAGTAAGCATGTATACTAGCAGAATATCTTATGTATGCAGTAACGCGTTGTACTTAACACATTTGGCAGAGACAAGCAAGCAGAGGATAACGATGTAAAAGAATATCAACATTAAAGATATACATATTATGTTTCTGTTGTGCAGGATAATAAGAAGATTCAAGGATGCATTAAGTGAAGCAATGCCACCTGGGCAGTAACTATAGCAGCTGCAACTTCAGGGAACTTGTCTGCGTGATGAACGGCTGAACGCAACATGCGTCCATAGTGTCCCTACACATCTCCAGTACCATTTTACACTGTTGAAAACCAAATAAATGAATATACTTAATATATACCTACAGGTATTCATTTTCATTCTTGAAGTCCTATAGTTCAATTAAGCCTAGGAACGAATAGAGCATTTCTATGAATGTAGGTAGTTTCTAATAATCATATGTTTTATGCCAATTGTATGTTTTTCGACGCAGTAACCCATTTCTTTTAATACTTAAAAATAAATAAATGAAATAGCCTACATATAAGTTATACATTTAGTTTTGGTTTTTCTAATGAATTGAAGGTTTTGAATTCTTGTAAGACCAAAAATGTGCCTACTTGCTTTATTACTTTTTGCATAATATACAGTGTGTGTCTTTCATAACGACATTGGTTTTAAGTAACGATAGTTTAAAGTGCTGTTAACCACTTTATCAAAATAAAATTTAATGATTACCTTTTAATTATGAGTAATTAATTTTAAAAAAAATCTCGAGCAGCAATGTAATGCAAACATTTATTTGACGTTTCAGAGAGGAAGAGCTAGTTTCTTTTCCATTTAAATTCGATCAAAACATTAAAATAACTCTGAACTGTTGCCGACGTTAACTTATTTACTGAATTATCCACTAAGAAAACACTGCAATTTAAAACATACGCGATTTTGACCACACTAGCACAACAAATTTACATCAACAATTATTTTTCTTAGCAATCACATTTATGAATCGCATTATTCACTGAATTATTCAAAATCACTGCACATACATTTATTGTCACTTCTTAGAAATCACATTACCTAGTTCAAACATGTTTATTTTATTAAATTAATTAATATTAGGAAAATCTGTGTTGATCAACAAACTCGATGTTATCTTGACACTTCAACTCAATCAATGTGAAGTTATTAATCAGTACTTAAACGAAGCGATTACCTATCTTATTCCGCCTTCTTTGTTAAGAAGAAGTTACCTACTTACATTAGTCTTTTGAGTGCACTGGCTGGTATGACAGGATGCAGGTAGGTTGACGTAAAATGTTTAAATGACTTTTTTCATGAAATTGTCAGGTCATAATTTTCTTGCCAAAATGCCTTGACCTTCGCCTTATACCTCGCAAGAATTAGCGGAAATGATTGTAATGTATGGCGAAGCTATGCAAGATGCTAACCAAGCGTTAAGATTGTATCGTGAACGATTTCCAAATCGTCGAATTCCGCAAAACCCTAGAGTCATAATGGGTGCATTGCAGCGTGTTCGGGAAGACATGCCCATTACTGGGAGAATCCAACCATTGGCAAATGGGCCCCGTCTTCATGTTCGTAATGAAGAAATTATACTGGAACATTTTGCTGAAAATCCAGAAGACACTACAAGGAATGCCGGGCGACATTTCCAAATGAAGCACAAAACAGTTCACAGGATTCTCAAAAAAAACTTGCAACATCCTTACAAATTTTTGAAGACACACGCAATATTGCCTAGGGATTTGGTGCCACGTTTAACATTTTGTCGGTGGCTATTGGACGAATACAATACCGACCCCCAATTTACCTCAAAAGTAATATGGACTGATGAGAGTACATTTACTCGGAACGGCGTGTGGAATCAGAGAAATACACACTATTGGGCAAGAGTAAATCCTCATGTACTAAGAGAGACCGGTCATCAATACCGATGGGCCGTAAACGTCTGGGCAGCCATTCATGGTGACCGTATAATCGGTCCAGTATTTATCGACGGAAATCTCAATGGTGAAAAATTCCTGGAATTGCTTAGAGGTCCATTGACTAATTATTTCAACTTGTTGCCGGAAGAAGAACGTGAACTGACTTGGCTGCAAATGGACGGAGCTCCCGCACATTCATCAGTTCGCGTGCGTAATCATTTGAACTTAATGTTTGGAAACCACTGGCTCGGTAGATTTGGGCCTCGACGTTGGCCGGCCCGTTCACCGGACCTCACGATGTTAGATTTTTTTTTATGGGGGGCCATAAAAAACGAAGTGTATTCAAATCACAAATATCTGTTGAAGATCTTCGGAACAGAATAACCGACGCGTTTCAAAAACTTCAGCAGAACACTCATTTTGAAAGCGTACATCAGTCTCTCATACGCCGATGCAACACTTGCATCGAAATGCAAGGACGTCACATCGAACATCGTTATCTTCGACGAGTGAATCGCAGAGATTGAGTTTATTTTTGTAAATGTAAATTTACTTCATGTAAATGAAATGTTTCATTAATTTTTACATTTTTAAATAAAAAAACTTTTAAATTTATTTTTATTTTTAATCTAACTTTGACCAAGACACACTTACGAAATTTCTCCTCGAGCAACTTTTGTGAGTGAGAAAGAGAGGAGAAACTTCGTAGTGTTTCACGATAGCAGAGCTGTTAAGTCCTTTTCTTACGAACAAGGTCACTTGTCATGATTTTTGGCGGTCTTGTCAATCAAAAGTGTCAGCGCCATGTAGGATGTAGGTAATTGTCATAAGTGTCAGGATGTCACTAAGAGCGAAATTTCAAGGAAATCACATGTCAATTGTTAGGATTAATTTATTACTGATACATTGCGTGCCCAATTAATTAGTATGAAATTTTTTTGTTTTCTATTTTTTAATTAAATATGCCAATTTCAGTTCATTAGGACTTGTACTTTCAGCCCTTAAAATTAGTGTCGTTATTAAAGACACACACTGTATAAATTAACTATTTTATTACAAAAATAGCACACAATTGGTACAATAAAAAAAATATTTTTGAGTAATGCTATATAAATAATAAATACCCAATAATGAGTAAAATTGCATTAATAACTTTTTTGAAGTAAAAGTATTAATATTAAAAATATTAAGTTTAAACGCTCCCATACAGTTAGTACCTACGACGACTCACTCTCAAAGTAGAACGTCGGTGCCGTAAGAGATAAAACTGCTTGAGATTCATTATTTGCACGAATAAACTGTAATAAAATGATAATTGATTGATATGGAATAAAATAAAACAATTCATGAATCATTTGATAACGGTGAAATGACTAGACCGTACAAACTAGTCTTTCAACGGACGTCGTACTAAATGTATGGGAGGGTTTGAAGTTAATGTTTGGGATAGTTCTGATTTTATTAAAAAAAAGTTATTAATATAATTTTACTCATTAGGTGACGCACTTTCGATATCCGTTAGATATTTTCTAATATCTCTTATATTTTCGGAGTAATCGTCTGGCTACACTTAACGATTACAACCTGTATACGTAAAAGTATAAACTGTAAAATCTGTATAAACGTAAAAGTCCTTACTGACTGACTGACTCACTTAAATCAACGCCCAGCCCGAACCGTTGGACCTAGCTGCTGCTGCTAGCTGAATTTTTCACAATAGGTAGTTTTTATAACGTTAGTATCCACTAAGAAGGGATTTTTCAAAATTCATACCCTAAGAGGGTAAGAAGAGGGTTGAAAGTTTGTATGGATGGGATTTAAAATTTTGAGTTAGAGATTTGAAACTTCGTACGTTTACTAATAATTACAAAATAATAAACGTAATTTCAGCGTTTTTCAAAATTAAACCTTGAACTGGGCTAAAAAGGGGTTGAAAGTTTGTATAGAGATTAAAAAATTTTTTGGTTTGAGATTTACTAGAATTATTGTTCCTATTTCCGTTCCATTTCCATGTTCCAGAGTGAGCTCTGACAATAGTTTGATCAGTGTATCACCAAATAAAACCACCACTATATAGTACACAAAGAAGTTACGCAAATAATAGGGTACATTTACGTTATTATTTGCATATTAACACTTATTTGTAACTGAAACTATCTCTACGTTATCAGTTTTTTCGCCAAAATAGCTATAATTATAAATAGATTAAGAAGATAACTTAAAAGCTTATTTAATAGTCAATAGATTACAATAAATTGAATTGAAAATTATTGTCGCAGTTTTTCAGAATTCTTTATATAACTCGGAAAAAGGCGTGAAAAATATACGTCAAAATTACACTCCTTGTTCATGTTGATTTTAAATCCTATTTATTTTTAATCACGTTTAAGACGCATCAGTCTTACACAATTAGGTAGCTATATTCATTAGCATCAATTTGGTATATGTATAGTTCACGTGGGTCTATCCGATAAAATACTTTAAATACTAGACCATACGTTGCAAATCTGCTTGTTCCATAGCAGTCTAAATCTATGTCTTTTGTGCAAAACTTAAAAATAGGCAATGTTTCAACTGGGAATATCTGTGGGATAAATGGTGGTCACACAATTACCTCTAATAAACAGGTTTCTTACAAACAAGCAATGGAACCTTCTAAACAAAGGTGCAACATTTATTTGATGCACTTTTGTATAGTGTAATTTTCATAAAATTACCGCGTGTTTGTGTCTTCAGGCAATCTTATTTATTTATTTAATATTTATTGCACAATAAAAGATCTCTACCAGTCAACCAATGGGCTAAACAGAAAGGTTAAGTAGGTGCAGGGTCCATTAAATATGACAGAAGTAAAAGAGAAAAAAAAAACTAACAATATATACATATTAAGCTATATTCATAGACTTACACAAATAAATATAATAATAAACATACATACATATATTTTATATATAGGTATCGGCACGAGAGTTGAGGCCACGCACACATTCAACATTGCATGCAATGATAGCGAGGTTTTGAAATTAGTGTTCTTTTTTCGTACCGATAGCAAAATAGCAAACTGCAAGATTGACTAAAGATTTTTCCAATTTATTTAGTTACAATTATTTTTTTAGACAAAAATATCCGATTGAATTAAAACAGATCATAATCCTACTAATATTATAAAGGCGAAAGTTTGTGAGTGTGTATGTTTGTTACCTCTTCACGTCTAAACGGCTAGAACGATTTTAATGAAACTTTACAATAATGTAGCTTATACATCAGAATAACACATAGGCTACACTATTCCCTCAGGAACAGCGAATAAACGACTTCTACGCGGACGGAGTCGCGGGCAGAAGCTAGTAATTATATATTTCATACCTACGAACTAACTGATAAGATAATATACGCAACATTGTCCAATTAAAATAGTTTTATTTAAATGAATATTTATCTGAATGAATAGGTAAAGGACAGATAAATACAGTTAGGTGCATAACTGAGTCAAAATTAGTACCTTAGTAAAATGTAAATAATTTGATAACAATCAAAGTTACATAAAAGTTCTAAACGTAAAATATTAATCCTTGGGTACCGCTACAAAACTGCTTCACAAATTATTTTCTTCCGACTTATACATTTTTCTCAATTTCATACCGAAAACTGTGAAATTTCACCTAATTTATTTTTCCCATTATTTCATTTTTTCTTAGGCATTCCCAATTCAGTAACTCATTTAAAGTAAGGAATTCCACGACCATTATTTTAGTTATCAAACATTTAAATCAGGCTTATTTTTGTAATTAGTTACTGGCAATGTATTGTCAGGTGCAAAACTGAGTCAAGGCAAATGGCCGAACAACTTTCTCGTTAGTTAATTTTTGTAGCGGACTTCATTCTGAGATAACCATAAAAATACGTGAGTGATATAAAAGTCATACACCTCATTTTAAAGAGCATATAATGTACTATTTCAACTAATTGTCTTACCTGGTTGTGTAAAAGAAAAATATCAATATCGGGTTAGATAAAAAAAATGTAGTTTAACGGTTTTTGGTTCAAAATCATGGACGAATAAAAAAATCAAGATTGTGAATGCAATGAATCGAAATTGGCTTTCATATGGATACATAGCTGACACCGAGACGAACAAATATAACCTGAAAGTTTTTATTTTTTTCATAATTGATAAGACTTATCTTCATTTAACGATGTCGGTGCAAAACTGAGTCAGTACCAAATATTATCTAATAGAGAAAATGTTTATTTTTATCTACAATAACATAATAGGTCAGTAAGTTTATTAGCGTTGTTACCAATTAATAATAAAATAGTAACTTAATAACTAGCCTCTTCTGAAATAATGAAAGAAACATGTCAAAGTGATGCACATTGGTTCAGTTATGCACCTAACTGTATATTAATCGTAAATTATTTTTTACTGTAAAAGTATTTATGTATTTTGTTGTTTTAATTACACAATCAAGTGTTATTAACCAAGAAAATATTACTTTATTTACATTAAAATAAAAGCTACTTAGTTTAAATCTAAAACAGGCCCTAGAGGCATTGTACCGAGGATGCTGGCGGCATTTCCTCGCTGTATCGCAATGCTGATACGTTGTGCGAGGAAGCCGCCAGCTCTTCGGTCACCAGTTATGTCAACCAGACGCTTCGCGATTTCAATAAAGAACTTGTGCGCGCTGGGACCCCATGGACCTAGAGTTTCGACACCAAAGGGTACAAAATGGTACTCTCTGCCGAGTCCTTTATATTTATTACGCTTTAGATTTTCGGCGTTTTCCGCCGCTGCACCCGCTTTTACAGTAGTTCGTTGGAGGTGGGACGGAGCCAGTGTGTCTACACAGGTAGCATCCCACACCAACATCCTTCCCATGCTCCAAGGAACTAAAGACACCCCATCAGGTCTCTTACCATCATCTCTGACCATACCAGACGGCTCAAGAAGAGCAGGCACATTGATGGTGGCAAGAGACCGGCGGATTATGTCATGTTGTTTTTACATACATTTTCATTACTTCGTCATTTCGTTATCAAACCTCTTCAGACAATTATCTATTGCATTATGTGGCACTTGTTTTATCGTTGTCATATATATTGACATTTGCATTTTCCACGAGTAAGAAAACGGGTGGTCATTTAAATAACTACGGAAGCAAGTTCTTTTTTAGCGAAACGATGGGTCATGGGAAAACATTAAATGGTCAAAGTCGGGAAATTATATTCAGAGTATTCTCTCATTTTAGGTACAACTTAAAAAATAACGGCCAACATTTATCAATGACAGAATTATATGATGTTACGGCAGAAGTAACTGGTGTATCAAAGTCAAGCATTCAACGAATCGTAACTGGAGTGTGTAAGGAAACTGCAAGAGCAAACAGCCCATCATCAACTGAACAATCTACTCCGTCATTACCTCAACCAACCACGTTCACGACACCGGGACTGAAGCGACCAAGATTATCACCAAAATCCAATTTAGATAAATTCGATTACGATGTCATAAGAAGATGCATATATGACTTCCATTTAGTACACAAAACATTACCCACAATAAAAAAAATTCACGTTTGTGTAAAAAGGAGACGGATATATTTCGTCTGTTCTGTCATCAACTACAACAGATAATCTGGTTGAGGTAATTGACATATGCCTTAAAAGTGAATTTAAATTTAATTGGGAACGTTGCAGGAGTTCTATCTCACTCGCACTTAAGATGAGAGAGTGAAATGCACTAGAATCAAATTCAATGTGAATTTAAATGTTCGTCATGAAATACGGCCTCTTCATCACAAAGGGTTTCCACATGGACGTATTTTGAATTTGTCGCGCGTTTCTACTGACAGAAATGGTTTGCCAGACTATACCTACTATTTCTTCGCATACTTATTACATGCACATCGAACTTCGAAGAAATATCGATAAGATAAAATTAAGAATATCGACTGATCCGCGGCACTAATGCAAACTTATATTGACATATTATTTCAATTTTATGACTCAATGTCCAATATCAAAAGTTCGCTGTCCATTGAAGCGTCAGCTTGATAAACATCTAAGAAATAAGCACACAAATCAAGCAATGGATGCTATTTTGACAGCTAGCATAGGAAAACGTATTTAATTATTTTCAATGATTTTTCTGGCAAAACATATCAAAATTTGCTTTGTATTTGATAATGGACACCACACTCACTTGAATTTATAGCTGTACTGCGATTTGTACAGGTAACATAGGCGAAAACAGTGATTTTATGTTTGTATTTATACTGCACCGGTTGTCATGTTACTGACATTGTGATCAGGATTTAGAGACAGTGTTTTAGCTGTCATGCCATTTCTCCTTTTACTTTAGATTTCTATGGTTGCCGACCTAACATTAATGAAGACATTAGTCTGAATTAGCGACACTAAAAACTAACGCACTCTTTTTTATTGTTTTTTCCGTTTATAACGTTTCGAAATAGGACTTTCTAGAGAAAGGACGTTTTGCAAAAGGAGGAATAACACATTTTACAGACAATAACACATTTGAATCCATCAACATATGCATATATAATATACAACAAAAACCATTCCTGGAAATAATTCATAATATTCTTGGTATAATAAATAAAATAAAAGTTTGTTTTCTTAGATAAGATTAGGTCTCTACTTACGTTTATCTTTAATTTTCTCCGTTTTCAATAAATTTACTGGCAACACACAGTCTACTGTCACTTTACGAACGAGTACAGTATTTCTGTAATATTTTGCTGGGCGACTAAGTAAAATGTGGTACGAAATTCTCCCTAGTTTCTGCATTATTACAGCAGCCCTAGGCTTGCCTGGATGGGGCCTGTATCATTGCCACAACCTTATGATAGGCAATGTAAGTATTATACCAAAACAACCTGTTAGGTAACACTTAGTTTTCGTATTGCACAGACTAGTTATTCTTTCTATCACTTAAACTTCTGATCTTTCAGAAAAACAAGATATGACTGATTATTTTCTTTAAAATCACTTTGCGTGTTTGTTTTTGCCACTATTTTTGCATAACATTATTGCACAGTAGTAAACATGGTTATAAGATTGGTTGAAGAGGAATCCGGGTTATTGGGCGATTGACACTGAAGTGGGAGAGGGGGGAGGTTATCTGACATTAGTCTATTTGCTAAATTTACATTGAATTTTTTAACCAAACACATTAAATGATCTTGATCAACATCAGTTATGGGATTTTATTAACACTAATAATTTAATTTAGAATTTAACGTGTAATAAAATATTTTATTTCCACAAAAAAATCCTGCGATCCCATTACAAAATATGCGACATCAACATCTTCAAAAAACATTTTTTTGTCAATAGATATTATCGCAAACATATCTTTTATCCCAGTAGCACCTTTTTAACAGCTGACATTTGGGTACCTTTTATCTGAACAAATATAAAACTTAAAATAAGCTTTCAAATGTACTGTATCTGCTGTTTGTATGTTTCAGCATTACAGACGCTCCCTGCTTGATAGATGGGACCGCCACACCTATCAGCGCGATGTGAGGCTAACTGGCAACCCCTACAAAGTAAATGTAAGTATTACTTCATAATCTTCATATGTGAGTCTTCATGAAAAGATACCAATCGGCAGAAGGTGCTTATGTCATATGTTGTAGATTTTTTTAAATACCAAGACAGTGGCAAACAAGCATACGGCCTGCCTCATGGTAAGCAGCTACCATAGCCTATGGACGCCTGCAACGGAGGTGTCACATGCGCGTTGGCGACCCTTTACAAAAAGGAGGACTCGCTGTTGACAGCTAAAGGATCAAGATGATCCCTCATCTTCAATACACTGCGTCCTCATTGAGCTCTTTGGCAACCTTACTCACCAGCAGGAACACAACACTATGAGTAGGGTCTAGTGCAGATTTGAGTGAGATGACATTTGCTGTGCTGTGCCCTACCACACATTGTATTGTATTGTAGTACGGGCAGGTTTCCGCAACTCGACGTCTAGCGCCTATTTTGCGTAAAGGAAGGGCGGCTAGTCCAGCCAGCCCAGCTCTTCAAGGAATCCTATCAAACCTTTGATGTTGAGTAGGACCTCGGGGAGGTCACCTGGGGATCCGAGGTGTTTTGCCCTGTACGGGGCCACTCCGTTGCACTCCAGCACCACGTGAGAGGCTGTTTCTTCTGTCTCCATGCACCCACGGCACAGGGGACTGTCTGTAACACCTAAGTTAAAGAGATGTTTGTTAAATGGTCCATGACCTGTTATCACACTAGTTACCATCCTTAAGCGGATTTTGCCGAGACGGAGAAGTGTTTTGGTGAGTCTGTCGTTAATACTAGGCATGGCTTGTTTAGCCTGTCTGCATTCCTCATGACTTTGCCAATGTGTTATGTGCAGTCTCCCGGTTCGTTCCAGCAGCGTCGAGCGTACCTTGCTGAACCTACCACACATAGCGAGATGACATTCGCAGTACCCATACCTCTCTTTTGGAAGGACATACGTAAGGACGACATTTGTAAGGACAAAGTTTAAGGACATACCCGGGTCCAAAAATCCAATTGTATTTGAGCAATAAATGGAACCTTTTATGTTGACTGTCTCATACCATCGCATTTTATTGTGAATGCCAGCTGCTTAAATCAGATGATATAAAACATATTAGGGGGCATAAAAAATCAAGCTACAAGTTTGCACGAATCAACAAACTCACCAAACAAGCTCTGTAAGAATTGTGTTTTTTGGTACTAAATAAAAATATTTATGCAACAAAAGTTTTTTTTTGCAATAACAAGACTTCAAACTATCTTACCAAAAGCAATTCATGTGCGTTTTTAATTATTAGCGATTTTCGTTTTCAAATCATTACCAGACTCTTAATATAAAAATAATATTATATGTTTCCAGGGACTTGAGGCTATTCCAGACAAATGAAGGGTTAAAGAAGAATGTCACAGTGCTGTTATTGTAGTGTAAAATACTTAAATTATGGTAAATAAATTTCAATTTTAAGTTGCATTTTTTGTGTATAGTATAGCATACCCGACTTGCGGTTATGATTGTTAACCTTTTACCGCGTATACGAATCCATATATGGCCGTTAAAATTTTCAACTCTGTTAACTTGTGTTAAAGTTCAAATCTGAACAAATATTCGGCCTACATTTTCATTATCCTAGAAAAGAATTCTTACTGAACAGCTCCATTCAGAATCCAATTCGTAAACTATATGGAAAATTACATGAATCTATAGTAAGTAAAAAAGTAAAAAAATGTCTGCATGATTCAGGAATTTAGCACAACCAAGACAGTGTCATCCATCATTGAAAGATTGAGAATTTTACGCGCAAAATTCAAATTTGTGATTTTTAAGTGACACTGGGCAGAATTACGACCATTATTTTTTTAAGCCAGGCCAGGACGTGTAAAGTATGAATATGTATTTTGGTATTTTAAAAAGACAATGGGCAGGGCAGCACGAGGATAGAGGTGAAACACGCGTACACCCAAGAAGGACAGAATACACGCAACGCGACCAATTTGGAAACTCATTTCAAGATATGTCCGGCCAGCCAACGAACGCAGTATCAATGTAAAGCGAACAAAAGTATGACAACACTAAGAATCAGTGAAAAAAGCAGCAATGATATCAAATTTTATGTTTTTAATTTTAGTTGGTTTTTCCGTCCCTTTCATTATAGTTCAAAATCTGTAAGAATGAACTTTTGACACTTCAGCATTGACGCATTGAGTGATGGGGCTAAGACGTTTGTCAAATTTACCGACTATTTATGAATTGTTCGAATCGATTTTACTACAACCGATCTTTTCTTGTTATATGCCTACATATTTTGTATCACAAATCTTAACTGCATTTACAAAATTTTGGGAGAAAGTACAGTTCAATAAAAATTGCTAAACAGAATTTTTTCATATTTTTTGGACTTACGGTTCAAAAGTTACATGGGGAGGACACAATTTTTCTGACTTTCGAAGCGATTATTTCTGAAAATATTTACTTAATCACAAAATGTTCAAAGAAACCTCGATGTTATTTTTAAAAACCTATCGATTGATGTGCAACATGTTGATATTTTGTATTTTTTTTATTTATTTAGTTTAGCCATTTTTGAGTTATTTCTAAAAAACTTCTTCCATAGGCATCAGATACGACTTTTTGGTATTAGTTTGGTTCTTATTCCATTGAAGGTTCCACCTTCAGTGGAAGGCGGAATCCTCCATTATGCGGGGTCCGACATGCACTAGCCAGTTTTTATGGAATTGGACTCGTACACCGTCCACTACTACCTAATAATACAGGTAATCAAAATAGGACAAAGCCCAAAATATCTCGAACAGTTCTGAAATTTGGTACGTAGGTTAAATAAATGTATCTGATGATACTACCTTTTGGCATTAGTCTGGTTCTTATTCCATTGATGCCACGGAACCCTCCATTATGCGTGGTCCGACACTTTTTTCACATCGTACTTCATTTTATCTTCGTTTTGTTTTGGTTTTTATTATTATATACATATTGTATAGACAATTGTGATTACATAATCGATTTTATCGACTTACGGAAATGTTATATGAATCGGAACAGCAGATATGGTCACAACACTAAATTTAAAAAAAAGGAGGCGTAGACCGTAACTGTTTGCATGCTAAATTTGTTATCGTAAAATATTCAGTAACTAAGATATGAGAAAATGTAACATTAATTAAGTTATGTTACTTATGTTTATTAAAAGTGAAATATTGTGTTTACGTACATGACAAGCTGTAAAATCGTTATAGGATTTTGTTTATAATTTCAAAGTGTCTTGCGCGTTTACGTTCTACGGGCGTTGCGATGTGTCAAAAGTTCATTCTTACAGATTTTGAACTATAGGTGACATTTACGGTGTGTAAAAAGGAGACGGATATATTTCGTCTGATCTGTCATCAACTGCAACAGATAATCTGGTTGAGGCAATTGACATATGCCTTAAAAATTTATTTAAATTTAATTGGGAACGTTGCAGGAGTTCTATCTCACTCGCGTCTAAGATGAGAGAGTGAAATGCACTAGAAACAAATTCAATGTGAATTGAAATGTTCGTCATGAAATACGGTGTCTCATCACAAAGGGTTGCCACAAGTATGTATTTTGAATTAGTTTCATTTCTCGAGCGTATTATTTACAGCAGTTTATTATATACACTATCTACAATGTTTCGCTCTTGACTATGGACAATTTTGGGATTTTTTGTCGTTTATTATTTAATTTTCAACACTTTATTATTATTCAAGTAAACTGCCACAATGACAGTGACAGCCTATCAGGCACTCAACATGCATAATCATCCTGTCATTAAAATTATTGCCAGTGTAAGAAATTAGTTCCAATGAAATTCCGCAACATGGCGCATGATCATATATTTCTGGTCAGGCTTTAGTGGAAATCATAAAGCTCTATAAATGGAGTACGCTTCGCCTCATCTTTCCAAAGAAAAAAGTCTACCAAAATCTGAGGGGGGCGAGGTAGCACGCATGTGATGTTTTCAAGTCAAAGGTACATCATTGCCTGTTGTTAATACAGTTTATTTCTAAATGATTTTTTATGACAGCAACGCTTTATTGACAACCGACAAAGATGTACCTTTGACTTGAAAACACCAAACATATTTGACATGTTCTTTTTATACTTCATAACACTAAATGGAGCAATAGATAGTCGACTGTACGAACGTAAACATATGTTTCATTATTGGATGCAGTCTTTGCAAATGTCAAACAAAAAAGCCAAGGATCATTTTTGATTGTATTTTCAAACAAAATATAGCAGACAGCAATCCTTAAGCGCGTTAAATATGGAGAAATGTCAAACGTCAAATAGTTACTGCCCGTCAGAAAGAAAACGATTGTCTTTGAATCGATTCTGTAAGCGAAGCTTGATTTTCGATTTAGGTTAAATCTTTTATTACGAAAGTAATGATAAATAAAGTAAAACTTTACTTACATCTGAAATGGTATTTCATCTTTTTGGAAACTAGACGAAATATAACATTTTTTACATCCAAAACAGCGCATAAGGGCATTTTCACGGAGCTTGTTATCCATCGACAGCGATGACGAAAGTGCGTGACATCTATTATTGAAATAGTTTTTATAGATGTACTAGATTTTCCTGCCAATACTTTTGACAGAGGGGAAATGATACCTAAGGCCTCTCCTGGTTTAGAACTCTCTGGTCGAAATGGAGGCCATAGACAAAATTCAGCCTTTTTTAGTTGAATTCCACTCAAGTGTAGTAATTGAAGTGCCTAAAATAGTTAGGTGGTTATACCATAGATATAAAATGGCGCTTGCCGCTCAATTCTCTGGGTTATACTGTGTAATGTGGAATGCAACCGTCATTTGTCAGTTGTCATTAATATCATTGTCAATGACGACCTTGACCAAGTACAATAAAATCAACATCGACGCGCTATTTGTTCACAAGTACATTTAAAATTAATTTCATTACGCGAATAAGTAAAAATAGGGTTTACATTAATTAATCATTCATGATATGAATAAACCTAGTACTTACCTAGTTTCGTCATCACCGTTTCTACGATGACTGATAATTGTTTTGTGGATATTACAATTGAATTTTTAGCCGTTGCCTTCCACAACATCCTGTACTACGCCTCCGTTTATCCGCACAGCGTCTTCGAAGCCAGAAAGAAGTACAGCGTCGTAGTTTACCGGTGCATACATCCAGAAGTCAACCAATATCTCGACCTCTGCCTCAAGAACATCGCAGAATGTTTGAAAAGTGAACAACTCAGACGCACAGAATTTTCAGTTACAGATGAAAATTACAAACCTGTAATTAAGTTTATCTTCGATTTCGAAAAACAACAAAGTGATGAAAATTCAGATGCTTATTTGATTCAAACTGAGCAAAACCTACGAGCTTTTTGTTTGAATCTGGCGAGTAATAGAAATAAGTTCTTAGTCCCTGAGGACTGTAGCTTTTCTATATTTATACACACTAATGAATCGAATGCTGTTACTTTGGCAAATAATCCTGATTTAGAGGACTTCCCTTTTGTTGAAGTAGAGGGAGCAGCGGAGGAGATACATAATATTATTCCGTTAAGAAGATTTAATGTAAGATGTTACAATATTGATACATATATAGAAATAAAGTGACGACTTGTATTTTTAACATTATTGAACTTTTGCATATAACTAAACAAACCGGAATTAAATAAAATGTTAGTTGATCTGTATCACTTCTTTAATCTTCTTATTAAGTATATGGTTTAAATTTAAATGCTCTATAAATTTATACGGGCTATTTAATCATATTTAAATTGAGTGAAAATATATAAAATAGATAAATAAATAAAATTTCTTTATTTCGGACAAACATGTATCCATAGAGTGTTAGTAACAAACAAACAAAAATCTTAATCTAGTGTTAGTCTTAATAATTTAACTTAATTACAATTATAAAATTTACATAAAATAATTTTTACACTTCAAATTGCACTACACTTTTTATCTGCCCAGTCCAATATTTTAGGATTGGACACTCAAACCTGTCGGCAATTTCCTTTAGAATGCTGTTGGGACTACGACTTAGTAGTGAGACTATATTATAATATAACAACTGTATAAAAATAAAACATCAAATACCAACAATGTTTTCCAATTTTACTTTTAAACATCTCCACCGGGAGTATATTTCATCCCAGTCAACGTAGGCACCAATTAATTTCCGAACATTTGTAGAGCTATCTTCATAAGCATTCCGTCCATGTAGCAATCTTATATTATCAAAAGTTAAAATATCTCCTGCTTTAGTTTTGAATGTAGCTGAGAACTGATGATTTAAATTTAAGAACAAGGCCCATGCTTCGTACCAAGGTTCAACTAGTTCTATCGGCCCTGGGAAGTAATTCCCTCTTTGAGGTACGGAGAAATTTATTCGTGTAACTTCTCCATGTCTATCTAAGCAAATCACAGGAGATCTGTGGAGCTTAAAGAATTCATTACCATCTTCAGTTCCAATGTCACTCCACTCAATTTCCACATCTGTTAGAAGTTTAAACTGCTCCAAATGGTGACGTTTCATGTAAGAAGCAACATAGTGAGCATCGGAGAGAATGTTCTCTCCACCTTTAGTCCGAGACTGCTCTAAACAGTGCAGCATATTAACACCCGGACAATATTCATAATACGGCAGATCAATGTGCACTTGGAGATTAGTGTTTAAATAAGCTACATTACTAGTGTTAGCCACATTTTGTACTACAAATTTGACACCATAATGAGTTCTCCGCGTAAATCCAATAGTGTCTACAATTTTATCAATAGCTGTAGCAGAGTGAGGTGTATTTTGTATCAAAGCTACCCCGTAAACTGATAAACTGTGCAACCAATTGTACAGAGCCTTGTTAGAGTTCAAAATCTCATCATAATCATGTTTGGAACAGATCTCCTGAAAATCTTTACCTTCCCAGATAATTTTTGCAGGTTTATAAATAGCAGTGTTATAAATTTTCTTATTTTCTGCACTAAAATTTCTAAATTTCAGCCATTTGAAGTCAAACTCCGATACATGTCCGTCATCCCAAGTTAGTTTCACAGAATTTTCGCCCTTCTGAACATCCTTCGCCTTCACTTTTAAGTCGAATTTGCTCCAATCGACTGTCCTGCTTTTTGCGGATCGGTGGAAACATTGTTCACACTGGCAATTGTCCCTCAGCCACACGTAGGGGAATTGTAACGATTGTCCACTTATTACCAGCTTTAATGAATCAATAGGTGTAAATAGCGCTCTCTGTGTATGAATTTGAGTAATACCACTTTTTAATACTGTAGATATTAGCCTGTTTGTGCAGAGTCGTCTAAACACGAACATTTTGTTCCCTTGTACAATGCGAAGTGATAAGAGATAACTTAGTTGACATTAACCATTGTGATAGTAGGTAATTATACTGTATAATTATTACCTAATTGCGTAAGGTTAATATAACAGTTTATGAACTTTGGTATCTCTCAAATCCGGTTTTTATAAGACCGGTTTAGAGTATCAGAACCAGTTTTGTTACGCAATATTAAAGTCATATTACTGCCTTTTTGATATATCTTCGTCGAGGAGATGGTACAATTACGTATTAACCTACGTGCATTGCCATGAGGTTTAAAATCGCGCTCATGGATTTTAACTTTTTACCGAGACGGGAAGACGATGATTAAATACTGTAAGAGTTAATAAATTAGTTATTTAATTTTTGACTTCAAAACAATACCTGCCACGTTTAGAACCGAAATTACATTTATTTTATTTTATTATGAGCCTCTTTTCTTCCAGTCGTCGCGGTCTAGCGCTATCTCTGGCCAGTCTCGGGGTTTGCCAGCGAGCTATGGAGCCCAGCATATTAGGTGTGACTGGGCTGGTCACGTCTGCCGCATGCCAAGCGACTTGCGGGCTAAGATAACCACTCAGTGGGTGCCTCACGAGTCAAGATTACATAGCAATAAAAAAATGGGTGTGAGTAGATTGGATGTACCTACACAGGATTTAGGGAATACAACCGGTTTTTATTTTGTATGACTAATCCCGTTTTTACCGGTTAACCGGTTATTTTTCATACAAATTAAAAACCGGTTCCATTTCCTAACAGGATTCCCTTATCACAGAGTATCTCGGGATCATATGATAAAAAAACCCGATATGAAATAAAACCAAAGCGTAAATTAACGAAAGTATATTGATTTAATAAGATAATAAGTCACAAATAATTAAATAATTGTACTGAAGAACATAACAACCACTATACAACCATTTTTGTTCAAACAAAGTAAAGCACTATGTATTGTATTATTATGATAACATTTAATCATTAAGTAAATAAGTTGCCATTGTGTCTATGTACCAACTCATAAGCAACACTCGACATATTTACAGTCGGTGTAGTAGGGAATGTAATCTCGAACCAAGATTGACAATTCGAGATCTCGTGCGAAAAAACGAAGTCGAGATTGGTCTATTCGAGATCTCGTCAGATAGACTGTCGAGATCAAGATTTTAATCTCGTCGAGATCAAGATTAATCTCGTCGAGAGAGATTTGGTTACAAATAAGTTATCTTAACCAAAATTGCCTATGAATTCAGTTGAACCCACTTATTTAGAGTATTTCCTGTTTTTTTTCTTAACTAAAAGACACAACATATGAAGCAAAATTAATTCAACATTTAACATAATCTCAACTTCTCTCAATTCAACAGCATTCTTGTCAGTATCTGTACGTAAGTAGGACCATCATTTTTATCGGGTGCACCGAAATGGCAAAAACAGAACCGTTATAGTTTCGTCATATCCGTCTGTGCGTCCGTCCGTATGTCACAGCCATTTTACTCGTAATGTAATAATTTTACTCAATATTACTGACGGTGACAGGCCGTGGAAGGCGGTGGCCTTCTTCTGTGAGGATGTGATGGCGCAGAAGGAGAAAGCGGAGCGCAACAGGGAGGAAGATTCGGCCTCCCAGCCAATGCGCCGCAAGCGCGTGGGGCGGTGGTGGTTGGCATACAACCGCCGATTACCTTCACAAAGAGACCTGTGGGCGGCAGGCTCGGGGACGTCTGTCGCCTACACAAGGGTCTCTGCGTGGGCGGGCACGCCAACTGAGGTGGAGGGAGGAAATATCCCCCAGAGACAGTCCAGAGTCCCGGACAGCTGTTGGCGAGGTTGCGTAAGTTATACTTCGGTGTCCCTGTGACCTCGCCTTATAGCGTTGAGGCGGCAAACAGAGGTGTTTTTAGTGGGTATACCATGGGTCTCATTAGCCTATATGGGAGTTCCACATAACCGCTGAGGCCTGTCCCCGCGTCTCAGTGGTATGCGTAAGGCAAAGAGCCACACTCTTTGCCTTACGCATACCACTGAGCTTGCTACTGAAGAGTTAAGTGGTGCACTGACTCGGGTTTGGGCAAATGCGTCATGTCGACGGCTTTTGTGGGAGTGGTAAGATCCATGGCTCTGTATGGGGCCCTAGTAGAAATAGAGTAATCGAAGGACGGCGAAACGCAATTCGCCTTGAAATGGTGGAAATTTGGGAGCAGAGGCTTGCATATGCTAGTGCTGGCCATATGACCATGGAGGCAGTCTAACTGGTCATAAAACAATGGCTTGATCGGGACCATGGCTCTATGACATTCAGACTGACACAGATCCTTTGGGGGCACGGTTTTTGGATGGTACCTTTTTTTTTTTGACCCAGGGGAAATCCGTTATGGATCCCACTCGGCCCGGGAGAAACCGAGCGGGTATGTCCGACTTGCGCGGACTAAAACCCCTGGGGTGTTCCACCGCTTGCCTTTGGACGGGGTTTCGGAAACGCGTCTGCCAACTTCCGATACCCCGTCAGCGTTGCCTTTTAAGGCACTTTCATTGATGGCTACTCATGCAGCATTCTCCGCTGAAGGCGCCTCGGAACACTTGAGGGCCTTCCAGCTCGGAACCTCTTCAGGCGGGTGATGGAGCTTCCGGTCCATCACCCGCAGGCTCCCATTAAGGCGGCAGCATCCTGCCTGCGTAGGCTCTTCGCCGCCTTCCTGGCCTCCTGCGGCGTTGAGGGAGCGAGTTTGCGTCATCCTCGCGCGTTCTCTCTGCAGCCTCCTTTCGTGTCATAACTCTGACACTGAAGGTGGCTACTGCCGCCCACGCCTCCTCACTGTCAGTCATTTGGAGAATTAGTGCTGGCAGCTCACTGCCACCTCTCAAGGTCTCCTCCCACAGCTGCGGACAGGACAGCGCGAGGCTCCGCCCACGCAGGGCACTCTTCACGCGTGTGTTGGGCCATGTCCGCGGCTCTCCCGTCACAGTGATGACAGGCTGTAGTCGGCTCCCGTCCCACCCTCACACACAGGTACCAGCCGAATCATCCGTGCCCCGTCAGAAGCTGTGTGAGGTGGAAGGACGGTGCGCCGTGCTTGCGTTCGACCCATTCTTTCAGAACGGGCCGATTGCTGTCAAGCCGCCACTACTCTACCTCGGCGTCGTGCTTGACAGTAAGTGGAACTTTTGTGCGCACTTTGAGCGCTTAGCACCCAAGCTGTTACGTGCCGCGTCAGCCTATGAGCGCATACTGCCAAACTTGGGAAGGCCAAATGCTTCATGCCGCCGCCTGTACACGGGTGTGGTGCGCTCGATGGCGCTCTACGGTGCTCCAGTATGGGCAGATGGCCTCAGCAATAAAAACTGCTCAATTACACCGTCCGCAGAGAGCAATGGCCCAGAGGGCTATAAGAGGGAAACGTACGGTAAGTGCGGAGGCCGCGTGTGTGCTAGCCGGCTCCTTACCCTGGGACCTGAACGCGATAGCCTTCGCGACTCTGTACCAGTGACGCGGAGAGGCGCGAAAACAGGGCGACCTTCTAGCACCACAGGAAATAATGGAGTGGCAATTGCGGTTGGAACAGCCGAGGGCTGGCATCCATGGCTGCCATCCGGGTTGGAAGACATTACGGGGTTCTCACATTCCGGCTGACACGGGTGCTGTCGGGGCATGACTGCTTCGGCAGCTACCTGCACAAATTTGCACAAGAGAGTGCCGATCCTAGAATGTCACGAGTGCGGAGCCAACGAAGACACGGCCCAGCACACCCTGGCTGAGTATCTGGCGCGTAGAAACGGCAACGGCAGTGTGACGAACACCCCAGGTGAGTATGAATATCACGTAACCGCGGGGTAATCATTCGAAGATTTTTCCTGGGTATAAAAAAAAGTTGGGGTATACAGAGTGGAAAGATAAGTAGGGCCCTGGAGGGAAACTACCTTAAAACCTTGAGATAGCTCAATTCGCTCAAAGGAAACATTCTTTTATTTTTCCTAAAAACTAAAACTGCATTTACAGTTTTTTTCTTAATTTTCACCTTTTTCCAAACTAATTGTATGAAAATTATTATTATTATTATTTATGGGTTCTCTTGTGCCCTAAACTTGGTTGGTATTTAGAAGTTTTTATCCTCGTTGGAAACAGGATCGATTGGCATCAATTGTCATAAAAATTATTTATGGCAAGAATTACAAAATAAATACTTTTTTTGAAAACTGTACTCTTATCCAAAAATTTGTAAATGCAGTTATGTCCCTTTAAAGAAATTAAATAATGTTTCCTTTCAGTGAATTGAGCTATCTCAACGTTTTAAGGTAGTTTTCCTCCAGGGCCCGACTTATCTTTCCACCCTGTATATATGGTCTCCCGCGATACAGGCCTAGCCTAGTGCGGGGACTCCTGGAATCTCCGTATATATACTTCGTTGTGCACCACTACTTGTCAATAGAAATATTGTATAATCTTTTTGTATCATTAGTTTTGTGCAATAAATAATTTTTTATCTTTTATACATATATAGGAAATAAAATTATATTCTATTCTATTCTAATAATCGTGGTGCCCTAATGTCACGTCAAACGTTAATTTTTGATCGATACGTGTAAAGTAATCAGTCAACTTGTATTTTGATCTTGTGGTAAGCGTTGCTGAGGATGCCGCGAATGTTCCAAATGTCGTCAAACTTTTCCGGCTGTGTGTTGAAATTGCTGTCTGTGGCTTTCACCCATAGCTCCATCTAGTGAAAAAAAACTAATTACAGAGGCAGTTTAAAAAATACAGGTCTTACATAGTGCACGGAGTATACACCAACTGATCCTACTTAGTGCTGCCGGTGCGTATGAGCCCCATCCACACGGTTCTAGGGGCTTACGGTGACGTCAAGTTTATAACTGCAATAGAAGTAAGTATCTTGACAAAATACCCAAAAATATCTGCATGCTGTTCCTATACTGTTTACTAAATAAGTATCTTGACAAAATACCCAAAAATATCTGCATGCTGTTCCTATACTGTTTACTAAATAATGTTTACAACTATAATGTTTAAATTTTTTTTTATAAAAAATACAGCTCACACACTCTGCCTCCCACCATTCCCACCTTGACTGGCCTCGGTTGGCAGAAGCGCTGGCAATCATGATGGCACAGCGCACAGAAGTGTCATGAGTCGTCACTCGGCCTCCACCTATAAACGGTTGGGTGACAACCCAAACTTACTACTTAACTACTACCACAAGTTCATAGCCATAATGAACCGTAGTAGTATCAAAACAAGGTTGATTTTCATTTGATATATTTTTTTAATAAAAAGGTTGTCACTTGACGAAGTACCATCCCCCTCTCAGCCGTCAGGCCACCCACGAGTAGTGGTACGGCGGTGCGTCGTTGCTAGTGACACAGTCGGCCTCTACCCATGACTGGCCTCGGCCCTTATGTTCCCCCTCTCAGCCGTCAGGCGCGCTGTCCAAGCGCCCATGAGTAGTGGTACGGCGGTGCGTCGTCGCTAGTGACACAGTCGGCCTCTACCCATGACTGGCCTCGGTCCTTACCTCCCCCCTCTCAGCCGCCAGGCGCGCTGTCCACAGCGCCCATGAGTAGTGGTATGGCGGTGCGTCGTCGCTAGTGACACAGTCGGCCTCTACCCATGACTGGCCTCGGTCCGTGCTTATGTCCACGCGAAGGATTTTTGCGCCTCCGCCGGAGTATGCGTAGCCTGTAAGCAAAAATGTATTGTAATGTTTTTTTTAATACCACGACGGTGGCAAACAAGCATACGGCCCACCGGGTTGTAAGTAGTTACCGTAGCCTATGGACGCCTGAAACCACAAAGGATACACATGCGCGTTGCCTACTCTTTAAGAACCTATCTCCGTCTACCATACACACTCTACTGTTGGGACGAAAAGTAAAAAGCGGTAAAAAAAATATGTCATGTCGGTGACAGCGATTGCTATGCGGCTACCGTAGCCTATGGACGTCTGCAACTCCAGGTATATCACATGCTACTTGGCGATCCTTTGAAAAAAATTAAATACCCTAAGGGGCACTAAATACTAAAAATTCCATGAGAAAATCTACAATGAATTTATCCTTACGTGTCTGATCATTTAATAGTAGATTCTTAACCAAGGGTGGAAAGGGATCCATTTCATCCGTGAGAGCGCCAATAGTTCGAGGGTGAAATGGATAATTTCACCCGAGTTAAGCACTCTACTTTTCATTTCGACTGTGAGGAAACTAATATAGGGTGATTGTGCTAGTTTTCGTCCACTCTTGTCAGTTTTCCGTCTATACTTATTTATAAGTTTATCTTCAAGTTCTTCCCAAAATAAAAGCTTAAAAATAAAAAATCGACTAAAGAATAAACTATAAATATAAACTATGTTGACCTTAAAAAGTTTTTCCCATTTATTTGCAGCAGTTTAATCAAGTGGACGGTAAACTGGACCTGAACGGGAAATTAGCACAATTACTCACTTACTACACGCACACTTTATGAAAGGTATATTAAGAATAATCAGTTAAAATTTACAGTAAAGTTCGAAAAAGACAAATGTAATGTTTTGTCGGGCATTTAACATTTTTAGCGGATCTCCAATTCATACCTTAAGATATCTCCCTTTAGAGCACTGCGGCAAAAGATTGTTAACAACGGTTTTTGTCGGCTCTTTTATCTCATCGGGAGTTAAATCAATGTCCATGTCACTAGAACTGCTTACTAAAAAGACACCGTATTTATATTTAATCGTGTATTCCCGCAGTTGCTATTTGCAAATCTGTTTTATCCATTACTAGCGACCCGCCCCGGCTTCGCACGCAAGAGATAGACATATACCATCGCGGACGGTTTTGTAGACCTTTTTAAGGTGTACAATACTGTAGTACATTATTTTGATCTATCTCGTAAAGTTCAACCAGCATTTGTAAAGTAAGCGCAAAAAAAGTGTTTATTTAAGATATCACATTAGAAACCTCTAAAATTATCAGTGTGTAATAGGCTGGTCGCGACGAGGGGGGTTGGTGAAACAAAACACACTTCCCAGTTCACTCCACTGTGTAATCTTAGAGCTCCGTATCCAATCTCCCTTAATACTATTTAGTTTAGATATATATACTAATCACCTACGTGCTATGGGAGGAATCCCTTATCGATTGGAGAAATGTATTCACACTAAACTTGTCATATCTACACACGTGTAGATATGCGCGTTTGCCTATCACACCTCCCCTGAAAAGGTAACGGGTTTCCTCCCCCAAAAAGAACATTACTCGTTATATAATTTTACTCTATTCTTATGTACTAAATAATCTTTACCATCCTTTATGATCTTTAAATTTGGACCCATAATGTCCTTAACCTTATAGGGACCTAAATGTAAATCAGAAAGTTTACTATAACATTCATTTTTCAGTAATACTAAATCTCCTATTTTGTAATGAACACTATTTGATTTACAGTCGTAATTTAGTTTCCTTTTAATTTTACTTTGTATTTATTAAATTATACCTTGCATCAGCGTGTGCTCTCTGTAGTCTAAGTTTTAATTCTAATGGATAATTATCATAGATATATAATGGCTCTACTCTATTTACAATATTACTCGGTTTGTTGCAAGTTTTGCCAAACACTAATTCGTACGGTGAATATTTTGTACTCGTATTTACCGAGGTGTTGTAAGCAAAGCACCAATAACTCCAGTTTGAGGTGAAATTCCTAGTTTGTATTCTAAGATAACTGCCAAGATGCTTGTGCCAATTCTCTAGTGACCCTATACTTTCATGATGATATGGTGTTGAACTAATTTTCTCGACGTCCAGTAATTTACATACTTCGTTTAATGTAGAATTCATAAATTCAGTACCACAATCTGTTGCTATTGTTTGGGGAATTCCATACCTTAAGACAAAATTTTCAACAAACGTTCTGGCAATAGTTTGAGATTCTTTATTCCCTCCAGGATACGCCTCTACGTATTTTGTTAAATTCACATTGCAAAGTCAAAATATATTTGTATCCTGCATCATCTCGTTCCAATGGTCCGACAACGTCTAAAAATAACTTCTGAAAAGATGTTGTAGCTGTAGTAGTTATAACCATTTTATCTCGCGTTTGCCTGTAGTTAAACTTTTGTTTTTGACAGTCCCTGCACCGCTTCACGTATTCCTCTATATCCCTTCGCATATTCTGCCAATAGTATCTCTTTTGAATACCGTTTATTATTTTAGTGCTACCGGCATGTCCACTTGTGGCCAACAAATGATAATCGTTTAGTATGACCCGTATCATTTCCCGATCGGTAATTCTTGTTTTCCCCTGTATAATACATAATCTAGGTAACTCGTCTTGTCCCGCGCGAAAAACACTCGTTAATTTTTCGACGTACTTTTTATTCGACTCTTCTTTGATTATTACTAACTCTACTACCTGTAACCTTTTGCATAGCGTTAGCAAGTCCCGTAACGATTCGTCTAAGCGTGCCTTCGTTAATAGGGAATCTTGGTTCATGTAAAAGGTAGAGTTTTTATAAGCAACATTATTATTTTTATCTGCGGCCTGCTTTAAGGTCCCCATTGACATGATCTTCTCCATAAAAAATTTACTGGAGCAAATTACTAATACTGTATCCCCTTGTGCCTGCTTCATGATATCTACTACTTTGGGTTGGCCAGGCTCTAACGTACCAGTTTCTCTCGCCTCATTCATTACGTTCGCTGAACGACTCATAGAACGTGTAATTACCCCTACGAAATTCGAATTTAATGACTAACTCGTCCGATGTGATGACAATCCTCGATAATGCATCTGCCGTGACATTTTCTGAACCTTTTATGTACTCTATCTCAAAATCATACTCCTCCAAAACCAACCTGAACTTCGTCAATCGACTACTAGGGTCCGCCATGCTAAACAAATGTACCAGAGGTTTGTGGTCCGTAAGTATCCTAAACTTTCTCCCGTACAAATATGGACGATAATGTTTAACTGCCCAAACAACTGCCAATAACTCCTGATGGATAGTTGGATAGTTAATTTCCCCTTTATTCAACTGCCTACTTGCGAAAGCTACCGGCCTATTATTCGAGTTCGACAACACCGCCCCTATAGCTACACCTGAAGCATCCGTTTGAAGGCGGAAAACATTGCTATCTGACAAATCTGGGTAATCTAGAACTGGTGGTGATACCAACAAAGACTTTAGCTCTTGAAATGCTTTAACGCACTCTTCCGACCACTCAAATTCTACCCCCTTTTTGCACAACCGATTTAGAGGATACACTATCCTTGCGAAATTCCTGATAAACCTCCTATAGAAATTAGCAAACGCTACAAATCGCCTAACCTCATCCGCATTCTTTGGCGTCGGATAATTCTTCAAAACTTCTATCTTACTACTATCTGGCAAAACCCCACTAGGTGTTATCACATGACCCAAGTAATTTAACTCTATTTTAAGAAATGCACACTTACACGGGTTAAGCTTCAAATTGACTTTCCTAAACCTCTCGAAGAGCTAACTAAATTAGCGTTGTGCTCACGCAGATTCTTACCAAAAACAATTACATCATCTAAATACAAAAAACAAGCGTCATACGTTAATCCTGATAATGCTACAGCCATAAGTCTGGAAAATGCACTAGGGCTGGACTTTAGCCCCATTGGAAGCCTTTTAAGCTGATATTGTTTATCTGCAGTGAATGCAGTAAACTTCCTGCAATCCTGAGCCAGACTCATCTGATAATACCCCGAGGTCAAGTCTAAATGCGAAAAATAGATACAACCTGACAATGAGTCTAATATTTCCTGCATGTTGGGCAAAGGAAATTTCTCATCTACAATTTTCCTATTCAAAAGCCTGTAATCAATGACAATTCGCCACTTCTTTTCTCCACTACTGTCTTCCTTTTTCGGCAAAAGCAACAGAGGGGATGACCATTCACTGGTACACTCCTCGATTATATCCTCGTTCAATAATTTCCCTAACTTGTTTTTCCAATTCCTTCTTCTGTGGAAATGGCATTCTATACTGTTTTACATACACTGGAGAAGCATCATTTTTCAACTTGATTTCATAATCGAATAAATTCGAAACTGACAGCTTGTCCCCCGGATATGAAAAATATCTGCATATTTCGCGCAAATCCCCTCAATAACTCGACTTCCTTCATTATCCAAATAAGATCTAAGCTTCAACAGCTCAAAAAGTCCCTTAACTCTTTCCACTGACTTCCCCTCCTGTGAGCCAAAAGAGCAAACAAAATATTCCGCCAATCCACTAACCTTCGGACAGTAATTATTCAACTCTACTACTTCTTCCCGTGTATTCAAAATCCGCACTGGAATTCTGCCCTCCTTCGGAGCCACAACTATACCTGCTACAAAAACACCGGCAGTAACTTCTTGCGGAATAATAAGACACTCACCCTGAATGTCTGTCGGTACCCACGTAACTATCTCGCACCTACCCGGAATAGCTACCGAACGTACCGTCCCTAACCGTAATTCCAACGATAACCTACTTCCTGACATATGCCGCAAATTTAAAACCCCTCTCTCATAATCTATACTACACTTATGCCTAAACAAGAAATCCTCTCCTAAAATACCATCACTTCGACACTTAAGACCCACGAACACATGAAACTTATGACAAAATTTATACCCCTTGACACACAACTCCAAGCTGACGTAACCTAATGAAACTAAATCTCCACATACCCCTCTTATCCTTAACTTATGAGGAACTATCTGCAAACCGGACCCCTCAATGTACTCATATTTTAAAATCGACACATTAGCCCCCGTATCTACCAACAACGACATTTCCCTATCTAAACAACCTACGACTACGTGATTATTAGCGCCATATGAATAAATTCCTACATAATCTCCGTTATTCACGAAAAAACTCTGACTCACTATTATGATTATCTGAGTCACGTAATGCAGTTGTTGACTCGATAACATTGACATTGGGCCGTTCGGCCGACCTAGCATAACTGCCCGGCTTCTGCTTACTCGGGAATTTTATCCGACCCCGACCTTGCTGAGTCGCGTTGCGATTATAGTTAGATTGTGCAAAATTATACCTATTATTGGAATGGAAATGCCGTTGGCCGAAATGTCGTTGTTATTCGGATAAAAATTGTTTCGCCTGTAATCCTGCCTCGAAAATTGGAAACAATCGGACTCTGCCTTATGCATCACCTCCGATTCGTCCATTGCAACAACAATCGCTTCCCGGATCGATTCAATCGGCCGCGCCGCAACAATAGTCCCTAGCCTCTCGCTATTTAGGCCCTCCGCGAAACGCCTAATCGTAAGTCTTTCATTAATCGACTTAAGTATACTGTGCGCTGCCACGTCTCCGTCCGCCTGACTCAGAGTCAAATTAGTAAACAACTGCTCTATCTCGTTCGTGTAATCCTCTACACTCCTATTTCCCTGTCTACACCTCTGAAGCTGTGAAAGAATGGCCGTATAAGATTTTTTAGGAAGCAAATACTTCCTTATGTCAGTAACCAAGTCCGGTACGCTCGCGTACTGACTTTTTATCTTCAACTTTGCTTTACTCGATAACCGTGTTTTAATAACGAAATTTACTAGAAGGCTCTGATCTTTTTCCTTTATCGCACTACTGTAAAATTGTAACCCGTCAATTAATTGGTTAATCGAATTCTCCTCAACGTCTACTACTGGCAAAAGCGGAAGTGCCGTTTTTAAATCAAAGTCGGCCATTTTTGACACCGAATCCGAAGTCAAGTTCTGAATTTCCGCGAATATGTTTTCGAACTGTTCAGCAGTTTTTAACGCTACATCAAGATCCACAGCTGCAACGTCTTTTTTACAAATATCCCCTATCAATAAATCAAACTTACTTTTAACCTCCTGTGCTAATAACAACTTATTCCTACCCTGACCAGAACCCCGCTTATCTCTACTTAATTTTACAACACTTTCCTTTATAACACACAATTCTTGTAGTAACTCGATAAGGTTAGCCATGAAAACCATAAAACACTATAATATTAACACAACAAAACTAATATCTAAATAAATAAATGTCCCTCAAACACACTTAAACATCCTCACCACGAATCGCTCGCCTCGCCGCTCTACGTTCCCAGCCGCTGTATAAATGTCCTTTTACTCTCTCGAACAACCGCAACAACGCATATACGGACATGTAGCCCACTACGGCAATTAGCAGGACCTCCGTTAACTGCAAACCCGCCGAAGCCAATGAAACAGTATTGCTGTTGTTGTTTGGCGCGGTTACAATTACATTATCCTTCGACTGCTGGCCGCCCATCTCCACAATCCACACAGTACTTAGTTATTAGGTAATATTTAAGGTCAATAATGGTCACCTTGGCTCCTGGCTTGGTTTAGTGGTTGTCTCCTTGGCTGCCCCAGCTTCAACTCGACGCGTTCTTTACAGTCCGACATCAACGGTCGCCATGTAATAGGCTGGTCGCGACGAGGAGGGTTGGTGAAACAAAACACACTTCCCAGTTCACTCCACTGTGTAATCTTAGAGCTCCGTATCCAATCTCCCTTAATACTATTTAGTTTAGATATATATACTAATCACCTACGTGCTATGGGAGGAATCCCTTATCGATTGAAGAGATGTTTTCATACAATTATTCACACTAAACTTGTCATATATACACACGTGTAGATATGCGCGTTTGCCTATCACAGTGTTTCTATACTATATTATGCATGTATTGTACATGTAAACCTTCTTCTTAAATCACTTTATCTATTAAAAAAAATCCGTTGCCCAGTTTTAAAGATTGAAGCATAAATAGAGACCAACAGCGGAAAACGCCTTTGTTTTATACTATGTAGTGATTCCCGCCATTTCTATGATTTTTTTTTCAATTAAAAGGATTCAGTGTAATGGGCTCTATAGACCTTGCAACAAATCGCAAACGATTTTTCAATCTTTTCATTCATTCAATTGCTAGATTGTGTACGGTTTCAGACATTTTAATACCAATACCTAGCTTTTTTTCAAGAGACAGAAAGAGATAGTAATAGGTGTGTGTACCACCATGAATGGGGGTACAGACACTAGGTCTATTTTATATAGCATAAAGCATATTCTCCGTTGCTTCATGTTCCGTTGTTTATAGTTCAAAAAAAATGTATCCGAACTCTTGTAAATATACGACCACGGCAAAGTTGCCGCACTCATTTTAAAGATCTCGGAATCTTGACACTTGTCGGCGTGTTTATACATTTTTGAAATTTGCAAGTTTACAAGAACACACAGTCACCTTTTCTTACAAGCTAAAGATCGTCACACAAAGCCACTAAACCTTCGACATAATAACGATTTGCTTTATGTACATCCAGTCTTACATTATATCATTCAGGTCCTCATATGATGTGCATAAAAATATATAACAAAATACCTCAAACAATTAAATGTATTGAAAATCCTATATTATTTGAAACTACATTACATAAGTATTTGTTGGATAAGAGTTTGATGATACTACTTGAAATAAATAGAAACGTACAATATGTATAGGATAGGTATACAACTATACAATACATCCAAATACATCATTAGTTTGTATAAAAACTAATGCATTATAATTAAGGTTTTAAAATGATGTTACTCAATGCAATATTAGTTTGTATAAAAATACTTAATTATAATTAGGGTATTAATTCAATGCCTATTATTATCTAATGCTATTATTTGTAAGTTTAAGTATTAAATAGCTTTGCTATGTACTACATTGCTGTGCCCTTACAGGGTTCATTCATATTACTTGTAATATGTTTGCAATAAACGTTTTGAGTTTGTGTTCATCGTAACTTAAAAAAAAATACTTTCCACCCTAGGGTGGGAAAATCTATTTTCCACCCGGCTATCTGCTCATGAAAATCATACTTTCCGAGCAGGAGAGATGAAAACGAATGTGACGTCTAAGATGATCATAGACAATGACTAGTGATTGTAAATGACGATAAAATATACATTAATCGCGAAAACGGTTATTTAATTTACGTTGGCTATAAATGCAAATCTGCAACAGGCTTCGTTAAACTTATTCACCAACAGGAGCTACTCGTAGCTAAAGGACCCGTCCCGAATCATACCTGGCTAAATGTCCCCATTACGCTAGCAGGGTTGCGACCATAAATGGCCAGCGAGATCTGTTGCTTGAGATACGATACGGACCGCAGGTTACAACCTCCATCCTACCTTAAATTAGCACTGCCCTATCGCAACTGCATCTCTGGCTACGGCCCTAAGTCTACTTACCTATAGATTAAAAGCTTGCAAGGCTGTACTTGCTCCTAAGGGAGATGATAAACAAAATGTATTTTTCTTCAAACCGTCGGGAAAAAAAGTATGATTGCGTTCTTATATAAATGTTTGAGTGCGTTCAGTGAAAGATGATAGAACCTGCACAAAATCAAACTTAGATCAATATCAATAAAAAAACCTTTGCGTCTATTGAGTTACCAGTGTTATAATAAATTCTAGAATAAGAGCTGATTATTTATAAGTCTATCTACCTATTTGTAATCATGGCAAGCGTAGCCGATAATTTACACACGAGAGGAGCATTGAACACAGGAATAGAATAAAATAGATTTTTTAATACAATTGCTCAAAAAGTTTAGTTTATGTAGCTGCAAATCGTATGCACTAGTGCTAAAAAATAATCTTATCTGCAAATCGTGCGTAAAGTTTGATTTTATGCACTAGTGCTAAATGTAATCTGATTAATACTTTTAAAATAAATGAGTATTATGCGAGACCCGCTTATAAATGACCCACCTGAACTACGCGCGATTGGGCATAAAGGAAAGGAGTATTATGCGAGACCCAATAGTATTACTTGAACAACGCGCGATTGAATGATGCTGTCTTTCGTACACTGACAGAATATAAATGTTATTGTATTTCATTGTAGTTTTTTCGCAAATGTATTAAAAACCGTTGTTCGACACACGTGCGGAAGTGTCATTTTCACTCGCACTTGTATCGAAAACTACTATTAGAGAACGATTAGAACTTATGATCAGAAGCTACAGCCCATTGTTACTGTTTTAAACTAATGCAAATGACAGCAAATGAAAAGGATTGGTCCATACCAAAAAAAAAACCTGCTAATATGCAGCTAATGATCGAATGACACGAACTCGTGCCACTAAAATGTACGGCAATAATGTCGTGTAAAGTGTCCTGTGTCCTGGTTACCAAAAGTTCGGTTGGTTTGTTACATTCTGAAGCTGAACTGATTCAGCAGGTGTTATTATAATTTTAAACAATATATAAAGCAACTATATTCTTATATTCCTATTTTCTACTGTTGAGGTGTGCAATAAATAAAGTATTCATTCATTAATTTTTTTATTTTAATTTATATTTTTTTATTTGGGATGCTTACTCCCTAATATACATATGTTAATAGACTTATCAACTAGATGCAAATTACAAGCTTCCACATACATAATGCTAAATCCATACTAATATTATAAATGGGAAAGTGTATGTGTGTGTTTGTTTGTCCGTCTTTCACGGCAAAACGGGGCGACGAATTGACGTGATTTTTTAAGTGGAGATAGTTGAAGGGATGGAGAGTGACATAATAATAATAATAATAAGGAGAAATAATAATAATAAAAACCTAATCCTAAGAAGAAAAATGAATAAAGAGAATAATAATAAATACTCTTTATTGCACACCTCATACAGTTACAAGCACAAATTTTACAATTAGATAAATTTAGGTAGAGGTAACAACAGGCGGTCTTATCGCTAATGAGCGATTTCTTCCAGACAACCTTTGGGTAGTGGAGACTAGAGAAAAACTATTGTTTTTCAGCAGTAGGTGGTGCATAGAAACAAAAGAGACGAAATAGATAACACAGCACATTCATATGAATATACATACTTAAATAAATACAAAATAAACATACATATACGTACATATATACATATATAATACACACAGTAAGAAACAACAGTGTCAACTTAAAAACCTAAGGAAGAGATAAATAGTATTCCTTAAGTTGCGATTTAAAGCTACCAATAGATTGCGCGCGTTTAATGTTGAGAGGGAGAGAATTCCACAAACGAACGGCCTGGAACGTAAATGAGCAATTATAAAATTTGGAAGATGAAGATGGCACTTTTAGGAGCAATTTTTGAGAGGATCTAATAGAATTAAGATAAGAGAAACGCTCTTTGAGGTAGCGGGGAGTTGCAGGGTTAAAAAGTATAGAAAAGAGTAAAGAAAGTATGTGAGAGTTACGGCATAGACTACTTTTTGTCTCTTTATAACCCCCCACTTCCCTAAAATGGGGGGTGGAAGTTTGTATGGAGCATTCCGCAATTTTCAAGGTAGAAAGCTAAAAATTGGTATGCGGACTATTTGTGTGCGGTTTATTATGTTCCGAGTTCTCTTCTGTGTCTTAAATCAGGAAAGGAAAACCGTGTTACCCTGAATTTAACGCGAGCGAAGCCGCGGGCAAAAGCTAGTAACATTAATATAGTCTCTAAATAGCAAGATATTACACTATGTAATATTCAGGTTAGAATCTATGAACGCAAAATTATGTCGGGTATCTTTAACTATCTATTAACAATAATATTTTTAACATTAATAATTTTGCTATGAAACAAGTCTACATCAGATATATCATTCAATTCATTAAATAGCCTAGTTGTTCGCGGAAAGAAACATTTTTTACGAATGTTATTACGAGAATGAGGGATGCGAAGCAAGGGTCTTCTGCGCAATTGCGATGCAGGTATATAGAATTATACCTTACTTACTTGATCCGGAGAATCGATTTTACCTTGGGTAATTTTCATGAATAAACTTATGTCATTTGCCGATCGTCTTTTAAATAGAGGGACAAGGTGTAATTTTGGCATGACACAAAATAGTTGTCAATATTCAGCTTAAATTTAAAAGAGAGGAATCTAATAAATTTATTTTGAACTTTTTCAATATTGTCTGCATACAATTTATAGAACGGGTTCCATATTTGAGAAGCATATTCAAGTTGAGATCTTACATAGGCACAGTATATGATTTTAATTGTTTTCATTTTTTTTAAGTCACCAGCGGAACGAATCAGTAAGCCAAGGGCTTTGTAAGCTTTGTCAGTAAGACATTCCACATGCTCATTAAAAGTAAGCTTATCATCATAAATGACACCTAGATCTCGGGAGGACTTTTGATTTATAAGGTTTTGTGATTTGATTTTGTACACACTTTTATAAGCATTTCTTTTCCTAGAAAACTCATACTAAAGCATTTTGATACGGTTAAATCTAAATTGTTGTTTTTACTATACAAATCTCGTCTATCCAAGTCCTCCTGCAACAAATTGGCTTCAAATTAATTACGAGTATTAACTATTTTGAAGATTTTCATATTATCCGCATAAAGCAGAAATTCACTATTAATTAATAGAAGTAGAACCAATGTCGTTGATAAAAATTACAAATAAGAGTGGTCCTAACAAAGATCCCTGGGGACCTCCGGAGGGTACCCTTACCCAAGAAGATTTGAAACCATTAAGAACAACAGCCTGAGTCCTATTTAACACGTAGGCCGAAAACCACCTAAACAGGTCACCACGGATACCCAGGGTCTGTAATCTGAATAATAATATGTTATGATCTATTCATTCAAAACATTTGCTATAATCGGTGTATATTACATCAATTTGGTTACCTTTACCCATATTATGAAAAACAAAATCATTAAAAGACAATAAATTCGTGACATGAGGTATCGATCGGCGCAATGAGTAAAATTTAAAAAAAAATGCAGTTGACTGTATTACAAGAAAACTGCAGCCAAGAGCATTGGTCAAACTGGAAACAAATGAAACGCGTCTTCATCTACAGGCTCTACTTTTACCCATCGACAGGAATATAACGAAGGAAGAGTGTTATTGACTTTTTATTGATTGATCAAGCACAGATTCAAGACAGAAAACGAGCAGAAGCGAGAGTTTGACATTTCCTCAAGTAGGGAAGACTAAGAACAAGAACTAGTAGTATTTCATCAACGCTCATCCCTCTTCATCTTAACCCATCTCTCCTCATATCCTATATTGGCTTAAGGCTGCATAGCCGGTCGATTGTGAGTTGCTGCCGCGTGTGGTAACTCATCCTTCCTCATTCCAGAGCGTGTCTCCTCACAAATTTGTGCCCCCCGGTATGCCGGCATGTCCGGAGCAGGCATGTCCCTGGCTGGGTGTGGTACCCATGTTCATGTTCATGACAGTGGATTTACCTCTGAGGAAGCCATGTTGCTGCGGAATTATTTTAGATTTAATATTTTCAAATACTTGATTATAAACAATACGCTCGAAAACTTTAGCCAAGAGACATAGTTTAGAAACGGGTCTATAGTTTTCTATATTATTTTTTGAGCCTGATTTGTGTATGGGTGTTACATATGCTGATTTCCATATGGCTGGAATTGCTCCGTCTGAAAGAGACCGACTAAAAATGATTGATACTGGAATTGAAAGTTCACATGCGCAGTTAATAAGAAGTGTAGCAGGGATTGTGTCGGGTCCTGCCGATTTGTTAGGGTCAAGTGACTATTTTTCTTCTATAAGTTTAATGATATTATAGTCTTAGAGACCACGACACTGAACCTAGTTCGGTAAGTCTCCTAGATGAGATATATATAATCCCACCAAAAACATAAAAGTAAAAAAGGAGAGCCAAGTTCAATACAAAAATTATGCTTGCCTGTGGGCTTCGCCGCAAAAAGAATATATATATATACATATTTTAATTCTGATAAAAACTGGCCAAGTCAAATCTAACCTACTTTAAGATCTCACATTTTTAAATAACAGCAATTGTTATAGGTATCCAATAAAGCAAAGAAATAGAGTTTAATACTTGTTCATAATGATTTTGCATAGAACTTGGCACTCATTTAGATCTCCATTCTTTTTGCGGCGAAGCCCACAGCCAAGCATAATTTTTGCATTCAACTTGGCTCTCCTTTTTTACATTTATGTTTTTGGTGGGATATCATTACTTTTTGTAAAGAAAACTAGGCAGGTATTGAGATTTAATTTGTTTCCTTGAGTTTTTTCTTGCGTTTCCGCTGCATGGTTTTCTTTTTTATGCTATTGTCTATTATTTATTGTCTTTGTTCTTTTAGTGAGCCGTGGACTATAAAATCACTACCATGCAGGTATAAACCAACCGACCCGCTATATTTACCCAAATCGCTACCGCTTATAATTTTGTACCATTCGTCAGAGCGTGACGCTGATTGGCTGAGGCGTCGCTACAACATAAGCTTGCTGCTGTCAAATGACGTTAGTATAGCGTTTTCTCACTGGAACTAGAACTGGGTGAGTGAGACAACGCTAAACGCGTGACAGTTGCTAGCGGCAAACTTATAGCGAACGGGTTGTATAAAGTATATTTATTTAATCATTGAATCTCATGTATGCACTTCACTTTTATACTGTTACTGGTTTAGGCACGAAGAACGTTTGTGGTTATAGTATGACAATCATTTAATTCATCGTTGAGAAAGAAGCAGGATGAACATAAATGTAATAAAACACTAAATAACTAAATCGGTATTCGTAAGCGGTGCCTATTTTATGCGTTGCTCGGGAGCGCTTTTATGTAGATTTACTTCTGTTCTGTGTATAATTATGTTATGTGGTGCCGCGCGCCGCCGACGACACACCGTTGGCCGGTCGTTTAGCACGTATTAGAAGTTTTTTGTATGGGGACACCACTTATTTTTTGACTTAACTTTAGTTTTATATTTTTGTTATATAGCAAATATAATAATACATATATTGGGATAGTTTAAAATATCTGCTTGTAACGGTTCCAACGATACAATTTAATTTTTTTTTTGTATCGGGACCCCCCTTTTTTTTTATACTACGACGGTGGCAAACAAGCATACGGCCCACCTGATGGTAAGCAAATACCGTAGCCTATGGACGCCTGCAACCCCAGAGGATTCACATGCGCGTTGCCTACCCTTTAGGTACCTATTCACTCCTTTTTTGAAGAACCTCATACTCTAGCCCGCTGGGGAAACCTCGGCAGGGAGTCCCCCCTATTTTTTTATTTTTAAATTTTTTCCTACGCTTACATACAATTAACGAGCTGGATTCCAAATTTCATCCTTCTAGGTCATCTGGAAGTAGGTTAGATTTAGGTACTATATGTCAGTCAGTCAGTGCTAAAATTTACGACTTTTGACCTTCATATCTTTATAACCGTTTGAGCTAGCTTAATGAAATTTGTGCTTCTAGATGTCCTTATGGATATAATTAAACACACGTAGTTTTATGTGTTTACGTTAAAGAGGTTTTGAGTTATAGAAGGGTCAAAAGTGGCACCAAGTGGTTCGTGTAATATACACTCGGCGCTGGCTAGCCAGTTCCTTTGCTTGAACTTGGCTTGACACGCTACCTGTCTAGATTACTAATTATTAATTAGTCACGTCTTTAATGGGGGAATACGAAATGCCTGCAAAATAATAAAATATAACATCATTTTAATAACGTAACATCTTGTTGCAGTTCAGGCGCTAGGTTTAGGTTACACAATATCTTGTTTTCAACCGACTTCAAGATTTCGAAGGAGGAGGTTATCAATTCGTCGGGATCTTTGTTTTTGCTTTTCGAAAATTATTTTTTTGTTTAAAAGCGTATACTTCACAGTTGGTCCCATTGTAACCATGTCAGGATCTGATGATTGGATCCTGGAGAAATCGAGGGGACTCTTCAACTATTATAGGCACACCTATGGTGATTTGAGATTTTTTTTTACAGCAGATCGAGCATTTGGTGTTGGAAAGGTGGATGCTTATTGAAGTCGGTTCTTTTTCGTTTAAAATTATTGTTATAAAAAGATCAGGCGCTTTGTTTTAGCATACATCTACAATCTTTTGATGCTGCTGCCACTGACAAGGCCACGCACGGGGGCTTGCAGCACCGCATTATCGTGTAGCCCTACCCCTCCCCTGCTTCGAGGAACAAAGGAAATCTAGGAGACTTATAATCAGACATAGAAGTTTTTGTGGCAGGAATGAAAATGTCATAGGGACTTCCACATGATATAAATTTATCGATATCCTTATGACAGTTAGGATGTACATATAGTAAGAATTTGTAAGTTGCATATAACATTATACAATATACAGCTTACAGCATGAATTTTTTATAAATACATTGGAAAATGGTTTTCATTCGTTTTGTTTTAGTAGTAAAAACAATTTAGTTGAAATAAAAAAATCCAGTAAGTGCTAAAATGTAACGTACCATCGCATGACATCGATAGGTAGTATTCGGCATAAATGTTAATTTTTACTTTACCCATTAAACTTAATATTTATTATGAAATGTCACTTCGAAAGTTATCGATACATTTGATATAAGAAGGAAGTCCCTAGTTAATTGTCGTTTTTGCCAAAGTCCCTAGTTAATTGTCGTTTTTGCCACAAAAACTTCTATGTCTGCTTATAATACTAAAAACCACTTTTTTGCATTACAGCATCGGCATTTCATGTTCCCTCATTAAAGGCGTGACTGATTATACATATCTCATCTAGGAGACTTATCGAACTAGGTTCATTGTCGTGGGCTCAAGTTCTATTAGATACAGATATTAGTACAGTTGACCTTGCATTTTTTATATTTGTCATTTTGCTTGCCCAAATTTTGGTGTTCAACCTTTTGCAACCTAACTAGACGGGTTTCGTTGCTCTCGTTATCGCGTCATATCTGATGCCAGCTCTCACTCCCTTAATCATAAACATCTTACAAGCCTCATTTAGTTAAATTATGTTTTCTCTGTTTCTAAAAAACACAACTGTCAAAGTGACTGATAAAGACAAAGAATTATTAGTTCAATGAGGCCTGCAGACCTTTATGTATAAGGGGGTAATCTTTAATCTATTCATAAAAATATCCTAATAATAATAATTATGTATAATACCGCATATTATGTAGGTATACTACGGTTACACTACACCCAAGACTAAAAACCTGCAATGTGTTTGTTCAGAATCGAGAGTGGAATCGATTGCATATCTTAACATTGGTATGCATTTTCTTTAATTTTCCAATTTTTTACGTGTCGAGTCTAAAAGCTTCTAGTACTACAGTTTACCATTCTATCGAGAGGTTAGGAGAATTGCTTTGAAAAAATTGTTTTTTTACTGTACATATTGTCATTGTCAAAGTATGTCAGCTTATGTCATGTCATAAAAATGACAAAGTAGGTTGACATGACATGTCACATGTAGAGATATGACAACAACGCAACCAATGTAGAGTTAACAATTGAATAGAATTGCAAGGAAAACTAAACATACGAATATCTTTCGAAATAAGTGACTGATTGAAAAATAAATACTCTACATTAATTAGCAATAATAAAAATCATTTGGGGTGTCTAGGGTTTTTAGTGGTTCAAGTAACACGTTGTATATATAGAATTCATTCTTACTTGTCTTATCATTGTTATCTTGTCAACAAACAAGTGTCAATATAACATAGTAATGTAATTTATTTTGGAGGTTATTCGTTCGTTACTTCGATTATTGAAGGAAATTTTATTAGAAATGATATTTTTGAGTGGTTACTTGGTTGAATTCAATACTTTGTGAGTTTCTTTAAGTGTATAACAACATTTTAAGTAATAATACTAGAGAAAAGTGTGATCAACTGATCATCTCTTTGAGAATTGTTTGTTTACATAATAAGACGAGTAAGGATGAATTAGGTATTGGTATTTTTATTTTAGTAAAAAAAGCACACAATACTATGAATCTTGACACAATAATATAATTAAACGGCAAGAAATTTTTACTTAAAAATGTCGTAAACTAACGAAACCTAAACTTATTACAAAAAGACATTTATTTCAACTATTTTGTAATAGTATCGCGCTTGATTCGCTTATTCTGAATTTCTGACACGGACTGCCGCAGAAAGTAGGTTACTTTATTTGGTTTTGGAATATGTATATAGGTATAACTGGTCACAATTTTTACATTACGACAGTAAAATAATCGTCTTTATTACATTAGTATCGAGTGGTCAATAAAACTAATCCACAGCGCAGGCTTCGTCAAAAAGGATACAAAACGACATCCGCAACAAACTTCGTCCAATCTTCACCAGTAATAATCTGCCACAGGCTTCGTCAAAAGTGTACAAGATAAAATCCGCAACAAGCTTTGTCAAAAACGTAACCCTCTAAGCGCGCCTTCACGTTAATCCCCGAGACGACACGTACCCGGGGCAAACGTTCCAAAAATGCTGGCCGCATTACCGCGCTGCACTGTCAACGATATTTGCTGGACCAGGTACGAGCCGGACCGGGGACCACAACCCCGGTCCCTCAACCGCTGCCCCAGATCTTTTATAAATTTTTTCCCCTCCGAAAACCAGGGTCCACCGGTTTCCACCGCAACCGGAACAAAATCATATAGTGGTGTCAAGTTTGAGTATTTGGAACGCTTGAGCTTCGCTGCAGTTTCCGCAGCAGCCCTAGCCTTCCGCACTGTGTGGCTGAGATGCGACGGAGCGAACGTACTCATGCATGTCGCATCCCAAATGAGACTACGCCCTCTCGCCCAAGGAACCAGCGTTAACCCGTCCGGCCTTTTGCCATCAGTCCTACTCAAACCCTGAGGCTCCAGTACACTAGGCACCTGGGCGGTAATCAATGCCCGACGAATGATATCGTTGATGGAATGATGTCTCGAAAACCTACCAGCACATCTCACACAACTTAGACCATGGTGGCCGTTCGCCTTAACCATGGCTCCGCAGATACACTGATGAGGCTCACAAACCACACACCCCAACCTCAACGCTGCCCCGATCCTAAGGGAGTCATTATCTAAGTGAGTACCCAAATGCGACGACGGCAAGGCGTGGAGCCAAGCTCCAGATTCAGGCTCCCCCACAGCTCTCAAACGGGCAGCATCCACACCAACAGCACCTTCCAATAACCCATCATATGTCTTTTTGCTAAGCAAGTCGTCCCAAGACCTCTGCGACTTCAAATTTTCGGGTCGTGCATCACTTGGACACCTAAGTTTCCACTCAACTAGGGCTTCCTGCAGAAACGGGATCTATGGACAGAATGCGAGTGACAAGATCCCCAGAAGCATAAGCAGAAGCAACAAAGGCGACAAGCCCCACATCGCTCACAGCCCGAATTCCCAGCCCAACATACCTAATAGGCAGCGCAGCTTGAACCCATTGCGACTCATCTAGACTAACATTTAAAATAGCCTCAAGGCCATGCCGCAGTACTTGGTCAAAGTCTTTAACCGACTGCTGAAATAACCAAGATGGTGCCGTCCGTAAAGTATAAACCATACGTGGCATGGAAAAGGAGCTGCGCAATAAGACTAACGCGACATGGGCCGACAACTGCTGAAGATGCGTAAGCGATGCAGTCAACGCATCGGCTTTCCTTTCAACAGCAGCGGGCACCCCCTCTGGAAATATTGGAGCCCCCAAAAGAGAGAAATCTGCAGTATCCACAACTTTCAACCCTGGTAGTAAAGCCTGAAAATCAGCAACGGATCCAATCGCACGACATGGAAATAATTCGCACTTCTCGGTACTGATCTCCAAACCAATGGCCGATAAAGATGGCAACAACTTCTTTAAATCCTCCAGGACAACTTCAGGCGGCCCACCAATCGTGGCATCATCCAGATACCAGACATTAAGAGGAGAATCCAATGAAGTTACCAACTTTTGTACGGCCAGACAAAAAACCAATGGGCCCACAGGATCCCCCTGCTGAACACCGACCTGCGAGGACAATACGGTACTGTTATAGAAAAGGTTACTAGGTGAAGCATAGCACTGGTAGAGGAAAGGATATAAAGGGGGTACCAGATCCTTCACTTCCTTCAACATAGTATCCCTTTCGACAGAGTTAAACGCATTCCTAATATCTAACTTTAAAACAACCCTGTCAGAGTTGTCCTGTGCCTGTACAAAGGCACGCGTGGCATGTATTGCCTCCTCATAGCCCAAGGGTGTGCCAAAACCCACCTGATGCGGCTGAAGATACTCTGCCATTTCGTCCCTCACAGTGCGGCAACACAACTTAGAAGCCAATTGACGTATCGTATTTTCGATAGAAATAGGCCTAACGCTCCCATCCTTTTTTGTCAGTGCACAGATTGACGTCCCATATAAGTACGGACAGACTTGAGGATGAACCATGCCCCTTAAAAGGAAGTTGCACAATTTCGTTAAGGATTCGAGCAATATAGGCCCATTGCTACCCGCCGATGGTGAAGTCAACTCCTTCAAATGCTGGGGACGAAGCCCATCCAAACCAGCAGCCGATCCATTATAAAAGCTCCCCAAAGCGTCCACTACGTCGGAAGAAGAAACGCTCAAGAAAGAGCTCGTAGCATCCGGCTCGGCTGGCAATGCAAGCTGCCTTGACGAGGAAGGGTGCTTACTCTGCAACTCCCTCAAAGTATTATCATCATTAGGGGCCAATTTAAAATCTGATAGCAAGAGGCGAACTGCACCCCGCACATCCCCTTCATGCACCTTGGCCTCTATAGCACGATAAAGAGACTGCGGTTTGTGAGCAGCTTCATCAGGAAAATAAACACGAATGGCGTCAATGTTCTCCTTGACCTTAGACGTTAGAGACCGGCCACCCGAACACTCCGGAACCCGCAAAGCAGTGAAGGAAAAGGAGAGGAAAGTAAACCACTCGTCCACATTATTTGTCGTTAAACATTTATCTATTATGCCAGCCAATATGCCCGCCGCTAGACTCCTCGCCCCCTTTGGAATGTGTTTCAGCACCCTAACATTTTTCTTTAGTGACGGCAAACTGTGAAGACCCGTATTAGCTGCGCCAGAACTTGTCGGCGGCGTCACCACTACACCGTCAGAAGTGTCAGAACCATGCGACGCCAGCTCCCGGTGTACCTTAGTTATATGTACATTGAGACCCCTCGACACAGCAAATATCCTTGGACAGTGAGGGCACACTAACCTTTGTTGGTTACTCATTCTAAACACGGTAAAAAATGAAAAAATAAAGTTTAGTTTGAAACAAAATATATGTATATAAAAAACCAGTAAATTACAAATAATAAAAAAACGATATAAAAATAATTGAAATAAAAACCACCATACAGCTTTCAATAGTCATCAAAAAAGTAAAACATCCGCCCAGCAAAGAATTTTAGTCAATATTTAAAATCCTAAAACTAGCAAAATATAATAAACGACAAATTATTTTTTTTTTTTTAAATTTACACAGGATAAAAAAAAATTTGGTACATCAAACCTGCAAACCAATGCGCACAAAAAAAAAAACAAAAAGCAATCACTAGTAATAAAAAGTAAAATCCAATATTAATAGTAGTTTATGTAACTGTTACGTTTTATGGCCTAATTACGTACAGTTGCATACACTGCTTTATCTACACTCATATTATATATTCTAAATGAAGTGTTCTGAAACCATAGAATGACCGCCATTGCACCGCCATGGCCAACTCGATTGTGCCGGCGGTCGCGCGGGCGTGTCAGATTTAGTTAATAAAAGACAAAATATAATTTATTTCATTTATTCAACATTGAATAGATTAAAGGTGAGAATCCATTTTATAAATATAAAATGTTAAGAACGACCATAGTAAATGCAATGATGTTTATTATAGAATATTACTTATAATAATTCCGAATAATTTAATCAATGTTGCAATACTGCCATCACCACTAAGTAAGTCAAGATATAAAACAAAGGATATTAAATCCATTCTAATTCCTCAACCATTACTACAAGTATCCCTTAAGGCCATTAATCATAATATTCTGCACATAATACACGGTGCCCGTGAGCATTGCGAGAAACTTTAACAGTGTATTCATTATCATATTTAGAGAACAAAATGTCCTTTAAACTTTTTCGAAATTCGCCATAGTTTCAGAGTAAATACTACTTACAAAAAATTGCATTTTGAATTGTTTCTCAGTGTAAAATGATTTTTTGATGGCGATCTCACCGGTATGGGGCATAGTCTAGACATCTCTTATTGACTGATATCAAAGACCTAAGAAACACTTTGCATGGACTAGTTTTTACGAGAAAAAATGTAGCAATTTACTTTTTCCGTTACTTTTTTCTAATGACATTTACTTTTTATGTAGAACAGCATTCAAAAAAAGTGAAAAAAAAGTAAAAAAAAAATTTTTTTTTGGCGTTTTACAACAAAAGTCATATAATGTTTTTTCATTCTTTTGACCTCAGAAATGCGTGGTTAAAATCTCTCGCAATGCTCACGGGCACCGTGTATATTTAACACTTGTAGCAAAAACAGAGTAATATATATATATAATCTCATGTAATCAGAAAGGCTAAATTATTTCCAATATAAGGTAGGTGTGTACGTTGTACCATGCACCAACTTGAAATACATTATTACACGTTTATATATTTGAATACATTATTAGATACACGGTAACAAGGTACACACCAATACATTTTATTTAATTAACCCTCGATATTATTTAGAGGTGAGTAATCAATATTACACTTAACTTGGTTCTTGCTGGTTAGCTCTCCAATCACCAATGTGTCCCACAACTGCCAGACACTTGTTTATAAGGGCTTACCCATTACCCCTTCTACTACCTGGCAGGACAAGAATTCTATATTACCGGCACATCCGGTTATCGAAATAATTGGAAATAGTATAATAGTAAATATATTTGCTTAGTTCAAAATAGATGAAAATATAATTTAAAAATGACAATAAGTTATTATTTACTAAACCATCAATATTTAGTATCGTTTACTTAATCATAATGTGACAACAATACAGGATATCCGCTTCGAAAAATACGTAAAGGTTCAAGTAATATATTTACTCCTTGTAAATAACTTCAAGTGAATAATAATTAGCAATGCTAAATTATTACACTTGACGAGATTATTTACTTGTACAATTCGATTCGATTATTGTCAACTCGACTATAATAATTGAATACAGGATATCCAGATACGTAATATTTAAGTTAGCAAGCATATTTACTAATTCCAATCCAAATAATCTAATAAGGATTAATGGAAACGAATAGAAATTAAACTGCAATTATCTCTGATATAATTCGATAGTTGCATTATTTGCATTCTGGCAGTCACGGTCACATAACAATACATTAAGGGTAGTTGCGGTATTTGAAAACTTACGTCTACCTTACAATTTCAACTTATGGATTACTTTAGATGTAGATTCGATACTGGAAGTGATGAAACTGTACGTTTTGGCCATTATTTATCTCACCGTCTGTATATCTCACAGGCGCGTGTCGTTGGTCAGGAAGGAGCACAGGATTTACATTATGTTATCAAATTCGATGTTCGGAATTTTATACTCATAACCTATCAATATATGAGCATGTAAAGTTAAAATTACATGCTCATATACGTTACTGCCACAGATAAAATGCTTATCATAGTAAAATCGGTTGTGGTAATGCTAGCCATTGCCTACCGTTTTTGAACACGTTTTAGATGACTTACAATGTGAGTGTAGATAATAGTAGTTTATGTAACTGTTACGTAATAAGGCCTAATTACGTACAGTTGCATACACTGCTTTATCTACACTCATATTATATATATTAAAGTAAGTGTTCGGAAACCATAGAATGACCGCCATTGCACCGCCATGGCCAACTCGATTGTGCCGGCGGTCGGGGAGGCGCGTGTCGGCGGCCGCACGGACGCATGCCGTTGGTCAGGAAGGAGCACAGGATTTACATTTAAACTCATAACGTATCAATATATGAGCATGTAAAGTTAAAATTACGTTACTGCCACTGATAAAAAGCTTATCATAGTAAAATCGGTTGTGGTAATGGCAATGCTAGCCATTGCCTACCGTTTTTGAACACGTTTTAGAGGACTTACAGTGTGAGTGTAGATAAAATCAGTTTCTAAATCACCAAGCATTGCAAGATTCGAACCCACGGACACATTAGAAACCGCGCTCACATTAGTCAATGTTCCAACCAAAGGGCCACGCTGACTACAGTCACAGCGCCGAAATTGGCGAATAGTTACTTCCACTTTTTTCTTCTTATTGAGGTAAGATGAGACTGCCACGATGATTACCCACATACAAAAAAAACCGCTTAACATAATTGTCGCGGCTTGCTAAGACGTAAACACTGCACTGCACTATAAATATGATCCACTTCACGTACGATTCACCAACAGCAAGCAAAATAACCTGCATAACTCTCGGAAGTCCAACTTCCCGCCGGTAATCTTGCTCCAACCGCTCGCTCCGCCTGTGACATTGTACGGAAGACAAAACTTGCTTTTGCGGTCAAAATACAGATCCACAGAGCACACCAACAATTGTGGCCTGCAATTGATCAACCGCGACTCCACTCACACATAATTCACTGGTGAAAAACATGTAATGAATTTAATTAAAAGTAAATAATACGGAGCGATATCACGACTGCGCGATGCCAGCGCACAAGCCCATGCCATTCAAATAAACAGTAAAATAAGTATACACATCTGAAATAATTAATATTTTTTGTCACTTTAAAGTAGGTGCTTTATTGTCACAGCAATTTTTATCAAGTGTCTAAAACCAAATGTGTGTTTAAAACCAAGTCTAGTCTATGATATATAATAATGACAGATGGGTTATGCACGCTCCAAAAGTGAAGCACTTAATATGAGTGAATTCAAACAACTGTCGCTAGTCGCGCACCGGCTCCCGTCACCCGCGTGAGAAAGAGACAAACTGTAATTTTCTAACAATGAGAGTGACAAAGATGTAATGATTGTCAAAATAGATAAACATAACAGAATCGTTGCTAGGTTATGAAATAACTCTGGAAGTATTTTTTCTGCTCATTTTGTTAGAGTATAACCCATCCATAGTAAATATCATTGAGTCTAGTATGATAATGTAAATACCTACACATTTTATTTCGAATCGAATCGAAAAGTGTTTGAATACACCAGAATACACTCAAAAATGTTATCCAATATTATTAGAAAAAAAATTACGAATTCGGTTTTTTCGGCCGTTAGATGCAGCACCATAGTGGACGTACGCATTCCAGCATGACATGGTTGTTCTTCCAGTATAGAATGCCACCTGCGCTAAATACACTCCGTATATTCTAGCCGGGATAAAGTTGAATGCTTTGTCTATGCTTGCGATGTCTACATCCCGTATGGGATACGTTCCTTTCTTGAGAGAGCAGGTTTTTATAATCGGAATATTGAATGCGTCCAGCACAGCCTTAGCAACAAAACTGTGGCATCTTAGATTTTCCATTTTGAAAATCCACTTGGTTTTGCTGAGCTGGCTTTTTCCTTCCTGCTTCACGAGGCCGCAGCGGAAACTCGCAGTATCATTTCCGACAACATAGTCTTCCTTCATTACCATATTTCCTCTTATAAGAGTTTTACCTGTGCTCTTGTCGTTAAACGTTTCCATATTCAGATCATACGGAACATACGAAGCATATGGTAGATCGGGACTCTCGCATAGGCTTAGATTTACTAAGGTAAGCAAATACGCCGAAGATGTTTTGAAGTTAGTTAGGATTATGATATAGAGGAAGAGCATATTGATGGTTTTCCGGCAACTAATAAATAACGAATGCGATACAAAGCCGATTGTATCAGGAGTTTCCGTAGTTTTTAAACGGTTATAATTTTAGCTAATGTTTAATAGCAAACAACAATGTTTAATAGTGTTTGTTGCTGTTTGATGTATAATAAATTGCAGCATTGTTATTTGAGTAATAATAGGTAGTTACGTTTATTTTAATGGTAAATTGGAGCATATTACACTAAATCGTTCCGCTGAGTAAAGGTCAGCACCTCCATTTCTATGTGTATTTTAAACGGTTATATTTATCTTGACCCCGTATATTTGTTTATTGATTTATATACATCAAATCTTGCAATCGATTTTGCGACCACTACTTCTTAACAGATTTCGATTAATAACTTTTAATGTTTTCAACCTTTGATCTTCAAATCCTGATGCTGCAGCAACACTGCTTACCTTAACCGAGAGTCATACACATCTGCTAGTTCAACTATATTATTGTAGCTAGGAAACAAATCCATAGTGACTTAATATTGACCTCCAACTCTGCAGTTCTGAGGTTGCATAGTTACTGCCCGCCATAATTGATCAGTTGGAGAATGTGTGAATTAAAAAATAGTGCAATAGTTTTAGGTAGAGGGATTAACATCTCATATTGAACTCCAAGTCTTCAGTCCTCGGCCCGGTTGGAGAATGTGTGAATTAAAAAATAGTGCGCTAGTTTTGGTGTAGGCATTTACGTTTCATATTGACCTCCATTTCCTCAGTCCGATGATGCAAGGTTACAGCCTGCCATAACTGACTGCTTGGAGAATGTATCAATTTAAAAATAGTGCTCTAGATTTAGGTAGAGCCAATTACATTTCGAAACTGATCTCCGACTCCTCAGTCGTGATGATGCAAGGTTACAGCCTGCCATAACAGACCGGTTGGAGAGTGTGTGAATTGAAAAATAGTGCTCTATTTTCAGGTAGAGTGAGGTGTATGCGCCCGCGCCGCCCCCACCGTTCAGTAATAAACTAGCTTCACTACATACCGGTTGTTTGTCATTGCGCACCTAAGTACTTCCCATAGAGGCATTGCATTTACCTCTCCAACGATGGGGCACACAAGGCGGCTAACCCTCAAACAAATTAACTTACCATATCCTATCCATATACTATCTACCCGCCCCTGCTTCGCACGGAGACCTTTTTAAGGTGTACAATACTGTAGTACATTATTTTGATTATATTTCGTAGGGTTCAGCCAGCGTTTGCAATGTAAGCGCAAAAAAATGGGTTAATTTACGACATCATATTAGAAACCTCTAAAATTATCAGTGTTTCTCTACTATATTATATTATGCATGTATTACACATATAAACCTTCCTCTTGAATCACTCTATCTATTTAAAAACCATTCCGCATAAAAACCCATTGCGTAGTTTTAAAGATCTAAGTATACACAGGGTCAGACAGCGGAAAGCGACTTTGTTTTATACTATGTAGTGATATGTATGTTTAATACGTCTACTATACTCGTAGTACTCTCATACTAACGCCACCTCCAACAATAATAAAGCTAGGTGACTTTGAAATAAGATTAAATAGTCTGTTAAATACTTAACTTACTGTACCTTATATTAGACGCACCACGTTTTTATTTTAGTCTGATAAAAGCTTCCGATTATCACTTAATCCACTGACATAGAGACAAATAGGGCTTTTAGAATCCGACTCGAGAACCCTACACTCTTATCCGTCTTACATGATTACTCTCTAGAAAACAATGTATGTGGGACTTAATTCGTATAAATTTTTATTTTCTAGTTTTTGGTCCAACATCTGATTGAAATAAAACCGTTTAACTTGAAACTTTTTTACGTTAATTTTTAACATGATGACTAACTGCTGTATAAAGGAAAATGAGTACCCCAAATTATGCCGAAATGTTGTGTGGCCGTATCCGCCTCTCCGTCCCCCGGGTCACATATGTCCGACGTGACCGGCAGGGTGTACACGGTCCCAAGTTTTGATATAGCGTCGAAGAGCTGTTTCTTTGTCGGGAAAACCCCATCCAAAAATCGCGAATTCCATGACATAAGTAAACTTTTAAGAATGTGAAAGATGACTCAAGTTGTTCATGTAGTTTTTAATAATAATTACCTTGAATTTATATGCAGCAGTCTTTAATGTAGACCGTCTCACCGTCCGCCGGGTCGCTTCGAATACCTTTAAACTCTTTAAAGCGTTGTTGCTTATGTAGTGTCGCAAAATCTCTGATCAGAAGAAGTGTGTTCAATAACCTAATCAAATATGATAGGATGTACCTCTTATTTCTATGCCGCCATCTTTAATCTTGACCGTCTCTCCGTCCGCCGGGTCACATATGGCCGACGTGACGGGCAGGCTGTACACGGGCGGCGCGGTTGCGAAGTCCGCGGTCTCCCAAGTCTTGGAAGGGTTGAAGGAGCGATAGTCTTGCTTGTGCCAGTGAGATGAGCTCTCGTCCTCGCCTATTGTTATTGATTCTGTCGGGAAAAAAGTTATTTATTATTTAAAAAATTTTCGACACCAAGTTACTACACATTTGACCTGACGGACGAGTAGCCAAGTGATTATTATGACCAAGTAAAATGGTTGAGTCAGATGTACCATGAAGCCTTGTAACGGTCAGCTGTCACTCCCTTGGTGAATTGAGGAACAGCAATAAAAAGAACATCAAACGCAGATAAAAATACTTGACCATTGAACCCACTATGTAATAGTCAGCGGACTTTATTATTCTTATGTCATTTAACAAATTCTCAACATTCATTATTCTACGTGTTTGAGTGGCCATACGCGTAACCAACTGGGTGTATTATACTAACCAAGCCACTTGACGCTGCGCACCGCGGGCACGACTACCCGCAGCGGTACGGGTACCCCGTGATCCGACGGTAGCACGGAGCCGTTCATGTGTATAGCCAGCAGGATACGTGAGCTGGGGTCTACTGCCTTGTGGTGAGGGATATATCTGTTGAAGTTGCTATACCGATCAAGCCACTTGACACTGCGCACCGCGGGGGCGTCGGGCACGACTACCCGCAGTGGGTACCCGTGGTCCGGCGGTAGCACGGAGCCGTTCATGTGTGTAGCCAGGAGTAGATATACGTGAGCTGGGGTCGCCTGCCTTGTGGTGAGGGATGTATTTGCTGAAGTTGTGTCGATATGGTGTACTATACTAACCAAGCCACTTGACGCTGCGTACCGCGGGCGCGCCGGGCACGACTACCCGCAGCGGGTACCCGTGGTCCGGCGGTAGCACGGAGCCGTTCATGTGTGTAGCCAGCAGGATACGTGAGCTAGGGTCTACTGCCATGTGTAGAGGTATTGACGTGCTGAAGTTGTGTCGATATGGTGTACTATACTAACCAAGCCACTTGACGCTGCGTACCGCGGGCGCGCCGGGCACGACTACCCGCAGCGGGTACCCGTGGTCCGGCGGTAGCACGGAGCCGTTCATGTGTGTAGCCAGCATGATACGTGAGCTAGGGTCTACTGCCATGTGTAGAGGTATGGACGTGCTGAAGTTGTGGCCGGTCGCGTCGATGTCCGACCCTGTGAACTGTGGGTGAGTTAGTTTTGACGTGGTAGATAATGGTTTTATGGAATTAGAATGTCTTAACTTTTAACTCCTGCTGTTTCCTGTTCGTATCATTTATCGTATGGCATATAGTGTTCTCTACTCAAATGTTTAAAATATTATATACCTACACTTATAAACTGCCATAGAAAAAAAAAACAAGGAAGGGATTACTCGCGTCGGACACCAGCGTCCAGGAAGGTAATCGGCCAGGATGGAGAGCTTTAATAGAGCTACTTATGGTGGTTACTACCCTCAGACACGAAGATCGACTTAGTAAAAAGAAGAAACTTGTCACTTACTATGATATGCTTCCCCTGCGTGTCCTCTATGTTAATCATACAATGGTTAAGCACGTCCCCGAGGTACACGCCGCTCCAAACCGCATTGCTGATGGCGCCGCCCTGCATTGCCAATGGCGCCCTGCCTAAGATTTCTCTATACTTACTATGATATGCTTCCCCTGCCTACGTGTCCTCCATGTTCAATGTTTAAGCACGTCCCTCAGAGTATACACACGGTTCCATACCGGGTTACTGATGGCGCCGCCCAGCATTGCCAATGGCGCCTTGCCTAAAACCTTTCTACACTCACTATGATATGCTTCCCTTGCGTGTCCTCCATGTCAACTCCACATTGTTTGAGCACGTCCCGTAAGTAAACGCCGCTCCACACTGCATTGCTAATGGCGCCGCCCTGCCAACTTAGACCTTTCACTGGCTTCACCTGCTTTACGCAGACCAAAGCTCGATTAGGCACAGATAAAAAGGTTTATTAAAGTTGGAAACGAAAGCAGGCATTTATTTTATTTATTTTGGTTATCATGCGATCTGTTGCGTGCATTTAGAAAAGGCGACCATTCCTGCAGAATTACATTGCAGAGTTCCTAACTACCAACACTCCGCAAAAATGCTCGTTATGTTGGGACATTTTTTAAAACAAACATATGATATGACGCTGTGGTATTGTGGAGTTATGACATGCGCGCGTTACTAGTTTTGTGTTTTTGATTATCTGTAGGTACTTTGTTGTTAGTCTTTAGGTGAGATTGACGTGCATGTTACTAAGAATAAGAATGGTTATATCATAGTAAAATAAATAAAGGAAAATAACTCAAAATTAGACTTAGAAACAGTAAAAACTAAAACAAACAAAAATAAAAATACATAAAATCTCTTCGTTACTCGGGATTCCGGTTATATATTATTCTAGTTAATAAATTTATTATTTATTAGTATAATACACAAATGCAACTGCTTACATAAAGCCAATTTTGTGATAGACCTGAAACAAAACATGCGTAAAAGCAACCATATTAACTTACAGTTATACCCCGTAACCAACCACACAACACAATATAAAATAAAGAATATGTGAACGAGTTTAGTAAAAGCGCCTACTTTGCAGATTTACATTTCATTTATTGCATTCCATTCTTTCATTTCACTAATAGATAGCGTTAATATATTGTGTAGTTTTATAACTCCATATCGACAAATCCTTATACTCGTATGACTCAATTCCCAAGAAAAATATCCACATACAATTTATAAAACTTGCATCCCGGACCCTTAAGCTCCTTAACGAATGCTACTCGTACTTTCACGGACTTTAATCGTTGAGCCATTTACGGTCCTAGCTATTTTCTTTTGTTTAATACATACATATTCTATGAAATGTCCAACGTAAAGAGAAACATAAGTTGCTCAACAATTAAACTCTATGACCGTCCGGTACGATCAAATATGTACAGTCACCGGCAATAGTATCTTCTGTAGCATGACGCTACATCTATCGACGTTCTTTGGAACTACTCCCGTGTTTAGTTTGCCTGTTCGCTTACGTCATTTCGTGGTTGATTTATGCAAAACAGTGTGCATTGTGATTCACGCCATTACGGTTGGATGGCGCTTACATATATCAACTCACATTTCCAGACTACTGGCAGGCCACGTTTTGTTATAGACTACTGACAGTTATAAAATTAAGATAATATTCACGCTAATTTTGAATTTAAATTTTTGAGGTATACGAGATTGTAAAAGATTGAGTTTGTGTTTTTTGGAGAGAGGCAGATCGACTTGGAAATTTGAAGGGAGAAGTCAGAATTATCAATTTTTGTTCCCTGGAAGTTTTTACCAGTGATTTAATTCTCTAGAAGAGGGTGATCGTGATCGCCAATACAGGTTTCCTGTACCCAGTGCTCTTTTTTGGCCGTGTCTGAAAGTGTGTATTGCCTGCCGTGGTCGCCGTTGCTGAGATCGTTTGAGCCGAGAGGGCTCCGGAAGGCGCTCGTGAGTGCCGATCTTGTGAGACGATCGGCAACCGTCGTCAGAGGACTAGAGTCCGTATTTCGCGTGGTTCTCCAAGTAAAACACAGGGATCAGCGAGCTGCTGCCTAACGTATTTTATTTAAATTCATAGTTTGACTTTCCACCATTTCCTGAGTTTCAAGATTATTATTTTATTTAGATTTTTTTTTACGTTATAAATCCGATTCCCTTTTTGTAACCAGTTAATTACTTATTGTCTTTTTGTGCCATAATAGTTTATTTTGTTGTTTTGCCAACCTTGGTTGAATATCTCTGATCCGCATTTTTTAAACTTCTCAAAATTCCTGACGGGCGTTATAAACATTCGGTTTTAAATTTAGGTTTTCTTCATCCAGTGAATCAGCCACCATCGTTCCTACCACTCGCATGCCATCAATTCATTTTTATTTATAGCTAAATTTTCAGCCGAGTTCTGTTCTTGTACCTACTCCTTTTTCCATTCATGCGGAAGGCAGACATCCACCATTGTTCGATTAAAAATATTCTGTTTAAATTCTGCTTCTATATTTTTTGTGTGAAGAAAATTGTGATCAGTTTATACACCGTGTAAAATTTGTCATCAATATATAAGAAATATTTTTGTGTGAAGAAAATTGTGATTAGTTTATACACCGTGTAAAATTTAACACCGATATATTAATAATATTTTTTGTGTGAAGTAAAAAATTATACGTGTTCTGCAAAAGTGACTGTTTTACTGCACTTCCTACATGAAGGCCGCAAAAAATGTGACACGCTCTTGTTGCCCTACAAATAAGAGCGTGTCACATATTTTTGCGGCCTTCGTATAGGAAGATACTATTGCTGGTGACTGTACATATAGAGTCCCATATAGAGTTCGCGGGGCGCTATCATTAAAAGCATACGGGAAGATATCAACATTTCCATTGAACATGACGTCACGTGAAAAGCCTTAGCGTACACATGGATTTTTATTTATGGTTCGAATCGACATGCTACGCTACCAAAGGTTATGTTGAAGAGCTGTGAAAAATATACAGGACGATTTTTCAACCTTTAGGCTATTTTATACAAGGCGAAAACTTTATGGGACCAACTCCGAAATAGCTAATTTATTTTCCGGCTAATTCATACATTTCAGCCGATGGGATTTCGGGGTTGGTTCCGTAACCTCGTAAAGCCTATTGGCCTATTTTTAGGACCGCAAATTATAGTCATAACTGACCAAGAGGCACCGATCAAATAACACTAGGTATACACAATCAGCCCAAAAAAATGGCCCCACAATAGTACCGCAAGAACGACTCGTGCAATACTTTCTTTGACAGTCTTATTACGCTATAAGACTAGCCGGTTACAAATTTTCACGAGCCATATTTTCAGTAAATCTTGTAGTCTGTACCTCCTCTACATTTTTGCTCGAAGCCACGAGATCAACTTTTTTGATTAAAATTATATATGTAGCACGTTAAAAATTAAAAATAAAATTGATAGACACCTCGTTCAATATGGCTAAAAATCACGTTGTACCTACACGAAAAAGCAGAACGGCCCTAAAAGTTAAGTTAAAAGAGAGAAACCTTATTCATTTCGCTCCTCCTGTTTCCCGCGCACATGAGCGCCGCCCGGACGTTCGCCTGCCTGAATTTGGACAGATCTCGCAACGTGAACGTCACGGAGTCGTCTCGGCCTGCGACGTTGATGCGTAGCGTGTGCGTGTCGGCTTCCACTTCGGGCACGGGCATGTGTTGTCGGACGTAGAATAGTTCGCTGAAGCAAAAAGATTCAAGATATTTGGGGACAATTTAAACTCTTGAACCTAGATAACTAAGCAAAGCTTGTACAAGCAACACCCTTAACTGACCATCGGTAGACATTATGCCGTTGCAATAGGAATTACAAATGGTCAGTTAACTAACAATGTTGGCGATGGTACTAGTCTTAGGCGACCATATACTTGCTTACTTTGATCGATAAATAAATAGTAAACGTAACTCAGAAATAAATATTCGTGATAAACATACCCTTACCGGGATTCAAACCCCGGAGCTGCAGCGGGGTCATTACTAACTAGGTTTCCGAGACCGTTGAAAGTTTGGAAAAAGCGTATACTTATATTACTTATGCCGGAAATGACCGCTGATACTTTTGCTAACGACGAAACGGAACCAGTATATGCCTTTAGAGTAGTCCTTACGATATTTTATTTCTTATTTAAAAGATATCAAAGTAAAAATCATGAAACTCATGATTGTAACCCTCGACCTCCGGCTTTAAAATTAACGTGGCTTGCTGCTAGGCCATCAGCTCTCATTGTATATTTTTATGCATGTAACTTTTTAATACCATGACGGTGGCAAACAAGTATACGGTCCCCTTGATAGTAAGCAGCTACCGTAGGTTATGGACGCCTGCAACTCCAGGGGTGTCACATGCGCGTGGCTGACCCTTTAGAAATCTGTAATCCTTATTTGAAGTAAAGTTGAAAGGAATTGCGAGTCATACTTGAAGGTGTCGAAGTGTTCCACCTGCAGCTTCATGTGTATCTCCGCGTTGAATGGCTTGGCTGTCTTGATGATGAGTCTGCGGTCTCTGACGGGCTCCTTCACTTGTCGTCGGAGTGGTCTCGGAGACCTGAGGTACAATATACCGCAACTAGACATACTTGGGCGTGTCGAAGTGTTCCACTTGCAGCTTCATGGGTATCTCCGCGTTGAACGGCTTGGCTGTCTTGATGACGAGTCTGCGGTCTCTGACGGGCTCTTTTACCCACAGCTCGTCGTCGGAGTGGTCTACAACGTCTTCGTCTCGGAGATTACCTAGGAAGCAAAATATGATTTTATTTTTAGATTCATTAGGAACGTTCAGAAGCGAAAGTAGTTAATCAGGCGGAGTATTTAAAATGATAATGGCACGACTTTATGTTTAAGGCCGCGGACTCGACGCACGCGACCGGTGGCGCGAAGGCGGCTACAACACATACATTTTGTTCGCGTCGCTTCAAGCGGCGGGCTCGCGCGGCTTAATCAAAATGTATAGACATTAATGAACCTGTTTCCGATGACAGCGCTGGCTTTCGCCGCGCCGCCGTCCGCGAGCGTCGGGTCTACGGCTTTAGAGAATAAGTGTCTGAACGTCATTTAAAACACCTCGATCGCTTAGCTACTTCACTTGCAATCTGTTAAATATCTGACAAGCAAATACCGAATCAAACGCTTATTGCAGCGTACTAGTTTAATAGACTTTTCTGCAGTGACAAACCTCTATACTAGGCCAGGTAATTTGGAAAAAGTCGTATTAACATTTAATAATTATTGGTCCCTTTGTAACCAGGTCAGGATCTGATGATAGGATCCCGGAGAAATCGAGGGAACTCTTCAACTATTATAGGCACACCTATAGTAATTTGAGTATTTTTTACAGCAGCACGAGCATTTACTTTTGGAAAGGTGAAATCTAAGTGAAAACGGTTCTTTTTTGTTTAAAATTATTTAAGTACATTTTTAGGCTGTCAAGAAGTTTGTTGTGACAGTAATGTGCCTGGAAAATCCAATTTCATGTATCAAAGTAAAAAAACATTGCTTACCTATCCTATACGATTCGAGAAGCGTATATATCTCCTTAGTCTTATGCATTCCGTAGACGTTCCAAAATGGTTCTACGCTATGCCCGGCTGCATTGAGGATCTGCTCCCCGCCCGGGTGGGAGGGGAGGAACGATGTGACGTCATATACGCCATGTTTGTATGTCACCCAGAAGCTACCACTAAAAAATATATAAACGTTAGATTTCGTTTAAGATACTGCAAAAATTTATTGTAATAATAGATGTGTTGACTCGATTGTACCAACTGGGTTAGATAACTGAGCTGCGGCCCACTGAGTCTTACAACCAATATTATGCGGTTCCTCTTATTGTCAAAAGTCAACGTTTGACAATACAGTTACAAATTATACGGCGCCTTATATAGGTACGCCTCTTTTACTCAATTCTCTTTGGTTAGGTACTTACTGTAATTTATACCTTAAGCACTAGCGTTTCCAGAGCGTCGGCAACGCGCCAGCGCCCGCGCGGCGCCGACGCAGCGTTGGCGCAGCGTACCGTCGGCGCAACTGTGCCGCGGCGTCTATTGAGCATCAACGTCTCGCCAGCGCCCTCGTAGCGTCAACGCGACGTCTTACAAATTAGAAATTAGTGACGTCGCGTCGTCGCTGGTGAGACGGTGACGCTTGATAAATCGCCCCCATCTCCTTTTACTTGCCAGTTTAGTTCGTCACAATGTAATTCGCTCGTTATTCTCGAAGTCAGTGAGACGGACATCGCTAAAATTATTAACAACTTACGCAGAGACTGCGCCACTGGCTGGGACGGTATATCAGCAAAAATCGTAAAAAACTCACTGTCTTCGCTTACTCCAGTCATCACTCATATATGTAATATCTCTGTCAGGACCGGAACCTTTCCCAGTGCATTTAAAAAGGCTATGGTCCACCCTATACATAAAACTGGTGACCGTGCTAACTTTAATAACTACCGTCCGATATCCGTCCTATCTATCTACCCTGTCAAAGATCTTCGAGAGAGTTATGAACACTGCATTGGTAAAGTATCTAGAACGCTACAGCCTCATAGCCGACAACCAATACGGATTTCGCGCTGGTAAGTCGACCGAAGATGCAGTCGCCGAGCTAACTGGATTCATAACTCGCAATTTAGACGGAAAACGTCGGTGTGTAGGCATATTCTTGGACCTCTCCAAGGCCTTTGACACAGTCTCGGTACCAATATTATTGCGTAAATTGGAAAACATTGGTGTTCGCGGGCCATCTTTGGATATGTTTGTGGACTATCTGTCTAATCGAACCCAATCATTGAAAATAAATGAACACATAAGTGATGAAGAAACCATAAGCTACGGCGTTCCACAGGGCAGCATTCTGGGTCCCACGCTATTTCAAATATATGTAAACCAACTGTGCCAATTGTCTCTTGAGAACTGTAAAATTATAGCCTACGCCGATGACACGGCCTTACTGTTCCATGGCTCCGATTGGACTGACACGAAAAAGTATGCAGAAAGTGGCTTAGAAATCGTAATGAAATGGCTAAAGACCAATCTCCTTACTCTTAATTTAGAGAAAACAAAATGTATCCCCTTCGCCATCTCTAGCATATCATTACCTGAACCATCTTTTACTATCAAAAGTCACATTTGCCAGTCCCCCTCCCCTAATTGTCTTTGCTTTTCCCTCACCCAAGCCACCACCATAAAATATCTAGGCGTAACAATTGAACAAAAACTAGATTGGCATGCCCATATTGACTCCCTGACTTCCCGTATCAGGAAACTAATGTTCGCCTTTAAGCAACTTCGCCACTCTGCTGATCGCAAGACTCTAATGATGGTGTATTCGTCCCTCTGCCAGTCACTACTTACCTACTGTATCCCAGTATGGGGAGCCGCCGGAAAAACAGCTATGCTTAAGCTGGAGCGTGCTCAGAGAGCAGTGCTAAAGGTTGCAACATCCAAACCATATAGATACCCGACAGCACTGATATACGCTGAATGCAGTGTTCTCACCGTAAGGCAACTATTCATTCTCCGTGCCATTCTACGTAGACATCGTTCTCTTCCTCTATCGGAGAAAGTAATGAAGAAGCGTCACAAACAGACTGCCTGTCCGGCGACTACCCAGCGGACGGGTTTCGCGAGCCGCCAGTACTTAGCAATGAGTGCTCGCATTTATAACAAAGCCAACAGATGCATAAACATCTATATCTCAAACCGCTACGACTGTAAATCTAAATTAATAACCTGGCTACAAACTCAGACTTATCAGGAGACTGAATCTCTCTTGAACTGTATAAAATAAGATTAACAAAAATTATAGGTCAATCTTACGCAACCTTAGCTAAGGCTAACCTTAACCTACGGTTTCCTTCCTGACGACTCGCATACCCATTAACGAACACCTGAGATCTACACTAAAACTGATTCTAAATTAGCCTACGTGCGCTAAATGCACTTATCCATCTCCATTCACTCCCACTAACAATTACACCCACACTAAACACACACACACACACACTCACACACACGCGCGCGCGTTGTCTCGCACATAAAAATGACATACAATTAAAATTCAACCCTTGTCTTATTCTCACTTGGCCAAACTTGTCTTCTTTATACTACTACTACTCTTAGCTGTTAAAAATGTGTTTTCTTTTTCGTTTTTTTTTATCATAAGTTTACATTACCACCGTGTAACTTCCCTCGGAGGAATCACTGACTCCCGAGTCACAGGCTTTGTCCTAGTTCGGGAGGCAGAGGCTCAATCCCAGCACTTATACTGTTACAAACCTAACGTAAGCTTTTGTAAATTAGCATATCTTATGTTAAAATATGTCTGTGTTAGGTTTATAAGTCAATAAAGATTATTATTATTATTATTATAAACGCCGCGTTGCGTCGGCGTTGCGCTGACGTCGCCGCGTCGCCGCTGACTGGCGCTGGCTCGACGTCGACGCTCGGTAGACGCTAGTGTGGGGTGAGCCTAACCCCAATACCTATAGTGAGACACTAATATTGGAAGTGACAGTAAACATAGTACGTCTCCATGACAACCATTAATGTCTGACTCTCTCTCTCTTACGCCCCACGGAAGAATCGCGGGTTCCCTGTCTAGCATTGCGAGTTCCCCTCCCGCACCCCTTCTTTTTGGCAGCTTAGGTTTCAAAGAAATAACGAGCTAAGCGGAGTATAGAGATATCTTGTATATGGCTTGGGATAATAAGGAATACGTATACTAACGTGGTATCATGCTCGCTGACTTGTTCAGCACTGTACACCGGCAAACCTGGTTTCTTCGCCCCCGCCTCAATGACTTCTCCATCGTTGTTTCCATCGCCATCTTTGTTGATTTTGTTATCTCGTGATTTAATACTGACATCATCTGAAATAGAATGTGTATTTTGCAAATCATTTTCTGGATATGATAGAGCTTTAGCTTGATTATGCGATCGGCGTTCCACTAACAGATGTCTGTAAGGTTCAAACCCGGGGTTTACCAATGAGCTATAAAGCGCAGCATCATCATCATCATCATATCAGCCGAAAGACGTCCACTGCTGAACATAGGCCTCCCCCAAAGAGCGCCACAATGACCGGTCCTGCGCCACCCGCATCCAGCGGACTCCCACGACCTTTACCAGGTCATCAGTCCACCTTGTGGGGGGGTCTACCCACGCTGCGCCTTCCGGTTCGAGGTCGCCATTCGAGAACCTTTCCGCCCCGAACGGCCATCGGTTCTACGTACAATGTGACCCGCCCACTGCCACTTTAGTTTAGCGATTCGGAGCGCAGCATATTAGGTGTAAAACTACTTGATCGCATCCGGAATACTACGCTGCACTCCAGAACTCAAATTGTTTATGTAACTTGGAAGGCGGCCAAGATAAAGTGAGACTGGGCTGGTCATGTCTGTCGCATGCCAAATGAGTTTTGGTCTAAGATTACCACTGAGTAGCAACCCACCAACTCAAATCGAGGATCCGGCAGACCCCGCTAGCGAAGGCGATACTAGTTTGAGTCCGTTCTTAAAGCATGGCCAGACTGTTCAGGATATGGAAGAATGGAAAAAGTGGGGGAGGCCTTTGCTCAGCAGTGGGACACTATAGCCTCACAATAATATAATTCTCAGGTAGTCGGATGTATCCTTTGTGGGATTTGAGAGAAGTTGTATTTGTTTGTAGAGATAAAGTTTATGATCTGTTGAACCTTCACAATTGGCAATTGTTTTTATAACGTGATCATTATCGCGCTTCGCGGTTATGCGGACAATAGTAGTGTTTTCTGTAAGTGGATTTGCTAGCTAAAAGTAACATCTACCAGGTAAAATAAATATAATAACACATCGTCCTGTGTAGGTAAAAATCGTTTTTTTTCTTAAGCCCATACGTGACCATACACAGCGACTTTAGAAAGCAGCAGTTATTTCCGCCTATACAATATTGCGATAATGGGAACAGTTGACGTGTGAACCACTTAGCACATAGTTTTAATATGGAGGTCTTTGCTAACCAAACCAAGTTTTTCGTAAAATTCACACAACTACATATTAGATTTAGTCGCAAATCGCACAAGATATTCTCCTCTCTTCTTTTTTCTGACCAGCCTTTCTTCTGACCAGTAGGTACTAATACTAATAATACTAGCACACGATTCAATTTGTGCATTAGGATGTGCCAGAGGGCATGAAGGTGTAACGGCCTGGCAATTAGGGCATCCAATACCGGTATTTTCTTTAATAAGTCCATACATCGGGGTTTTCGGCGCGGGAACGATTTGAGAAAGAGTAGAGATAAACAGATAGGTTAGTCTGAGAAAATATCATATTATGCCTAATGAATAACTACCTCTCTGGGAATAGCATACACACTATGATACGAGCTTTTTTTCTTAGAGTTGTTTGTATTGACTATTAAATAGTATTTTAAAAATGCAATTGCATATCCGAAATTTATCAACTATATAATTACCTAAGACAAAGACACGGTATAATAAGTGTCAAATATTAATCTTAACGTCCGATATTTATGAACTATTTGCTTAACTGAAGAGGTTGACAATGATCAATCATTACATGAATTAATCAAAAAAATACTTGAAAAAATCATAGGTATATGTACCTACAATATATATACATAATAGTCAGCTATAACATATAAATTGTATATACCTATGATTTTTTCAATCAATTATTCATTAGGTAGAAGCCTGCTAGAGTACATTCTGCTTTTTAAGTTATACCTACCTACTCTTTGGCTAATGTCAAACATTCCTGCACCGAAAACCCCCATGTATGTTAATAACCAAAACTGAAACTCCTTAAAAAAACCGCTATTGGATTTCAAGAAAAAAAAAATTTTTTTTTTTGCTTTTTTTTTGTGTTTTGTGTTTGTGTTTAACATAAAAACATAAATGTTATTGGTAAAGATGTCGATTAAAATAAATTAGTACATTTTTTTTCGAAAAAATAGTTTACGTAAAGTATTCCTTGGCACTTTGATATCTGTCAATAAGAATGTCTAGACTAGACCCCATAAAGGGTGAAATCACCATCAAAAAAGCGTTTTGCACTGAGTGACAATAAAAAATGTATTTTTATTTAATTGGTAGTAACTCTGAAACTAAGCGAATTCCAGAAAAGTTTATACGACATTTTAGTCTCCAATTATGGTCAGGAATACGCTGTTAAAATTATTCGGTTTTCTCATGTTACACCGTGTATATATATATATATATAAGTATATATATTGAATTGTTTTGACATTGAATATTTTTACATGATTGATTTTGTATATTATAATTGTATCATATACTAGACATAGAGTAAAACGTTATTATGGTTGTTTTTCTGTTGTATATATTTCTTCTGATTTTTATTGATTGGTAGGTTAAGTTCTATGTTAGGTTAAGATTATTGTAATATTCAACACAATGTACCTATATTGTACGGAATAAACAAATAAACAGTTGGTCGCTACTGCTGGAGCGGTCACTCAGTCTGCACCCTTAACTGTATTGTAATCCTAATCATCCTTAAATTAGCTTCTTATTTAGTAATAACATTTGACTCGAATATAACGTACATCGCTCAAGTCATTCAATTATAAAACTATTGAGATAGCTACAACAGTAAATATTTATGTAATATACAATATAACATAGATTAACAGCACATCCATACTAATATTATAAATGGGAAAGTGTATGTGTGTGTTTGTTTGTCTTTCACGGCAAAACGGGGCGACGAATTGACGTTATTTTTTAAGTGGAGATAGTTGAAGGGATGGAAAGTGACATAGGCTACTTTTTGTCTCTTTCTAACCCCCCACTTCCCTAAAATGGGGGGTGGAAGTTTGTATGGAGCATTACGGGGGGCAATCAGGAAAGGGGAACTGTGTTACCCCGAATATAACGCGAGCGAAGCCGTGGGCAAAAGCTAGTTATAATATAAGTGTGCTATGTTACTTATAACATCCGAGGCAGTGTATTGCACATGACCTAAAATGGATTGAGGCAAGATTGATAATTATCAATATTTTGTATCAACATTTCTGTGTAGTGTTGATATAATTTAAATAATATATCAATGCCTATTGTAAATAGTGTATATAACAAAACAATTAAATAAGAAACACAAACATATTACATTTTTGAGATTCTATCTGTGGAATTGTTTGCAATCATAGTTATGTGGTATTTTGGGTATGACAGGCCCTTTGCCATAAAATAGCACCTAAATCAGATTTTATCACTTAGGACATGGGTTTTAAAAGTAAGTAAGTACTTTAATAGGTAGGCAAATCTAGCCAGCATCCCCTCAAATTTTTGTAAGGCCAAAGGCTAAACTGTCACCCATCAGTTTCAAGAACCCTGACTTAGGAAGACAATATGTTTGATTTTGAGTAATATTTAGAACTTGCATTAATTTACTGTTGTAAGGTGTATTGGTGTAAGACCGTATCGGGAGAAAACTAGATAATTTAATTACCTACAAATCTAAGGATGGAATTGGATATGGCTGGTACCTGGCAAAATGGGCAATGTGTATCAATGAAGAAATAAAAAAATATTAATTTAACTTACCGGCTAGAGCTTTCCCAATGAGAACAGATCCAAATAATGCTATTGCAACTTTTTTTCTAAAGCCACGCCTCTCTTCACCATGACTGTGGTATTTTCCAGACTGCAATAGTATAGGAGCATAATTTACTAGATTCTTTTGTTGAACAAATCTAAAACAAAACAGACACAAGTTTCTGTTAATATTTTATTTTTATTTTGTTAGTATGTTATTGGGTCTTTATGGGTATTTCCAAGCTTATAGGCAAAATATATCACAACATTATAAACTTATTCATATGATATTTAGGCATGTATTTATTTGGCATCTTTTTCTGTGTGTGATTCGTTTGAAGATGATTATCCTCAAACATTTAAAATTACGTCAATCTTCAAGCGAAAAATTTGTCTTATTTCTAATCGAATTTAATAGAACAAAAATAAAGGTATGTATATGCTTGTAAAATCCCATTATGTTGACTATTAAAATAACTCATAAACATAGGTTGTTTGATTTATATATAGAGAAATCAGTTTCGTTAAACACACTTTTCCCGTGGCTGTACATTCTCCGACAGCATCGAACAATATAACTAGGTAAACATATGTAATAGGTATAATATTAAGCACCGTTATCAATAACTTTAAACCGAAGATCTTATTTAATTTATTTCGCGAAACTATGAACTACTTACCGAAACACAATTGTTTTCAGAGCCATGCTGACAGCATGTATTACATAATTGAATTACGCACTCGCTACAGTCTTATCTTAACGAGTTTTAACTGTATTTATCGTGGAATTCGTCACAAACATCTTTATTTTCGAGTAATTTTCACTGCATTCCTCTGACGGCTCTGACCTTGACTTGACAGTGAATTTGATATTGACAGCGCAGAGGCGTCTTTATAAATTCAAAGTATGTTCCCTCGTGCCTTTCTTATGGGGTCTACTCACGACTAAATTTGGCGTCAAAATGACGCCGCGACATTTCAAGGTCCTATTATCATCATATCGTATGGCTTTATTTCACTGCGATCTTCTTAAATCCGTTATATTTCGACTGTGAGGTTTGAAGTTTCTTAGGCCTCCAGAGTCTAGGGAAACAGTAAAGCAGGCACTGTACGATGATGTGGAATAAGGTTTGATCTGGGGCGCCGCCGTCACAGGCTGGGGAGTCTCTTAGCCGAAATGAACCTATGCCGCGACCTAACAAAAAAGCCCGCAGGTTTCGAAGCTCCACGAAGCTGAACAGATTCCGCACGGGGCACAGGCGGGCTTTGTGGTTAGCCTATCAAATCTTATATGGTCAAATCCTATCAACTTGACGTTTCTCGAGCCCTACCTATCGTGTACCCTGCCTCTCCCTCCCCTCCCTCAACTCACTAACGGCCATTAATTTTATTCAAATAAATATCTGGCCTCGGACACCGGAAGGTTTAGTCACTTTTTCTGAAGTATATGACATCTATATTTTCAGTTTATTCAAATATTTCAGAAATCTAGGGTAGGGAAAGTAGGGCAGATTAGGTAATTTGTTTAGAAAAGAAGTAGCTACATCTAGCGTGCGATTAGTAAGCTAAACCAAAATTGAGATACAAATAGATAATATGGGGTCATTTTGCAAAAAGAAAATCTTAATAGGTACCTAGCCCGATTCAGGATAAGGGAAACTAAACATTCATGTATTTCAGAAATCTGTGGTCATTACGAGTATCAAACATATGAAAATGAAAATGAAAAATGTTTATTGGGCTAAATAGTATACATCTTTAATACAATTCGACTTGGATCCTCCTTGTAAGTAAACATATACTTGTATCAGGAGAACCCGCTCTTTAATATGGGTACTTGTAATCTAAGTATATCCATTTAACCTAAACAAGTAACTATTTAAGACTATTATTATTATTATTTAATTATAAATGTATTTAGACATTCAAGGGATAAAGTAATATAAAATAAGTGAGTATTTGAGTGTGTGTGCGTGTGTGTGTTAATTTAGTTCAGTATATAAATTTTTCTACATCATCGTATTCAAGGGATTTCAGCCACTTTGTTACAGATATTTTGCATTTAACACGTTGATTGCCACATCACGCGACGTCGCGTGATACTGCCATACAATTTTGTTTATACCTTAAAGTGGTGGCCGTAGCGTATTGGCTTATGGTATTGGTTTTGGCCACTAGGGAAAGAGGATTTTGCTATTTTTGATTTCGGCCATCTCGGTAAGGTCACCATTTTCGGCTTGGCAATCAACGTGTTAAACAGAGGTAGATGATAAATGAAAAGTATGTTATTTATGGTATTGTACAAGTGAGCAGATTGTGCAGTAAATTGTTTTTTGGCAAATAAAGATCCTACATATTGGAAGGGGATAACGTTGTTATTTCACCTTCGGTATGTTAGTTGGGATGTGTATGTTAGTGATTTATGCAGCTTTAAAATTGAGTTTAGTGTGTACAGTTTTCTCATAGTGAGTTGATTAGTGTTACTTCTGTGCAATATTAGTGTTACTTAATTGTTAGATATATGTATTTTGTGTTATGGATAATTTGTTTTAGTTGTATTTATACACTTATATCCAGTGGTTTTGCAGTGCCATAGTAATTTTACTGTTATGCTGTACAACTAATTTAATCAATAAAATAAAATAAATAAAATAAAATTAGAGATTTTATAGAGTTCAGAAGTCGGAAATCGGTACGGTTTTGAGTACATAACTTTGAGAAGGCATCTTTGTCCTCGTTCAGCTTCTAGAATTTTTGTCTTGTTGGCTCCGCCCCACACTGGGATGCAGTAGTTTATGATCGATTGCGCAAGTGCAGTATAGACTTGATTTAGTAAAAATCCAAATAAGTTTTCTAATCCTGGCGTTAATGTGTTCAATATATTTATGCCATGCAAGTCGCTGATCCAGTATGATTCCTAAGTATTTGGTAGAAGTAACTTTATTTATTTGTAGACATTGTTTATCATTACTATGTAAGTTGCACGTGTGGATTTTTATTTTGAGGTGATCTGAGGGTTGCGAGGTGTTATATTTGGAAAAGCACATAAAATCGGTTTTAGAGATATTCAACGTGAGAAGGTTATTATTAAGCCAGGAGTAAATGAGGTTGAGGCCCCTTTCAGCCTTTTTGTAGGTTGATTCCCATGTAACATCATGGAAAACAATAACAGTATCGTCCGCATAAGAGAACACACAGCTATTTTCACCAGTGAGATTTGTCAAGTCATTAATGTACGCTAGAAATAAAGTAGGGCCAAGAACACTGCCTTGGGGTACTCCAAAAGATATTTGTAGTGCTTGACTAATATGACTGCCAATCTTGACCTTCTGAGATCGGTCACGAAGGTAATCCTTCAGTAACTCTAGTGGAATGCCCCTAATTCCCATGGATTCAAGCTTATGTATAAGAGTGGGGTGAGAAACGGTGTCAAAAGCCTTCTTTAAATCCAAAAATACTGCAAGACACTTTTTACCCTTATCAACATGTTCAGTGATAGTTTTTGTGAGTGCTAAAACTGCATCTTCAGTGGAGCGTCCTTTTCGGAAACCAAATTGTGAATCTGACAAGATTTTGTATTTTTTAAGATAATTAACGAGTCTATTATTAATCAGTTTTTGCATAATTTTCGAAATGGCCGATAAAACTGAAATGGGTCGGTAGTTATTTACCTACGTCGTTCTTTTCTCCATTCTTATACACAGGTGTGACTATAGATTGTTTTGGTATATTTGGGAAAACTCCCTTAGAAAAACAGAGATTGGCAAAATGACAAATAATAGGGACAACTATGGTTTTAGCTAGTTTTAAGAACTTAGTAGGGATGCCATCACTGCCCGGAGCACTTTCTGATTTTAGGCTCATAAGAGTATTTTATGCACTTCATTCTCGTCAGTGTCAAGCAAAGCAAAAGATAATAAAGGGCTTTTGTGTATTTTTGAATTAGATATGGTGTTATTTGCAATATGTATATCATCAGCCAACTTCTGACCTGTACTGGCAAAAAAGGGCGTTAGCAAAATTTGCAGATTCTACGGGCGTTTCTTTGGAGTTAAGTAATTCGTCATTGTCAGTGTTCGATGGTTTGTAGCGGGTTATTGATTTTATAGTGTTCCATAGAGTTTTTGGATGATTAGTAGATTTAGCTAAAATATCACTCTCATATTTCCGCTTTAGTTTTTTAATCAGATTGTTGCAATAGTTTCTGTATCGTCTATACGTGATTTTTAATACATCGTTGTGGGGTTCAGCACGTAGTTGCATTTTGTTTCTGTTTTTAATACACCGTAAGATTCCGGTTGTTATCCAGGGCTTTATAGCGCGTTTATTTCGTAGTATACTTTTAATAGATTTGCTTTCTTCTAGACATTCTCGTAATTTATATGTAAGTTGTTCAATAACAAAATCAGGATCAGAATCAGATTATTTAGTGCTCGATCATAATCTATAATTTCCATGGTTTTAGGACGCGACTTTTTTACTACACAGTTAGTTAGGGTTAAGAGAGTAGTTAGGTGATCGGTTATAGATGTATTTATTACTGCAGAACATAGATAATAGATAGTATAAGTAGGTACGGGTACAAGTGTAGGTAGGTATTTGATCATTTTGTCAAGAAAATAAATAAAATGCAAACTCATTTGCCTCTTGAGTTATTAGTTTCACGCAACATCTGTTGCTTGAATTTCTTTTTACAGTATAGGTACCTACCTAACCTACTAATGAGTTTTTAAAGACCTAGCACATTAGTTCTTGCTCTTTAGCCAGTAGGTTCTAGTTCCTACTGGGGTTACTTTACCTACATTTTCCTGGGTTATGTACCAAAATGGTAAAAAAGGAAACCTTATGTAGCAATTGTCTGTTTGTCACAACGCCAATTCAAACTACTGGACCAATTAAGCTGAAATGTTGTAGGTACAGTCGCACTCAAATATATCGGAGCAGCCAAGGTACTCAAAATCAAAAATATCTGAACATGCACTTTATCGCCTTGACAATAGAGGCGTTGTTCAGATATTTGTGACCACCTTGGCCGCTCCGATATATCTGATGGTGACTGTACACATATGTAAGTCGGCGACTCAAAGACGGACGTGTTAAACCGTATAGAATTCCGTTCCGTAGTTGCTAGTCCGTCACAATACTCACAACAGTCACAACTAAGAGGATTAGTTTTTGTGGGACACGTGGACGACACTGTATTTTAGAAGATACCTAACTCAAAAACGGCGAAACCCACTTTATTCAATATAATTTTCATTGACAGTACAGTCGCCATCAAATATATCGGAGCGGCCAAGGTACTCAAAAATATCTGAACGTGCACTTTATCGCCTTGACAATAGAGGCGTTGTTCAGATATTTATGACCGCCTTGGCCGCTCCGATATGTATGTCTGATGGCGACTGTACATACTAGTTGACTATGGAACCGTAACAAACAGGATATGTATTTATTTACCATTTGCGTTTGTATTTTCGAGTTTCCACTATTTCGGCACCGATACAGGCGTTAATATTATAGTTCCCTACAAAGTACAGTCACCGGCAATAGTGTTTTGCTACATGAAGGCCGCAAAAATATGTGACACGCTCTTATGGCCCTCACAGAGGAGAACCTTCTTATCTGTGATGGCCCTACAAATAAGAGCGTGTCACATATTTTTGCTGCCTTCATGTAGGAAGATACTACCTATTGCCGGTGACTGTACAAGCTAACTAATAAAATAAAGAAATCCTTTTTATTTCGAAAGTACCGACTCGTGTATAATATCATAAAAATATGTCAATGGCAGTGTAGTGTATCTCCAGCGCTTGTTGGAAGTGGTAGTCGGCGTCACGCGCGTGTAAACAGCTGCCGACCGGCCATTAGCGGAGATCCCTGGTAATCCGGCAGCCAGGGATGCCTGCTCGCATTATAATATAAATTAAAGTAATTTAATATTCATGGGGTCAACTATCTTCACAAAATACATCTATAGTTACTTTTTCCTAAATTTACATATAAGTAGGTACTTTAATATTTAGAAGGATTAAAGAGATTTAGGGCCTGTTTCACAATCTCCAGATAAACTTATCTGCCAGTTAAAATTATTGCTATCCTTTTCTCCAGTCATATAAAAGAAAAGGACAGCAAACATTTATCTGACAGATATGCTTTAACTGGAGATTGTGAAACAGGCCATAAGTAGAATCAATATAGATAGGTTGTTTGCATTGCAGGAAGAGTTATTTCATTCGTCCTACTCGTGCTTCGTACCTTTTCTCTTATAGCAGGTTTATTGAATTGGAAGAAGCTTATAACATTGAATTAGCTTGACAGCAATTTTTGAGCTTCGTGCAAGAGGATAAATCTGGAGAAAATGACGGCAATTCGAAAGTGTCATCATGAAATGACCGTATCTCGCGCTTAAACTTTGCTTCCAGCAAGCTCAATCGGTTACTAAATCTCTTCATGTAGGTAGGTACAATACATAAAGCTCTATTAATGGAGTACGCTTCGCCTCATCTTTCCAAACAAAAAAGTCTGCCAAAATCTGAGGGGGGCGAGGTAGCACGCATGTGAAGTTTTCAAGTCAAAGGTACATCATTGTCGGTTGTTAATACAGTTTATTTCTAAATGAATTCTTATGGCAGCAACGCTTTATTGACAACCGACAAAGATGTACCTTTGACTTGAAAACACCAAACATATTTGACATATTCTTTTTATACTTCATAACACTAAATGGAGCAATAGATAGTCGACTGTACAAATGTTAACATATGGTTCATTATTGGATGCAGTCTTTGGAAATGTCAAACAAAAAAGCCAAGGATCATTTTTGATTGTATTTTCAAACAAAATATAGAAGACAGCAATCCTTAAGCGCGTTAAATATGGAGAAGTGTCAAACGTCAAATAGTTACTGCCCGTCAGAAAGAAAACGATTGTCTTTGAATCGATTCTGTAAACGAAGCTTGATTTTCGATTTAGGTTAAATCTTTTATTACGAAAGTAATGATAAATAAAGTAAAACTGTACTTACATCTGAAATGGTATTTCATCTTTTTGTAAACTAGACGAAATATTACATTTTTTTACATCCAAAAACAGCGCATAAGGGCATTTTCACGGAGCTTGTTATCCATTGACAGCGATGACGAAAATGGCGTGACATCGATTATTGAAATAGTTTTTATAGATGTACTAGATTTTCCGCCAATACTTTTGACAGAGGGGAAATGATACTCAGGGCCTCTCCTGGTTTAGAACTCTCTGGTACAATAGAATAAGTATACATAAAAAATAATAATAATAGTGAGCGGTCTTTCAATAATCTAAAAAAAAACGATACTTAGGATCTAAAATGTGGGAATAGGGAATATGCAGCTATAATATTTACCATTATTTTGTGATCAAAGTATTAAAAAAACGTAAAATAATAGCTATTGAAACGTTTTTACTTTAGTTTATTTATTCTAATTTCTAATAATAATTACGATTTGAAGTAATGTGAAACGGAACGTGTTTTAATCCACCAATCAGCGTCTGGTGACGTCACTCCTGTTACGACAACTAATGGGGTTGGCAACTCTGCCGTTCTTATTGCAAACGCAGTACTTGCAATAACCGTCATACAGCAAGTACTGTGTTTGCAATAAGAAGGGCAGAACTGTCTATAGGATTGGATTTGGCTTAAAGGGAATTGGCATCCAGGTCAAAAAAAAAAAATGAATTTGACACTGTGGACGAACAAATATGCGAATGACACACATGTAACGTGACTATCAATATTGCAGTGGCAACACGGTGCTTAATGTCATAGTAAATGAATGGAGACGTCACTATCGGTCAGTCACCGTTGACAGTTGACACTTCGGAACGAGGCATCTGTGTGTAAGGTCGGTAATGTTTTTGATTATTAGGTAAACAGCTGAATATTTCTTGAATAAAACTTTAATTGATAACGTATAATAATAATAATAATAAATACTCTTTATTGCACACCTCATACAGTTACAAGCACAAATTTTACAATTAGATAAATTTAGGTAGAGGTAACAACAGGCGGTCTTATCGCTAATGAGCGATTTCTTCCAGACAACCTTTGGGTAGTGGAGACTAGAGAAAAACAATAAGCAGTAGGTGGTGCATAGAAACAAAAGAGATAGATAACACATAAGACGAAATAGATAACACAGCACATTCATATGAATATACATACTTAAATAAATACAAAATAAACATACATATACGTACATATTACAATACTATCCTTTAACTTTGTGATACCGTAACATTTCAGAAGTAGGGATCGTTGCGAAAAAAACAAACTTTTCGTACCACGCCATTAGCTCGACTTTTATTGAATTCAAATCTTAAAGAAAATGATTTGTTATACAAAAATATAAGCGAAAATAGAAAGAACTAAGATATCTAGTCATACGAGGTAGCGTATATTTCAAAAATATCTCATTATTGAACCGATCCACATGGATTTTAAAATTCGTTTTCGGCCGACATATTTTGTTTTTCTTGTAAATCGGCAAGTAATTACAAAAATATAGGTGAAAAGTTAAATAACAGGACAAATTACATGAACTGAGTGCAGTAAAACACTTCTTAATTGCATTAACACGTTTAATTTTGACGACAAAGTAAAAATATTTAATATTAGCAAAAATAATCAATTATTTAAAATTTAGCATTTCACGTAAAAATCACAATAACGGCATCTAAATAAGGGTATTTCACATTCAATAAGTTCCCTAGTGGTCAGAATGCAATTAAATTACAATAATTAAAAATATTTAATATTAGCACTTCACTTAAAAATGAAGACAACTGTACCTAAACAAGGACATTACACATTCAATAGTTAGCAAAACCGGTAAGTAAAAATAAAGACTCGGCTAGTAATAATTTGGCTGCAGGAAAATAATGGGTTAATGAGGCGGGTTAAAAATAAAAAATGATTGAATAAATAAACATGGATTTAATAATATGTTTTTAAAATTCTTCATATTTCGTTGAAATATAAAAATACATGTAGTAATAGAAATAATAAATGTTTCTAAGAACGTACTGTAAGTTTAATGACGGAAATAACAACTCATGGAGTGGATGAATATGGATTTATAACAATACATTATGTACGAGCGTACATAAGAAGTGAAACGAAATACGCAGTCGCATAAGTTCATTGGTTAAATGCGTATGAAGTGTCGGCAAGATGAAAGTAGTAGGTAATTATAATATTACCGGTAAGTCCGCTAATCCGAAGCAATGTAAGCTGTAAGTAATTATGATAGCCGTTGATGCCCTACAGTGACAAAAGGGTTTTGATACAGGTATGTTGAATTGCCATACAACATACAACTATACTATACCACAGATTTGAGTTATATAAATATATACGCATCTATAACTAACACATAATGGATGCCATTTGAATTTGATCATGAGTTTTGTGGTTGGTTTGCACATTTTGGTATGATCTGAATGTTCCTGGATGTGTTTTAGATGTACTGTACCTAACAAATGGGTAAGGTAGCATAAAACATGTACATTGAAATATTTGTGCTAATAATAATACCTATAAATGTTGGCTTGGTGTGTGGTGTGTTTGTATTTAAGTTCCAGATAAGAGATTACAACAAACCTAAGATAGAAAGATATTGGACCCGGATATTCACCCATCATCCAGTCATCGGTCAGCAATGAACTGACTGAAATTCTATGTTTGCTGTGTCCTTTACTAAAAGTCTAGAAATACATAAATGACAAGAAACTGAGCAAATACAATAAGGTCTATACTTAGCATTAATAAGGGTTTGCTGAAGTTCAGCGGAGTGACCGGAGTAATAACTGACCACTCAACATGATCAACCATACCGCAAGTATTGAAATTCATACTTAATAGTCAAATGGTTCTAAATGGTAAGACAGGAATAATTATGTTAAATTAGCTTCTGGTGACGTTCAATGGATGTGATTCCTTCTCTAAACTTGTTTCAAGCAAAAATAAAAATAGAAATGATTAATTTTATGATGAGAGTAAAGTTTGTGAAAAGTAAATTAAGTAGAATCTACTAGCAATCTTTATTTTGATAGAATTTTAAATTGTAATAGTATCACATAACCGTCCCAGTTTCAGTTGGTATAATGATGTTGATGATGATTATTGCTAAAAGTAGCTACACTAAGTACTAAAGTAGGCACATTGTCTTTTAATTGAATAACAGTAGTATGATGGGAAGGTAAGGTACAGTGTACCTATGTATAGAATGGAATTATACTGTTTCTTATTGCTATGTTGTGTGTGTTTTTATTAATATGTTCACAGATTAAATAATTGTGATAAAATATTGGATGTCTGCAACTATACAAGCATTAAGTTAATAGCTGCTCGATGTTATAATATGAAGTGCACATGCACACAAGTTGGATGAAAATAAAATGAAGTTGTGATATTTGTTATGATTACCAGAGACAAGTTGATAATATAGACTGGCATTACAGTTTGTAAAATATAGAATGGTGACTCACTGTTTCTTATTGATTTGTGTTGTCTGTGTGTTTATACTACATATGTTCACAGATCTTCATATATAAAATACTTGTGATTTCTTCAAATAATACAAACAACGTTGATAGCGGTTTGGTTTTATCATATGAAGTGCACGTAAGTTGGGACAAAAACAAAATGAAGATGTGATATTTGTTATGCATACCAGAGACAAGTTGACAATAAAGACCGATAGTACAGTATGTAAAAATATGAAGTGGTGACTAATTGTTTCTTATTATTTTGTGTGTGTGCTTATATTATGTTCACAGATGTTCACAGATAAAATATCTGTAAAGCAATGTTGTTTTTTGCAAATGATACAAGCATTATGTTAATAGCTGCTTGATTTTATAATATGAAGTCCACACAAGAGGAAGTATAGACAAGCAAGATATGGTTATTATTATGCGTCTCAAAGACCAGTTAACAATGAAGACTGACAAATGAGACAAGAGTACCGTTTTATTATGTGTACCAAAGACTAGTTAACAATGAAATCTGACAAAGGTATAATTTTATTATTTGTACCAAAGACTAGTTAACAATGAAGACTACAAATGTATAATTTGATTATGTGCACCAAAGACTAGTTAACAATGAAGACTGACAAAGGTATAATTTTATTATGTGCACCAAAGACTACTTAATGATAAGGACTGCACATGAGGCAAAGGTATAAATTTATAAAGGTAGTTCATGTAAGGTGAGATTGTATAAAGCCTTATGTATAATAAAGGCGTATGATTGTTAGTCTGAGTTTGATAATGTTCAAATATAAATGAAATAGATTCGATGATAGCTAGTAATAAAAAAATAATATGACACTTCATATAATTTTCTCAGATTTGAATATTAGGCCACGATGGGGAGCGGTAAGGGTTTCATAGAAGTTTTATGGGACTTGTATAGTTTTTCACTGGAGCCACAGAGTTGTATTAAGGGTGAACCTAAGCCGTTTAAGAAGATACAGTATGAGATAATAAGAAATGGAGGTACTATTTATTATTTACTGAGAGTTTCCTGTGCCTGAGTGTGTGTGTGTGTGTGTGTTAACATTATGTTTACAGATAAGGTATTGGTGACAGTATACTGCTCTGTCTTAAGCAGTAAATGATGCAACCATGACTAGTATGTAGTTGGCATTGGCCGTATAAAGTTGACACAAGGGAAAATAAAAATCTAATGGACCACTACCTGTGTTTAGTATTTTTCACATATGAAATAAATTGAACAGACAGGAATAAATGGTAAGAATGTGATACAGACTTTTCGTCATGGGCAATTGATAAAGGTGAGTCCTTATTGATCTGGTTTTGATTTACAATCTGCAAAGTTGTCATAAATGTCGTCATGCATGATAAATGATAGTAGGTTTACAAGGGTAAGTGTCCCAGTATGTGGACTCTACTTTTGACTCCATTGATAAAGAAAGGGAATAAGGTTATGTAAAGGACTGTGCGAGAGAAATGACTAATGATAATAAAAGTAAATAGCAAGTGATGTTTACATAACGATTGAATTAATTTCCTGGTTGATTTGATTAAATGTTTGTTTTACAAAGAAATAAATTATTATTATGATTAAAGCATGCAATATAACAGGAAACGCTCTTAAAATAAAAAGTTGAACTTCAAGTACAACAGTAGTATAGTTAACTAATGGGACCCAGTCACGTACGACTGGTATAAAACAATATGAATCTGCATAAAGCCATTGATGGTATATGATGACATGAATCAATTTAATGTCTTCAGTAAATTTTCAAATAAACATGCGCAAGTATGTCGTGTGTTTGGCATGTTGCTGCTGGCGAAAAATTCAACCAGCGCGTGGAGTAGCAGTATGAAAAATCAGGCGAGTGGTCGGAGCGCGAGGACATGGCTGCGGTGGTCAGTGATATGAACTAAGCAGTAAGCCGATAAACCTGAGACAGCAGCATGGGGTAAGCCTGTAGTCACAACGCCGCCTTGCAGTGATGTTTTTATTCATGACGTTTTATGCTGTGATGCCTTTAGTCTTGGGATCACGTCGCCTTCAAGCGGTGATGTTATGATGATTGGTGTACGAACTCACCGCCCAGGAGTCGCTTCAAACATTGCAGATATTGAGTCGGGCATGATTGGTGTACGAACTCACCGCCCAGGAGTGGCTTCAAACATTGCAGATATTGAGTCGGGCAGGATTGGCGTATGAACTCGCCGCCCAGGAGTGGCTCAAATCTCATTTGATGACTCTTTGACTGAGAAGTGAATTAGTGTCTACCTACTAAGGGACAGTATTTGGAACCGGGCATGATTGGTGTACGAACTCACCGCCCAGGAGTGGCTTCAAACATTGCAGACATTCGAGTCGGGCAGGATTGGCGTATGAACTCGCCGCCCAGGAGTGGCTCAAATCTCATTTGATGACTCTTTGATTGAGAAATGAATAGGTAGACACTTAGCGACAGTGTTTGGAACCGGGCATGATTGGTGTACGAACTCACCGCCCAGGAGTGGCTTCAAACATTGCAGATATTTCGTCGCGCAGGAGTGGCTCAAATATCATTTGATGATTTTTTGATTGAGAAGTAAACAGGTAGACACTTAGGGAGAGTGTTTGGAACCGGGCATGATTGGTGTATGAACTCACCGCCCAGGAGTGGCTTCAAACATTGCAGACACATGACAGTATGGCAGTTGGAGAGAATAACTCTCATACTTCATGTCAATAATCACAATTATTTTATTATACTTAGTTGTGTATTTGATAGATAAGTGTACGACTCGAAATTAACTAGTATTATGATTGTAACAGACTTGGATAAATAGACTAAGGCTTAGAACGAAGAGACTCGTTCCTAAAGGATGGCCGACTGTAACGTGACTATCAATATTGCAGTGGCAACACGGTGCTTAATGTCATAATAAATGAATGGAGACGTCACTATCGGTCAGTCACCGTTGACAGTTGACACTTCGGAACGAGGCATCTGTGTGTAAGGTCGGTAATGTTTTTGATTATTAGGTAAACAGCTGAATATTTGTTGAATAAAACTTTAATTGATAACGTATATTACAATACTATCCTTTAACTTTGTGATACCGTAACACACATGAGTGACGTCACAGGTACTGTAGACCCGTTTAGGCGCGAAAATTTAAATTGTCAGTTTGTAACAGCAATTTTTGACTATAAATTATAGTATTTTAATTTTTTAATACACTTGTGGTCTATTCTACGTGCAATTCTTTCAAATGAAAGCATAAATGAAAATATTGCATCTTGCCTATAGTAATTTCTTCAATGAAGGCAGCAAAAATGCCTGACACTATCTTATTTGTAGGGTCATACATAAGAGCGTGTTTCATATTTTGCGGCCTTCGTTTAGGAAGATTCTATTGCGGATGACTGTACTTTGGGCGGTACATAAGCGTTAGAACATAACGATGGTAGTTTCGACATAAAATAATATGTTCTACTGATAGCCCTATTTCAGTTCGGAATTGGCGATTACTAAGCGCTTATTGTAAAAGTTGAGATGATCGTCGGGGAGCGTCCATGAATTAATGTTTTACAAATAAGGATCCAGCCTGCCTTGGGAAGAATATTGTACTCATCTTCTGTCGGTTCGCAGTGTGTTGTGTTAAGAATTCTACGTTTTGCAGCAGTAAACAATTTCTTTCTATAGATTCAGATACATTCATTTTACTGATGACTATGATTACTGCATAAAACTAAAACAACTATAAAAGTAAACTAGCCAAAACCAAAAAAACTAACTTCAAATACAGATAGTTGAGTCTTATCCTACAAATTATCCTAACTTAAAATACAGATAGTTGAAACTTATCCTACAAATTATCCCTTAAGGAGGTGAAAAGTGGGCAGTCATAAGTGATTCCACGCAGACGAAGTCGCGTGCAAAACCAGTATTCTCTAAGACACAATTCAACAAGGCCGGAAAAGAGAATTTAAAAAGAACGACGCAATTGTGATTTTTTCTGCATAATCAATCGCGGAGATTGAGTTTACTACACGTGATGTGAAGAATTGCATGATCCATCACGGCAATTCATGGCAATTATCTGCGCGACATGATAGCTTCAGAAAATCGTGTTCATATTGGCAAGGGGACAAAATTTGTAGTCGGTTGGCATTTAAAAAAAACTTGATTTTAACTTAGTAAAAATCTAGTCATGTGAGAGCATGCGCATGTATTTAAGGCGCACCTAGTAAAAAATATCAAGTCGCGAGGTCGTACATATTGAATCCTAAACAAAGCGAAAGATTGTAAAATAAGTCCAGGCCTATGATGGCAGATTTTATCAGCGGATTAATTGATATAAACCTGATAAAATGACAGTTGCCGCCATTGTTTGTCATTTTATCAGGTTTATATCAACTTATCCGCAATGATATTTACTATGGATGGATATACTCTAACAAAATGAGCACAAAAAATACTTCCAGAGTTATGTCTGGCAAACCATTTCTGTCAGTAGAAAAGCGCGGCAAATTTGAAAAATCGTCGGTTGGCAACACCTGTCTTTGAATGATTCGATAATTGTGCATAATTTGTGTTTTATCTGTGGCATGTAACTTTTTAAATTTAAAAAATATAGTTTTGTTTACTTTCATTTTAAAGTTTCAGTTTTCGTTTTTTATTTACTTATTAATGTAATATCTGCCACCACTGTTCAATAAATTAATGTAGGTACCTACCTACTTACTAAGGTAGCTCAGATAGGATATTAATATAGGTAGTGCAGTAAGTATTTTGTTTTGTTTGCCCATTAATGTGGCTTTGAGGTTATGCAGAGTTTTGTATTGAATTATCATTTGATGTTCTTTCTTTTAGTGTAAATCGGATAATTAAAGTGAAAACTGGTGCCAAATTGTTAGAAAGGCTACTTTATATTGTTTTAATAATAATTGAGAAACCATATTTTGTCATCAAACAAATTAATTTGTGTAGCTAGTTGCAAATATTCATAAAATACGCCCCTTGTCTATTACTGGATATCGAGATATCCGGCCCTGAATTCTGTCGTTTAAAATACTCATTAACATGTTTTTGTTTGTTATGTAAATTAAAACTATGAAAATAATTCGTTAAAAACATAAAAAGAATATTTTAATGTGTATGGGCTGTGATTAATGTAAATGTAGTTATAAAGTTGTTTCATTGAACGATAAAAGAAATAAACATTGTTTGAGCGGGCAATATGGCGTACGCCTAGAAGAAAAGACATGTCAGTGCTGTGTTACTTTCTATGTTTCAAGAAAATACATTTAACTTAGTTCTCAGAAGTTGTTTAATTTAACAAGTCAGAAGTGACAAAGAAGTTCTACGTCCAAAATATATAAAGGTGTAGTACGTATTGTCTGCGATATGACCGGTAAGTCGAAAAGCTTTGTTTATGTTTCTAAGAACCGGCCGTTTTAGCCGGCAACGACCGACTTATTTTTATAATGTAATGATAATTATAATATATATAATATATGAATAGTCTGATTAAAGTTAGGTACAGTATTGTTACTAGTACAAAACGCAATTTTGTTTTGTTTGTGTTTATTCATTATTTTTGATGAAGTAGATCAAGGTTCCTATTGGAATCAGTTTAGAGTCTTATTAGTTTCAACCGATTTGTTTGGTCAGACAATAATACGTCAAAATTATAGTGAATCCTCCTGGTAGCCAGGATACAACACTTAGAGCTGTCATGAGTACCTAATCATACTTGCAAGCTGCAGGGTTAAAACACTTACTTAGTTATTATTCCATCCAGTCCATATCGTGATTTTGTTTACATTTTAATAGCATTTGTGTTTAGCGTTGTTGTTTTGTGTTTACCTTAATGATAGCGCTGTCGCTTAATTAACAAGCCCCGAGGTACACATTGTTAGCTTTACAAAACTTGAAAAAGTGCAACTTGCATGACATGTAAACTTTTATGTTTGTAAATGGTCATTAGGATTTGCAAACCATTTTGATTTTGTTTTTGTTTGGGCTTAACTCCTAGGTAATTGAACAGAAATAAATTTTGCTAAAATTAAATTATATACATCAAACTTTGGGCTCTTGATACCGTCTGCATAAAAACGTTATATTTTTACAAACTAGATATCTCCCTATTAAATAATTTAAAATTGTGCTGAAATTTGAAAGGGATCAATGGAAGTATGTGACCATGTTATGTCACCATATTTGTGACTATGATGAACGGGTTCAAACATTGACATGGATTCTTTGTGATAAGCAGAGTGACTTAACAAAGTATACAGAGGAAAATATAGCCACCATACACTTTATTGTTTTTGTTTTGTTTTCAACACCATTTATTGTTTTCTTTGTTGGTCTTGATTTTAAAATATTTTCATCAAAACCCCTGGATACATTTTTTTTGGTTCGGGGTTTACCACTGTATTCCTAACAGGAATGTACCCTGAATTGAAATGCGTTATTTTACTAATCTTTTCAATTATTGAAGTACTTTCACATTTTCATACATTTCTAACTTAATATAAATATTAATATAGGTCGTCACCTTATAGGTGCAACTAGATTTGTAACAAGTTAGCGGTCTGCTTTGTCTCTTAATTTACAGTATTTTGGCTTAAGAATTTAAAGAAACATAGTTTTCAATTTAGTAGTTGTAATTCGCGGCTTCTGCCCCACATTACTCAATTAGATATGTTTAGTAGCAGGAATTTGTCGGTTCCGACCCAACTGTTTTCAATTATGGAAAGCCTCCTTTTATTTTATTAATCGAGGCTAAAACACATGTAAATACAAATAGTATTGCTACTAAGGTTTAAGATCTTAATAGTATTGCCTGCTACTATTGACTAAAGATGTTAAAACAATGATTTTATTTCAGATAGCATTTTATGGCTCGGTTTCGGTTCTATATGTGTAAACTAATATAAATAATGCTTATGTAACTATTATACTAGTATTATTTACTCCTCGATGTTAATAACTGGCAAAAGTGAACAATTACTCGGGTTACAACTATTTTTAGTTCATCATTAAATACCATCAGAATTACTTTCGGTCGAGAGCTCTCTTACTCAATTACCATCATCACTCAGAGCTTAACTTCATAACATTACACGTCCTTTAAACTTTAGTTTCATCAATTCAAATCAAGATGTCGGATCGAGGTTTCACGCCTCCAATTCTTATGCGCACAGACGCGTCTTCTGAACGTCGAAATAAGGATACAATTATGCGGGAAGGGCGGGGTAGATCACGCACCCATGATTCCGCACGTTCGAGGGATTCGCGCCGGAATACCCGTGAGCGTGGACGTTATCGACGCGATTCTTATTCGTCACGTGATTACTCAGCATCATCTTCCTGTCGTTCTCGTTCCCCAATACGTTTACGGTATTCTCGTGACCGTTCTGTATCACGGGCAGCGAAAAGGAGCCGTACTAAGTCGCGTAGAAAGGCCAGTAAATGTTTGTCACCGAGAGCAACTAGGAGTCGTTCTCTTTCGCGTAAAAGGCCTGTGGAGCGCAGATCGCGCATAGATTCGCCGTCACCGAAAAGGACCCGTTCGCGGTTGAGTGAACGCCGCGTTAGTGGTGGTACAGCCGGCATTTCACCGCGTACTGTGCGAAATGAAAACTACCATGCGTCTTTATTTAATAATTCTCCATCTGAACATACTTCTCCTAATAAAACCGAATGTACCAATACGAAGAGCGACTGTTTAGTAGACAAACTTATCAGCCTGTTACAAAAGGGAGGAGGTCGTGGTCACGCTCCACACATACCCGGATCTCAAAACATAATAACGGAATACGATCCCAACTCGAGGTCCCAGACCATGAAGACTTGGATCACAAAAGTAAATGAGTCGGCAGAAATATATGGTTGGTCTGAGCATCAAACTATTTATTACGCTCTACCAAAGCTAAAGGGACTAGCAAAGAAGTGGTACGACGGGCTTACCACCGTTAAATACAGTTGGGCGGAGTGGCAACAAAACTTGCTCAGGGCTTTTCCAGACGACCAAAATTACGCGGACCAGTTGATTGAAATGTTAAACCGCACGAGTAAACGTAATGAAACTCTAGTAGAATATTTTTACGACAAAATTATGCTTATTAATCGCTGTCAACTTAAGGGACGTCAAGCGGTAGACTGCATTAGCCATGGTATTTTTGATTATAATATTCGGAGGAATGTGGAAGGCGCTCATTATGACGAACCGAACCAGGTTTTTGAATATTTTAGGAACATAACGCATGGTAAAAATGAGACCTCCACATTCAAAAAGACTAATACGGATCGTTACACGGACCCTCCCCTCAAGTTTAAAAATAAAACTACTGATGATAATATGTCAAACCAAAGAAAAACACAACGTACAATAACCTGTTACAATTGCGGGGTTCCAGGGCATACGGTTACTAAATGTACCAAAGAAATTATAAAGTGTACCAAATGCAAGCGGCATGGTCATTTGGAAACCAATTGTAAAACTCAAAAATCTTTCAATATCAACGAGAACGGCTCAACAACAAAAAAAGTTTTTATTATAGCTAGTATCTTTAGCACGAATTCCAAATATTATAAACAAGTAAAGGTTAACGACGTGGTAATGTCCGGGTACATCGATTTTGGAAGCGAGTGCACCCTAATTAGTGAAGAAAAATGCAAAGAATTGGGCTTAAGTTTAAACACAGACGAATTGCCACAGCTACAAGGATTCGGCAACAGCCCAATCACTCCTAGTGCTAAGACTCAAATTAGGGTGGTCGTGGACTTAGTCGACGCACAACTAATCGCTTACGTAGTTCCGTCTTCATTATTATCAAGTGATATCTTGATTGGGCTATCGCTTACAGAGCTCCCATCCGTTAGGGCTTTTAAAACTGACAAAGAGCTAACACTGTATCAAATAACAGCTAATAAACACAACTACATTGTGGTCAAAACTGTGAACGAAACCAAAATTAAAAGCGACACTATAGTAGAGGTTAACTGTTCTCATGACTATAATGGATTTGTTAGCATTAATTCTGACATGAGGTTGAATGAAGGTCTGGAATATTTAGTACTACCAGGACTTTACTCATTTGTTAACGGTGTAGGACGATTAATTGCCGTTAGTCTTAACAACCAAGAAGTAGTGATACCTAAAAACCAAATCGTAGCTAGAGGCGTAGGTGTACCAAAGATGATAGTTTCTTCAGAATATGATGATTCTTATATTATTAATGTAAGACGTATTAAAAATGACGCTACTGTTATCAGGGGTGACCAAATTAACGTTGACAATGATCTCAATTCCGAGATTAAATCTGAGCTGCTACGCTTACTGAATGACCACAGAGATTGTTTTGCGTTCTCAACCAGTGAATTGGGAAAAACCTCGGTAACCGAAATGCGTATCCAACTGCATGATAAGACTCCGGTGACGTATAGGCCGTACAGGTTATCTCTCTCTGAGAGAGAAAAATTAAACAATATTAGTAACGAACTTCTATCTAATGAAATTATACGCGAGTCGAATTCGGAATACGCTAGTCCCATTATTTTAGTTGTTAAGAAAAATGATGAACTACGACTTTGCGTGGACTACCGGGCTCTCAACCGGAAGACGGTCAAAGATAGATATCCGATGCCGTTGATCGATGATCAAATAGACAATCTACAGGGTCAATGTTATTTTACCACTTTAGACCTAACACAAGGTTACCATCAAATCCCAGTATCCGAAGAATCAAAACATTTAATAGCATTTGTTACCCCAGACGGACATTTTGAATATAATAGAATGCCGTTCGGGCTAACTAACGCGCCAGCTGTTTTCCAGAGAATGGTCCATTCATTATTAAATAAGCATAAGCTGCCTGGCGTATTAGCGTACATGGACGATATTATTATAGGATCTAAGACACTTGAAGAAGGCATCGCCAAACTGCAAAACGTACTACTTATAATAAGGGAGGCAAATTTGACGCTCAACTTGAGTAAATGTCATTTTTTCAAAACTACAACCGAATACTTAGGTTTTGAAATATCCGCAAACGGTGTACGGCCGGGTTCACGTAAAACGGAAGCTGTTAAATCGTTTCCTGTACCCAAAAACTGCCACGAGGTCCGGCAATTTATCGGGTTAGCTAGTTTTTTTAGAAGATTCGTCCAGAATTTTGCAACTATAGCTAAACCTTTAACATCACTAACGAAATCGAATACACCTTGGGTCTGGGCTGAGCAACAAATAAAAGCTTTTGATCAAATCAAAGAAATCCTTATTACTAGACCAGTTTTAGCCATATACGATCCTAATAATTTAACGGAACTCCATACAGACGCTAGCCAATTAGGGATAGGTGGTGTTTTATTACAGAGAGAGAGTGAAAAATCACCACTAAAGGCTGTAGCCTATTTTAGTCGACAAACTTCGACCGAAGAACAGCACCTGCATTCCTTTGAGTTGGAAACTTTAGCAGTTGTTATGTCGTTAAATCGATTTCGAGTGTATCTGTTAGGTATTCAGTTCAAGATAGTTACGGACTGCAACGCAATACGTACAACTCTCACCAAACGGGATCTTATTCCCCGAATAGCTAGGTGGTGGCTTTTGGTCCAAGACTATGATTTCGTAATTGAATACCGGCCAGGAGCTCAAATGCAGCATGCAGACTGTTTGAGTCGGAATCCCTTACCCACTGAAAGCAATGACGTAATTGAGCTTGGTGTAATGAATATCGTTACTGAAGAAAACTCGTTGTTAGCCGCACAATTAAGTGACCCCAGACTAAAACTGATAAAAAGCGTTCTAGACAAAAATTGTACCGAAGCCAAAGATATAAGAGACAATTATACTTTAAAGGAAGGTAAGATATATAGGAAAATTGGGTCAGAAATAAAGTGGGCGGTACCACGAGACGCTCGATGGAAAATTTGTCAGCTATGTCATGACGAAAGTGGCCATTTCTCATTTGAGAAAACTTTAGAAAAAATGCGGAGAGATTATTGGTTTCCAGCTATGGCCCGTTTTGTTCGAAAATACGTCCGAGCTTGTATCCCCTGTGCCTACGCAAAAGATCCGTCTGGTAAAAAGCAAGGGTTTTTACATCCGATTCCCAAGCCGAACACGCCGTTTGAATGCGTACATGTGGACCACGTTGGCCCCTTTGTTAAAAGTAAAAGCGGAAACACCTACATTTTAGGAGTGATAGATTCGTTCACTAAATTTATTGTTTTGCGGGCTGTTAGAAACACTAAAAGTAGGACAACAATTCAGGTCATGCGTGAGTTCATCGGGCTATTTGGCTCTCCAAAAGTAATTGTATCAGACCGAGGAGACAGTTTTACTTCCGCTGAGTTCAAACGATTTATTGAATCTAATCAGATTAAGAATGTGAAAAATGCCATAGCAACTCCTCGCGCAAACGGTCAAATTGAGCGTTACAATAGATCCATATTAAGCTCTCTGACTGCATTGAATATTGACAAAGATGATCGTAACTGGGACAGCGATCTTAATAAGGTTCAGTGGAGTCTTAACAACACACTTAATAAAGGCATAGGAAAAACGCCAGCACAAGTAGTATTCGGTAAAGAAATAGTGAATTTGTCTGAAAGTCATCTTCATGACATTTCGGAACAACTAACGCAATGTGAAAATATTGACACGACACGAGAAGAGGTATCTGCGTGCATACTAAAACAGCAAGAATCTATGAAGGCTCGATTCGACAACAAGCGGTGTACAGCTAAGAAATATAAAATAGGTGACTTGGTCATGATTTTAAAGAGTTCTCGTAATGTTGGAAATAGTAACAAGTTAATCCCACCCTATAGTGGTCCATACAAGATAACCGCAGTATTGGGTAATGATCGTTATGAAATTAGTAGCATAGAGGGGTTCTCGACCAGGAAATATAAAAACATTTATTCAGCAGACAAGATAAAGCCGTGGGTTAGATTAGACCATATTTCGGAATCTAATTCCGAAAGTGAAAGCTGTTACTCAGGTAATGAATAAGTAGCCATTTCTTGCTTAGCTATAATTATTTAAATATCATAGTCGTCCGTATATTCGTACAGTCTATATTAGTATGCATAGTGCTATTTTCAATATATTTGATTTTATACCTGACAAAGAAAGATATATATATATATATATATATATATATATTTATTTATTCAGTTATAATTTTATGCAAAATATATAAACTTCTATAACAATTGAAAGTTTATGGCAAAATACCGAAACTGAGTACATACTCCCGAGCCCCGGTGCGACTCGGCAGTCTGGAGGTCGATACACCCTACGTGGGTACACGGCAACTACTCACCATCACCTTGCTTGAGGCCGCTACGTCCAGCGTGCGTACGCGACAACAAGCTCCAATTATAAAACGCTTGCTTGAGGCCAATACTCCCTGCGTGGGTACGTGGTAACAAGTGCTACGATCATCTGAGGCCGATAGCTTCCTGTGTAAGAACGCGGTAACAGAGATCACCAATAAGCTTGCCTGAGGCCGATTGCTCCCTGCGTGAGAACGCGGTCACAAGTACAACCATTACTTACCTGAGACGGATGCCCCCTGCGCGGGTACGCCGCACGCTACAAGATTTAACCAAGTGATTTACCTGAGATGGATGCCCCCTGCGCGGGTACGTTGCACACTACGAGGTTTAACTGTTAAGTTGTTACCAACTGGAGCGTGTGCCCCATGACATGATATCTTACCAGACACCGTTACATCCTGTGTGTGTGACTCCTGAAGAACAAAAGTTGACTTTAAATACCGTAATACCTTGTACGTATGAAAAACATCACATGACACTTCACCAGTTGCTGCTACCGCGTTTGTACATGATGACTGAGATGTGACAACCACCTGTCAAATGCTATTGAACCTGATGCAGGTAACCAGATGCCAGATGACAACCTGTCAGACGTTGTTGCATTCCGTGCGTGGAAGCTGCGACATGGTAACAACTTCCTAGAAGCTGCGGGGTCTGGAGCGTGTAACTGCTGACCAGACGACAACATCAATTGCGCGCACCCAATGCAACAAGTTTTCAACTACACCGGCGATTCGTCACCAGTGCTACATATGTGTATGTGTGTAAATGTATGATCTCATAAGTGTAGAAGGATTGTTCAGCATAAAGAAGAAAGACTGAAAGTTTTCCATGTAGTGATACTAGTGATATGTTAAGTAATTTCCAAATATATCTAATAAGTAGTTTTGTGAATGAGGTCATTCAATCCGTTGAGAATGGCCGAACATGTTATAAGCAAGGCGATAATTTTGCTGTTTCTGAACTTTTCTTTGTTATAATGTTAATTAATTTATAAGACTATTGTGAAAACGGTAAAACCACTGGTGTATTAGAATTCAGAGGGCATATGATGAATGGAGTTTTCCATGCGACAGTATGGGTCTCATGTTTACACCGCTTGATTATAAGAGACAGACACTGTCGTTATCAAGCTGTCGCGTGGATGGGTCCGATCATCATATCCTTACATTTTGTTTTGGTTAATTGTTAATTTGTTCCTTACACTCAGTTTTGGTAACTTTTCTGTTTGTTTCGTTTCTATTTTCTCTCTCCTCCTATTTAAGCTCTCAGTAATTGTCTTTGTGTTTTATTTTATTGACTTTACTTTATAAAACATAAATGTTAGCGTGTTTATTGTTGTAGACAGTTTTGTTTGTTATTCTTTAGGAATAAAATATCTATATTGCCTAGGGGCAGGCAAAATTTCAGGATGGCCGATTGTTAGAAAGGCTACTTTATATTGTTTTAATAATAATTGAGAAACCATATTTTGTCATCAAACAAATTAATTTGTGTAGCTAGTTGCAAATATTCATAAAATACGCCCCTTGTCTATTACTGGATATCGAGATATCCGGCCCTGAATTCTATGTCGTTTAAAATACTCATTAACATGTTTTTGTTTGTTATGTAAATTAAAACTATGAAAATAATTCGTTAAAAACATAAAAAGAATATTTTAATGTGTATGGGCTGTGATTAATGTAAATGTAGTTATAAAGTTGTTTCATTGAACGATAAAAGAAATAAACATTGTTTGAGCGGGCAATATGGCGTACGCCTAGAAGAAAAGACATGTCAGTGCTGTGTTACTTTCTATGTTTCAAGAAAATACATTTAACTTAGTTCTCAGAAGTTGTTTAATTTAACAAAATGAAGTCCAAGAACGTTTGGTGCTCAATATTTTCTAAAGAAAGCGGTAAAAATCAGGTTTAACAAGCAGTACCTACCTACAAGCACCAAGCACTGCGCTTCCTTCCGATATTTTAACAAGTCTGTAATGTTTTACCTCAGCAATGTGTACTACAATAAATAAACACCAAAATCTCACGTGTTTTATTAATTAATTAATGATACACTTCGTACAATAGGTAAGTACCTAAAAATAGTCTTAAAACAATGAAAGGAAATCATAATAATAAGGAGTATTACTGAGTAATATGCATTATGCAGCTAAGTAAACGTATTCCATTCTAAGCTGAAAATATTCTTGTTTTCCTCTACTGGCCTTATGATTTTAGCAATCAATGTTTGTTATCTTGCTGGGTTTCAACACTTTTAACTATTGTATTTTGACCGCATAATTTCCACCTCTGATCAGAAGATCCTTCTTAGATAATCCTTTTTAGATGTTGGTTATTTCAATTTCTTCGCACATTCTAATTCATACAAAAGTTATACATAATAATAGATATTTCTCAAACATGCTCGGAAATGTTCCTGTTACGTTAGTAATTAGAGACCAGTAGGGACTCTATTCCAAGGCAGGTTCAGCGCGACGTACGTAAAGGATTTTCATACAACATTAAATCACTCAGCCAGTAACTGAAGCACTAAACAAGTAATTTTATTTCCTTACATGTTTGAGAAAAGCACTATACATGCTTCGACCGTAATCAGCTTACCTGGCTTCGTATTGTAGCCGTCCGAGTCGAAGACGAGGACTAAATACTCAGCCAGGAAAGCTTACTTACTGGTCTCTGCAGTAATGTACTATTTCATGTATCAGACTCAGAGTTACCAAATTATTTTATACAATGCAGAGTTAAATCCTCCACAAACTTCACTGACATATGCATATGACTGCCGTACCATATACAGAAGAGCGTGGCCATTTTGTTCGATCTACATTGCTGCTTTTCTATGGAGCAATGCTGCTGTTCGATTCGCCCTAGAGTGTTGCTATATTTTTGTTTGATGTACATTTCTACTGCGTTCGTTGGCTGGCCAGACTTATATTTCACAACCTAGCAACGATTCTGTTATGTTTATCTATTTTGACAATCATTACATCTTTGTCACTCTCATTGAAAAATTATCATCTCTTAAAAAATTACAGTTTGTCTCTTTCTCACGCGGGTGACGGGAGCTCATTGACACGTCCGCATCTCTCGCTTGCCGATGCGCGACTAGCGACAATTTTTTGAATTCACTAATTTTAAGTGCTTCACTTTTGGAGCATGCCTATCTGGCATTATTATATATCATAGCTTATCCGCTGATAAAATCTGCCATCATAGGCCTGCTGGTTCGGTTAAATCCTGTCCGATCCCGTTCGGTCTTATCATCATCGTGTCATACATAATATACCATCACCACGATACCACTATATAAGTACACAAACGTATATTATTATATGTAAAGTCCTAGCACAGAAGTTTTTTTTTTTTTTTATACCACGACGGTGGCAAACAAGCATACGGCCCGCCTGATGGTAAGCAGTTATCGTAACCTATGGACGCCTGCAACCCCAGAGGACTCACATGCGCGTTGCCTACCCTTTAAGAACCTATACACTCCTTTTTGGAAGAACCTCATACTGTAGCCCGCTGGGAAAACCTCGGCAGGGAGTTCTTCCACAGTCGCAGCGTTCGTGGGAGGAAATTCCTCTTAAACCGTACAGTGCGCGACCCATTAGGCTCCAGGGTGTGAGGATGAACACCCTGCCGGCGGCGAGCGGTGCGGTGATAAAAAGCTGCCGTGGGCATCATATCAAACAGTTCTTCAGAGCACAACCCATTGTACAAGCGATAGAACACACATAAGGAGGCAAAGTCTCTCCTTAGACTCAATGGTTCAATATCGCTCGTGAGTTTGGGATCGTCGACGATCCGCACAGCGCGCCTTTGCACCGAGTCAAAGGGCCCAAGCTGGTATCCAGGTGCTCCCGCCCAAAGGTGACAGCAGTACTCCATGTGGGGTCTGACTTGCGACTTGTATAGAAGCAGTCTCTGCCCCGGAGTGAAGTATCTCCTCGCTCTATTGAGCACACCGAGCTTTTTGGATGCCAGCTTGGCCTTCCCTTCAAGGTGACTACGGAATTGGACGTCGCTGGAAATGTCGACACCGAGGATCCCAATACTCCCTGACATTGTAAGGGTTGTGCCTTGGAATTGAGGGGCCACAGGAAATGGGGTTTTCTTAGCGGTAAACGCGCAAACTTGTGTCTTTGTGGGGTTGAATCGGACTAAGTTGACCTGACCCCACACCGAGACTCCAGAAAGAGTGTTCTCGATATCGGACACAAGTTTTTCACAACTCTCTACCACAACGGATCGAGGGATATTGGCACGGCCCGTGTAACAGGCATCCCCAGTACTGTCGTCCGCATAACAATGAATGTTGCCGATAGACAACATATCATTGATATGCAGCAAAAACAGCGTTGGGGATAGCACGGAGCCTTGCGGGACACCAGCGTTTATGTCCATGCTTTCGGAGCAACTGCCGTCGACTACAGCTCGTATGTTTCTGCCGGACAAAAAGCTGGCGACCCATCTGCACAATCCCTCGGGCAGGCCGTAAGCTGGCAACTTCGATAGAAGACCTCGATGCCAGACCCGATCGAACGCCTTAGCTATATCAAGGCTGACTGCCAATGCCTCTCCCTGACTCTGAAGCCCAGCGGTGAGTGAGATACACTAGAAGATCACCAGTTGATCGACCGTGACGAAAGCCATACTGGCGATCACTGATCAGGTCGTGCTCTTCGAGGTATCCCAGGAGCTTTGCATGGTCGTGCTCTTCTAGGTATCCCAGGAGCTTTGCATTGAATATGCGCTCCATAACCTTGGAGAGAAGAGAGGTTATAGCGATAGGCCTGTAATTCGATGGGTCCGAACTATCGCCCTTTTTAGGCACAGGGTGCACGAGGGCAGTCTTCCATGAAGACGGCACTTGCCGTGTGTGGTAAGAGAGTGTGAAAAGGCGCGTTAGCACGGGACACAACTCAGGAGCACACCGTTTGAGCACAACTGCTGGTATGCCGTCTGGCCCGCTCGACTTGTGAACGTTTAATGATAGCAGCTCCCGCCGGACATCACTTTGTTTAATGATAATTTCTGGCATCGAGGCTGCGCACCGCGGGATGTCAGGCGGTACGGTGCTGCCATCATCGTTCAAGGTCGAGTTCGAGGCAAAGAGAGTACCCAAAAGCTCGGATTTTTCTTTTGCACTATGGACCAGATTACCATCAGCATTACGCAGTGGTGGTAAGGACGACTGACAAAAGTTTCCCTCGGCAGCTTTGGCAAGTGACCAGAAGGCACGACTCCCAGTGGGGTAGCCCACTAGCTTCTTACCAATTCTGCTGACGAAGTCGAATTTGGCTCTGGCAATGGCTCTTTTACTGGACCTCGAGGTTTAATTTGCGTTTCACATCAGATATGTTGGGATCCTTATCAGTAACGGCCTTGGTCCAAGCCCTGTAAGCAGCCTGCTTACGAATTGTAGCTTCTCTACAGGGCCGGTTAAACCAAGGTCGTTTCCTGCAGCTATTACCGAGTTGGGAATGAAGCAGTCCATTCCCACCAGTATAGTCTCGGCGACTTTAGCTGTACAGTACAGGAGTCAGGATCTTCTGATGTGAAACAGAGCTGCCTCCACGGGTACGATGCGTAGAATTCACGCAATCCATCCCAATCTGCTGACGTATACTGCCACACGCGTCGCGAGCCAGTTGGCCGTGGTGGATCAGGCCGCGCGCAAGGTGCCAGCGTCCGGACGAGGCAGTGATCGGACGAGCCGAGAGGTGCATTCACTGAGACAGAATATCCGTCCGGACGTGTGGTCAGCAGGAGGTCAAGAAGTTCCACGTTCGTCCTTTCTAGCAGGGAAGAAAAGCCCGTTATTTACTTTACTCTCCGAACCTTCCAAAATAAGTTGTAGGCGTTCTACAAACCAAAATCTTTGGAGCTAGTGGGGCGTACGATACAAATGGCGAGCCTAATGTAGCGAGCAATTGGTACTCGCAAAGAAGGGCAATGAGATATTGCCGTCTTGTACAAAGTGCTTTACTATTACTGATATCCACCTCATACGTGAACATTTAATTTCTTTCCCGAAAGCAACTAATATCTAGTACCTACCTATTTTACAAATTTTATGAAGGTTTTTACAAAGAAAAAGTGAACCTAATGTTTACCTTTTTTCCAAAAATGTGACACCACAAAAGTAATCAGTCTCTACGTATTACGTTGCCCCATTGTCCACGTTTCTCTTTCGTACATATATGGCTATGCTCAAGATGGACACTTATATAAGCCTTTATTTATTTTATTATTTGTTTATTATTATTAATCAATCAACAGAGATTACAAAGACGCCCCGCAAAACTGTTTGACAGTTTGTCTGCAGGGAACATTAAAACCATAACAGGTATTTGAACTAAATTCTAAGAAAACTTGCTTAAACTATGACAGTGAATCTAATGGCTTGATATTCTTGCTTTCAATAGGAAAAACAGCAAAGGAATAAAGCATAAACTCTTAACAACAAAGTGTTTATTTTGAATACCTTGTCCACTTAGCTACTACTTCTGCAGACTGTACCTTGAAATAGGTAATCCATTAGAATATGCTGCACATTTTAATACATTGAATTACCCATTTATATTCGACCTAATTTGGAGCATAGTCGGGAAGACTGGACTATATTAGTTGGGGAGTTTAGCTGTACCTAGTAAAGATAGCAGTACGTAGTGTCGGCTAATATGGCTGCATCAAATTGCGGTTTGTGAGGCGCTCCACAGATAATGTACGGACATATATTGGCCAATCGCGCAACGAAACCAATATTCTGCTGTTCTGAGCTTAAATTTAATTTTAAATTGAGTTTTGGGTACGGTTTGGAATACTTTACCGTCCAGCAGATACGTTTTTTAAAACGCTTGATTTACTTTTTACTCCGTATAGGTTTTTGTTTGTTTGGAACATTGTAATATACACGGTGTAACATGAGGAAACCGAATAATTTTAACAGCGTATTCCTGATCATAATTGGATACTAAAATGTCGTATAAACTTTTCTGGATTTCGCCAAAAAAAAAAAATTTTTTTGCTCTTTTTTCGATTTTTTGAATGCTTTTGAACATAAAAACAAAAATATTATTAGTAAAACTGTCGATTAAAATATATTAGTACATTTTTTCCGTAAAAAATAGCTTACGTAAAGTATTCCTTGGCACTTTGATATTTGTCAATAAGAATGTCTAGACTAGACCCCATAAAGGGTGAAATCGCCATCGAAAAAGCGTTTTACACTGAGTCACATTAAAAATTGTTTTTTTATTTAAGTGGTAGTAACTCTGAAACTAGGCGAATTCCAGAAAAGTTTATACGACATTTTAGTCTCCAATTATGATCAGGAACACGCTGTTAAAATTATTCGGTTTTCTCATGTTACACCGTGTATATATAGTCTGGCTAACCAAAAAGCGCAGTAATAGTAGAAGTAATAAGCTAAACTCATCCCTTTTTCAGTGGTGAGGGTACTAGCGTAAGAAAAAGAGAGTACGATTCTCTGTTCAAACCCTGGCCAAACTATATTTACCACATTTACCCTTAAGTAGAACTAAGAAAAGCGCATCAAATCGTTCTAGAATCCTCGGCATGGAATCGATAGCATTCCCGGAATGCGGGGAATGAAAGCGAGTGGTTATAACGGTTATACGGCACGTGCAGTGCGCGACCAACCCGTGTTATGCACTGATACGGATACGGATAATGCGTTTCCCATGAGAGAGGACTATTTGAAGACGATTTGTCATGGAATTCATTTTGATTTGTAATGGCAGGATTAGACCATGGTATAAGAAGACAGGTATAGCACTCACTACGTTACAGATAGGTACCACTTTGATTCTCAAGTAGACCAGATTTAGGTTCACCAAAGTTGCAGAATATGCAGAATTCTCTAAGCTACATCCACTAATTTAGTTAAAATTACCCCAAAATTTTAAGTTTGAGAATCACTAATTTAGTATATGGTGCTATACCTGTCATCTTATATATACCATGGATTAGACCTCAAGAGTAATGACAATGCTATTATGCATAATAAATTAGCTAAATATTTATTTTGTTTGATTTCGATTCCTCTTGAAATAGGTAGAATAACACAAAATTACTTAGAAACATACTAAGCGTTGTCAAATCAAGAATTCCATTAGTAATAATTTTTAAACTTTCGCTAAGTACATAAAAGCCCAGTAAGAAAAGTAATATCACAAGTGTCTCACCAAAATGAAGAAACTCGCCAAATTGTTGAAAACCTAATTAATACTTTGGGTAACAAAGCGAAAATCACACGATTAATTAATTATCGGGTCTTAACGTTGTACTTATACGAAAAGTTCTTTGAATTCTTGTAAGCGTTTCCCAGGAGCGATATTCCGAAATCTGTTTGTTACGGAGTTGCTATCAAACATGTTCTTTTGCTATCAAAATTATGTGCAAATAAATTGTAATTTTGCAAGCTTTTAAATTCACAGTATTTGTCTGTAAGTTTGTTGTTTAGATAAAATCTTGCAAGAACCAGTTTCTAATGTCTAATTGAGCTGAAATTTTTACATACAATATTTTGGCACCATCGAGCTGGTCCGATGATGAAGACCCAAGATGGTCATAAAAACTGCGATAAAATAATGGAAGCTCATGTGTTTGGGTTAAAAGATAAAAGATTTTTACGGTCTCCTAGCCCAGTCGGTAGTGACCCTGCCTAACGAAGCAGGAGGGCCCGGGTTGGAATCCTGGTCAGGGCATTTGTTTGTGTGTTTATCACAGATATTTGTTCCTGAGTTATGGATGTTTTCTATGTATTTAAGTATTTATCCATATTTATCTATTATATATATCGTCGTCTAGTACCCATAACACAAGCCTTATTGAGCTTACCGTGGGCCTAGGTCGATTTGTGTACGATTGTCCTATAATATTTATTTATTTATTTTATTATTTATTTTATTCTTCAATTTAGGCACATTATCTGAAGGGTACACGGAAAGAACATGTCTAGTCACTTTGACAACATTTTGAGTTACAGCGCTTTTAAAGTTTGTCATTATATATATATATTTATATATCTATCCATTCAAATAATCATATCTACTATTTTCGAAACTAGATGGTTTTTACGAGTTAATAAGTGGACTTACGTTAAAATTTGCAGCTGAAACAGTTGTTAATAATAGTTCATTTCAAGCTCTACATTTTGATAAAAAAATCTCAATTTACAAAAAAAGTGACAAGACATGTTATTTCCGTGTACCCTTCCTCTAACCTACACCACCCGAGAAGTGTTGTGACTATTTATGACCGGCAATAAACAGGTTTGTTAGAATCACTCGTTGAGCTGTAGATGACTTTTGCATGTTACGCAGTCTCTTTTTGATATCTATGTGACATGACAATTTGATAATTTATTGATAATGAGTTTCATAAGAACTTTGTGCTTAAAATATTTTACAATTTTATTTAAATGGAGAACATAATAAGAACAATAAAAAACCGGTGAAGAATATGTCGGGCCTTCAGGGCTTGCTTAGTGAATTGTTCCGTAGTTGCCGGCCTGTTACAGTTACAATACATCCATTCAAAAGGTCATTTATTAAGGGATATTTTGGGGCCATCCAACGACACTATGGAATGCAATAACCAATGAAATTTCATTACCGGTCATGACCGAAAAATAACCGATAATCAGATATAACCAGTTTCGGTTATTTTTGTTGAAATTTGATAAAAATAACCGTCGAAACGTTCAAAAAAACAATGAGATTATTGTATAATGTCGGGAAAGCAAGAATGGGTCTTTAATTAGAAAGAAAATGCAAAATTCGTTTTTCAAGGTCAGTCGTAAGAATTACTTAGGTGGTAATACTTGCTGAAAATCGCTCGCCAAAATAGAGTAATAGGAGAAAAAGCTAAAATTATATTATATTATAGAATATCTTAGAAATCATAGTTTCAGACGAAAAACTGTGATGAAAACCTTTTGATACAATTTTAGGTAAAAATAGCATTGAATACGAATTTTCAATAACCGGTTAGTTCATGTTGACAAAAATAACCGGTTTTAACCGATTATTTCGATTTCGATTGTAACCGGTTTGTATTTTCTAAATGACACCCCACACGACAGGGTTGAAGCGAAAAATAAATTCACCCCCCACTTCATGTGTGCGGGATATAAAAAAAAATATTTTTTAGGGTAAGTACCCTAAAAAATATTTTTTTTTTTAGATTTTGTTTTATCACTTTGTCGGCGTGATTAAAACATATACACATACTAAATTTCAGTTTTCTAGTACTAACCATCACTGAGTCTAGCCGCGGACAGACGGACGGACAGACAGACATGGCGAAACTAAGGGGATGATACATTTGTAGAAATCCGTAAGTGATTGATTGAAGTTATTGAAAGCCTTCAATCTTAATTTTTAGTAGATATTTAAAATACATATTTATGATACATTCACATGAATTATAAATACATATTTATGGTAAAGTTATAAAATATCTAGATCGCTTCATCAAAAAAATCCTGTGCCATTTTTAGGGTTCCATAGTCACCGAGGAACCCTTAAGAACTACTATTTACTTAAAGAGCAATTAGAAAGTTTGGTACCTATCTTAATTAGAAACTTTTTGTTGCTTAGTAATTTTATTATCCATTGCATTCTATATGCAAAGTAAGATGTAAAAAAAATTACATTCAAAAATGTTTGGGTGTCGACTTGAAATAATCTTGCAGTCCATGTGCCTCCAGGCGAAACGCGGCAACCGGCGCCGCAAGCGGATTCCGCGACGGTGTGCAAGCGTGACAGCGCTATACACATACAGAGCGCTATCTCGCTCGCACACCGGCGCAACGTGCGGTAACCGCACCAATGTGAATTTGATTTGTTCGACGCGAAAGTTTACGAAAACGAAATAGATCTATCAGTGCCAGAGAAAGCAAATCGACGAGAGCCAACTCACCCCGTTCCTGCGCGGTGAACTGCTGGTCGGTACCGACTCTCTCCCTGGGCGAGCTGATGATGTGGTGGTCAAGACGAGGGTTTTGATCACACACATTCGAACATATTGGGTGTTTTTGGTTAGCGCGACGAATTAGCTTGCGCGCGCGGCAACGAGCAGCCAACGAACCGATATACCTTCAACTGGCTTTTACAAATGTCAAAACGATTCGAAAAACTACCCCAAAAACTGTCGCTAATAACGGCGTTCCGTTTTACGATATATAGTATTTACATGCATCTCAAATACAGATAAACTAAGCTAAACATGGTGTCCGGAACCATCATGGTGTATTTAAAAAATGGACAAATTGTACGTTTTTAAACCGCAATATCTGTACAAAAATGTTAGAAAATTATTACGGATTTCCACTTTGTTATATTAATTTGGTGTTGTTGAAAGTGTTTATTGAACAAATTCAATTAAATATATTTCACGCATGTTCTCAATTCCGTCATGCCGCACACCGAAGCGAGATACGGCGCCATCGCCAGTGCGAAATCCGCCTTGAAAGATTTAACTCGATCTCGTTAAAATAAATCCGTCGCCAAATTAATAATTCAGTCAGGTTTTTATAAGTATTCCGATATTTTATATTTCTAAACAGACGCACTTTAACAGTTTTCCCACTTCTGCCTCCCACTTCATAAAACGTCTCACTAGTACCTACCCCTGGGATGCGAAATACGAACTGGTTTGTAAGTCGTTCCGAATCTCGTAAAAGTTATTTATTTCCCAACTAGCTTTTATGGTGAACTAGTTTCAGCGCACTTCTTGGTTCGTTTTCACGATTTACAGCGAGCTGGCGGCGTTGGTCACGCCCAGCGAAATAAGATTCGAATTTATATTGTTTTATTGAATAAGGCTCGGAGTAGTATAGCGTGATCATATAGGGTAATAGTCATTTTTGACTTGAGAGTGCATGAAATCAAAGAAAACTGGGTCGAAAACTATTACACTTAAAATATGTCATCATTATTTTCGCATGAATTAATATTTTAAATCTCTATAAAATATGTGTGTGCCTTGGTTTTTGACCTAGATATAAAGAGACATAGTGGCGCGTTCGAAATTGACCCAGTTTCGTTCCAATATCATCATATTTAAGTCATGCCGAATCAGACAAAAAAAGCAACAATTTAACTGAGGCTGTTACAGAACTGTGAGTTCTTACTATTCAGCAGTATAGGTATGACGGGTATGACACACAAGACATTTGACTTCGTTTGTAATTGTATGAAAACTCGGCGTCTATTTGGGATGCTGGTTTTGTCGAAATAAAACTAATCGGTTACTGACGTGGTGCTGGTTTTTCATTTTATCTCTCCGTACTGTTCGTGAACGTGTTACAAACAGCGTACAAGTCACAAACAAACCGCCTCATATTCCTCTCGATTTGTCAGCTTAGTTCTAGCCAGACTCATAAATTATGGTCGCGAATAAATCTGTTTCCACTACTTTCTAGAACGGAGACCGGAGCTGCGCATGTTAGTGTAATATTCTAGTATGTAGTTTATTGGCTAAATATAGAAAGTATTATCATGACTGATCTGAGTTAATAATTATATTTTCCTTAGTTTTCTAAATATATTCACCGCTCCTTTGACAAATTTGTAAACACACAGACACGGTAACTCAAATAATTTTGTTAAATGATAGACGAGGGTAGACGTAGTGAATCATCATTGACCTGTTTGATAATACTCTTTACGTCACATCTGGCCATAATGTGAGTTTTACCGCACGATACGTGTACGGCAAAATTCGCATTATGGCCAGGTGGAGACGTAAAATTGTGTACTCACCATGTCGCGAATATCGCGAAGCAGTTCGTGCTTGCCGGGTTTTCGGATAGATGGCGGTAGCAGTCACGTTCGATCTCAATATCGCTTTTAGTATGGACGGATTTTTTGAGGGGGGTTGTAGGGTAGATACACGGACGACGGGAGGAGAGAAGGTTGCGCGCGAACAAATCAATGGTGAGCGCTTTAATATTTATCTTTCTACTCGTATCAGTTCATGGACTTTCTTACTGTGTTATTATGATGATCATGTGTCTTGTGTTATTTACCAGCGTGTACCTATCAGTGCTCAGAGAGATCTTGGATCCCAGTGAGTTGTCAATGGTTATGAACTCAGGGTAACCATAGTGTGAGGAACGGGGTCGCTGTAAGGGGAGGTGGAGGCGACTATTTAGCCCGAGATACCAGATGGATAATCACGGGAGGCTCATAGGCCGTAGGAGTAATCAAAGGAGATATCGTCAGCTCACACCATCAACGTCCAGGCCGTGTCTACGTATAGTATCTGCGTGTCCGTTAACATATTTACATCATTCCTATTCTCTAGTCAGTAAACTCATCGGCTCAGTATACCAGAAAAAACATGGTGAAGCTGACGACATGGTGGTGATGTGCTGGGATTGGTTAGATCCATCCGTGCCATATTTAAGTCAGCTAAATTGAAAGTAGCACTGTGTCGGTTGATACTTGTCGGGTATAGCTACACAATATAATACATAACTAAAAGAATCAACTGAAAGGTCAGTTTCAGTTTTAAGATTGTTGAGAAAATTAAAGGCAAAACAAAGTCAAATAAGCAAGCAAGCATTTACTTCAGCCCAAGTTCATATAGGAAACATTCATGGTAGCGTCGCTGACTGAGAAGTCAGCGGCCGTAATTAATGTTTCATGTTGTAGTGTAAATACACTTCTAGTAACTTTGTACATAATAAAACATGTAGTTAATACGAAAGTTTGAAGAGTCATTCGTGTTTGAATGATATTTTCCAAATTGCCTTAGAATTTACTTGAAAGTTTTGAGAAATAAGCAACGGGCAATTACATGGTGAATCTAAAGACATTCTTGTTCGAGTTGAACTTCAAACTGAGCTATAAAAGGTTATCGTAAAAAAAAATTGAGCGTAATTCAGACGTATAATTTCGAAGTTGGCTCGTTAAACAAATCTTATCAATATTTGAAGTCCATTTCTCTGGTGTAACATCCCAAAGATAGTCCGTGGCCTTATAGTAATGATAAGACAATAAACCAAATTACTATGGCAAAACTGAGATATTTATTTTACGTTGGCGGAGATAAATAACCATTATAGGACGGCTTCGAGTTTGTGAGATAAAAATGACTAACGTCATCGGTATGAGCTACTCCTTAAAAGTATCCACGGAACGCTACTATGGTTAAACTAGTAATATTAAGTTTGAAGAGAAGGCTAACTCAAAAGTATATTGAGCATGGGTGCAGTCGTTTTCCTTTCATTGGACTGGGCGCTGTTAGTTAAGATAAGCACAAATCACAAGGAAAACGTCAATCATTATCGCAATCGTGAGAAATTATTGTGAAAAAACGATAATTATAAAATGTACATAAGTGAATAGAAATCAGCCTCATAATCCGTTTTATTATTATTCGTAAGAGTACAAATTGACCTCGTAGTAGGCATGTGTGCTCCTGTAGGGATCAGATACGTTATACGTTGTTAACACCATTGAAAATGATATCGGCAAATAAAGGATGTCTTGAATTTAGGCGGATGAAAGATTTAAAATAAATAACGCATCTGTCATAACTCCGTGTCTACTGTAAATTGTAATCTTCATCTTTGATGCGATAAAATAAGAATTAGTGACCCTAGATTAGAACACCTTACTCTATGAACACCGAGACGATGCTAAGAGAAATAGTATGCACATTTACTTGTCATTACAGTGTATGATGCTAAAAACTAATCAAAAACCTATCGAATTGTATTTATGATTTTAACGTGTACGTAACTGCTTACCATCAGGCGGACAGTATGCTTCGTTGCCACCGTCGTGGTATTAAAAATATATAAATAAAGCAGAGTTTAATTTGAGTTAAGTTCGAGTCTCGTCGACTCTCCATTTATTTGGCACTAGCCTTTTCCCACGGCTTCGCCCGCGTACTATAAGTACTCAAAAGGATAATTACCCATGTTGATTTTCAGACTTTGTGACCACATTTGCCCCTTTTGGGGGGTGAATTTTGAAAAATCCTTTCTTAGTGCATCCCTAGACCTTATAAGGAACCTACATGCCAAATTTGGAATCTCTAGAACCAGTGGTTAGGGCTGTGCGTTGATATATCAGTCAATCAGTCAGTCAGTCAGTTTCTCCTTTATATATTTAGAAGATACCTACTGTATGTATAAGGTGAATTGCACGACAAATGATTTACTTAAATGCTATACATCAGGTTTGAACTACAAATGTGATGCGTCACGCATAAACACGCATAAGAAGAAGTATATCGTCTTCTTTCTGAGCCGGTTAGGTAATTGCCAAACAATACCTTTACTAAAAGAAATCCAGGCCTGCATTTAGAATCAAATGGTTAATTGGAAACTTAAAAGTCGTTGTCATTGATGTTTTATTTTATTGTGTTTCCTTGACACGAAATAATCATGTGATAAATTAAACTTAGTTAAGAAGGATAGACATAAAACAAAACAACAGAGTAATAAAAATAATTTTTTATGTCAATAGTTTCCAAATTCAAGTTTCGTAGTTCGTATTGACTTTATGGAATACTATATTTGAGTAATGATCATTTGGAAATATTTATTGTAGTGTAACATAACTTAGTGGTTAATACGCTCATCTCATACGAGTGCTAGATATGTCCCATATGTGTACAAATGGACATATATTCCACCATGTGTCTTACTTATTAGTGCACCTATTGCAAGGAACCTTACATAAACCGAAATTCAGTGTATTTACGAAACGGTCCAGTTCTTGACTTGATGTAACTGAAATTACTCTTAACACAGTGTACGCAGTGCATGTAGCACATGTTATTTACGCTTTAGGCGGCGGAAAAATAAAAAATATACAAATATAGGGGTCTCGGCGTCGAATATAACTTCGTTCCGTTCGGCGTCGAGACCCTTGGCCCGTGGGGTCCCAGTGCACAGGGCCTCTTCAGAGATCTTTCGAAGAGGCTAATAGATGCCACCGGTACGGACCGTAGAGCTGGCAGCTTCCTCGCCCAACGTATCGGTATTGCCATACAACGGGGAAATGCTGCCAGCATCTACGGTACCATGCCGCGGGGGGATTTTTTGTTTTAGTGTATATTTATTTAAGATAGTTTTTAATTTATGTATAGATGTGATAAACCTTCTTATTACTATCCTAAAATTAAATGACTATTTACGCTTTACTTAAAATATAAATATCTTGAATAAAGATGAAACATAAATAATAAAGTTAAAACTAAACAAAGAACATTAAATGTGACGAATAATTGGTTCTCATAAGTTAAGGTAATGCGACGTAAACAAATACGCAAATCTTACGTTCTACCCACTTTCTCATTCTATTTGATTTGGGGTACTTTACATGGCATAATTTGTACTTACCATGATTTTGTGTAATTGAAGCATTTTATCCATATACGAGTATGTATAAATCTGCAAATATAAGTTTGTAGAAGTTAAAATATTTCATGATACATTTACAAGGTGCTCACAAGTTAAATCTCAATGTAAGATCCGTGCCTATACGAGTAGGTGCATGAAATGATATACGGGTAAATTTAAAGACTTTGTTCTTTATCTCCCGTTGGTTTTAGAAAACTTAACTTAGAACTAAATATTAACCAGTTGTTGATTCATTTGGTTTTGTTATAAACGATTTAAGTTAAAAGAACATGGTTAGAGATGTCCTAATAACTACCATTAACTTCGGTAACTGATAATCAATGTTTCGAGTGTTTTGACATTTACTAAAAATCGTTCGGGTACCTACTGTTAGTACCTATATGGCTACATGTAGGCACAAGTAAACACAGCTCAGACATAGCTCAGAGAGTGTTTTGACATTTACTAAAAATCGTTCGGGTACCTACTGTTAGTATATGGCTACATGTAGGCACAAGTACACACAGCTCAGACATAGCTCAGAGAGTTGCCAGACTTAAGTGGCAGTGGGCGGGCCACATTGCTTGCAGAACCAATGGCCGATGGGGCAGAAAGGTTCTTGAGTGGTAACCGCGTACCGGAATACGCAGTGTGGGAAGCCCCAGACTAGGTGGACCGACGATCTGGTTAGAGTCGCGGGAAACAGCTGGTTAAGGGCGGCGAATGACCGTTCGTTGTGGAGATCCTTGGGGAGGCTTTTATCCAGCATTGAACGTCTTTCAGCTAAAATGATGATGATGAGGCACAAGTACGAGTGCTTAAACCAATAATACAAATACAAATATTCTTTATTGCACACCTCAATAAAATATAACAGTACAATACACAGATTAAAAGTAAAGGCAGTCAACAGGCGGTCTTATCGCTAGAGAGCGATCTCTTCCAGACAACCTTGGGGTAGCAATAATAAGCTTTAAATTGGCCACTTTGTGAAAATTTGTATAATGCTAACGTATGTCATTTAAACAGAGTTGCCAATCGTGTTTGACTATCTGTTTGCGGTGAAAACCTTAAACTAAATATGTTATATATTTAAGTTTGTACTTAAATGACGTTTGGAAAGCAAGAAGTAGTTAATAAATACCGTGATATAGACAAATTATTAGCGGATAGTGTAAATGCAAATACATAACAAGAGTTTAACTACGGACGATTCGTTATTTCCCATCATAGCAACAAGCATAGTTCATATTGAAGTGAAGTGTTGGCTGGAAAGATATTTTATAATTAAGTAAGATTATATTTTCTGCGTAACTCAGAAAGGGCAGGTCATTGTGACAATCTGGTTTGACCTTGACACGTAATATTCAGAAATTAAATATGAATAGTATGTATACTGTTACTTGTCTCCATTTCCCACAACGCGAGTAGAAGAGGGAGAAGAGGTATTCGAAACATATATAATACAAAAATACCTATTGAAATTAAATCGTTAAAATAAAATAAAATATAGTCTTGTGTTTGAACGTGTGACCGTAAATTCTTTGAATAATAGAAAAACATTTTAAATCCACCTACTATATGCCAGGATGCATACCACCTTGTAACACCGTAAGGATGTTGGTTAATAAATGGTGATGACCGTAGTCCATAGAAAAGACGCTCAGACTATCAAAGTATAAAAGGGTAGGTACGAAACTTATCAAAACTATCTATCCTAACAAAGATCATTCTAAGTTGGTCACGCGAGTAGTGATTTGGTCTGTCACTTCAAAATATTACTATTTTGAGTAACCGGTAATTAGAACGCCTATAAAGTACATCTCATGTTCGAACGTTTTCCTTTCATTTTCATAACATCATAACGAACAGGGTTTTGGTATTTAGATAATCAATGATGATTCAAGGGAATTGCACGCACGAAAGGGATTAGTTCAATATACTTGGTGTTGAACTTAAAATGTGGTTTCGTGGGGGTAATAGATATATTATCTTGGCACTATGACCTCAAAAAATTTCACAAGATGTTCAAGCGCAATAACAACACCCGTCTGAGAGGCCATCACTTGAAAGTAGACAGCCAAAGGTCCCACAGTAACCCATAAAGACACTTCCTGAGCAACCGAGTGGTATGGGCCTGGAATAAAGTACCAGAGGATGTGGTATCAGCTCAAAATGTCAACCAATTCAAGAACAAATTAGATAAGCACTTTACTCGCCATTGATCATTTGTCGTGTTAACTGGATACAGGCAAAATCAGTTGTACAACTGCCTGCCTGCTTATAAATAATAATAATCAGTCCGTCAAGCCTACTCAGTGGTAGATGTATGTATATATCTCAGATGCAAGCAACGTTTAATAAATAAAGATGATCATAAAGGTGTGATAGTCTTGATAATGCAGGTAGCCGCGTGAAAATGTATGAATATAGGATAGGTACTTAAATACTATTAAAATCAATCATAAATTAATTCTTGAAGGTGTTTTTAGGAAAACACCGTGCGACTCTAAATACCCACGTATATTGATTGATTCTATAAAGGTACAATAATAAGTAGGTGTATGTACCAACATGCAAACGGATATTTACGGTATGTGTATGAAATTTAGTGTCGAGAAGTAGTTGATATTGGAAATAAATTGGACCACAGTTATAATAAAAACGCACACATAATAATAATGGTGTCACAAAATAAGTACCTACCAAAATAATTGAAAAACTACTTTGTTAGCGGTGGATAAGTTCTTGGCCATAAAAACGAATTCAAATATCATAGTCTCGCTCACGCTTACGATATACGTACTACAGTGTTTGACTACAAAAATGGTTTGAGAAAAATCGCCTTTTTTCAACTGACGATATGGTTGCTAAATGATATGTAGGGTTTTGATCCTATACCTTGTTCAGCCCAGTCTAGTGGTATCCCACGGGTACTAGGTATGACCGTACTTCGCTTGTTGAGTTATAAGAAGTCGTGAATTAGTTACTGAACTTTGAATACCTTCACATTGTATATGTAAACGGAGTACAGGCAGTAGGTATGTACAATGTAGAAGGATGATTCTCTACGGGGATGTAACTTGATTAAACAAGCGAGTTTTTGATACCACGCTAGAAAAACAATCGAAATTAATTGTTTATAGTTCAGTGTTCAATAACACTTTGGTCAAGGTTATATCCAGGTTATGTACAACTATCAGAACCCTTCCCATTATCATTGTAAATTATTAGAGTACTAGCTGACCCGGCGAACTTCGTACCGCCAACTTCCACCGACTCCCGTCGACCTCAAGTTTACTCCTACGCCAGTACTACCGTCTCCCACCACTCTCCCACTATCGTCCAACCATCTCCCACTCTTGTCCACCCTTCTCTCATTATCTTCCACCCTTTCCAACTCTCACCTACCCCTCTCCTACTCTCTTCCACCACCCTTCTCCCACCGACTCCTACTTCACTCCCACCCATCGACTCTAATCCCATTCCCACTGACTCTTACACTACGTCAGTCTCATTGTCTCCACCTCCTCCCATTGTCTTCATCCACTCCTATTAACGGACTTACACTTTCTTAACTTCCATAGATTATGTTATTGATTGTGTTGTGTTGATGTATGCATTTTTTTTAAATTTCTCCAATATTTTAATAGTTATTCTGTTATTCGGGGTGGAGATACATCCAAAAAATTTTTAAGAAAAAAAACCGATTTCAATGGGGAAAGCCGGTGAAAGATTATTATTATGTAGATGGTGTACTCTTAGACTCCATACAATGAAATAACTTTCTTAACAAACACAGCGAAGAGGACAAACGCCAACTCGCCAAACGTGAACTATGCGTCGTTGAAGAGTTCCGTTCTGATCATCATCAGCAGTTCCACTTTATCAAATGTCACTCTTTTGAATGAAAATGCTAGATTTGTTGAAAAAAAATACAAAAATCATCTATGTGTATGCCCTTAAGATTTGAGGAGTTCCCTCGATTCCTCATGGATCCCATCATCAGAACTTGAGGTTGACGAAAATTTGTCCTGGCAATCAAACTTGCTTAACAAACACAGCGAAGAGGACAAATCGCCAAACGTTAACTATGCATCGTTGAAGAGTTCCGTTCTGATCATCATCAGCAGATCTACCTCTTCAAATGATCTTCTTGAAATGATTCACTGTTTTGAATGAAAAAAATGGATTTCTTGATAAAAATATGTATATGTATGCCTTTAAAGTTTGAGGAGTTCCCTCGATTTCTCATGGATCCCATCATCTTAACTGCATTTTGACAAAAACGGGACGAATCTGTATATATATATATAAAGCCTGACCAGAAATATATGATTATTGTCAAGAGGGCGCTATAATTCTCATTTATATGGCAACAGTTCAGTTCTCTATGGTATGGTGACATCTTGATTTGTTTACCTGTCAGCTTTGATGTTAATTTGAAAATGTTTCGCAGCGAAAAAGTTTCATTTCCCGAGCGTATTACTTACAGCAGTTTATTATATACACTATTTACATTTACAATGTTTCGCTCTTGAATATGGATAACTTTGGGAATTTTTTGAGGTTTATTATTTAATATTCAACACTTTATTTTTATTCAAGCAAACCGTCTCAATGACACTTGACAACAGTGACAGCCTATCACATGCACTCACACATGCATATCATTCTGTCATTAAAATTATTGCCAGTGTAAGAAATTAGTTCCAATGATATTCCGCAACATGGCGCACGATCATATATTTCTGGTCAGGCTTTATATATATAAACTAAAAAAAAACATACACGCCGAATTGAGAACCTCCTCTTTTGAAATCTTGAAGTCGGTTAAAAATCAAAGATCATGGAAATTGGTTCAGCCGTTCTCGAGTTATAAATGTTATATTGCATTTTGTTATACCACGTTTTATGTCACGTTCCGCGGAAATGGGATAAAAAGTATCCTATGTCCGTCTTCTTGTTCTAAGCTACCTCCCCACCAATACTGAAAACATCTAATATGTTGCACAACTTTTTTGTAAGACAAATTATATGGCATTAAGGCAGTCATGTTTCATGGCGCCGTTAGACTGACCAACGTCGGCAAATGAAAGGGACGCAGCTATGCGTTCGTATATCTGCGTCTCTTATATTTCGTTTCGGCATTAGGTTATTTAGTGTTGTCAATATGTTTATAAGATACTGTTAAACGTTTAATTTTAATATTAAAAAGTAAACTTTAAGTTTACTTTTTATTTATTTATTTTTATCTAAAATAAATTTTAACCATTTATTTCAAAATGGTTACTTAGCAAACCACTTTTTTAAGACTCTTATATATATGCACATACACCAGTATTTTCAATTTCAAGGGCCTCCGCTTCAGGAAGCAGTTAGGGCACTTAATAAGCTCGCCAACATCGAAAATCGTAAATTTCGAACGACTTCTCTCTTCACTCTCATCGCTCTTGCATAAGTGTGAAAGAGAAATTTCTCGAAATTTACGAAATACATGTGTTCGCGGTTATAGGCCAGCTTCCCACATGCCAAAACCCAAAGCAGGCTGTAGATAACAGAAACACGCTTATTTATCAAATGTTTCGCGGCCCTTTTCTTGAGTTTTAAATAAAACAATAGATATTATGTGGCAAACATATTATTTTTATGACTAAAATTGTCAATATTAGGGGGATGGTAATGAAAGTATTGAAATGCTTGAAGAAACAATACCATACTTTTAAACACAGTTTAATTTATTTACTCTGCCACATTAACCAATAACAGAATCTGGTTTAATCTTTCTTTATTAGGTAGGCTGCTACTCCTTCCCTATCATTCTCTCCTCCACTCTCACTCAATCAATTGATAGTGATTCCTCCAGCTCCTCCAACTGCTCCATTTCTGCATAACTTATCTAAAATATTTATAGGGATATATTTGTAAATCCATTTAAAAACATACCATACCAATAAAACGTTCATTAGATTGCTTACTTACATCGTCATTAAAAATGTCCTGGGACATTTCAGGGAGTGCATAATCTGCATCTGTATTTCTTGTGCACTGCAGTGCATCTGCATTTTTCGTGCACTGCGGTGCATCTGTTTTTTTTGTGCACAGCAGGTGTTTCTTAGTTTTTTCTTGTTGTTCACGTGCTTTATTTCGCCGAACTTGTCTTGTCGTCTCGAGGCCACAGCACTCACAATAGTTAAAATTGTCTGAAAAATATTAATGAACAAACATTCAGCCTACAACACACATGAGAGCAAGAAGTGCACAAATTAAGATTACCTAGGACAGGCGCGGATCCAGGATTTTGTTCATCGGGGGGCACTTTCCTTCACAAAAAGTCTCGCGGTCCCCACCTATGGGCCCCGTAGTATACGAAGTTTGCGTTTCAGGGGGGGGGCAATTGCCCCTGTTGCCCCCCCACCCCCTGTATCCGCGCCTGACCTAGGACAATGTTGTCACATTCTAGACATCTGCTGCACATTTGCATCTTACTTTTAAATCTTGCAAAAAAATTTTCATTGCAAAAATTGCATATCAGTGAAACAGATTAAATCAAATTAGATTAGATCTGATTTGAATTACATGGCATTTTAACGACATCTATATCCGATTTCAGTATCTCGGTCATCTCGGTTGTTAATATTTTCTGTATAATCCCTGATAATTTATTGTCCTTGTGCCGTATTATAATTTTAAAACACATAACTAAAAAATAAACTTTAGTAGAACACTTACCATCTTTTCTTAATGCTCTCCGCTCCATCCACTTGCCGCAATTGTGGCAATGTTTACCAAAAGCAAGCAGAGTTGGCTGTAAAAAATTTGAATACGTAAATATATATCATCTTTAGAAAATATGTTTCTCACTACAATAAAAAATATTACTTACTATTTTCGGCATTATACCAGCACCACGATTAAAGAAAATAAATCGCGACTAAACCGCCATTTCAGATCTAGGGAATACTATATTACTAAACCGCAATGAGAAGACGATTGAGATAGCTGTCAGCCCATACTAATTTTGACGTTTCGTTTGACAAATCGTGTACGTGTCGCGGGCATAAACTCAGCTACCCTCATTTAAATATTGAGCTGCTACCCACTTTTAAATATTGAGCTCGAACAGGCTTGTCATATCAATGTCAATAAACAAAATGGCCGACATGGCCGGCTTTTAATTAAGGTCATATTTGTTCTTTGAAATAAGTGTTTTATGACTTTTTAATACTTATTCTGTTAACCAGGGCTGTGACCATTCAAACTAATCCGAAATCATCTAAATCGGTTTAGCCGTTCTCGAGTTATAAACGGTCTTACTAACACCACTTTCTTTTATATATTTAGATGACTTGAAATTTACGTAAACGGCCCTTTTTATTCGTTTATTGGGGAGGGCTGTCGAGCACATACCAGTAACAAACAGATGACCTCGACAGTATTATATATAGATAGCCATCCAGTTGTAAGAACCAGTACAATAAGAATAAAGTCGTAGTTAAAGTACAGACAATAGGTACATTTAAAAGAGGACATTGTACATTTTGGCATTAGCAAGTACATAAAACATTATGCCAGAAATTAAGACTGTGAAGTCAAAAGAGTTAAAGGATAATGCATTTAAAGTTTTAGACATTCCGCGTTTAATACCGAAGTACATTTGTTGTGGTACATTGAATCCTTGAAAGCTAAGCCTAGCTGTTATAGTAGTAATTAATAGAGTATTACTAATTCCTCTTAAAATTGTTCTTTGAAGAACTAGATATTCTGAACGGGTTGATATTTGATATAGCACAATGATTGATAGAACTAGATATTCTGAACGGGTTGATATTTGATGTAGCACTATGATTGATAGATGCTAATTTGGTTAACTTATAAAAGATTAAATTGAAGAATCATCACATTGCTTAGTCATATGAATGTTGACGTACAAGGGACAGGTTTTAACGTAAAGTATAAATCCTTACATTAGTAAATGGTTCATCCTAGAAATATACCTACCGATTAGTTTACAAGAATCCTAACACTCAGTCCACACAGGTTACTTCTAATTTACTAAACCGCGACGGTGATCCTGCTCAGCTCAGCTCAGACCTCAGTCAGTGTAACCTCAGTAAACGCTCAGAATAATTTAATCCTACTCAGCTCAGCCCAGACCTCAGTGAACGCTCTCAGAACAGTTTGATCCTACTCAGCTCAGCCCAGACCTCAGTAAACGCTCAGAACAGTTTGATCCTACTCAGCTCAGCCCAGACCTCAGTAAACGCCCAGAACAGTTTACGGGTCCTGCTTGTAATCAGCTCAACACAGGCACTGATGAACGCTCAGACCAGTCTAGGGATCCTACTTTGATCAGATCAGCACAGCCATCGGTATTCGCTAAGACCAGTCTCAGAGGGACGTGATAGCTTGTCTCAGTTTCACAAGGCCATCCCTACTCTCAGCGGAAAGGGCAAGAAAAAAGGTTCGAGAATGGACAGCTCAGCTACATTGTTATTCACACAGAGCACCAACCTCTTTAGTGCGTTAGTTGCTCTTAGGAGAGAGGCGCGCTTGTCTATGGTTTGTATAGGAATCGACCATAAAGCTCTATAAATGGAGTACGCTTCGCCTCATCTTTCCAAACAAAAAAGTCTGCCAAAATCTGAGGGGGGCGAGGTAGCACGCATGTGATGTTTTCTAGTCAAAGGTACATCATTGTCGGTTGTTAATACAGTTTATTTCTAAATGATTTTTTATGGCAGCAACGCTTTATTGACAACCGACAAAGATGTAACCTTTGACTTGAAAACACCAAACATATTTGACATATTCTTTTTATACTTCATAACACTAAATGGAGCAATAGATAGTCGACTGTACATACGTTAACATATGGTTCATTATTGGATGCAGTCTTTGCAAATGTCAAACAAAAAAGCCAAGGATCATTTTTGATTGTATTTTCAAACAAAATATAGAAGACAGCAATCCTTAAGCGCGTTAAATATGGAGAAATGTCAAACGTCAAATAGTTACTGCCCGTCAGAAAGAAAACGATTGTCTTTGAATCGATTCTGTAAACGAAGCTTGATTTTCGATTTAGATTAAATCTTTTATTACGAAAGTAATGATAAATTAAAGTAAAATTTTACTTACATCTGAAATGGTATTTCATCTTTTTGTAAACTAGACGAAATATAACATTTTTTACATCCAAAAACAGCGCATAAGGGCATTTTCACGGAGCTTGTTATCCATCGACAGCGATGACGAAAATGCGTGACATCGATTATTGAAATAGTTTTTATAGATGTACTAGATTTTCCTGCCAATACTTTTGACAGAGGGGAAATGATACCTAAGGCCTCTCCTGGTTTAGAACTCTCTGGAATCGACCGTGTCAGAATATTTGACAAAATAATTATCTTAGCTGTCAGATATCAGTGCTAATAGCGTTGGGGCACAGGTCGATACTTTTATAGATATTTCGATGAGATAATCTGAATAATCACGAATCTGATAATCATAATCAATCAGCAGTAATATTAATAACGAGTATTTGTGGAACTTTTGTCATGATACTTTGAAACTGATAGACCACCCTCAGCCTAAACCGAAAATAGGACCTAGAAACATGACACGAGTTTCGTAGAATTCGCCTCTGAACCATACATCTCATAGAGCTACATGGCGTCGCATCACCAGGGAAGTGGTGGCAAAAGACTCGACCGAGACATGACCACGACCACTCTGCCAAGAGTGCACGACTAAGAAGAAGATATGTTACCATTCCGCATTTTCTTTAATTATTGCAACTATTCATGACACAAAATGGTGTTTCGAATCCATTTTATGATAATGTTAACTCCGCAAATCTCAAACTGTCACTGGAGCTAACCGGGCGCAAAGCGCAAGAGTGATACAATATTCTAAGGTCAAACATCATACCTAGTCCTATGGCTCGCACATGCGCATTGCTTATCTGTGGCTATTCACAATAGAGTTCACATTATATATTTATTGATTCAATTGTTTACTGATACTGATTAAACTGATCTGATTTCAATGTTTCTATAATTTTATTTTTCTTAAGAGGCGGGAGTGTCGCGAATATCGCGATGCAGTTCGTGCTTGCCGGGTTTTCGGATAGATGGCGGTAGCAGTCACGTTCGATCTCAATATCGCTTTTAGTATGGACGGATTTTTTGAGGGGGGTTGTAGGGTAGATACACGGACGACGGGAGGAGAGAAGGTTGCGCGCGAACAAATCAATGGTGAGCGCTTTAATATTTATCTTTCTACTCGTATCAGTTCATGGACTTTCTTACTGTGTTATTATGATGATCATGTGTCTTGTGTTATTTACCAGCGTGTATCAGTGCTCAGAGAGATCTTGGATCCCAGTGAGTTGTCAATGGTTATGAACTCAGGGTAACCATAGTGTGAGGAACGGGGTCGCTGTAAGGGGAGGTGGAGGCGACTATTTAGCCCGAGATACCAGATGGATAATCACGGGAGGCTCATAGGCCGTAGGAGTAATCAAAGGAGATATCGTCAGCTCACACCATCAACGTCCAGGCCGTGTCTACGTATAGTATCTGCGTGTCCGTTAACATATTTACATCATTCCTATTCTCTAGTCAGTAAACTCATCGGCTCAGTATACCAGAAAAAACATGGTGAAGCTGACGACACACCACGGGCAGTAAAAAAGAAAGCCCTCTATCGCATATTTACAACCCTCGCCTGCGGCTCGGGCTACAAATGCCTGCGATTTCGGGCTTTCCTTCTTTTACAGTCCTTGGTAAGTAATGTACTATAATAAGATTAATAATTGGAATCCAAGTGTCTGGTTTTAGATTCCTTAAATATTTATTTAAATATTATGTTCTTGTTGTTTATTTTCTAAGTGCTTACTTATAACCTGATTGTAACCTTTCAATAAAAAAGTGACCAACATGGATACTTGTCTATCCTCAATCTTAGTGACGTCACTTGTTTATTGAATCGAAGTGGTGTGATTGGACACCTGGGGGTGGTGTATAAAACACCAATACCTGCTACTTTTGGGATCATTATAGCACTAGCGGCTCTGAACAGAAGGTGGTGTCCAAACTGTGCCAGTTAAGGCTCCTTATTCCCTAAAAGGTCGAAAAAGTCTATTAATGAAAAAAGCCGCATAAAATGCTATTTATAAGATAGTTTGAAGTATTTAGTAATACAAAAAAAAATTTTTGAACCATGTTTATTATTATTAAGTACCCAAAAATACGATTCTTACAAAAAGTGTCCTGTGAAGTGTGATTTAAGTGTCATTTTTAAAAATTCATAGTAATTTGAAATTTACTGCTATAGTATAGTTTTTTTTTATCGTGATAGAAATATAGTTTAACTTTGCAATGGTAATATTTTTAGGGAAAAATATTCATAGGGTTTTCGTGGAAAAAATGAAATGTAACCGTGTTTTCATCAAAAAACTGGCATATAATCAGAAGGTATTTTGTTGATTATCCAAGATGAATCTTCGATTTTTATTTCCATGGCCGTCTCATACATGATATACTCAATTGAATTTAATTCAAATTAAATAAGAATTTTTACCCTTTTTTGCGTAATCTGAAAATGAACGGTACACCAAACTGGAAAATCCGGAAAGGCCTTCCAAGACAACCAATTTTTTTCATATTTCACTCGTTAAAATGTAATATTTGCTCCGATGGCCGTCTAGATAAAGAAATGAACTATTATGTGCATCAATAGTTGATTTAAAAACACTTAGTATTTTCGCCATAGCCTTCGAAGAAAATGAAGCATTTCGTGAAATTCGCGCGTTTTGGGAATAAGGCCTCTTAAGTAACTTTATTATTTACTTTATATTTTGTTAATCATTATGACCTTTTATTACTTACTGATTTGATCACTTATTAATAATTGTGTAATTTTACTGAATTTTAAAAGTTATTATATAGATGATTGAAAGTTGTAATATTTTGTATCATTAACTTATAATTTATTGGATAATCTTGGGACACTTGTATAATCTTGTGTTTGAGAAGTATTAATTACTTAAAAGAAATAACGATACCTGTGATGTACTATTATTGTGATATTTATTGAAAAGAATATACCTCGCCAAGTTTCTTGCCGGTTCTTCTTGAGGCAGAGGTCTACTTTCCGAACTGGCGGTAGAATCAGTACCTTTTTGATTTTGCAATAAATCATCATTATTAAAATATTCATTTGTTTTATCTTTTTTACCTTTAATCTAACACGCACGTATATTTTTTTCAATTATTTAGTCACTTTGGTTGGGTGAACTTTCATACCATGTCGGTGGCGAACAAACATACATCCCGCCAGGTAAGCGGTCACAGTAGCCTATGGATGCCTGTAACTCTAGAGATTTAGATGTAACATGCGCGTCGCCGGTCCTTTAATAGCCTGTACAATAAAAAGTACCCTTTTAGAATTTGATTTTTATGTGACATGGGTTAATTATCTTGATAGCGGGGAGTGCTGTCACTTTTTAGAGTAAGTATGGCATTTTTTTCTATCGCTAATCTTTTATTTAAATATGCAAAACTCCTGAGCTATTGCGTATTACCTCCATATACAACAGATACTCGTACATAGATACAAACACGCTCGGAAGGCCCATTCACCCTTCACCCATTCTTCTTTTTAATTGGCTAAAAGCAGCCTATTTTCTAGGGCTACTGTTAAAACGAACCCCGTAAAGAAACATAATAACCAAAAGGCTTCGACCAAAGCACAGAAGGATGATGAAGATTAATAACTTTTCCTTTGTAGTTTTTGCTCCATCTCCCGGTCTACGTTCCGTCTCATTCACTTTACTGACCAATTTCTGTCCATGTAGAAACTTAATCTGGCCATATTAACAGAAGCCTTGAAAGAACAGCCCTAGGCATAGCAATTAGGTGGACAGGTGTTACATATATGTATATCTAGTATGGTGGTTATTTCTCATTTTTAGGGTTCCGTAGTCAACTAGGAACCCTTATAGTTTCGCCATGTCTGTCCGTCCGTCCGTCCGTCCGCGGATAATCTCAGTGACCGTTAGCACTAGAAAGCTGAAATTTGGTACTAATATGTATATCAATCACGCCGACAAAGTGGTAAAATAAAAAGTGGAAAAAATGTTTTATTAGGGTACCTCCCTTATACGTAAAGTGGGGAGTGATTTTTTTTTTCATTTCAACCCTAACGTGTGATATATTGTTGGATAGGTATTTAAAAATGAATAGGGGTTTACTAAAATAATTTTTTGATAATGTAAATATTTTCGGAAATAATCGCTCCAGAAGTAAAAAAAAAATGTGTCCCCCCCCCTCTAACTTTTGAACCATAAGTTTTAAAAATATGAAAAAAATCTCAAAAGTAGAACTTTATAAAAATTTTCTAGGAAAATTATTTTGAACTTGATAGGTTGAACAGTTTTTGAAAATAAATTACAAAATAATTTCTGAACTAAGTTTGTTTTAACCGTATAAGCAGGTGTTTATTGTACCTGTAATTTCTACAAAATCACAATGAAATGACGAGCTTTCAAAAACTCTTAAGTAAGGACACTTATTGTGACGGACAGAAAACTACGGAACCCTACACTGAGCGTGGCCCGACACGCTCTTGGCCGGTTTTTTATATATTTTGCGGGGTACCCCTCATTGTGTTATTTGGCATTAAAGATGATGGCAAATTCTTAAATTATTTTTTAAATTCTTTAGGAATGTGCCACATAAAACCCGAACACAAAAAGAACCCAAGAAAATGCTGATTATTTTTTGCATCCGGCCTCATAGCCGGCTTTCACGCATGCGGCGTCGGTGCGCGAACGAGATAGCGCATATGTGTATACAGGCGCGGATACAGGGGGGGGCAACAGGGGCAATTCCCCCCCCCCCCCCCCCCACCCCCCTGGAACGCAAACCTCGTATACTACAGGGCCCATAGGTGCGGTGGAAAGTGCCCCCCCCTGAACGATATCCTAGATCCGCGCCTGTGTGTATAGCGCTGTCACGCTTGCACACCCTCGGCGCATCAGGTTGCGGCGCCAGTGTGATAATCGCCTTAGTTACTTATTACAAAGACAGATGCTAGGACGTCTACTACCCTAATATGTAGTAGTATAAACTTATATAGATGTCATATACAAAGGAAAAAGTGACCTAAGCCTCCGGTGCCCAGGGCTGGGATCGAACCAGCGTCTTCTGCATTCGCGGCAGACGCCTCTTAATCACTTGGCCACTTGGTCACTTGGCCAAGTGGTTAAGGCGTCTGCCGCGAATGCAGAAGACGCTGGTTCGATCCTAGTCCTAGATCCTAGCTAGCTATATAGTAGTGTGTCTACCTACTTAAAATAAACAAATCAAAATATTTATTAAAAATAATTTGATTTGTTCTTCAGATGTAGTAGTATTTTTAAATTATAACATCGTGCACATAGTGTGTAAAAACTTATAAGATCAATAAAAATAAACACCAGTCGTAATTACAACAGTGCTAAGGTACAGTCAGCTGCAGAAGTAGCGAAGCAAATGACGTGTATGTAGTAACAAAATCTTCAAAATGCTCTTGTGCCGTATTCTAACTTTAAAATAAATAAACAGTACATTAAAACATCATGTCTGAGTGTTTTAAAGTATACGGCCTCTTGGCACAACTGGTAGGTATACGAGAAGAAAAGCGTGTAAAGGTAATTTTGAATACCTCGCCTGTAATAAGCCTGTAGTGTACACAATTATTTTCGTTGATAATATTAATATTAAACCGTTTTTATAGGTACCGCTGAGAAATTGCGAGAATGTTACGAGATATTAAATTATAATGACGGCCTACACATATTTATGACCTTCAAGGTTGAGAGGGTCCCTCAAAAACTCGGTCTGTGACGAGGGCTCAGTTTTTGCTTCGAGCTTAGGACGACAGGGCTGAATAAAGATACGTGACGTCGTGTGACGTCATGGTTAGATTACTTCTTCTTCGCGTAGTGACAGAAACAGATCAATAATTAATGGGCGTTTTTAAAAACGTTCGTAAGTTCCTGTTAGGCTGTGGTTGACTGTCAGAGAATGCCTTGAGGCATTAAGTCCGCCTTTGTACTTATTTTGACTTTGCTATAGAGTTTAAATTGGAATTGGATTCCGAGCCACATTAAAAACTCACAGCACAGTCAGAGGGTGGACACGCCATACTACAAAACTCGTTTGAGCGCTTATGTGTGCACGGCACGTCTGTACAGTAAAAACTTCAATGTTCGTCAAACTCATAATCCAATCCTACCAATCGGCCGCCGCGGGGTAAGGTAACTCCAACTGGGGCGGAGAGCGGCTTGGTCATTCTGTATGAAATAATATTATTTATTCTGTGGCACGGTTTGTCAATACGCCTCAATAATTTAATTGACAATGACAACGAAATACCAATCCTTATTTTTAATGATCTTATAAAATTAGTTGTAAGCTTTGAGTTGGCTTTGAGTAAGAATATATGTAGTAGAGGTACAGTCTCAAACATGATTCACCGAAAATATGGCTCGTGAAAATTTGTAACCGGCCAGTCTTAGGTATACCGTAATAAGACTGTCAGAAGAACTGCTGTAGGAGTCGTTCTTACAGCACTATTGTGGGGCCATTTTCTTGGGATGATGGCGTTCTTTATTACATATCGGTGGTTATAAAGCTATGTAATATCACTGTTTATTTGCTAAAATAGGCAGGTATTTTGCTAATATGCGAACATAACTTGAAGGTTAAATTTAAATGTTGTACTCATATCATATCACCATTTGCCGATATTTTATAATTTCTACTAAATCATGATTATGGTTATCAAGTCACACCGCAAGCACATTTCTACGAAAATGAAGAACGCAGGGCGGGCCTGTGGTAACAAGATGACACCGCGGTTTCGATGTCTGAGACAAGTTTGGCATTTCATATCATTCTTATGTATATCACCACATTATAACATTATAACATTTAGTGCAGTGGCCTTTATTTAATGTATCTATCTAGGTATAGTGGTAATTTTATAAGATGTCGGAATCTTACTAAAGTAGCTACAAATAATAATGTCTAATTGCAATTTGTAGGGCCCAACCTGTCAGGTTGGGAGGTGTAATAGGAGGTTGGGCCTGTAGGGAGCCGAAGGAGGGCCTCTACAATATCTAAGATTAAGTTCCACTCGTCTAATCTTCATCGGATTATAACAGAATCGTCCAGAAATTGTAACAAAATACACGCTTGAACGCAAATGTAGACCGTACATCTTTATATGAGAAGGGTCGGCTGATAGGATTTCCTCTCGTGTAAACGTCACGATTAGAGTTGTATTAATATGATATCGCTTTTGGTTTCGGCGGCGAAATTTACGAAAAAAAACCGCTTAGAGCTATAGTTGGGTCAAAAGCAACGTTCCAATTGAGTCGAAACTCCTAAAGATAGACGTCTCGCTCACTCTCGCTGTCTGCAGTCGCTACGCGTCGCAGCGTTCTTCCTTTATTTTATTGCCGTACCGGCACGATGCTTTTGACTCTACTATATATCGCTCGGATTTTGACGCTGTTGGCGGCGACCGCGAGCGTGTCAAACAAACGTATGAGATCCCTTGCCATGTTCACGAAAGAATGCTACAATTTTTAGTGCTTTTTCTTAAGGGATGCTTTGAAACATTTTTGATGTATTTAAACCTGCTTATGTTTAACGCGCCATAATGTTTATGGCGCATTTAAATTTCCGAACTATAATTATTTATAATGTTTTGATAATTAAGTAGATGTTTTTTAGGTACATAATATGGATTTATATTAATATTTACAGCTATAACAGAAGTTGTGAGTAAAAGTTTATTACGAGCTCTACATTTTAAAATAAAAATTACTTTTACCAATAAAAAAAAACATAAATTCAGATAGTGTTGAGCGTCATAGTATGACCAACAACAAAAAGTTTATTATTGAATTGTATCAGCATCTCCTAGCCGCGTGGGTTTTCCGAAAATCCGACCTATACCCGCAATTGGTCTCGATTATTCACATTTACGCTATTAGGGCTATGATATAATAATAATGACAGATGGGTTATGCACGCTCCAAAAGTGAAGCACGTAAAATGAGTGAATCCAAACAATTGTCGCCGGTGTCGGCAAGCGAGAGATGCGGACGTGCCAATGAGCTCGTATCACTCGTGTGAGAAAGAGACAAACTGTAATTTTCTAACAATGAGATTGACAAAGATGTAATGATTGTCAAAATAGATAAACACAACAAAATCTTTGCTAGGTTATGAAATAATTTGTTAGAGTATAACCCATCCATAGTAAATATCATTGTACTAGCTTTTGCCCGCGGATTCGCTCGCGTTGAATTCGGGGTAACACGGTTCCCCTTTCCTGATTGCCCCCCGGAATGCTCCATACAAACTTCCACCACCCATTTTAGGGAAGTGGGGGGTTAGAAAGAGACAAAAAGTAGCCTTTGTCACTCTCCATCCCTTCAACTATCTCCACTTAAAAAATCACGTCAATTCGTCGCCCCGTTTTGCCGTGAAAGACGGACAAACAAACACACACATACACTTTCCCATTTATAATATTAGTATAGATTAGGGTTTTTACTCTACCTACACACAACACTCACAACATCCGATGGATTTGAAATGCAAACATATCCTGCACGTTTACATTTGCCGATCACTGGATTCCACGAAGACGGAATCCCTTGTCCCTCGTTCTAGTTGAAATGTTTATACTTCCTCATTTCAATAGCCTCTCGTAGTTTTCTGCTATAACGACCGAACCAGCGTCTTCTGCAGAATATAACAAAAAATATACTTATATTAAAAAAAATGGTTTCTCTGGGCCCATCTCTAGCCATTTCACACCGGTTGCTTCCCGTCAATAGACAATTTTTTCGCTTAAATTTTTGTTACCTTTCACAGATTAAGATTGTAGCCGAAGTAATAAAGGTTTTTATGAGCCGTCACCCCCAAAAAAGCGGTAAATGTTGCTTTTAATTTGGAGAATTAAGAAAGGGCTCTTCCATCTAAAATGTTTTTTTGTTAAGTACTTGATTTTAGGCGTGATTTTACGATATCAGTGGTTTTCCTTGAAATCACATGATGTGCGCGTTGTCTATTCAAGAAAACATTTTCGTAATTAAAAAAGACTTAATTAATAGGTATACCTTTTTTAAACGCATAGTCCAAGTAGACCGGTCAAGAGCATGTCGGGCCATGCTTAATGTAGGGTTCCGTCCGTACTTGCCGGTCCGTTACTACACACACCCTTATAAATCAAAATGAAATTTTAACACCACAGGAGATCGAAGAGCTCTAGCTGTTTCGCTCAACTAATAAGTCTAGCAATTCAGTGAGGAAATGCTAGTCATACTAGTTTCTTTGGGACCCCCTTGTAACAGGTGTAGTATTGTTTCAACAACAGCTACCTGATTTTTCTCACTTAGCGGTCCCCCGACACGACGACGCTTGGAAAATATAAATATTTGAACTTACATAATATATGTGACGATAATAATTATAATAGATTTAAAATATTATTTGTAGGTTTTTAGAGTTTTTTTTTGATTTTTAAAATTTTAATTACATATATTATTTTAGATTTAGTTTAGTTTTAATTTTGGAGTTAATTATTATATTCATACTTATCAACCGACTTCGAGATTTCGAAGGAGGAGGTTATCAATTCGTCGGGATCTTTGTTTTTGGATTTTTTTTTTTTATGTATGTTCACCGATTATTCGAAGACGGCTGGACCGATTTGGAAAATTCTTTTTTGTTTGAAAGAGTATACTTCACAGTTGGTCCCATTGTAACCAGGTCAGGATCTGATGATGGGATCCTGGAGAAATCGAGGGAACTCTTCCACTATTATAGGCACACCTATAGTGATTTGAGTATTTTTTTTTTTACAGCATCTCGAGCATTTGCTTTTGGAAAGGTGGATGCTAAGTGAAGTCGGTTCTTTTTTGTTTAAAATTATTTAGTTAATTAAATTCTTATAATTGCCTTTGGTACCCAATAAAAATGTTTTAGAATTACCCAAACAAAGCTACCGCAGGCTTAGTGCTTCCTAAAGAGATACTGAACTCTAAAATATAGGTGGGTAAAATGGGCCGCGACATGCCGGTCACGTTTTATGATTTTATTGACCGCCGCCGCTGTCGTCCGCGACGACGACAGCACCTTCCACTCTAGTTAAAAGGTACAAGTCTTCATAAAAATACCTAATAGAAAACAATAAAAATACTATGACAATATCAACGAAATAATAATAAATATCAAAATAATATGTACTACCATTTGACGGAGATAAAATGACATAGGTACCGTTTTATTCATAATCATACAATAGTACAGGGGCCGTATTCTAACTTTAAAACACGTTTAGAAACGATCCAACTTTAATATAACTCCAATGCATTCTAACTCATAATAAACGTCTGAATCAGTAATATCAGTATTTTAATTTTATAATTGAAGGAAAAATGAAAAAATTCACCGCGTATTGTAGTTGGAGTTATGTTTGAGATAGATTGTGTTTTTAATGTATTGTTTACCTATGTATTTTAAAATCTGAACACGGCACCAGGAGTGCGATTTTTGAATCTCACCAAGTGACTAATTCTCACCGATGTGAGTGATTTACTATCGGAAATCACTCACATCGGTGAGAATTAGTCACTTGGTGAGATTCAAAAATCGCACTCCAGTAGTCCATGCTTTTCACCCAATAGTCACATTAGTACATTTTAGATTCCATTAACGCTCAATAGTCTTTATACCATTAGATAGATAGATTAGATAGATTGCTTTATTATTCGAAAAGTATAAATTAATTTATACAGTGCCCTGCAAAACTGTTTAGGGGTGGCGGGTGCTGTCTCTGTGTGCCTACCATGACATGGGCAAGACATCATCCGCTTAGTCTACACCTTAGGTATATTTCATAAAAAAACTGCCGCATAATTAATTCGAAAAGCCGCGCGGGATTAACTGAATTTATTTTTAGTGGCTTTACGTCCAAACTACGGCCGTAAACAAAACTAACTCTACACTGCATGCCATATAGTTCCTATTTAATACTCCATAAAGTTTAAAATAAGGTAGGTTATACCAACTGCAACTACGTCGATAAACTAGAACTAATTGCTGCGTTGCATTGCGTTCACCGTGATTTTTATTTTCTAGGTAGTAAGGTGTAAAATAAGGGTTTTAGGGAGTATTTGATGTAGTTTTACTTGTTGCAGTTAGCGAGTTTTAATAAGCTTTACTAGCCGCGGAAAATAAATTAGAACGTGAATGTGAGATATGTAGATAGGGGCAGGCGCGTTTATTTGCTCGCTGCTCTAATAACATATCTGTAGAAGTAAACAGTTATTGTTATCGTTGGGGATTGGTTCTCGCCGTGACGAAATGGTGAACACAGTAGAGCTTTTAACAGCTTATATTTCGGAAAAGGCACACAAAAGTACACAAAATGGAAAGCTCAATTAACCAGTGGCTTGTACGGGCGTCTCGCGTGGATAGCATGGACTGACTGACGCGTCATACAGCACACATGCAAAACCAAAATGTAACGGCCAGAGCAATGGCTACCGTTAAAACTAGCCTTAAGTTTATACTCTATGTCTTTAGGTATTTAAATAAAAGTAAACAAACAATTTTTACATTTTCGGGTAGTTATAACTTTTATTGGTTAACCAATCAAATACTTAACGACCTGGCTTTAACCAATATTATTTGATGGTGTAATGTTTTCATCTGCCCTCAACTGGCTTAAGGAGCCATTTGAGGGTAGATCTTATTTACTTTATCTACACTCATATTGTAAGTTCTCTAAAACGTGTTCGAAAACGGTAGGCAATGGCTAGCATTACCACGACCGATTTTACTATGATAAGCTTTTTATCCGTAGCAGTAACTTAATTTTAACTTTTCATGCTCAATTATTGATGTGCTATGAGTTTTGATAACATAATGTACACATGCACCCTCCCGGGGATCCACCGACAGCCCGACACGCGCCCGCGCGACCGCCGGCACACGAGAGTTGGCCATGGTGGCGGTGCAATGGCAGCCATTCTATGGTTTCCAAATAAGGCATTTAGAATAAATATGAGTGTAGATAAAGCAGTGTATGCAACTGTACGTAATTAGGCCTTAAAACACTCGTGTGATCTTATTATGAAATTCGCCTGCGGCTCATTTCATAAAACCACACTCATGTTTTAAGGACCCTTATTACGTAACAGTTACATAAACTACTATTTATTTAAATACCTAAAGATACAGAGTATAGAATCCTTAATCCTTAACTACCTACATAATTATTAAACGCGATTTAGAAATGCAAAATAATAAAATATGAACACGTAGCTAACAGTTACTACGAGTGTAATTGCACTGAACGAGAGAACTCCACGAAGGCCAAATACTTAGATTCCGACTAGACTAAGATTGCGCCTACGTTAAAATAAAACGCGGATGGCGTCCAGGAATATGGGCTTTCAAAAACGATCTGATATTTCCCTCACACCCCTTCACCCCCTTCCCCGGCTATGAATGTGCCCCAATTTTCCGCTATTTAAAATAAACTTACATACAATGTGTAACAAACTTGCTGGTGATCCGTTTAATGCCATAATTGGTATTCGTATTGTAGGTAATAACGAAACGTTAAGAAAAACAATTTTTAGGCGAAAAAACAATTCGTTTTGTATGGAGGGTCCGGCTGGGACGACGGGTCCCATACAAAAAAAAAAAGATTTTGCGTCAAAAAAAAATTGTTTTTTATTTTTTTTGGTCCCAATACGATACCAATTATGCCCTTAAGACTTAAACGGATGACCAGTATTTTTGTTACATTCTGTATATAATTGTCATATACAAAGGAAAAGTAACCTAGGGCTCCGGTGCCTCCGGTGCCCAATGCTGGGATCGAATTCGGAACTGCGTCTTCTGCATTCTTAGGATTGTTAGACTTTACTTAAATCATACATTTTGTACGGTGATTTAACCCTTAGAACGCCATACGTTATACACAAAAGGTCACACGCCAAGATCACTAGTGCAAGCAAGCTAATTATGTACTTTATTTGAAAGGGTGTAGAATACTTTGACAGAGAGCGTTCGCCGTAACAACTTTAGGTGCACTTAGTGCTGTGGCCACGACTACATGTCTCTGTCCATTTTACCTACCTGTTATTCCCGATGCGCTTACCGCATATGAGGACTAACGAGGGAAGGGTTAGCACATCGCTTATCACCTTATAGGTGCGTTCGAGAATATGTGACGTTTTCAAGTCACAGGTACTATCGGGTTCAGAATTGCATGGCCAATTTATGAATGAATTCATTGATGAATTGACCATGCAATTTTGAACCCGACGGTACATTATTGTCGGTTGTTAATACAGTTTATTTCAAAATTATTTTTTATGGCAGTTAACGTCTTATTGACAACCGACAATGATGTGTACCGTTGATTGAAAAAGTCACATATTATCATTTCAGCCAGTGTTTATGGCATGTCTCAAACCTACACAGATATATGAAGCCCGTTGAAAACCCTATGTTATTTTTTTAAGAGCGCATGACAGCTAACGTTCTCATCTCTGTAGCTAAATGTCAAATTCAGGAAGGAGAATCTTAATTCTGTAAGTACTTGTACTAAGTATTACTTATTCTGTGCTGATGGCACCTTTAGGTGTTATTGGCATCGATAAGGACAACATGATGGTCTAAGAGCTGGCCTCGTCAGATATGACACAATAATGATAGCAATGAAACCCATCTAGTAAGATTGCAATACTATCCTTATTGATAGATCCGGGCATCTGGCAGATAACTTTTAATGGGTGGATGTCAGAGTGACACACTAGCAAAGTTTTTGAATTGAAAAAGCTCAAGTTGAGTGTGAGAGTTTTTGAATTGAAAAAGCTCAAGGTGAAAGTCTCAAGCTGAGTGAGGTCCATTTAGGGCAAACGACAGCTTTAGATAGTAATTATAGTGATTACCATTAGTTAGTTTTAAGTTTGTCTGTCCTTGTTTTGTGCTAATAAATGTCTTTTCTTTCTTTCTTTAAAAAAAGTAATTCTAAAATATGTAAAAACGGCCGAAGTTATCTTATTTATAGAGGACGGGGCCTATATTTTAACATTAGAACAAAAAACATTGCGTAATATTTCGGAAACAGAAACAGTAGGCGACAAACTATGAATTACATTATACGTCGTTTTGGACTACTTTCCCCCATCAGAAACTTTTGGCAATAACATGGTCTAATTATTTCTACATTTTTTTATAATACTGCATCAAAACCTAAACTCTAGGATTTGTATGCTTAAAGTGGTTTGCATTATTTGACCTCCACCGCTTTACAGCTGCCAGATGTCCGGATCTAGAAATAAGCATAGTATAGCAAACTAACGAGAGGGCTACGTGGCTAGCTCTCCGTCGGTGATGTTATTGACTATTAGTCCTAACTGAGCCGCAATATGAATCCCACATAATTAACTGACAAATAGTCCTTCAAATGCTAAAGCATAATATCGGCATCACCGTTACCGTCGGATTATTCCCAAATTCTTGTTAAATAGCTTAGAGTGGATTCTGTACATCCTTTAATCAGATTAACATCTCGTAAATACCAATTAGGGGAAATATGAAACTGTTTGAATCCACATTTTGTTCTCACGTCTGTATTTACCTATCAAATTGATATCGGAAATGTATTGGGCTTTCCCTAGTACAGTCGACGTCAAAGATATGTATATACTTTTTCACACCACCTAATCGTATACGGGCTTTTTCTTCCCTGCTAGGAGGGAAGAAAGTGGCACTTTTCTGTTCTAGGTCATTAGCTTTTTTTCAGCTAGTCCGTCATTAAAAACAAATTTCTTATTGAATTACTCGATTAATTATAATCAGGAAGCACATAAGAAGCACATATAAAGTTAAAATAAATATGATTCAACAATAAAAAAAATATTTTCTCTAGGGTGGTGTGAAAAGCAGTATGTGTCACATAGGAGCAAAACTATTTTCACCTTGGGCGTTAACAGTTGAATCCCTCACTACGCTCAGGAGTCTACTTTAGAATCCCTCGCTACGCTCGGGATTCTATTATAGACTCCATCGCTTCGTTTGGGATACAATACACGCCCTCGCCGTAAATATTTCATTTTGCTTCCTTGTTACACAATCTACTATTTCACCATACTCCTTTGTAATAAGGTGCAACAGTGTAAACATATATTTGACGTCGACTGTACTACATATCAAATAACAGTAAGTACTAAAGGTTGAACACGCCAAAACCTGGGCATATAAAAATAGCTATAGTTATTCGAAAAATGGAGATATTTAAACTTTTGAAACAACAATTTTCTCACAAGGAACTGGGCTATAAAATGATGATAGTTTTATTTTCTATTATTTATTCGTTGGCAAAATGTCGAGCGTACAATATCAAAAACGTGAACGCATTTTGCACGAACATGTAAAAAATCCCATGTTAAGCTACATAGATATCGCGAAAAGGCTGAAATATCCACAATCTACTGTTGGTCAGGTATTAAAAAGTTTCCGTGAACGCTTGACAATAGATAGAAAGCCAGGAAGTGGTGGGTTGCAGGGAGTCAAGAATAAGAAACAGGAAAGAGTATTTTAAAGATTTTTGCCTCAAATCATTTCATCTCGTGATGTTGCTAAAAAAGTGAAAATGTCTTAGTCCTATGTCCAAAAAGTGAAAGAGATGGCAGGACTGAGGAGTTATAAAGCCCAGGCCGCACCAGATCGAGACTCAAAACAGAACTTATCCGCAAAGATACGGTCGCGACAACTCTATGAATATTTTCTTAAAAAATTTAAATGCGCGGTGATGGACGACGAGACGTATATAAAATTGGATTGTAAACAAATACCTGGTCAAGAGTTTTATACTAGCAAATCTCGAACAGATACTCCTGAAGATTTTGAATAAAAAAAATGAGGGCAATTTCTAAAAAAATACCTTCTTTGGCAGGCAATATGTAGCTGTGGTAAAAGAAGTCGCTCGTTTATCACCACCGGGACAATAAACGGCGATATTTATCAGAAAGATTGTTTACAGAAGCGTTTGCTGCCTTTTATATGACAGCATGCCTCACCACCGCTGTTTTGGCCAGATCTAGCCAGTTGCTAATACGCAAAATCAGTTATGGAATGGTACAACGCTAACAGGATAATGGTGGTACCCAAAATATGCAATCCGCCAAATAGTCCGGAACTGCGGCCTGTTGAAGAGTACTGGAGTATTATGAAAGGAATTCTAAAAAAGAAAGGCGGAGAAGTAAAATCGGTCCCTGAGCTACAAAAAATATGGACCTGGGCGACAAAAATCTTTTCTAAAGAGATGGTGCAAAGTCTTATGAGCCGTGTGCGTAGAAAAGTTCGATCTATGGCTTACTGTGTAAACATTAATTAAAATTAAAAATTTGATTTTAGAATTCATTAAATTTGTCATTAAATGTGGTATTCATAATGTAGTTATTTATTTTCAAACTGGTTTAAAAACAAATTTTGCGTGCCCAAGTTTTGGCGTGTTCAACCTTTATTTACGCACAAAATGTTCCCTGTTTAGGTATGAAAAACCTGCCTTAACCCGACCCGACTGTCGGGTTCTCTGTTCGTAGCTACTACGCGCTACATATGACGAATACGTGGCTACGGGCTATGAGCGTAGCACGTAGCGTCTCCTTGTATTAACATCACCCATTTCCGAGTTTCCGACTGTATATTTTTGTAATTATTATTTATTAAGGGATACCATGGGATACAAACAGCATAGTACGGCTAGGTATGGAGGTGATTCTAAAGGTCAGAAAAGAATGGCTTGATTTTGGGCTTTAACTATCAATCAATTTGGTAACATCTTCTGTATTTATGTTTTGTTACGTGTGAGGCACGGATCCTGTGACATTGAATTGGTGTTATATCATGGCCCTATCTGAATACAGTACCAGGCTAATTATTTGGTCGGTTGATTACAATTTAATCAATTCTTTGTTGAAATGTTTTGATGGTGATGTTTGTGGACTGGTTGTCATGTCATCAAATCTAAAGCTAATCTAATAATGAGAATAAGCGCGCAAAAATAAGTATGCGCACATGACGTCGCGATTGAAATGAAACAAACATCTCGTTGGTTATGGTTTGGAAATGTCAAATCTATACAGTCTATGGTGCAGATACTATAGACCTAAACGTCAACGTCAGAAATGGTTCCACAATGGCGGTTAAAAAGCGGACGAAGTGGTGAACGGAAGTTAGCTATCTGTAATTAATCGTCAGGCGTTTTTTTATGGCAAATTAGTGCGCGTAACGTAAAGCATAAAAAAAGCGGGTCACTTGGTATGGAAATTTTTATGTCAAGTGACTCGTTTTCAGGGTTCCGTTGCGGATAGTTTCGTCATGTCCGTCTGTTCGTCCGTCAGTATGTCACATCCATTTTACTCAGAAACTATGAGACGTATCTTAGTAAAAATGTAATATAAGTTGTATTTTGTGTGCCAAGTTGTATTTCGTGTTTCGTGAAAATTGTTGATACAAATCATTTTTTTTTCAAATATCCACATGTTGCACATCAATCGATAGATCTTTAAAAATAACATTGAGGTTTCTTTGAACATTTTTTGATTAAGTAGTTTTTTTCTGAAATAATCACGCCAGAAGTAAAAAAAAATGTCCTGTAACTTTTGAACCACAACCCAAAAATATGAAAAAAATTGAGAAGTTACATTATTCTATATTCTTTCAACGAAAACTATTTTGAACATTATCGGTTGAGACGTTTACGAGTTATCTCCAAAAAACTTTTTTTATACGTAGATACGACCGTTTGATATTAGTTTTTTCGATAGCAGGTACGGAACCCTCCATTTTGCATAGTACGACATGCACTTGGCCGGTTTTTAATATACTAGTGGCTCTATAGATATGTAGTGTCCGCTATTTTGATAAATATACCGAGGGTTGCGAGGTGAAACCCGATAAAAAGAAATAATTTTTGATTTAAATAAGCACCTAACGTATGTCAGCTTGTTCTATTTTCAAAAACCTATTAGCTCGAGTTATCGGGTTTCACTTCGCAACCCTCGATACAATATGGCGCAATAGTCCTTTTTACCAATTTCCACCATTTTGAACATTTTGCAAAAAGGAAACGACAAAAACTGTATATAATATAACCTGCTCATTAAATTTCACGGAACCTGCTAAAAAAACATTCATATTTCCCAGTAGGTATCTAGATATTTCGTTTGGAGTCAAAAAGATAGTTGAGAGGCCTTATGAGCAAAGTCATTAGATGCCGACCGTGTCAGCTCGTTAGATAAACACGAACACGTGTCTCGGCGCCGGCTGCGGCCCGCTTGGGCTGTTGCGGCGATTCGTTATTATATCTACGTTTTTGTAAAAGATACGTTAGTTAGAGGCCTTATATTATACTACAGCGCTCCCGTGTAGATCGCAGTAACGAAGTTGACAACCAGTTTGGCCTCGTTGGTAGTAGCCCGTCTGTGAAGCGGATGTCCTGGGTTCAAATCCCGGTACGGGTATTCTTTTTGGTTTTTTTTTAGGATTATTGGGTATTTTTTATTTATTTAGCATTACTCAAAAATATTTTTTTATTGTACCAATTGGCTATTTTCCTAAAAAAATATATTTAGTCCGTCAGTTAGATTATCAAAAAATATTGGACACGTACTTTTTATTTTGTCAATCAAACAAAAATTGGTGAAGATATAGCCCGTTAAAGTTCCGCGTGACGTCACATTTTAGTACAATTTTTAGTATAATGTGACGTCACGCGGAACTTTAACGGGCTATATTTTCACCAATTTTTATTTGATTGACAAAATAAAAAATACGTGTCCAATATTTTTTTATAATCTAACTGACGGAATAAATAGAATTATATTTTTTTTACCCAGGAAAGTACCCAATTGTGTGCTATTCTTGTAATAAAATATTTAAGTTATATTTTATGCAAAAAGTAATAAAGCAAGTAGGCACATTTTTGGTCTAACAAGAATTCAAAACCTTCAATTCATTAGAAAAACCAAAACTAAATGTATAACTTACATGTAGGCTATTTCATTTATTTATTTTTAAGTATTAAAAGAACTGGGTTACGGAAAAACATACAATTGGCATAAAACATATGATTATTAGAAACTACCTACATTCATAGAAATGCTCTATTCGTTCCTAGGCTTAATTGAACTATAGGACTTCAAGAATGAAAATGAATACCTGTAGGTATAAGTTAAGTATATTCATTTATTTGGTTTTCTACAGTGTAAAATGGTACTGGAGATGTGTAGGGACACTATGGAATAGACGCATGTTGCGTTCAGCCGTTCATCACGCAGACAAGTTCCCTGAAGTTGTAGCCGCTATAGTTACTGCCCAGGTGGCAATGCCACCTGGGCATTGCTTCACTTAATGCATCCTTGAATCTTCTTATAATCCTGCACAACAGAAACATAATATGTATATCTTTAATGTTGATATCCTTTTACGTCGTTATCCTCTGCTTGCTGGTCTCTGCCAAATGTGTTAAGTACAACGCGTTACTGCATACATAAGATATTCTGCTAGTATACATGCTTACTAGTTCCCTTTTTACCCTTCCCTACCTTGCCTTCCCTTCTTTCGGTATCACTACTGAAGGTACCCCTCACTTTGAGGTAACAATTTATTTACTGTTGTGGCTGGTGATAAAGGTATCCTCTATAATTATGTGCGCGTAGTTCATGATTAAGATAATAATATAAATGTTATGTAAATAAGTTAAATTTTCCGGAATAGGTAATAATATTATGATAAAAATGCATGAAATATATTTCTTACCTTAAAATATTTGTAGTTATCGGTGTAGAAAATGATGAAACTTAAGTAAAATAAATAATCTTCATTGCTGTTTCTCCCTTTGCTACTCCCCGGGCATAGGCAAAGTGGTAGTAGCGCTATTTTTCCTAATTTCAACGGTTGCGGACGGCACTTAATATTACCTATACAATATTTTTAACCAAATACATTTCAAGTAGATACGCTATAACTAAAGCCAAAACGCAACTAATTTTTTTACATGACATATTTATTTTGAATTTAGCGGTGATTGACAGCATAATCCGTAGACAGCATAGACAACAACCAGTACTATTCTTTACAGTTTCTCGGGCCCGATATGTCAGTTAGGGATGTGTAATAAATGATAGGAAACTTAGGAAGTCGAGGGAGTGAAACAAGGCAGGGTGCAAAACTGATTAGGCCCGAGAAATTGCAAAGTATAATATCGTTTAAAGTCGGTTCTAAATGTTGCTATATTTAAAAACATATGTTTTAAATACTGGTAATAATTGTTATAAACCGTACGCACACATATGCAATTTAAGAAGGACACACTTTTGTTAAGAAGTTACTAGGCCTTGTCCTAGACTCTGTAATATCTGTGGATATTGTATCCGAATGCACACTGTCTTTACACATAGTTTCCGAACGTAGCCCTGTTAATTTCATCACCTTTGTCAAATATAGATATAGGACCACGCCCTCTTTGCTCTAAGCCGGCATCACGGTAACATGATTGTTTTAATTTAGTGAAAGTAAGGTTTTATTAATAAATACCTGTATCTTCGACTGGACTTTTATTAAATACTACAGAATCGTCGTAAAAATGGTGAGCAAGTTTTATATAGGACATTTTTGCAATAAATATGCCATGTTATAGTGGTAATTTTTTAAGATGTCGGAATCTTACTACAGTTTGTACCTACAATTCCGACATCTTAAAAAAATCATACTATACCATCTTATTACTGTTAAAGGAGACCGTCAATTCCAGGCCCACTTGCGATATGGTCTCGTACAAGGTTTGTTCTTCAATTTTAAACAAATACCCATTTTATTACGAAACTAGACAAAATATTGCATGAAAATAAAACGGGAATTAGAAATGCAAAATAAAAAGTAATTTCGTTGATCCTTACGCGATCCAAATAGTGCTAAATAAGTTGTTAAGAGAAGATTCTAATTCATATTAATTAGGTATTATATTTTTCTCAAATGTACTGTTTCCGACATAACATTAAATTCACATTTTATTCACTGAATAGTATTTATACAAATGCTTGTCGCTCGTGCATAGGGTAATTGTGCTAGTTTTCGTCCACTTATCGATTTTGCCAGCTTTGTGATGCAAAAAGAATATCTACAGGCTACAGTATGAGGTTCTTCAAAAAAGGAGTGAATAGGTACCTAAAGGGTAGGCAACGCGCATGTGAATCCTCTGGGGTTGCAGGCGTCCATAGGCTACGGTAACTGCTTACCATCAGGTGGGCCGTATGCTTGTTTGCCACGTAGTATAAAAAAAAAAAAAATCTTAAAGTACCCTTACTTAAATGTATTATATTTCATTTTATAGCTTATATAATCTAATTTATGTTAATATTACGCGATAATTATCCATACTTGCGAGATTTTGTATAAAAAATATTATTTGAAAAAGTGGGGTATTCGTTAGTTTTCGTCCATAAATGTCAGTTTTCCGTCCTGGGCTCTGCTAGTTTTCGTCCACTGAGTAGGGCGATTATTTCTGAAAATATTCACTTAATCAAAAAATGATAAATCAAACCTCAATGTTATTTTTAAAGTCCTATTGATTGATGTGCAACATGATGATTTTTGGTAAAAAAAAATTGTTACATGTATGGAAAACCCCTTGTGGCTCCCCCCTAAAAAAAATATTTTCAGCAATTTTACTACAATACTAAGTAGAGGTATACAAAATACACCTTCTGTTATAATTTCATCAATATTAGTTATAGTCTCCAAATAGGAAATGGCCATGGCATACGGACGAACTACGGACATGACGAAACTATAAGGTTTCCGTTTTTGCCATTTTGGCTACGGAATCCTAAAAACGAATGATAGTAAGGATTAACACCGTGTTTCTTTATTTCCATTAATATTAGCATACAGTTAGGTACGATTAAGGAAACGAAATGGCGTAGTTAGTTTTTATAAATTTGTTTTTTTCCATACAAGTATGTATTGTTAAATCGATCACGGTATTATACAGGGTGTTTGGTAACCGGATGCAAAGCCGAAAGTAGGAGATAGCCTAGGTCATGTAGAACATTTTTAGCCATACTTGTCTTAGACAAATGTTATTAGTTTTTTTTTAATTTAAATTTAAAAATTTGTCGGAGAAAACTGCAAAACTTCAGACTAAATCGATAATTAGTACTTTTTTTACTGCAGGTAGATTTTTTTTTGTTTTATTTCGTATTGTGCAATGTCTATCAAACACTAGAAAAGTGATTTCAAACATCTGTGTCTAAAGAAAACAAGTTGACAGCGATTTAAAATTTTAGTTACATGAAAATGTAAACGATTTAAGTGATTTCAAAGTACGAAAAAAAAAAACTAAAATAGCCACGAATTTTCAAACCATTTTAAAAACATGCTTGGCTTTTACCCTTTTATTTAAGCTATCAAACACGACTGTAGCTACTGTATCCTTGAAAATAAGCCACCTAAACCAACTGGGTAGCTAAAATGTTTCACTCTACTTGTGATACTTGTGGTAGTTGTGGTGACGAATCTCATTATGATTTTACAATAAAACATTGGTTCTGAATACTAAGTTGGCGTTGACTTGACATTTGACTTGTTTTAAAAGGGTTAAGTGTACTGGACAAAACTACCACATGCAATTTTAACAAACAAAGGCTTGCGGCGGTGAGAGACAAAAGGGACTGATAGCGGCAGGCGGCGGGCGATAAGACAATCATGTCTCAAGCCATTTTATCTTTGAAAATAGGCTACCTGTACTAATAAGAGGGAATGTTTAGGGTAAATTAAAACAAAAGCATAAAAGATAAGTTATTTATTTTTACGATCAACACATTAAAATTACACATCATCGCTCGTTTTCAAAATGTGACCCGCCGTTTCGAATACAAGCACGAGCCCGTCTTCTTACTTCTGTGGTGGTTGTTCCGAATATCATTTCTTCCCTCATCCTTTCGAACGCCGCTTCTATCCTCTCCCTCAGCTCTTCTACGGTATTAATGACCTCTTGTGTGTAGACTAGCTCCTTAGCTCGGCCCCAAACGAAAAAATCCAATGGTGTCAAATCAGGTGACCGAGCGGGCCAAGGGATTCGTCCGCCTCTGCCGATCCAACCGTCCGGGAAACAGTTATCCAGATGCTCCCTTACAGCCAGAGAGTAATGGGCGGGACAACCGTCGTGTTGAAATGTCACTGCACCGGGCAGCTGGTCTTCGTCAATAAGCCTGGGCAAATCGTTTTGTAAAAATTCCAAATAATTTGCCCCATTTAAATTATTTGGCAAAAAATGTGGCCCAATAAGGACTCTGCCGATGATTCCAGCCCACACATTGACGGAAAACCTTCTTTGGAAGGACACTTGCTTTTTCCAATGTGGATTGTTGTTTTTGTCAGCCCATTGGTGTAGGTTATGGAAATTTGTGATCCCCTCCCGGGAAAATTTCGATTCATCGGTCCAAAGAATGCTTCGCAAAAAACGTCGGTCTTCGATATCCGCATTGAGTAAAAATCGGCAGAAGTCCACTCGGCGTGCAGGATCTCCTTCGTCCAAACCTTGAACTCCGATGCCGCGAAAAGGATATTTTCCCTCACGATTCATTGTGGCCCATACTTTCCATGTGGACAAGTTCAGATTACGAGCTACCACTCTGATGCTCGTATTCGGATCCTCTGCAAATGCCTGTAGAACGTCTTCCTCCACTTCAGGGCGATTACGTCCTGGATTCCCTCCATGTTGCACAGCAATACCATTCTCTCGTAGCCTTCGGAATGAATTGTAAAACACTCTCACATTAGGCAATCTCCGGTTTGGAAAACGCTCTTGGTACATCCGTCGGGCCATCGCTCCATTACTGTCAGCTTTGCAGTACATGTAGATAATGTCGGCGTATTCTTCGTTCGTAAACTCCATGTTTACAATGAAGAAGTCGTAATTACACGTGAAGGAGCGCCTACGGCAGCTACAACTTGACACGGTAAATTGAGATGAGAGCGGGAAATTAAACCACAATGAACGTCTAATCGCAACTGAAGTTGTAACTAGACTAAATTACTAGTTTTTGCACAAATACTCATGTAGCTAATCAGTTTATCTTTGTCAATAAAGCACAAAACCGATCATCTTTGTTTAACGCCGCTCACCGCCTGCCGCTATCAGTCTCTTTTGTCTCTCACCGCCGCAAGCCTTTGTTTGTTAAAATTGCATGTGGTAGTTTTGTCCAGTACACTTAACCCTTTTAAAACAAGTCAAATGTCAAGTCAACGCCAACTTAGTATTCAGAACCAATGTTTTATTGTAAAATCATAATGAGATTCGTCACCACAACTACCACAAGTATCACAAGTAGAGTGAAACATTTTAGCTACCCAGTTGGTTTAGGTGGCTTATTTTCAAGGATACAGTAGCTACAGTCGTGTTTGATAGCTTAAATAAAAGGGTAAAAGCCAAGCATGTTTTTAAAATGGTTTGAAAATTCGTGGCTATTTTAGTTTTTTTTTATCGTACTTTGAAATCACTTAAATCGTTTACATTTTCATGTAACTAAAATTTTAAATCGCTGTCAACTTGTTTTCTTTAGACACAGATGTTTGAAATCACTTTTCTAGTGTTTGATAGACATTGCACAATAAGAAATAAAACAAAAAAAAAATCTACCTGCAGTAAAAAAAGTACTAATTATCGATTTAGTCTGAAGTTTTGCAGTTTTCTCCGACAAATCTTAAAATTTAAATTAAAAAAAAACTAATAACATTTGTCTAAGACAAGTATGGCTAAAAATGTTCTACATGACCTAGACTATCTCCTACTTTCGGCTTTGCATCCGGTTACCAAACACCCTGTATTTAACTCAACCAAACAATCGAATATTATAACTAAGGCATTTTATCACCAAACAATGATATTGTAGGCCTTTAATGTTAACCACTGTGATTGCTTGTACTATTAAGCCTTGGCCAAACAGCAAGCGTGGCGCAGCGCCGCGGTCGCGCGGCGCGACCGCGGCACATGTTAACAGGTTAGCGACGTCAAACAGACTGCGTCCCGCCGGCGCCGCGCCCCGCTTCTGTCGCGCCCCGCGCCGCGCGGCCCCTGGCGTCCACGCGGCGCGGGCGCAGCGCTGCGCGGCGGGACGCGGCGGCACACTGCGCCGCGCTGGGTCACATCAGTCGGACGTTAGGCAGCGCGGTGCGTCGTGCAAGCGTAGCATTATACTGTGATTGCAAGAGTGAACAGCAAGCGTGGCGCAGCGCAGCGTCCGCGCCGCGTGACGCCGACGCGATGACTGTTCAAACAGGGCGCGCGCGGATCGCGCCGGCCTCGCGCTCTCAACACGCCCCCATCGCGCGCGCGAACGAAGCGGGGCCGCGCGCGATGCGGGCGTGAGTCGCGCCCGATACAGCATGCGCGCGCGGAGGGTCGCTCATTCCTTCCGAAGCCAAGATTATTTTTTTGAAGAGAAGATATTTTGACGTGATAACGTCTTTAAAATCGTTTTAGCCGGGTGACATGTTCAGAAACTTGTGTCACACCAAAACCTCACGAGCGCGATCGCAGGTATAACGAGAGAGAGACGGACCGATCTCCCGTCTCATCTCGAGCGCTGCCAGTCATTCCGTGAAACTTGTCACGCGGAATCCTCACGAGCGGTTAGACGTTATCACGTAAACATCTCGATCGTAAACCTACTTTACAAACAACCAATTTTTTTTTTTATATCCATAATCATAATCACAGTATATTGCTACTCTCGCGCGACGCACCGCGCTGCCTAACGTCCGACTGATGTGACCCAGCGCGGCGCAGCGTGCCGCCGCGTCCCGCCACGCAGCGCTGCGCCCGCGCCGCGCGGCCCCTGGCGTCCACGGGCGCGACAGAAGCGGGGCGCGGCGCTTGCGGGACGCAGTCTGTTTGACGTCGCTAACCTGTTAACATGTGCCGCGGTCGCGCCCCGCAACCGCGGCGCTGCGCCACGCTTGCTGTTTGACCAAGGCTTAATGCAATTGACACGACTAGCGTAGTCAACCGCGCATTGGATCTTTCATTATTGGGTCGTTCCTTAGAGAATTCAACTCGGAGTAGCCATGTCTGCCGTTTTCTTTACAAAGCAAGTCTGCCGATTTTTGCGGGGGAGGGGAACGTCAAGTGTATTCTGTGGCTATTCGTACGTAACGTACAAATAGGTGTATGCATTACCACTGGTCATATGTTTTCGGCAGAGGGGAACGTCTGGCAATGGCGACTCCGGGTGGTTGAATTCTCTAAGGGTTGTGCATTACCCGGAATCGTGCCGCCGAAGGTTTCCGATTGGTTCCGATCAGATCCGAAGGTTATGTGACTATTTAAAAAAGTAGCTTTTTTCATAGTAATCAGCTCAAAACGCGAGACTTCCTTTTTTCGGATGTATTTGTTCAAATATTTAACAGCGCATGTTTTTGTTTGTTTGTTTTCGTGTGGTTTTAATTGCCGGTTGCCGGTAAATAGATAAAGGTGATGTGATAGTGCTTAGTGAAAATAACGGATAATATTCCTTGTGAAAGATGTACGGGTGTGTGTGCGTGTGTTGTGTACGGACGATGGCAATGGCACGATCACAAAGCTTTCTTTTGAAGTGAAATAAGCAGAGCACGCCATAGTATGGACTATGGAGGTTATAATTGTTATTCTACTACCATTTGGTCATTCTAATGTTAATTATAGTTAACGATAACAATGCAACAGAAGAGGTAGTTTTAGTATTTGCTCAAGTCATTTAAATGTTTTATTTATTACATTTATTTACGTAACATTATATGAGGAATGGACAGAAACTAAAGTGTGTAATCAAATATAATATTACTATACTACTATATACTATAATATTACGTATTAATTAAGTATTTTGAAGTTAAATAACCATTAGAAATATTTACCTAGCTGTCTGGGTTTCCGGGATCAGGTGGTCGCAAAACTGAAATTTATACCAAATTGCTCTGCTAGTTTTGGTCCACAAAGTTTATATATTAATTATATTCTAAAACTTTAATCTCCACTTAAAATATTGTACAATTAACTTTAAAATAGATTATTCGTGCCAAACATATTTAGTGCACTGCCTAAATCATTAATAAAACTCATCATAAACTTTTCCCGCCACAAGTTTTTTTCTTCATTGCGATGACATTTGCTAGGGCCGAATTCGAGGCGGCTATTAATGTTTTATTTTTAAAGGCACTATTTGTCAAATTACTTTTTTATGATAGTAGAATTGTTTCTTAAATATTATGGATCGCAACAAGACCAAACTTCCGCAGGAAAATTCATTTTCGTTCAAGTTTTCCCCATATATTTGTAGCAGAACCGTCAGGTGGACGGAAACTGACCATGGACGGGAAACTAGCACAATCCTACTTATACCACAGAATAACTAATAGTACTACCGTACTTATACTTAAGCCACCCACTGTTTACCTTTAAATTATATTCTAAATAACAAGCGTGGAAGACTTAAGAACTGCAACAGCTAATTCATTTAATTTTCTTAATTGGAATACTTAATGTTGGAATAGTTTGTGGACATTTTAGTGATCATCAGCGGTAGTCGTGGCCGTTTTTGTAACTAAGTTACTGGCGGAGCAGCGATGTAAAATAAGAATATATGAATTGTTATGTGATCAACTTAGTTGTAATTAAATCAGTTTGGTATTCAGTATATCAGACGTGTGTCTTTTAAGTTGGTGTCTAATAAATAGGATACCGTCATACTTTGTCATTTGTCGCCATCAGCGCTTAATTATTTTAACGGGAGTGCTTATGTTCCGTTTTGGTATTTTATATTTTATAGGGATTAAAAAGCAAAAACATAGGTTTTAAAATGTTTATATCTTATAACTAATAATACCTATTCAATTCTACCAACATGAAATAATGTTTTGGTCAATGAAATGAAACTTGCTACTTTATCCTGTAATTATGTTTGTGAAACTTGTTTAAAATAAAATAAAGAAGGTGGCCAACAAGATAAACATTTTTTAAATGTGTGTAAACGTATTTATCTGCCACCTACAAATCCTTTAACATTAAGAAACAGGCACATAGTGAATCAACTTGTAACTATTTAGATATAAATTTGTATACACCGTGGGCTGGAATAACCCGACAGATCTTAACCACGAATTTCTAAGACCAAAAGAAGGAAAAAATATTACGTGACTTTAGGTAAATTTCGCCAAAAAAAAATTTTTTTTTTGGTTTTTTTTCCCATTTTTTTAATGTTTATTGCACATGAAAAGCAAATGTTATTTATAAAATTATCGTCTAAAACAAATTGGTACATTTTTTTTGTAAAAATTTAGTTTTTGCAAAGTTTTCCTTGTCACTTTGATATCTGTCAATAAGGACGTGTAAACTATGTCCAATAGTGGCAACAACGCCTTTAGAAAGGCATTTTTTGATGAGTTATAATAAAAAGTGTATTTTTTAAAATTGGTATTAACTCTGAAACTAGGCGTATTCCAGAAAAGTTTATAGGACATTTTAGTATCTAAATATGATCAGGAATACACTGTTAAAATCTGTCTAGTTATATGGGTGTATAATATACACTTATTTCTAACTCAAAATACAATAACATCACTTTGGCGCCTGCTTAATTAAAAATTTAAAAAAATATTTCATGTTGGCAGATTTAAGTAGGTAATAGTAACTGCAGTTTATAAAATTTTCTTCCTTGAATAGGTATGCCAATGTTAAGTTAAAATTTTTATTTATTTAAACTTCCGTATGGTAAGTTTAATATAATATTAGTCTTTGTTACACTGTTCACTTTATATTTTTATACCACATCGAGGGCAAACAAGCATACAGTCCGCCTGATGGTAAACAGTCACCGTATGGACGCCTGCAACTCCAAAGATGTAACATGCGCGTTGCCGATCCTAAAAATACTATATTAATACTTTAAGGACCTGCCATCATTGTCCATTACTGCTTGAAGACGGTCCCTCATGCCGTTGACCATCGAAGAACATATATCTCCACCACGCATTGATTCCCAAGTGGTGTGAACTAGGTCCCTCAAGTTTTGACTTGTCCTAACGTTCGATGGGTCCCAGTTAAGGATAATTTGGCCCCATAAGTTTTCAATTAAGTTTAAATCTGGACTTTTTGAGGGCCAGGTAATTACAGGACATCCTGTTGACCACCAAGCCAGTCTTTCACGATCCGGGCACTGTGAATGGAACAATTATCTTGTATCAAATATATTTGACCGCAACTCTCACAGTTGGTAACATCACGTTACGTAAAATTTCTAAGTAGTTTTCACTATTCATACGGCCACCGAATTCAACTAATTTTCCGTGGCCGCTAGCCGCCATCCAGCCCCAATAAGCCAAGGTTATTCTGCAGCTAGTTCGCGTTGGTAGAACACAACACTCATCGTAACGTTTTCCACGTTTCCGCCACAGTATCGTTCGTCCATCCTTGTCTGATTTAAATGACTTTTCGTCAGTGTAAATAACAATATTAAGTATTGCACCAATCAAAATCGAAATATTGCTTAGCAATCCGAATTCTCGTTGTTCGGTGAGATTCTGTTAGTGCATTTTTTTTGCCGGTCGATACGTTGATAATCCAGCGGCGTGTAAATGTTTTCGCACTGTTTTCACTGCAATGCCGTGTGCGTTTGCTGTTATTTTGGTGGATAAAAACGGGTCTTCAGTGTGCCTTGTGACTATGTCTTGGTGGCGCGCAGACTGAGCCGTAAACATGACCGGAGCAAAACCTGGCCGTTTCCTCTCAACACCTCCCGTGTTCTCCCATGCCGCTTTACTCACAATTTGACGGTCTTTCTCTGTAAAGAAATGTTTTCATTTATTGAATTTTTAAGTTACTCAATACACATAAATAGAAATAAATAACAACAATAAACACAGCATTACTTCAACACCATGTACAATATTACTTCACTCCATAGAAAACGACTCGTTTTCATTATTTAATTAATTTTATAATAAATTAATAAAGACACACTAATAAAGAAGAACAACAAAAAAAATAATTTGACTAATTTGGGCTAATTGGACTAATATAACTATTGTATAAATCCTTTTGCAATAACATGTTTACTCACCGTTACATTCGAGTGATTCCAGTAATAGACATGTTATTTTCATACAACACCACTATTTCTGCCTTCAAAATGTAGTTGAATGATGCATGGTTAATAATTCAAAATTATACACGTTACCGTTGCAATGGAATTTCGAAAGCAATGAACAAAGAGAAGAGAATAAACGAGATCTAATAAAATTACCCACTAACGATCGGAAAAAATATTAATTTTGTGGTTAGTTAGTAAAATGAGACGATCTACTCAGTATAAATGCATAGAATTTTTACTCCGTCCTAGCAGCATTCACTTGAAACATAGACGGGGGCCAAAACATTTTACCTTGCATTAAATCCTACACTTTTGGAAGTTTTTTCTAGTTATTAAGTAGGGTAGTCAGATTCCCACTACACATTTTTCCCCAGTGACGTGATTGTGCATTTCAGGAAATCGAAAACATTCTAGACAACGTCTGGAACACTACATTGACTAAATCCTACACTGGAGATCTAGCACTATTGTATTTGTTTAAATAAGTGATGACTAACTTAAAGATTTCCCGAATTGTTTCTCTGAGCTTTCGTCTATAAGCTTCATTAAGTGACATTTTTTTCTTTATATTTATAAAAAAGTGACTTACAAATTCGAACACAATTCGAAAATTTGGTAGTATGGTACTAATACAGATCTAAGTGTTACAGTAATTTTTCACCACGGTGACATGTTTACATCTATTTATTATGACATTTTTTTAGTTTTTTTGGCGAATATGATCTTTTTATACGAACCTACACTTGTGAATATTTTTTCCTTAAATTGTCTATTTATTTAACATACGTAATCAAAAAAATATCGTAAATATACTAAGTGCTTTACGAGCAATCGAAATAAACAACTTATAATTTAAGGTTCATATTTTAAAACTCCCGCCTCCGCGACAAGGTTACTACGTAGCACAGATTACTTACCTACTTGTATTAGATAGAGCAATCAGAAGACTCGCAAGTACTACAGGTTGGTAAAGAGATATTTTATTTAAACTTTTTTCTATATGTCTGATTTCCGATATTGAAATGTCATTATGTTTGCCCCAATCAGTCATTTCAGAATAGAGCATATTGTAGTTTTAGGTTCGATGGTTAGATAGATGCAATCGAACTGTTATTTTCGTACCTGGAAAGCACACTCCTTGCATTGGACAAACGTCGGTCAACATAAAGGACGATACACCAAGAGAATTTATTTGCTATAGTCAAATAAAATATTAACAAAAATCGAGTTTATGAGTTAAATCATTCACATGGATTGTTGTAAATTTTGTATAGGATAGAAGCGAATGACGCCATTCTCAGCTCTGAATTTAGTGGTCACGTCATGAGAAACTTCATAATGCGTATTGAACACACTAATTTATTTATTTATCATTCGAAACAGTTACACAGCATTACAGTAAATCCAAGGCACTGCGAACTTCAAATTAAACATATAAAATAACTTAATCCTAGATCGATTTAGGCTTCATAATGCGTAGTCTTGTGACCAGTAATCTGTTCGCAGACTTCATGTGACTCGCTTGTAAGCTATGAATGAATAGGAGAGCTATACCTGCTATTTATAGCTTATTTACTACGAGTAGGATACTCATCGGATAATACCGTTTGTTTTGATGTTTTCGGTTTATTGCGTTTTTTTTTTTTTGTGGTTACGGCGCTGAAAGACTAATAATAAAACCGGCCAAGTGCGTGTCGACCCACGCATAATGGAGGGTTCCGTAGCTTTAATGGAATAAGAACCAGACTAATGCCAAAAGGTCGTATCTGATGCCTATGGAAGAAGATTTTTTTGTTATGGAAATAACTCAAAAATGGCTAAACCTATAATGTTCAAAACAATTTTCTTAGAAAGTATATGCTAACGCGCATCTTCTTAATTTTTTTCATATTTTTGAACTTACGGTTCACAAGTTACAGGGGGGGACGCTATTTTTTCGAGTTTCGAAGCGATTATTTCTGAAACTTTTCACTTAATCATAAAATGTTCAAAGAAACCTCAATGTTATTTTTAAAGAGCTATCGATTGATGTGCAAGATGTTGATATTTGTTTTTTATTTTTTTTAACTGGAAGGAGCGACCTCCTAAATTATTTTTTTCTGCAATTTAACTACACAACTATATAGCGGCATACAAAATACACCTTATGTCTGAATTTTATTAATATACGTCTTATAGTTTCCGAGTAAAACGGCTGTGACATACGGACGGACGGACAGACGGACATGACGAAACTATAAGGGTTCCGTTTTTGCCATTTTGGCTACGGAACCCTAAAAATGGATTGTACAGTCGACTACAAAGAGCTAAGCTGTATCTACTTTTTCACCTTAATCCGTTGTAATAAGGTTCTAAAGTGGATACATATCTTTGTAGTCGACTGTATAATATCACAGTTATCACTTAATAAAAATGGATGTGAATAGTATACATATCAATTATATAATCTACACAGTCATCTAACTTCATAAAACCTATTTGTTTCTCGTCTTTGCCGAAGGTTCAGGGTTGTAAAAAAATTTGACAAGTTTTATTTATTCTTATTCTTATTTGGTTTTGGAATTGACATACAATTAATAGAATAATTTTGTCCAGGGTTTGAATTCGAAAAAGTAGCGCCATCCTGAAATTATGTGATTATCATCAATACAAAAGGCCGTAATGTTATTTTGTTCTGTTTATTTTTGATCACTTTGAAAATCGATATCTGAGGATCCGCACGGCTAATACGAATCTAAGATCAAAATTGTAAAACGGCGACCATTTAAAATTTTGTACAATTTAATCCGATCATGTCGAAAATCGATTTCTGAGAATCCAAGAGACCTTTTAATGCATGCAAAGCAAAAGCTGCTCATTTCAAAATAAGCAGCTTTTGCTGCATTAAATAAGCAGACAAACTACGAAGTGTCCAATCTGCAAATTACTACTTTCTAGCTTCAGTAGTTTCGGCCTCGCTTTAATAAAAAGTATTCAACGCCGTTTCAACTCCTCTAGGGTTGAAAAGTTTGTAGTACTATCCACTTAAAAGAAAAAAAACTTTAAAGGATGTTTTTTTAATAACTAGCCATATTGTGAGAGGTGATTAAGTAAGTCTTACTAAACAACTTTTGCAATAGGACCGACCCTGAAATCCAAAAAAAAAAATTGGCATCCTCATACAAAACGTCAACGTCGGATCAGCCGAAATGTATGAAACAGCCAAAAAATATTTAGATTTCGGAGTTGACCCAATAGTAAAAGTGGTTTAGTATGGCCTACCAAATCACCTCGCACAATATGGCTAGTTCTTAAAAAAATACCCATAAAAGTTTTTTTTTTCTTTTAAGTCCACAAACTTCGTTTTAAGTCTTTCACAAAATATCTATACATACTTGCAACCCCTTTTTAACCCCGTTAGGAGTTGAATTAAAAGAAACGCTAAAATCACTTTTATTATTTTAAATTAGCAGTAAACTTACGCAGTCTCGAACTTAAAATTATAAACACCACACAAACAAGTTTTCAACGCGCTTCTTATTACTTGTACAGATTATAAATGTAACCCGCTCTGCAAATTACAACTTTCTAGCTTCCGTTGTTCTAGCCTCTTTCTAATACAAACTTTTCAACCCCGTTTAAACTCGAGTGTTATTTTTAAAAACGCTTAAATGACTTTTTTGGTTTTAAGTGAGTAGCTTACAAACGAACTTTCAAGTCTGTCTTTCAAAACTTGTTATCTCTATATAAACTTTCAACATCAATGCGATTGAAAGCTTCCACCCCTTTTTAACTCCATAGGGGTACAATTTAAAAGTTGTTAGAATAATTTTTATTATTTTTTAATAATCAGCAAACGTACGAAGTTTTAAATCTCTAACTTAAACAAAATTATTCTACCGATACAAATTTTAAACCCCCTTTTTACCCCTTTGAGAGTTGAATTTTTCAAAATCGCGTCATATTACTTGTACAGATTATAAAGAGTAGCCTACAAACGAAGTTTCAAGTCTGTCTTTCAAAATCAAAATCAAATCAAATCTCTCTATACAAACTTTCAACTTCAATGGGGTTCAACCTTTTTTAACCCCGTTTAACCTCTTTTGAACTTCAAAAACTGCTAAATTATTTTTTATTATTTTTTAATGATCAGCAAACGTACGAAGTTTTAAGATTCTAACTTAAAATTTTAAATTCTACCCATACTAATTTTGAACCCCCTTTTTGAATTTTTCAAAAGTGCTTCCTATTACTTGTACATATTATAAATGTACCCCACCCGCAAATTACAACTTTTTAGCTTCCGATGTAACGGCCTCGCTTTAATACCAACTTTTTAACCCCGTTTTAACTCCTCTGGGGTGGAATTTTGAAAAACACTAAAATTACTTATTTTTTACTTTTAAGCGATTAGCCTATAAACGAACATTTAAGTCAGTCACGAAAAAAAGCTACAGATTTTCAACCCATTTTGAACACTGTAGGGGTTGAATTTCAAATTGATATTTCTTTTATTATTGTTAATCATCAGCGACCGTACGAATTTTTAAGTCTCTATATAAAAAAAAATCCTACCCATACAAACTTTTAACCCACTTTTTACCCCCTTAGCCATTGATTTATTCGAAATCACCTCTTAGTTCATACAAATTATACATGTAACCTGGTCTAACATTTTCAACTCTTTAGCTGCAGTGGTTTCGGTGTTTACGTTGATGTGTCAGTCAGGACAAAAGCATTTAGAGATAGACTAGCTTTCCGCCCGCGACTTCGTCCACTTATAATACGGCTACCTACTCATATACAGTTTCAACTTTATAAAATGTGAGGTTTGGTATTAGAATATTTTTTTTTGTTTATAATAATTATCATACAACTTACTTTTAAGCCATATACATACATTCTTCATACAAATCGTCAACGTTTTTTAACCCCCTTAAGGGATGAATATCAAAACACGCTGAAATTGCTTTTCTTATTGTTTAATAAGTAGATAAAATTGGTACAAAGTAGCCAATCTGCAAATTACAACTTTCTAGCTTCAGCAGTTTCGGCCTCGTTTTAGTACAAACTTTTCAACCTTGTTTTAACTCATCTAGGGTGGAATTTCGAAAAACACTGAAATTAGTTTTTTTGTTTTGAAGTGCTTACAAATGAACTTTCGAGTCTGTCACAAAAAAAGTAGGTATCTATATCAACATTCAACCCCTTTTTAACCCCGTTTGCGGGGTTGAATGAAAAAAAAAAACGCTAAAATTACTTTCATTATTTTTAATGTATTAAATGTACGAAGTTGCATGCCTCGAACTTTAAATTTTAATCCCTGCCCATACAAATTTTCAACTCTTCGTTTTTACTCCCTTAGGAGTTTAATTTTTCAAATTTGTTTCGTATTACTTGTATACACACATTATAAATGAAAATTATAACTTTCTAGCTTCAGTAGTTTCGGCCTGGCTACAATCTAACTTTTCAACCCCGTTTCAACTCCTTTGGGGTGGAGTTTTGAAAAACGCTGAAATTATTTTTTTCTTTGGAGCTGAGTAGCCTACAAACGAACTTTCAAGTCTGTCACATTTTTTTTTAAATATTTCGTTACAAATTTTCAACCCCTTTTTAACCCCGTTAGAGGTTATATACCAGAAAATGCTGAAATGACTTTTATTATTTTTTAATTAGCAACAAACGTACGAAATTTCAAGATTCTAACTTAAAATTTTAAATCCTTACCGTACAAACGCTTAACCCCGTTTTTACCCCCTTAGGGCTTGAATTTTTCAAAATCGATCCTTATTACTTGTACAAATTAAAAATGTAACCTTATTTGCAAATTTCAACTTTCCAGCTTTAGTAGTTTCGGCTCTGCGTGGATCATTCAGTCAGTTAGTCAGGACATAGGCATTTATATAAATATAAATAATATTAAGAATTATATTTTATCAGTGTGATTTAAAAAATAGTGTAATATTAATAAATAAAATGAGCCCATTATTTATTTCACCCTGATTATTACTCCTAGTAAGCAACTACGCACCATACGCTATGCCCTTCTGCGCTTCTTAGATACCTACACGGTCAATGACCTTAGGTGCACTAATCGTATCGGCCGCCGCACGTCTTATGTGTTGTAGTTTCCGCCCTGCGCCCCGCTCCAATTATGTTTATTTTTTGATTACTAATTTTACAATTCCTGAAAACGCTCACTATATCTACTGGTGAAATTTTGATATTATGTAACATATTATTAAAGCTAAAAGGAGCATCAAAATCATGAGTGTAGAATTAATGCGCGTGTTCGAAAATCGTTTAAAATCATTTAAGAAATAGTAATAATACAGTCACCGCTGTAAAATTTTTTTTAAACGAAGCGTCATAATTGTCTCGACAATATAGTGAAAAATCACTATTTGTATAATTTGTGTTTGATTGTTATTGAATTTTTTAAACATTTTTATTATTTCAAATGTATTCTCAACTTGACAGGTGGTGAATATTTCAAATACTGTTTTAAATATTCAGGTAGTCCCTTGGATTAAAAATCTCTAGTGTAGGATTTAATGTTTGTGGTAAATAAACATTAAAATTTTAATTTTTTTTTTTTTAAAGAAAGCACAATGTATTTTTTGGGAAAAACTTAATACATCTATTCAATAAATGTTGTTTTACCAGATCCCAAGGACAAAATAGTGTAGGATTAAATGTGATCTCCTCGAACAATTTAAAGTTTATTGACGGGACTAACAACCGGGCGTCAATTTCGCCATGGTTTCTAATCTGTTCAGTGGTTGATAGGATGATAGGATATCGTGCTTGACTATGAAACAGAAGGTTGACGGTTCAAATCCCAATATCGACAAAGGTGTTTTTTTTATTTCTTATTAAAGCGTAGTAAGTGACCAATATGAATTCTAAGTAATTCTAACAAAATTCCAAACAATCATGGTTATTGATTCTATAGACCGTGCGTGTTGGAGGGTCTGCCAGTGATCTGCCATCTCGTGACCTGAATCGAAAGCGAAAATAATTAACGCTTCTAAGCAGGTGCTGCCCCCTACAATTAAAATCATGGTTATTGATTCTATAGACCGTGCGTGTTAGTGTATTTTGTAGGTCGGCATGGTTTTGACCATATAACGATAGCACAGTGTGAAATTTTACATCAAAATCGGACATGCCATTAACCGGAGGCAGTTTATGGCATTAATAGATAGCTTTAGAGGTGTTCGACGAAATAGCAAGGTCTGTCGTTGCAAATTAATGATACTTTTTAAGATATTCATATTAATGTGCCGACTTAATTTTTTTTCTAAAAGTGAAATTCTTAATTTTCTCCAAATGCTTTAATTATTGGCTTGAACTTTACTGCTTATCGTCAGTATATTGTTACACAGTATTTAAGTTTCAAATAGGAATGTTCCTTATACTTAAATAACAAAGATATTGTACTTTGTATAAAAAAACTAAATATCTGTCTTATTACCTTTTGATACTGTAAGCGAAGTTAGTTTCAAGAAAAAAATATTCTTTTACTTACTTAAAAAATCATATCACAAATTCATTAATTATCGTCTCTGGATTTGGAAGCTATTAAAGTTCTATGTTTTTCTGATAATTCTGATCTTTAGGGTTGTCACACGACATTTAGTTTAATGAAACAGTAAGTTTAATAAATCGAATAACAGTAATTACTGTAAAATAACCTAACTATGCTCCGGTCATCCAACTGGTCATTATCAATGATATTTACTATTCAATTTATTTAATTCAGACATGTCCATAGAGGGTTAGTAGATAACAAAGCATAAGTCTTACATCCTAGGTTAGATACTTAAAACTAATTTTCTACTAACTACACAGGTACTTAGAACAACCCATAAACATTGCCTCTGGATTCCATATGGATCGAGTTCCAATGCTTCCATATTGGACCAGCCGGGTACTCCGCCACCAGGTTCAGGAGACTGTTAGTACTCTCTTGCACGCGGCGCATCAGGGAGGCTGTTCTCTTGCGTATTATAGATATGAAGCTATCGACGCGTGCCTCTGCGAACATACCTGACGCGCTACAAAAGCGTGGGCGTCCTAACAGTAGCCTGAATCCGTTGTTGTATTGTACGCGCAGAGCATTGAATGTCCTCTTTGTATAGTTAGTCCACAGGCTGCACGTGTAAAAGGTTTGGCAAAATGACTTAAATAACGTTACTTTGACATCCCCATTACACCGTGCAAACCTACGGGCCAACATATTGCAGCGAACAGTCAATGCTCTGCGCTCCCTTTCAATGTCCTGGTCATCCTGGAGGTTCTCAGTGACCCAGTGACCAAGGTACTTGAATCGATCCGTCCGTTTGAGTGGAGCCCCGCATTGGTAAACTTCAGGTAGTGTCTCGTAAGACTTATCACCAGCCTTAAAAACCAGAAGCTCACTCTTGCTGGTATTGTACCTTAGCCCATGGGTCCCAGCATACTCCTCGCACATCCTCAGTAATTTGACAAGCGCACTGATTGATGGGCACAGCAGCACCATATCGTCAGCATAACTGATATTGTTGACCATAGTACCGCCAATCGAGCATCCAACACCAGTGCTACTGAGTCCACCAATCAGCTCGTCCATGTACAGGTTGAACAGCCTGGGTGAGCTGAGACCCCCCTGCCGCACACCACACTTCAACCTGTACACATCCGAGTGTGCACCTGCCCATCTTACAAAGTTGGTTTGATGGCCGTACCAAAATCGGAGTAGGTCGATCACATCCCTCGGTGTATCTGTGCGTGTTTCCAGCTTACCCCAAAGAACCTCGTAGGAAACGGTATCGAATGCCTTCGACAAATCCAAAAAGCAAGCAAATACAGGCGTTTTACTATCGGTATAGTACCTGACGGTATGCTTAAAGCACAGAATCGCGCTTTCAGTTGATAAACCAGGCTTAAAGCCAAACTGAGCATCATGCGTTTGTGTGTGCTTCGAGAGCACGCCGTCAAGCAACCCGTCAAGTACCTTAGCCACTACTGTTGCCAAAGAAATAGGCCTGTAGTTGGACTTGTCGGAGGCATTTCCTGTCTTATTCTTACAAATGGGTACCACTATCGTCTTCATTAGGTCTGCGCAGAAAATAGCAGTGACTAATGCACAGATTAAAAAACATCTTCAGCACGCGAGGCAAGTGAACTCCCGCATGTACCAGGTGCTCTATACTGAGGCCATCGTGCCCCGGCGACTTTCCTCTAGTCATACCTTTAACCACTTTATCCACGTCCTTGTAGGAAAAGTATACTCCTCGCCTGACCTGCCGGTCCTCAGTAGAAAGCACCCGATGACACATGTCCGAAGGCTGCCAGTCCACCTGAAAATGCTTACTAAACATGTTAGCAATTTCAGAAGGTTTATCTAAACCTTCAACCGTGGCTGGTACTCCAGGTTTAGGATTTAGTTTGCTAGTGCTCTTCCAAAATTTACTAAAGTCTTTAGCTCTATGGTGAGTAGCTAGAATGTCCATTTTGATTTGTGTTTGATTGTCCTGACACCATTTGAGCTTATCTTTAAATGTCTTACGGGAAGAGCACATATCTGCATAAATTTGTCCTGCCCTTGGTTTACCAAACATATGCCACTGCTGAAAATACATTCTTGCCCTAGCGTGGGCCTCTCTGACATGTTTGTTCCAACCTACTACCCTCTTAAGTTTACGTTTTTTAGAGACCCGGCTTAGTCTTGACGCTGTCTGTAAAACATTAGTAATATCATTGTACAATTTATCTAATACTAACTTATGGGAAATGTCATTACAATAATTATCACAGCATGTCAGTAACTCATTAGGAAAATCAATAATTTTTAAGTTGTCATTACAAATACTATTACATATATAAATTAATTTCGTCAGAGTCTCTCTCCCCCCAAATAAATATACTTTCATTGTCCTTAACACTATTACTTATGTTAGATCGACTCGACTCAATTTGGCTTTTAATAATAACTGGAAAGTGATCAGACCAATACATGTCATACTCAATTTGCACATCGCTAACAGTGAGCCACGCCGCCTCGGAGACCAAGCAGTGATCCAGCCAACGCCTACATCCATGAGCCTCACTCAAAAACGTATACGACTCCGAACCACCGCCAAGCCATTCGATATCAGCGCAGCGCCACTTTTGCTCTAAACAAAAATCACACAGTTCTCTGTAAAAAAGTTGCCCTGGGTGCGCATTAAAGTCTCCTAGAACAAATACACAATCAGCATTATGTGATTCAATAATCGCAGCCACTTCACCACAACAATCCGTGAATTCAGGTAGGTTTGACGTATCGTCAGTAGGCATGTAGATCGAGAATAATAACACTGAACGGTTGCCGATACTGCCACAAATAGCCGCAACACGCACACTATTACACTCTATTGTTTTAACAAATGTAAACAATCCCTTCCTCCACATTAAAGCAACACCGCCATATGGCCTTCCTCTCAGGATTTCCCGTGACGTATCAACTGCTGATCTGCTCGTGTAATCAAAATTGTTATCAATGCTTCCTATGTAGTCAACACTATCTGGCAATAACCAGGTTTCCTGTAACGCTAAAACATCGGCAGACTTGCATAACACTCGAATCCCTTCCACCGACCTTTGTGCAGATTTACAATTAAAGGTAACTAACGTGATTTCCGATTGTGCTGTTTCCGATGACTATGGATGGGTTATACTCTAACAAAATGAGCACAAAAAATACTTCCAGAGTTATGCCATAACCTAACAACGATTCTTTTATGTTTATCTATTTTGACAATCATTACATCTTTGTCACTCTCATTGTTAGAAAATTACAGTTTGTCTCTTTCCCACGCGGGTGACGGGAGCTCATTCACACGTCCGCATCTCTCGCTTGCCGGAGCGTGACTAGCGACAGTTGTTTGAATTCACTCATATTAAGTGCTTCACTTTTGGAGCGTGCATAACCCATCTGTCATTATTATATATCATAGGTTATTATTAGTAGGTTAGTAGGTAGTCTGTTATTGGACACCATACGTATAGATCGAGGACTTCACGGTGCTTCAATTTGACCCATTTCCTGCTGCCCAATTGAGCTGAAATATAGTGTAGCTACTTAACTCAGATGACATTACATTGTTTTGGTACCATCGAGCTGGTCTGATGATGGAGATCTGGAGGTAGCCATAAGGACTAGGTTATATAAAACAATGCATTCATTGTGCTTAGAGGTTTGTTAGAATCGTCTCGATAAGTAGTAGACGAGACGACTGTTGAAAGAAAAGTATAGTCGGTGATAAAAGCTTGTCTTAAAAAAAATATTTTGTCACAAAACTTTGTGACGCAAACGCTCTATGGAATGAAACAAACAGTGTGCATAGGCAAGGTAAAACTCTATCCTACAAACTAACGCGTGAAGAAACAAGTCAAAACTTTTACTAAATTATTTTGCACACGTGTGAATAAAGCGACATTTTCCCATACTGTTTTTAAAGGAAAAAAAGTGAGTGAGAAAGTGAGAATAAGATCTCTTCTGATACCTGAATGACCCTGATACCTGTATGAAAGTTTTCTAGGATTTGAATTACTTCGTCTATCACGCCCATGTCACTTTTGTCTAATTTAAATTAAGTAGGTTTTGTAGGTACGTACACAATTTCTCAATCTCTGAGTCTTCTAATTCCAATAGACTCCAATACACAAATGGTGGTTAACGTCAAGTTTTTTTAATTATGTACCCTTTTCGTAATAATAAAATGCTATGTGGTAACTTTGCTATGTTAGATGTATCAGGCGCTTTACCAAGTAGCAGCCCTAACACAAATATTTAAATTGCTTTAAATTCTAAACCCTTTCATAAACGTTATTCAAATTAATAATGTCGACTAAATATGGTATAAAGAAGATCTCTAGTTAAGAATTAATTCCGCATACCTTTAGATTTTTATTTAAAAAAAAAAAATAGTTTGACTACTAAATTGCAAATTTCTCTGATCAGAATAATTTTTTAAGGATATTTTTGGTCTTAAAATTATCAGTCGGAAGAGATATAACGTTTAATATTACACGAAAGTTTATAAAGGCACGTATTCATGAAATATTACCACTTCTATGATTTTTTTGGAGTTTCTGAAAGCAATCTTAAAAATGTGATTTCTTGAAAACTAAAAGGAATTAATTTGTGGGGATTACATATTTATATTTAGTATTAATTGAGCTTTATATTACGCCATTATTTAACCCATGTCCGATTTTTATGTAAAATTCCACACTATCGATAATCTTAACTTATTAAATAATACGGTTTTTACCCACTATCCATCTCTGGTCACGTTGCCCACATGATAACTGGTTCCATCATAAAGCCAAACGTTTCTTCTAAATAACAGGTCCTTATCAATATCAAATTAAAATC